>SMJT01000010.1:2083722-2783735 GCA_004349715.1 Crucihimalaya himalaica | reverse complement strand
TTCAAAACTCTCTCTCTCTCTTAGCTCCTCTCAAAAACTCTCTCTCTCTCTGCTAGCTCCTCTCAAAATGAATCTGAATTTTACAGATCCTTTAAACTCCTCCCAAAGCTATGTTGATCTCTGAATAGCCAACAAGAGATTAACAGTCCCGAAACCTTGGCTCAAGAAACAGATTCACCTTTAAACCGAAGAGCTCCAACCACAAGATGGAAAGGTGTAGAAGAAAAAGTTCTTGTACAATGTTGGTTAAACACAAGCAAAGATGCAGTTGTGGGAAATGAGCAAGAAATCCAGTGGCTTTTTGGCGTAGAGTTGCTGACTTGTACTCTGCAAGTCCTCTTGTGGTTGGTCTACCACCAAGGAGCCCAATACTTGTAAGCAGAAATGGAGGAAAATCAGTGAGAGTGTCAGCCAAGTTCGCAGGCTCTATGGGTTACGCCTGCCGTAACAAGAAGAGTGGCCAGAATGAAGACGATATTATTGGAGATGGCTCACCAGTTGTACACCTCTGATCACCCAAAAAAACTGAAGTTTAGCTTGGAACATGCTTGGAGAATGCTCAAGAATGATCAGAAAATGGATCTGTAAATATGTGAGGAAAAACAGAAACCGCCTTGGTGCTTCATTCCACCTCGCACCACCGCCTGCCATGTGGAGGAAGAAACAGAGGAGAGGCCATTGGGTGTGAAGGGCTTCAAAGGCCAAGGGGAAGAAGAGAGTTAGGGGGCAGAGTGAAGATGCAAGGGAGAGTTCTTTGAAGGTGCTTCAAGAAGATGTGGGTTATCAAAAGGCAGACTTGGCTGTCCGTCAAGAGAAAATACTATCTCAACAGAAAATCCTATCCCAACAGCAAAATCCTTGATAGCCTCCTTCTCAAACCCGAACCATTATCAGAGGCTGAAACCATACTAAAGAAACAAGCTTATCACCGAGATGTGTAATCTTCTTGGTATGAGATTTGCACTTGTTCTGATTTGCATTTGTTTCTGATTTTGCATCTGTTCTGATTTTTCCTTGGTGTCGATTGCCTAAGACACAAGTCTTTATCAGTTCACAAATCACAAATAGTAAACCTAAACCTATTTCAAGACTCAATATGAAAAATGCCTAGTATCACTTGACTTTTTGTCTCAATCGAGTCTTTATTGGCACTTGCACATTTTTTTTTAGTGGAATTCAAGCTTAGTTATTTAGTTAATTAATTATAACATATACTCAATAGAGAACAAAATCAATGATTGTTTTTAATTTATCAGGGAGGCAGTCAGTAGCAAGGAGGAGGAAGACAAGTGGTTAAGGAGGAGGAAGACAAATGTTCTGTTTGTATTATAAGACTTCAGCAGAGTCATGTTGGTTGTATTAATAAGACTTCGCAAGTACCATGGTGACAACTTGTTTGTTTGTATTTTGGTTGTATTCTACAACTTGTTGTACTTGTTTGGTTTATTCTTACAGTTGTTCTACTTGCAACTTTTAGTTCACTCTTTATAAGATATTCGTAAACTTGTTCTTCTCTTATTGCAAACGTTCTCATCCAACTTTATCTCTATCAACAACTTGCTTCACTCTGTATTTACAAGTTGCTTCTACTTGCAACTTTTAGATTCACTCTTTATAAGAGATTGTAAACTTTCTCTCTTATTGCAAACGTTCTCATCCAACTTTCTCTCTTTATTACAACTTGTTTTCACGCTTTATTACAAGTTGTTTCTACTTGCAATTTTCATTACAACTTCTCTCTCACAACCAAATTTTCTTTTCTCAATTACCAAACAAAAAGTCATGAATTCTCATCCATTGATGCAAATTTCTATCAAAACTGATGAAATTTTTTCTCAAATAATTAACGAAGTTTTCAACATTGTGTGATAGTGTCGCTGTTATTGAACGTCAAGTGACGAGAAAGGAAGGAAAAAAACTGAGCATATATAGAAAGAGGACGCCGAAGCAAGGCACATTCGACTATGGAACGATTACTTTAGTGATCAACCGATTTTCCCCAGATGATCTTTTCGACGACGTTTTAGAATGAACAAACCATTGTTCATGTTTATTGTTTCAAAAACTCTCCACTGAGGTACCATTCTTTCAACAGAGACAAGATGCCTACCGGAAGGTCCGGCCTTTCACCCTTCAAAATGTACCAGCCGCAATGCCGGGATGATGGCATATGGCTGTTGCAGCTTTATGCGATGGGATGAATACTCAGGCTCGGTGAAACCACTGGGAGCAGATGCTTAGACATTTTGTGGATGGAATTATACATTTATTCGAGGATGTGTACTTGAGAAGCCCATCAGCAGAGGATCTTCAACGATTACTATTATTTGGAGAGTTTCGGGATTTCCCGGGATGATAGGAAGCATTGATTGTATGCATTGGAGTGGAAGAATTGTCCCACACTTGGGCAGGACAGTATTCACGGTGGACATGGAAAACCCACAATCGTTTTAGAGGCTGTGGCTTCACAAGATCTATGGATTTGGCAACGCATTGTTTGGAGCTCCAGGTACTTTTAACGATATAAATGTTCTTGACCGGTCACCCGTTTCTTTGATGCATATACTTAGATAGGCCGAGCTCCACCGCTCAAGATTACGAAGTCAATGGTCGCAATCCATATGACTTACTATCTCACAAATGGTATATATCCGAAATGGGCAACTTTCATCAATCAATTTCGCAGCCGAAGTCCGAAGCATGCATTATTTGCTAAGCATCAAGAAGCTGTTAGAAAAGATGTCGAGCGTGCTTTGGAGTGTTGCAAGCTCGATTTGCAATTGTCAGAAACCCGGCTCTTAGTTGGGATAAGAAAAAAATAGGTAAGATAATGAGAGCATCTACCATATGCACCAGTATGATAGTAAGAAGACGAACGAGACCAAAGCACTCAATATAATTTTATCAGAGATTCGTACAAGTAGACAGAAGCCGGGACTTCACAGTGGACTACACGTTCTCTACAGAGACTCCTACAATATGAATAATATGATGGCCAATCAGCTCTAGTTCATGACAGAACAATGCATGACCAATTGAAAGCTGATTGGTTGAACAATTTGGGCAAAAAATTTGGAACAAATGAAAACTAGAGCCGAGTTAGTTGTGTTATTCATCATGCTTTAAAATGTTTTCTTTTATTTTACGTTTTACGGATTGTAAATATACGTTTCAAAATTTTTATGCAACCTATTATATTACTCTGTTTTATTAATCTTCAATATTTAATATAATTGTTTATTTTTTGTTATTTTTCAAACATTTTATAAAACACAAATTTTATATTTTTTTATTCTGTCTAAACTCCACTAATGGTGTTCAACCATGCACACATATTATTAAACCACATTAGAAAGTGAGTGTCAATCAATTTTTTAATATTAAATTTTTCTTAAAATATAAGTTTAGAGACACTTAAGGTGTCACCATTTAAGGTTGCTCTAATAGTCTATAGAAGATGAGCTAGTTAGCGTTGGAGTTTTCTTGCTTCTTCGCCTCTGGATAGTAGTTTGAATGAATCTTGATACTGGAATTCACTGTTGTAGCGGAGTATTTTTGAATTGAATGTTGTGCCGTTGGTTAAAGGCATGGGACTGCTTTCAATGCGACAGCTAAACTAACAATCGATCTCCCATAAACATTGGACTAAACTTTTGAGGATGGTTTGAGGTTAATTATGCTAATTCTAATTCAGGTGCCTGGTAATTTGTTTTGTTTGTTTGTTTGTTTGCCTTCATCGTGATTATTCAACCTCTCTTTTGGGGATTCTATCATGATTGTCTGAAGTTGTTTGGTAATTTGTTGGGTGCTGCAGGGTAATTGGTATGTTTGTTTTGTTTGCCTTCTTCTGTGAGTATTCAACCCTTTTTTGCGCTTTCTTCTTCTCTCTAAGTTGCGGAATATAGCGAACACCCATATGATATATTGATCTCAAATATGTCACTTTTTGTATATCCTCAGGTCCCACAAAATCGGTGGCTCAACATGTTTTTTGTTTTAGTTCTCCGCTGTTTAGGAAAAAATCTGTAGTAAACGCATTTTTATACCTTGCTGAAAATTTATAATTCGAATGCTACCACATATTAACTTGTGTGATTTACAGATGTGGGGCATATACGGTTATATACTGATTTTATTGGGATTCGAATTTTGATATAATGCATTAATGCATCTATTGCTTAAGACTTGTTATTTTTCCTCTTTTAAACTTTGTTGTTTCTGCCTTGATCTATATGATTGAGGATAGATCATACTAACATACTTTGTTGTTTAAATGTTTGTGTAGGCATGGAAAAGGGTATCCAAAACGCTTTTCAAATTGAAGTGAGCTAGAAGTGGAACAAGATAAACAATACATGTTGAATGTCTTATTGGACAAAATCAAGGGAAGCATTGCCAAGCGAAATACGAGAAAGTAAAGAGTGATTCTGTCTTCTGCCACATGATTTGCGCAATACATTGAAAATTGCGTCTTGGTTTTTCGGCCCGTTTGATACACATCATGATGTGTAGAGCAGTTGGTAACAAAGAAAAAACATGAGCTTGGTTGTTTGGGGAAATAAGCCACTTCAGATTTTCTCTACAGGAGTTCTACCGGTTATTGGGTTTTAGATCCAAGATGCATGTTAGTCTGTGATTTGGAGAAATTGGAAGATGATAATGGGTTTTGGAATAAAGTTGCTGAAGAAAAAGGAAAAAATTGCATAAAAGATGACGAAGGTGCACCTAGCTGAACTGCCTACTTGGGAAAGAGTGGACTAGAATACGGTTATTTATATTTGTGTGATAGCTGGTTTAATACAGAGGCCAAAGATGAGAAAAATATATCACGCTCCAAATTACATCAAGTTGGTGATGGATCTTTGAAAAGGTTCGAATTACTTCTTGGGGTCTTAAATCTTTTAGAGGTCAGTTAAGTCTATGTTAAAGAAAGAAAAGATTTGACTAAAGTCAAAGCTATGGTTTGGATGGTTTTTCATATTGTTCAAATCTGGGCTATGGAAGCAATTCCTGCCGTCATTGCGAGAATTGTTGGGAAAGAAGATTACTACAGAATTACAGCCTGCTCCTCATGCTCTAATGGAAAGGCGTTGGACGAGTATCATAATGACGAGCATCATCCAACTTAGAAAAACGTTTAAAAGGAAGGTTAGATGGAACATTCTCTTTTCTTAGAAAAAATTAAAATGGACTTTAAAGAATCGTTTGATGGTTAATCTTGCTATATCTAATTCACGTGCCAGTGCGTAATTGTTTAGTTTGTTTTTTTGGTTTCCTTCTCCAAGCTTTCTCTTGCATGCAGTTGAAACCTCTCCAACTTTTACTTTTTCTTCAGACATTCTTAGTTTCTCTTTGTTTGATTCTGCTTGCTTCCATTCAATATTTCTCACTTTTTTTTTCAAATCTCTCTTTCTCTTGCTTGTGTTAAATTCATATATGTCTAGCATCTTTATCTTTTGCTATTCTCTTCTTGAATTTCACATAGAGCCTTTTCAAAGCTCTTTCCACACATTCTTGCTTTTTCCAGGACCCAAAATTTTTCATCTATCTTTACTCTGCTTTTTTTCTCTATTTGCTGCGTGTTTCTCTCTATTTGTACTATCTACCCAAACAAACCATCCTCCACATCCAAAAGATGTCTTCTCTTCTCTTCAGCACTTAGATTTTTCGTTTCTATTATAGTGAATTCATAGGTTTTGCTCGTAATCTGTTTTTTAGGAAATTTAGTTTCCTTTCAATCATCTCAGCTCGGGTTTTTCCAATTTTCTGGCTGTTAGGGTTTCCAGGACTCTCTTTAATCGTTTTGACTTAAACACATAGAGAAGATTAAAACTTATGCAGATTACTTGTTTTTTGAAAAACAACAAATAGTTAATTACATCTTAAGTTTTGTTTTCCCAGTATTTTACAAAAAACAAATTATGTAACTGTTGAAATCATCAAAACATTATTATAAAATTTGAAAAGGAGAGAAATGTGTTAGTTAAATCATCCCCATTTCTATATGATAAAACCAGTTTCTCATTTACCAGGTTTAGCTCCTCTTGACTTTTTGAGATTACGGACTGTCATTACAAGTTGTTGTCTCTCACTTCGACTTCAGCAAATCTAGACTTATCTCTGAGGTATCTCTTCTCGCATCTCCTTCAGTTAGTTTCCTTCAGTTGCATTTGACCCTAGATTACAGTTCACAAACTTATTCATCAACTTAAAGATATATGATACTGAAGAACGAATACTCAATTTTTAGATGCATATTATACCTCAAGAAGTTTTTATTTTATCTTTCATGATCGAAACTTCTTAGATCGCCATTGAGCTCCTACTGGAACTTCCTTTGTTGTTAATTGCAGTTCTGCTTTCTTTCAAGCTTCTTTTCACATTAGCCATTGGCCTCTTCTTTCTTCTTTAAACTCACTTTTTACTTGTGCCACTTGTAGAAGTATCTCTCTTTTGAGCAAGTTTTTCTGCTTGTTATGATGTGTTAAATTCATATATGTATGGCTTGGTTTGTAAGCTTGTTATGATGTGTTAAATCATATATGTATAAGCTTGGTTTGTTGCTTGTTATGATGTGTTAAATTCACAGAGAGCCTTTTCAAGCTCTTCCACACATTGCTTTTCCAGACCCAAATTTTCATTTCTGCCAACATAACTTATTAGTGATCTTTTTAAGTATGGATGGTTTTATCCATAATTCTCTCACTGCGAAATTTTGATTGTATTTGAGTTTTGAAATTTCGATGTTTGAGGTCTTTGGAAATTTCGATGGTCCTGATTGAAAACAGAGGGATGGCGAAGTGGATAATTTGAATGCTCAGATCAGATCTGGAGTGATTTTGGATACCATCTTGGGATAGTGTAGTAGATGCATGTTGTGGACGTTTGCAAATGAAAAGGTATGATAGTGGACCGGTGACAGTGAAGGTTCCTGAAGATGTAACAGGCTTCTCAGAAGCCTATCGACGCCAAGAAAATAATGAAGCTGTGATGGTGAAGTGTCTTCGGGCTAAAGAAGAGGAGTAGAAGAGATCTCGTGATCATGGTGCAGAGGCACGGAAAAAGAAATTGCTTTGCCAGCGAGCAACAACAACACAAGGGGACCGTTTGATTGAGCTTATTTGAATGTCTATTATAGAAAAGTTTGAAGCTTCGTTTGCAGCTTTTGGAAAAGAAGATTAATTGCCTATGGGGAAAATGAGAGGGGAATGTCTCTCATATCAAGGAAGTTGATTTCCTTCAGCAGAATTAACAAGACCCTCGCTGACCAAACCCATCTATTACAAACCGTGAAAAAGGGTAAATCTTCCAGCTACGTAAGAAATAAATCCCTACGACATGTTTTAATTTTGTTTGTTGTCAATATTTGTGTAATTTTGGTACGTTGTAAGACTATGTACATGAGATATGTGTATATGTATGTGTAGTATGTAATATTCTTTATTGCTACAAATATTTGTAGTATGTGTAGGTACTGTAATATTGGTTATGTTATAATATTTGTAGTATGTGTAGGCTTGAATATTGGTTATTACAATATTTTAAACTTTAGTATTATCAAACGTTAATGTGCTCTCAATTTTTTTTTTTTAGATGACAGGATGAAAAAATCTATACTTGATTAATGTTTCACACAGATAGCTGAGATAGACCTCAATTTGAATACACAAGATTCTTACAAAAAATCAGTGGGTCATCTTTATCAACATACACAAGTAGGACAGAGTTTGATCCGACTCCATTTACCGACCAAAATGGAGAGTCGTCCCGATGTTGATCCGACTTCAATACCGACCAAAATGGAGAGTCGTCCCGGATTTGATGTTAATGATGCGGGTAGAACAGACAAGACGCTGTGTATGGTGTACGGGTTCAAAGAAGAAATGGCAAGCGTTTGAGGAGTTGCATAAAAAAAAAATGAGGTAAGTTATTTCAATTATTTTCTAAAATTATTATTCATTTTTGGTGTAAATTCTGATCATAATAAATTTATTTTTGGTACTTATTTTTTATCAAAAATTTTCGGCTTATACGTTGGGGTCCAAATGTTCTAAACGATCCACTTCTAAATCGAGTCATGGGAAACAAAGAATTGTCTTGGCAATGAAAATACGTATTAACCATCTTCTTTTAACTATAATGCATTCATTTCTCATGTTTTGCTTAAACTTTTATGTTATTTAAATTTTTTCAGGAAATTGATGCTATGAATGTATTATATTTCAGGGAGTATACATCTTTCAGGTCGACTAAAGTTCAATCGTGTTGGTTTTTATGGAATTGTATGTTATAGCATGCAAATCAAAAACGAACACCTTGAAGTATATGAGTTCGACAAATAAAAAAAGCCACAAGTGCGGATAGTCATCTTCTAGCTTATGTCACCGGTGAGTGGCCTTCTCATGGAAAGACGGAGAAATAAAGTGGCTAAGACTTTGACATAATTTATGCTCCGTGTTTTGTCAATGCGTAATCATTGGATTTCGGTTTGCGTTAACTTCAATCTAAAACTGTTGATTTCTTCGATTTGTAATAGTTACAACAACTAGAAGGTACGGGAGGCGTTTCAGTTCGTCATCCCTCGCATTTGAAGAACTTCACGGAAAGGTTAATGGGAAAGTTCACTTTTGTCACCATACGAGATCATACATGTCCCTGTGCCAAAAGGACTAAATAATCATCTTGTGATTGTTGGAGCTTTATGCCGCTTAAATACATTGAGGTTCATCTTAATGGGTATGATTATGGATTTGATTAATGATTGAAAACATTAGAGAAGCGTGGGTGAGAATTGCCGTTGATATATTCGGAAGCATCAAAGGACCCCGTTTTAATAGATCGAATGAAGAACTATTACCTCTTCCGATACCTGCTGATATTGTTCCATTGATTGAGATTAATATTTATTCTTTTGCGAATATGTAACTCCTATTTTGTTTAGTATTAGATATTCAATGTTTTGTATCTGTTTTTGTTTTTTTAAGTTTAGGTTCTTTTCGAACTTAAACAAACTTGGAAGAACCATGAGAAATTGCTTTCTTCCTCGACATCTGCAGAAGACATACAGATCCGTTATAGCCTACCAAGACTTAGTAAATTGGAGGAAGTTAGACATTATTGTCGACATAAGGTCATCATTTTCTATCATACATCCAACATATCATTGAAACGACGAAAACGAGCGTTACCCAACAACTACTAGGAAGATAGCTGGGAAAATAGGCGCCGCAACAGAGATCTGGCACAAATTCCTCTATCTGTAAGTATATCACCAAAAGAAATCATTGATTTAGAAAAATTTTTACTAATTTAACAACTAAAAGAGATTTCTCGCAAATTCATACCATTGCTCGAGGACAAAAACTCACACATCTGAATAAGGTCAGGCAAATCTATTAGGTGATGCAGGCTCATTCGATGATGCCAACACTGAAAGCCAGCTTTGCAACTAGAGAGAACCTCTCAACCCCAAAATATAGTTGCAACCTATATTTCGCCATTCAGTGTTCGATAATTAGCATGTTGACAAGAGAAAAAAGATCAACATGAACAGATGATTGATACAAAAAAAAAAGAAAAAAAGCTAACCTCCAAATAAGAGGTTAAGAAACTAGGGATGTAATACAACCTTTAGAAGCTGAGATCGAAATCACTTGACTAGGAGAGAAGAGGTGTCTTTGTTGAAGACAGGATCTTCACAACGAGGATTACGAATCATCGAGTAGCTTAGCTGCCATACTTTTTTCTGCAACAAAAGTTAATCAACAAATCAAACAAACTCCTCTGCTTCTAATACCAGGGTAAACCGGTTCATCCTCAACTTAAACCGGGAAACCAAATTATTGTTTCAATGGAATACAACTTCGAACAAAAAAGACTTACTTGAACTCGAATTCAAACGTTGATCCGAGAGTCATCGGCTCAAAATGCCATCATTGGTTCAAGCTTCTTCTTCCGATTTCAGCGGAACTCCTCCACAGCGCGGAGGTGAAATTCTCTGTTCTATTATACTACGCGCTCGATTTTGAATTCAGCTGTTGGTGTTTGTATTAGTGGACATACAGCTGTCAATGTCGAAAAATCCATGGTGGTGGTTTTTGGTGGTTCTCGTCGATAAGAAATTTTTCAATGAACATAATTGTTTATATATTGCTATCATCATCACACTCTCATTATTTGGTTCGATATTGGTTATATTGTCAAGGAAGATGTTTTTTATGAGTTACTGTGTTAGTCAGGCGAACTCTTGAAAACTCAAACAAAAAAAACATCAAATATTATGAAACAATGAACGAAATTCAAACATGATCTATTTGTCATGGATGTAAATACAAACGTGAACTCAAATAAAAAACAAAAACCATAAGCTTGATAACGCCAATTCGAGCTTCTGATCCCCTGTATGATTGTCATCGATTTAAGGACGCATTGACCATCTTCAACAAAAACAAAAACAAAATGAATTAAGCCTCACTAATTATTAGGAAAAAAACGATAAATAAATCTTGAGTTGTTGCACAAACCGTGATTATATTGCCGTATCACATGTGGATCTGTTGTTTGTCCCTCTTACCACAACCGGCTGCACTTGTGCCTTACCACTCTTGTGATCCTTTGTGACGATCTTATCTTGTCCTCAACTTTTTCCATGCCTACGTTTTCTTCGTCTTCAAGGAGCTCTTCTTGTTCACGGTCGTAGGATTTTAAACATTTTCAACATGTGTTGGACGCCGCCATTTATCTTCAGGAACACTTAATAGATTAATCGTTTCCTCATAATAATGATCTCCATGCGGTACGTTGTATTTACACCTCATCGGTTGTATTGCGTATAGATCCTTACCAACATTCAAATGCTCCTTTTAGGCGTGTTTGGCAAGAATTTTTCCCTATCTCGAACTTTCCACATGAACACGTTCTTCTTTCCAAGTCAACTACGTATCTGTTCTGTTAACTTTAACCTGAAAACGGTATTCGGTAATTGGAAAAACTTATATAGTTTACCTTTCTCTATCCTTTTATCAATCTTTTTCCCACCGTAATAGTTAAAGGATCACGATACTTTGCACTTAATGCTCTTACGCTCATAAACCAACGTGTTAAACCAATTCTCTGATGCTGTCTAAACGAGAATTATTGGATACTCTCGAGGTTGATCTCAAAAGCTGCATTTAATCGATTCCCAAGGTTGTTGGTGTTAATGTCGTATCTTAGGCCCGGAAAATGACATCGAGCCATTTTCTCACATCATCATCCTCTAGATACCAGCAATAGCGGAATGATACGTAACAGGCGCAAAAATTCAAACTCACCAATCCTTAACGCTTTTGATTGCTTTTGCAACCAAAACAGCCACACCTTTCCCTTGAATATTGTCACCACATTATTAATCAAGTGGTGGATACAAAATGCCATGTTTAGCCAATGGATATTATTTTTCCAAATTGAATTTACCAAGACGACATATGTCTATCTGATACAAAAGTAACCTTCGTCATCCGCTATAACAATTTTAAGCTGCATTAAAAAACCAACATCAGCCAAGAACAATCATTTTTTGTATCAGCAATTTCCAATGCGATTGGATAAAAACTAGAGTTACCATCAACAGCTGTAGCAATTAGCAGTACTCCTTTGTATTTGCCTTTCAAAAACGTTCCATCAACTACAACTGACCTTCCGAATTATGCCTTGTAGAAGCCTCTTATTATTTGACCAAAAGAATAAAAAGATATTTGAATCACATCAGAATCAATTTGTAATTCGTATGCGTACTAGGATTCGCTTCTTCTAACAAGAAAATAGGCGGAAACTTTAAGGGGTTTGATCGTTTTCATCATTTTTTAGGAAGAAAAAGCGATTTTAAAATTTTGTAGAATTCGGATTCTAAATTTTTTCATTAACATAATCCAAAAAAAATAAATACGTTAATTCTAAACAATATATCGATTTTCCATAAATAGATTAGTTTCCTTATTTTAGATTCAAAATATTATTTTAAGGAAATCTAATTATTTTCAGAAACATTATTCTAAAATTCGTAGAAGAAATACATATTCTAATTTTTTTTAGAACATAGAGTAAACCGATAATAGTATTCTAAACTCCTGAATACATTCTAAATTTCGATAGAACATATAGAATTCTCAGAATACGGAATTCTAAATTTGCCGTTAGAAACATGATTCTTGGAAATTTCAGAACAAATATGTGTTCTAAAATTTTCAGACATTGTATCAAGTCGTAGAATACGTATTCAAAAGTTTCTTAGAACAGACAAAAAAATTTAGAAAACGAATTCACACTTTTCGGAAGATCTAAAAACCACTTAATGCGACCAAATCAAAAAAATGTTTTCACTAAATCTTCTTCAAACCCTGTCTATCTACATGTATTTTATGGTTTTTTCATTTTAAAAAAGTGTCAAAATTTTTATGTAGGCGGTAAAAGTTGGTCAAAAATGACAATTGAGAAATAAAGGTTGTAGATGGACAAATTTTTTTTAGAACACTATTTTTCCAAATGTCCCTATTTAAAATTTTGTTTTAGACTTTAAAACTTATTTGAAAATAAGTGTAGTTTTGTATTTCAATGCATCGTTGTTTGGTAATATTGTTATTTTTATCCCTATTATTACCTTAATGTATGACTAATACAAAAAATTTACTATGGCTTATATTATGTAGAGGGTTAATAGAAAAATTCGGTTTTTAATACTTGTAAAGAACCTTAAATGACACTAATTAATGAAATGGGAGGTGAGTAATTGCATCAATTTATTCGAAAAAAAAAAGAAAAAGAAAAAAGAAAAATAAGTTAACTAGATTTTTGATTTTCAAAAGAAAATTGTTTTTCAAGGTAGTAAGTTAAAAACAATGAATTGTCATTCTAAGGTTTTATTGGGCATCCATCACAGCCCATAAAAAATATGTTCTTTCAATCCATAAACGCTTGGCGTTTTAATAGTATTCAATACTTACTTTATTTTGGTTCGATCTATGGAAAAATGAATCCGGATTGGTTCGTGCTCGAAATTGAGGTTTTGAAAGAAAGAGCTCTGAAACATTTAAATCAGCCATCTCAATTCTGAATCTGCAAAAAAAACCTCTTACGTCACACTCCAATGTAGTAGCCGTCACCTCCTTCTCTTTCTCCCCCCTTTGGATATCCTCATATAACTGCACTTGTCGTCTTTCCCTCTTCTCATCATTTAGGGTTTTCCAAAAATTCGAAAACCTGCTGTAAAAAGTATGGGGCGTTCACAGGAGGCAGGAAGTAGATGGAAGGAAGAAGGAATTACAGCAAGCCCTAGACCTTGTTAGTGGAGAAGGTTGTGGCTAAGAAAAGGCTCGGACCCGATGGTTTCGTCAACAGCGGTTAAAGCTTTCAACAAGAGAGATCTCATCTCGTAAAGATCGGCTTTCTCTATTAGTTACTGCCCAGGAGAGATTTCCGTAACATAGCTCGTCTCTGTGGTATTGCTTCGAATTTTTCATCTTTTTGAATTTGCCCTAATTTTTGTGAATTGGAGAATCTACACTACAACACCCTAGAAATGTGCCTTGGTTGCTTATTATTTTACTCAAATTCTCTTGATTGGCGTTGATTTATTACTAACTAAGCTGTTCTTGCATGTTGAAATTTGATTTCAGGAGCAATGATGATACTCACGAATCCAAAGGACACTTGTTTAGTTGCATTACCGTTTTTGATGAAAAGAAACTAAAAGTTTATCAGAGATTGTCGCTGCAAGGGACATTGTCTTTTGCGCTGCTCATTCTGGTGTCTGCGGCAGCTTTCATAGAGGGGTAATTTGTGTAGCTTGGAGTACGTTTACTTCTTTCAAGCTTTGTGTCCCTTGTGTAACTTTAGGCGCTTTACCTTTGGGATTTCTTAATTTTTAATTGCAGAGACGAACAAAAAGGAATGCTTTTAAATGTTAGTCCAGATTGGAGTCATCCGGGAGCTTGTCTACAACAAGAACAAATGATTCACTCATCACAGTTTCAGTCTATGCCTCTGACATTTCAGCTCGTTGAAATGCAGATCCACTAGAATTGAGTATGTTGTCTTCCTTACAGGTCAAATAGTGGTCTCAGATATGTCTGGTTTATTTAAAAACTAATGTGTCTTTGGTTATTTTCAACTATTTAGGTATATTTCTTGAGAGGTCAGCAGAATGCAGGGTTTTTCCCTTGATCTTGAATCATTAAAGTGGCCTGGGTTTGTAGAGTTTGATGATTGTCAATGAAAGGTCTGACTTATTCTGCGCAGGACAGGTTATTTTCTGGTCTTTCACAACCTTAAATTTTAGTGACTACAAGCTTCTTCCACTGAGCCCATACCTATTTTCTGCAGTGTGTACAAGGTTTTGATCTTGATAAAAACTATACCCATGCTAGTATTCGATATCAGATAAACTGTTCAGGAAATTAAAATCAGGCGAACTTTTCTCCATCTGTCTTTGACCCGTTGTTTCTGTTTGCAAATATTGACCAAGCTGCTTCTATCTGTTCTGCCCACTAAGAATTGGATTGAAAGTGATTGTGACTTTTCTAATGTTCGCCCATTTGTTTCCCTGCAATAGTCCAGGGATAATGTTACTGATCTTTCAAGAGAGCTACCAGTCATGTTCCTCTGAAGATTCTATCGCATTAGAGGATGCACAGTCTTCAAGGTCCTTCAATTCATTTGCTTTCACCCAAACAAGAAAGTTGATTTCATTGAACAATTCAATGCAAGAAAACTTCTGTTAAGCAAGAGAAATGAGGAATCTCCAAATTTCTTGACGTGAGTTGATGTTTTATATCTGATTCAATCCAGTCTTTTAGCCTTTTGTTTTACATGCTTTTTCTTTTTATTAAAAGATTGGTTTTCTGATTTGGCAAAACTCAGGTCAGAAATGCTGAGCTGATGGAAGTTAGTAGAGCTTAGTTCATGACACGTCTGCATTCATATTTTCTGTATGAGAACCAGTTGTTTCTGACATTCAGAAATCGGAAACGTTTCTGTGTGGAATTTACGCGGAGAGCTCGTGACTTCTTTGAGGACCATCTATCTATGGCATCCGGACCTGTAACCAACATAATATCTACATAACAAGTGATCAAGCATCTGCATCATCTCGGTACTTGCAAAGCAGATACCTGAAGATCAGTGGATAGAAGGGAAATGGTAAGTAGATAAGAAGCCAAGATATGTAACCTAACAATCTCATGAGGAGATTGATTAATGGATGTTTTGTGGGATGTTGCAGCGGGACGTCCAATATCAGCAATATATTGACTGTGGAAATGCTTAGCTAAAAATAACACGAGCAGGGACCTCCAAAAGAAAGGATTAGAGCAGAGCAGTTGTGTGGGAAAGAAACTCGAAGCAAATAAGAAATGCGGTTAGCTGGAAGCTTTGGAAGACATAACCGCCTCTTTTCTATGACGAAGGAGCGCAATGAGATATACACAGGAAACAGACCACGGCTCTGTTCATGTGTGGTTTCCAATTGATTTCACATCACATCATTCATCGTTAGCCTACTACTACTACTACTGTATTACTTGTTTCTTCATTGGTGTGTAGCGATCAATCTTTTTATACTTTGTGTTCTCTGAGCAGCCATTTGTGTTGTAAACCTTGTTTGCGGCAATTGTGTGCGTTCAGAATGCCAGTTGTGTACACTAATACCATTGTACGTAAACATTTGGGTTTGACAATTCTCATGGAAAGACCCTTTTATATCACCTGTAACGTCTCACCGGTAACTCTAAAGTTGACATCTCAGAACTTTTAAGCATCAAGTTTGTACGATTTAACAAAACAAGCAATCTTAAGGAATCATTTCATTGCTACCACACCAAACTGTGTTTTACATTCACTTGAGAAAAAAAAGCTTTTACAGTTTCTTTCTGCAAGGACTACAGATCTCTCATCCAACATAAGACACTTGATGTGTCGGAAACCAACATAAAACAAATGTTTAAATTTTCACCAAGGACGAATGCAGCAGATTCCACTATTGAACTTGTGTGTGTTTTCGTTTCCAGGAACTGAGACTTGTCAAGGCTGTCAGAAATATGGGTGGATCAAGTTCTGTTTTTGCTTGAAATTCTCTCGGCTGGATTGTACTTTGAGCATTTTTCTGCATTTGCTCAAAATAAAAGCTCAAATCAGAAAGATTAACAAAGGCATTTTAGCTTAGGAATATAGAGAAAGAGGAGCTTTGCGACAAAATTCATATGCTATTGTCATCAGGGTCCAGTAATTACCGTTGAATGAAGATCAAACCCTTGAAGGTGAAAGAGAGGACCAGCAGAGTTAAGTCTTGCGGTTTCCACTTAGGCGTAGATATTGCCAAATCACCAGGTGGAAAACACCCGGCCATGCTGCTCTGTTTGGTGTTCCTAGCAAACTCATGAACCAAAAAGGAACCATTACCAAAGATTCATTAGTCTCTATTCAAGAATGCTGAATTCCTTAAAATCCAATTGGAATTATGGTCAATGGAACCTGAACTATATAGGAATCATTGTTTTCATGGGTGACGGTAGCTGCTTATCCTTCAATGGATGCAATTCACAATGAAACTGGCTCAAAAACCAGAAAGACAGCATTGAAGGTAAATTCAAAATACCTGAAGATATGAAGGCATGCTGAAACTTCAGAATCACCAGGGAAAAGAGCTTGCCTCCTGACCATCTCAGCTAATGCAAATTCAAAGATGTAAAACCAACATACAGATTAAAATCACAGCTAGAGAGACAAATTCAGAAGAAGCAGGGGAAAAAAAAAAAATGCAGTGAGACTACCAAAGATGCAACCAACAGACCACATGTCAACAGCAGTAGAATATTGAGTAGAGCCAAGAAAGCCACTTCAGGAGCTCTATACCAAGAAGTAAAACAATCTCATGGCGTGTATGGACTTAAGAGACAGTGAAAGCACGACAAGGACCCAAATCAGCAATCTTAAGAAGCTTCTTTATCTTTGACGAGAAGAAGATCTGCGGTTTAAGATCACGGTGAAGCACACCGTGGCTATGACAATGCGCGACGCCTTTACAAAAGCTGAAACATTCAATTTCTGAATCAAAAAAGGCTCAAGGAGGCTTAGGATTAGGTCCCTTCGATAGGAATCAATGAATTTCTAAGATCAGTATCAAAGGATACTCGAAAACGAGATAGAGATTGGATTTGGGAGATGAGATTTGGATGAAGGTTGATGAACGTGTTCGACGCAGAGTAATCGAACAACATAGATCGAATTGTGACAACAATCTGGAGAAGCGAGATTCTCACGAAGTGCAGTTAGTGGGATACCTTCTTCGTCCATTCTCGAGACGAGTTTTTCTTCAGAGCTACAAGTTTACCAGTGCCTTCTCCATCGCTTTTGTACACTTTTCCGTAGTTTCCTTCTCCGACCTTCTCTAGCTTCTCGTACTTGTCCATTTGTGAAAATTGAACATGAGAAAACCCCGGGTTTTTTTCCTTGGATTTTTTTGTGATGAACCCTACCTATTAATGGACGATGATGAATTGTGACTTGTTGGACAGATCTTTCGCTAAGATACTTTACAGTCACTTTGTTTTTTCCCGCTCCTTCGGATTTGAAATTCGACTGCAACTAATTGACCTTAAAGTTGTGGACTTGTGATTTATTCTATTTATTTTTGGGGAAAAAAGTAGTTAAATTAATTAATTGGAGTACTAAAATCTAATATAGATATTAAAAAGTAATACACTAACAGGCCCCCAATTGATATAATGTGATTCTAAATTGATATAACTTATCGTATATTGGTAAGCGGCTTATTGATATCAATGATTCTTGCAGGAGATCAGAATTTGGCAGCAACGTTACTAGAGGATGAAAAATTAGCACTGAAACAATAAAAAATTCAGAGATATAAAATGAAGAAAATGTGATTTAAAACTTTCAAAAAATGTACAAAACATGTTTGATATGCTAATATCCTATCTTCACCAGCAATTTCTTTTGCCAACTTCATCAGCCTCATCTTTCTTGTCGCTCACCTACTATTACATCAGACACAAACCTCCATCCCTTGCTTTACTCTCTCTTCTCCTTCTCTTTTTCTCTTCAATTTCTCTGTAATATTATCACCTGACATTTACACATGCTTCGTCACTTCAATATCCCTTTTTCAAACAAATCGATTGTCAAACTTAAGAGGTACTAAGATAAAAGACAAGGATTACACACCGTTTCGTTGATCTCTCACATCATGTTAATTCCTCCATGTGTTTGAACAGTTCCTGCTTCCACAAAACCTCAAGTCCAAAATTCCATTTTCTACAAATATGTTTGCTAAATCTAATTAGCACCATATGTTATGCACTTACCTTCAAATTGACTTCTTAAGTTCGGCTGTTTTGAGACTTCTGCATTGTAAGCTTCATTGCTAGTTCATGAATCTGCAATCCACATGAACAAAGGGAAGCATCACTTTTTTAATCTTTTCCAGGGAATCATCTTCTATAAGGAAGAAGAAGGACTACTCTACTATAATCTGAATACATTCCCAGATTGAAGAAGCGTGAATAGACAAGCCATACCTTTCCTTTCAGGCAGCTTGGTGCCCAATTCTCCTCGTTTTCTCTTGCAAGGTTCTTGCACTTAGCCATAAAGGCATCGTTCCCATCTTGCTTTGAGTAGTGAAAGTAACTGCTGGCAAGATTATCTTGGAAGTCCTTGATTTTCTTGTCTTTTTCACTCAACAAGATTCTGCATTAGACCAGAAACCATAGGTATCACTTTATTTATCATCTTCATTGCAAACAAATATATGAAACAAAAGTTGCGGAGTTATTGTCTGGCAACTGTATCTACGACCTAAGAGAAAGTCAAACTAATGAATATCTTACCAGAATCTTTCAAATGAAGACGGTGTCAGCTATAAGTATCTAAAGGAATCATTTTCAGGTTCTTTCATAACTCTGAGAGGAATTCGTTTAGTAGCTAAAGTTTGGATTATCTAAGAATATATTTCGACAAATACATTCTTATGACATAGTAGTCTAAGGGTACAAACAGTACAGACCTTCAGACTTGAAATTCTTCATGAATGCTGGATCCAGTAATAACCTCCTCGCTACAAAGTCAAAACCAAGATAAATCAACCACATTGCATCTGGATCATGACAAGCTGCTAGATGGACCTTCATCAACTCAAATATTCTAGCCCTTTCTTCTAACTAGACTTATGGACTAATCCAGACTCCAACAGTTTTACAAGAAACGTGCGCTTATTCATCATATTCAGACTGTAGAAACTATGTTGAGAAGGAAAAGTTTTCCCTCTACAGGAGTGATGCCATCCTTCAAAGGAACAATATGGCCCACAAAAGTAGAGAACAATGCTTAGAAAATCCCAAGTTGCCTTCAACAAATAACTTTCATGTTTGTGTCTGTTGGCAATAGTGCATAAATTAATCCGAAGAAAATGTTGGGGAGAACTGTTATACCTGCATTGACGCCGGCTTGAGCTGAGATTTCAAATCGCGAACAGACTGACTAGAAATACAAATCCAAGACTATGGTTTTTAGCGATATTTATTCTTGTAATGGTTTCCAAGAAAACATGTGATAGGCAATGAGGGCATCAGTCAAGGAAACATTGCGTAGATTGATGGAGTCTCTTGAGAATACCTTCAATTCTGCCATTTCTTGTCCCGTTTCGCATATTTGTACAATGCATGAAGCTTTCTTTTCCTCTTTGCAATTTCTAAAAACTTGGAAAGAAAATAGCCGTCAAACCTTGTTTTGAAAAAATCAAGACCTTCATATTGATAAATACACAACTTACTACCAAATACCCAACCATGTTCTTTCAAAGATTCTCAGAAGATTTAGGTTTTGAATATAATCAATCAGAAATCTAGGTTCTGAAAGATAAACAGCTACCCAAACAGAATTCATTTTGCATTGTCAAGAATTGCACTACATTATACAAATGTGCAAATTCAACATTGAATGAGAGGCATAACCAGGGATTTTCCACCGACAAAGGACTCGTTCTTGAACGCTGATTTCCACTTCTGAATCTCTGTTTCGCTGATTTCAAGCTCATTTCGTAACCAAAAAAGATATAGTTAGCTACAAAAAAGATGCAACCGTAAACAATAATAATTACCAGAATAAATAGATAGAAGATTAGTAACAATACTTGACATGAAGCAAGATCATTTCTTTTACAATTCTGAAGACTGCCATAGACAGGAGCAAAAAGAAGGTTATATTCTCTCTTCTAATACCGTGAGGGCAAAACTTTTGGAAAGTTTTTGTGGCCAGAGAACTATTTATATTTTGTCCCTTCCTAAACTATTCGAAGTTACCTTTTCGAGAAATGAGGCTTAAGGTAAGACTACCAGAGAACTTTTAGTATCAGGAAGTTAGTGTTTCCAAAATTGTTAATCTAACTATTAATATGATACACAAATCAGCTCTTTCTCTATATAGCTTTGTTTCCGAATTTTTTTTTCCAACCCATGTAAACGGTTGTTGGGTTTTTGTTGATGCAGAGTTTAATTGCTAGATATGTCGTCAAGTGATGAAACTACCCGTGAAAACGCCTTGTGCTCATAACTTTCTGCAAGGCATGCCTTAGAATCCAAATTTGCTGGGAAAACTCTACTGAGAGAGAGAGAAAGAGGTGGACGTACACTACATGCACAGAAGAATGTCATGAAATGCCCTTGTTGCCCCACTGGCATTTCTGACTTTCTCTAGAACCGTCAGGTGAAACATCATCATATCTACTTCTTATTTCATATAAATTATATGAATATATGTGCAAATTGCATTAGCATTGATTTTGACTCTGCTAGAACTAGATGAAGTTAGTACAAATACGTTAAACTTGTTCATCACATTTTTTTTCTTCCTTCGTATGTTTTGGCGGCAGAGTTTATTTTATCATTTCACATTTGACTGAAAAGCGAAAATTACTACAATATGATCATCTGACTATACATTGAAATCACTACCACCGTGCTAATGGACCAGAAGAACCACCACATTCCCCTGCATATGGAACTCCTTGGCGGTGACACACCTAAGACATTAATTTCTAAGAAAAACTAAACATTTACTAGATTTCAAATTTTTTCAAATATTTATTTTTCCAAATCAAGCATCAAAATAAGCGTACTTTACTGTAATTAACGGTTTTGGATGGTAATTACTAATTCTTAATTTAATTACTCAGAAAATTTGAATTATAGACTAGTTAATTCTTTTTTGAAACAATTGGAAAAAAGGATCCTTTTAGATCAATTTGTCTATATATGACCTATTTTGCTAAGTTTGATCAACTAAGTTTTATATTTATTAAAACTCAATTATGCCCTTAACTCAAAATTCAATTTTCAATCATAAAAAAAAAACTCAAAATAAAACTCACAAAAATCAAAGAAAACTCGACGCCGCTTATGTCCTGTCTCTTTCTTCGTTGATTCCGTTGGCAAATCTGCTCCTCTTCTCGACGCCGCTTATGTCCTGTCTCTTTCTTCATTGATTCCGTCGGCAATTCTGCTCCTCTTCCTTCTCCTTCTTCGGCAAATCTTCTCCTCTTCCTTCCCCTTCTTCGGCAAATCTTCTCCTCTTCCTTCTTCTTCTTCGATTTTGTTCTCGTCTCATTTCCAGAACTTCCGACCAGAGGACATTGAAGCAAGCATATGGGCTTTTCGTGGAGGATTTCGTGGTGAATCTAGTTCATAGGATTTTGATAGCACTTTGATAGCATTCGTCCCGATTATATTGTGGA
Organism: Crucihimalaya himalaica; assembly: GCA_004349715.1. NCBI lineage: Eukaryota > Viridiplantae > Streptophyta > Magnoliopsida > Brassicales > Brassicaceae > Crucihimalaya > Crucihimalaya himalaica. Next base: position 2,761,957 of record SMJT01000010.1, on the reverse strand, counting down.
GGATTTTGATAGAAATTGCTAAATTTCTAAACAACAAATCAGGTAAACTCCTTTGCTTCTTTGTGTACTATGCATGATGTGTTGAATAATCTGAACTATATGTTTCAAATTAAAAGTGGTGGAGACATGTGTGATTCTTCATTCTGATCTAGTTGTTCAAACAATTGAAAATTGGATTTCTTTGTTTCAGGATTCTTTATCCTTACTTTGAATCCTTTCGAGGTAAGAAAAAAAGGTACGGTACATATAAGAGGTTGGACTTTCTCAACGTGGTGTGGCTTCGCTATCACTCCTATGTAGTCTATCTTTGTCTCTTTTTTCTTTCTCTTCCTGCTCTTATCCCATGCCTGCTAGGAACCGCTAATAGTCATAGAGATGAGCTAGTTAGCGCTGGAGTTTTCTTGCTTCTTCGCCTCTGGATAGTAGTTTGAATGAATCTTTGATACTGAGTTTCCTTGCTTCTTCGCCTCTGGACTGCTTTCAATTGGACAGCTAACTAACAATCGATTCCCCATAAACATTTGACTACTTGTTTGAGGATGTTTGATGGTTAATTATGCTATATCTAATTCAGGTGCTGGGTAATTTGTATGTTTGTTTGTTTGTTTGGTTTGCCTTCTTCGTGATTATTCAACCTCTTTTTGGGATCTATCAGATTGTCTTGAAGTTGTTTGGTAATTTGTTTGGTGCTGGGTAATTTGTTTGTATGAGTTTCCTTGCTTCTTCGCCTCTGGACTGCTTTCAATTGGACAGCTAACTAACAATCGATTCCCCATAAACATTTGACTACTTGTTTGAGGATGATTGATGGTTAATTATGTTATATCTAATTCAGGTGCTGGGTAATTTGTATGTTTGTTTGTTTGTTTGGTTTGCCTTCGTCGTGATTATGCTATATCTAACATGTTTTTTGTTGTACTTATCCGCTGTTAAGGAAAAACATGTAGTTAAACCATTTTTAACACCTTGCTGAAAATTTATAATTCGAATGCTACCACATATTAACTTGTGATTTACAGCTGTGGCATATACGGTATACAGATTTTATTTGGGAATTCGAATGTTGATATATGAATTAATGATCTATTAGCTTAAGACTGTGTTATTTTTCCTCTTTTAAACTTTGTGTTCATGCTTGATCTATTGATTGAGGATAGATCATACTAACATACTTTGTTGTTTAAATGTTTTGTGTAGGCATGGAAAAGGCGTATCCAAAACGCCTTTTCAAATATGGAAGTGAGCTAGAAGTGGACAAGATAAACAATACATGTTGAATGTCTATATTGGACAAAATCAAGGAAGCATTGCCAAGCGAATACGAGAAAGTAAAGAGTGATTCTGTCTTTGCACATGTATTTGCAATACATGAAAATGGTCTTGGTTTTTCGGCTCGGTTGATACACATCATGATGTGTAAGCAGTTGGTAACAAAGAAAAAACATGAGCTTTGGTTTGTTTGGGGAAATAAGCCACTCAGATTTTCTCTACAGGAGTTCTACGCGGTTATTGGGTTTAAGATCCAAGATGATGTTAGTTGTGATTTGGAGAAATGGGAAGATGATAATGGGTTTTGGAATAAGTTGCTGAAGAGAAAGGAAAAAATTTGCATAAAGAGATTGACGAAGGTGCACCTAGCTGAAGCTGCTACTTGGGAAGAGGTGGATAGAATACGGTTGATTTATATTTGTGTGATAGCTGGTTTAATAAAGGCCAAAGATGAGAAGAAATATATCACGCTCAAATACATCAAGTTGGTGATGGATCTTGAAAAGGTTCGGAATTACTCTTGGGGTCTTAAATCTTTTAAGAGTCTAGTTAAGTCTATCGTAAAGAAAAGAAAAGATTTGACTAAAGTCAAAGGCTATGGTTTGGATGGTTTTTCATATGTGTTTCAAATCTGGGCTATGGAAGCAATTCCGGTCATTGGAGAATTGTTGGGAAAGAAGATTACTACAGAATTTACAGCTGCTCCTCGATGCTCTAATTGGAAAGGCGTTGGACGAGTATCATATGACGAGATCATCCAACTAGAAAAGACGTTTAAAAGGAAGGTTAGTTGAACATTCTCTTTCTTAGAAAAATAAAATGACTAAAGAATCTGTTTGATGGTTAATCTTGCTATATCTAATTCACGTGCAGTGGTAATTTGTTTAGTTTGTTTTTTTGGTTTCCTTTCTCCAAGCTTTCTCCTTGCAGCAGTTGAAACCTCTCCAACTTTACTTTTTCTTCAGACATTCTTAGTTTCTCTTTGTTGTATTCTGCTTGCTTCTCATTCAATATTTCTCACTTTTTTTTTTTCAAATCTCTCTTTCTCTTGCTTGTGTTAAATTCATATATGTCTAGCTATTCTCTTATCTTGCTATTCTCTTCTTGAATTTCACATAGAGCCTTTTCAAGCTCTTCCACACATTGCTTTTCCAGACCCAAATTTTCATCTATCTTTACTCTGTTTTTTCTCTATTTGCTGGCGTGTTTCCTCTCTATTTGTACTATCATACCCAAACAAACCATCCTCACTATCAAAAGATGTCTTCTCCTTCTCTTCAGCACTTAGATTTTTCGTTTCTATATTAGTGAATTCATAGGTTTGCTCGTAATCTGTTTTTTAGGAAATTAGTTTCCTTTCATCATCTCAGCTCGGGTTTTTTCCAATTTCTGGCTGTAGGTCTTCCAGACTCTCTTTAATCGTTTTTGACTTAACACTAGAGAAGATTAAACTTATGCAGATTACTTGTTTTTTGAAAAACAACAAAGTAATTACATCTTAAGTTTTGTTTTTCCCAAGTATTTTACAAAAACAAATTATGTAACTGTGAAATCATCAAAACATATTATAAAATTGAAAAGGAGAGAAATGTGTTAGTTAAATCATCCCATTTCTATATGATAACCAGTTTCTCATTATACCAGGGTTTAGCTCCTCTTGACGTTTTTGAGATTACGTACTGTCATTACAAGTTGTTGTCTCTCACCTTCGACTTCAGCAAATCTTAGACTTATCTCTGAGTATCTCTCTCGCATCTCCTTCAGTAGTTTCCTTCAGTTTGATTTGACCCTAGATTACAAGTTCACAAGCTTATCATCAACTTAAAGATATTGATACTGAAACGAATACTGAATGTTTTAGATGCATATATACCTCAAGAAGTTTTATTTTATCTTTCATGATCGAAACTTCTTTAGATCCGCCATGAGCTCCTACTGGACTTCCTTTGTTGTTAATTGCAGTTCTGCTTTCTTTCAGCTTCTTTTCACGATTAGCCATTGCCTCTTCTTTCTTCTTTAACTCACTTTTTACTTGTGCCACTTGGTAGAAGTATCTCTCTTTTGAGCAAGTTTTGTTGCTTGTTATGATGTGTTAAATTCATATATGTATGGCTTGGTTTGTTGCTTGTTATGATGTGTTAAATTCATATATGTATAGCTTGGTTTGTTGCTTGTTATGATGTGTTAAATTCACAGAGAGCCTTTTCAAGCTCTTCCACACATTGCTTTTCCAGACCCAAATTTTCATCTGCTTAACATTAACTTATTGTGATCTTTTTTTTAATGTAGGATGTTGTTTATCCATACATTTCTCTCACTGGAAATTTTGATGTATTTGAGTCTTTGAAATTTCGATGTATTTGAGTCTTTGGAATTTCGATGGTCTGATGAAAACAGAGATGGCGAAGTGGATAATTTGAATGCTCAGATCAGATCTGGGAGTGATTTTGGATACCATCTTTGGGATAGTGTAGTAGATGATGTTGTGGACGTTGCAAATGAAAAGGATGATAGTGGAGGTGACAGTGAGGTTCCTGAAGATGGTAACGAGGTCTCAGAGCCTATCGACGAAGAAAATAATGAAGCTTGTGATGGTGAAGTGTCTCGGGTAAAGAAGAGGAGTAGGAAGAGATCTCGTGATCATGGTGCAGAGGCACGGAAAAAGAAATTGCTTTGCCAGCGAGCAACAACAACACAAGGACCGTTTGATGAGCTTATGAAGTCTATTATAGAAAAGTTTGAAGCTTCGTTTGCAAGCTTTGAAAAGNTAACTTTTTATGTTTATTAAATTTTTTTCAGGAAATTGATGCTATGATGTATATATTTCGGGAGTATACATCTTTAGGTCGACTAAAGTCATATCGTGTTGGTTTTATGAATTGTATGTTTAGCATGCAAATCAAAAACGAACACTTGAAGTATATGAGTTCGACAAATAAAAAAAGCCACAAGTGGGATAGTCATCTTCTAGCTTATGTCACCGGTGAGTTGCCTTCTCATGGAAAGACGGAGAAAAAGTGGGCTAAGACTTTGACATAATTTATGCTCCGTGTTTTGTCAATGGTAATCATTGGATTTCGGTTTGCGTTAACTTCAATCTAAGAACTGTTGAGGTCTTCGATTGTAATAGTTACAACAATAGAAGGTACGTGGAGGCGTTTTCAGTCGTCATCCCTCGCATTTTGAAGGAACTTCACGGAAAGGTTAATGGGAAAGTTCAACTTTTGTCACCATACGAGATCATACATGTCCCTGTGCCAAAAGGACTAAATAAATCATCTTGTGATTGTGGAGTTTATGCGCTTAAATACATTGAGGTTCATCTTAATGGGTATGATATGGATTTGATTAATGATGAAAACATTAGAGAAGCGTGGGTGAGAATTGCCGTTGATATATCGGAAGCAGCAAAGGACCCCGTTTTAATAGATCGAATGAAGAACTATGTACCTCTTCCGATACCTGCTGATATTGTATCCATTGATTGAGATTAATATTTATTCTTTTGCGAATATGTAACTCTCTATTTTGTTTAGTATTAGATATCAATGTTTTTGTTCTGTTTTTTTTTTTTTTTAAGTTTAGGTCTTTTGAACTTAAACAAACTTGGAGAAACCATGAGAATTGCTTCTTCCTGACATCTGCAGAAGACATACAGATCCGTTATTAGCTACCAAGACTAGTAAATTGGAGGAAGTTAGACATATGTCGACATAAGGTCATCATTTTCTATCATACATCCAACATATCATTGAAACGAGTACACGAGCGTACCCAACAACTACTAGGAAGGATAGCTGGGAAAATAGGCCGCACAGAGATCTGGCACAAATTCTCTAGCTGTAAGTATCATCACCAAAAGAATCATGATTTAGAAAATTTTACTAATTTAACAACTAAAAGAGATTTCTCGCAAGATTCATACCATGCTCGAGACCAAAACTCCACATCTGAATAAGGTCAGGCAAATCTAATTTAGGTGATGCAGGCTCATTCGATGATGCCAACACTGAAAGCCAGCTTTTGCAACTAGAGAGAAGCCTCTCAACCCCAAAATATAGTGCAACCTATATTTCGCCATTCAGTGTTCGATAATTAGCATGTTACAAGAGAAAAAAGATCAACATGAACAGATGATTGATACAAAAAAAAAGAAAAAAGCTAACCTCAAATAGAGGTAAGAAACTAGTGGATGTAATACAACTTTAGAAGCTGAGATCGAAATCACTTGACTAGGAGAAGAAGATGTGTCTTGTTGAAGACATGGATTCTTCACAACGAGGATTACGAATTCATCGAGTGAGCTTAGTGCCATACTTTTCTGCAACAAAAGATAATCAACAAATCAACCAAACTCCTCTGCTTCTAATTACCAGGATAAACCGGTTCATCCTCAACTAAACCGGAACCAAATTATTGGTTCAATGAATACAACTTCGAACAAAAGAAGACTACTTGAATCGAATTCAAACGTTGATCCGAGAGATCATCGGCTCAAAATGCATCATTGGGTTCAAGCTTCTTCTTCCGATTTCAGCGGAACTCCTCCACAGCCGCGGAGGTGAAATTCTCTGTTCTATATACTACGGCGCTCGATTTGAAATCAGCTGTTGGTGTTTGTATTAGTGGACATACAGCTGTCAATGTCGGAAAATCCATGGTGGTGGTGTTTGGTGGTCTCGTCGATAAGAAATTTTTCAATGACATAATTGTTTATGATATTGCTATCATCATCACACTCTCATTATTTGGTTCGATATTGGTATATTGTCAAGGAAGATGTTTTTTATGAGTTACTGTTTTTAGTCAGGCGAACTCTTGAAAACTCAAACATCAAAACACAGCAAATATTATGAAACAATTAACGAAATTCAAACATGATCTTTGTCATGATGTAAATTACAAACGTGAACTCAAATAGAAAAACAAAAACCATAAAGCTTGATAACGCAAGTCGAGCTTCTGATCCCCTGTATGATTGTCATCGATTAAGTACGCATTGACCATCTTCAACAAAAAACAAAAACAAAATGAAATTAAGCCTCACTAATTATATGAAAAACGATAAAATAAATCTTGAGTTGTTGCACAAACCGTGATTATATTGCCGTATCACATGTGGATCTGTTGTGTCCCTCTTTACCACAACGGCTGCACTTGTGCCTTTTACACTCTTGTGATCCTTGTGACGATCTTATCTTGTCCTCAACTTTTTCATGCCTACGTTTTCTTCGTCTTCAAGGAGCTCTTCTTGTTTCAGGTGGTAGGATTTTTACATTTTCAACATGTGTTGGGACGCGCCATTCATCTTCAGGAACACTTAATAGATTAATCGTTTCCTCATATAATGATCTCCATGCGGTAGTTGTATACACCTCATCGGTGTATTGGTATAGATCCTTACCAACATCAAATGCTCCTTTTATGGCGTGTTTGCAAGGAATTTTCCCTATCTCGAACTTTCCACATGAACACGTTCTTCTTTCCAAGTCAACTACGTAGTCTGTTCTGTTAACTTTAACCTGAAAACGGTATTCGGTAATTGGAAAAACTTTATATAGTTTACCTTTCTCTATCCTTTTATCAATCTTTTTTTCCACCGTAATAGTTAAAGGATCACGATACTTTGCACTTAATGCTCTACGCTCATAAAACCAACGTGTTAACAATTCTCTGATGCTGTCTAACAGAGGAATTATTGGATACTCTCGAGGTGATCTCAAAGCTGCATTTATCGATTCCGCAAGGTTGTTGGTGTTAATGTCGTATCTGTAGCCCGGAAAATGACATCGAGCCCATTTTCTCACATCATCATCCTCTAGATAACCAGCAATAGACGGAATGATACTGTAAATGTGCGCAAATAATTTTTCAAACTCACCAATCCTATACGCTTTTGATGCTTTTGCAACCAAACAGCCACACCCTTTCCCTTGAAATATGTCACCACATTATTAATCAAGTGGTGGATACAAATGCCATGTTTAGCCAATGGATAGATTTTTCCAATTGATTTACCAAGCGACATATGTCTATCTGATACAAAAAGTAAACCTTCGTCATCCGCTATAACAATTTTAAGCTGCATAAAAAACCACTCCCAAGAACAATCATTTTTTGTATCAGCAATTCCAATGCGATTGGATACAAACTAGAGTTACCATCAACAGCTGTAGCAATTAGCAGTACTCCTTTGTATTTGCTTTTCAAAAACGTTCCATCAACTACAATGACCTTCCGAATTGCCTTGTAGAAGCCTCTTATTGATTGACCAAAAGAAATAAAAAGATATTTGAATCTACCATCAGAATCAATTTCGTAATTCGTATGCGTACTAGGATTCGCTTCTTCTAACAAGAAAATAGGGGAAACTTTAAGGGTTTTGATCGGTTTTCATCATTTTTAGGAAGAAAAGTCGATTTAAAATTTTTAGAATTCGGATTCTAAATTTTTTCATAACATAATCAAAAAAATAAATACGTAATCTAAACAATATATTCGATTTTCCATAAAATAGATTTAGTTTCCTTATTTGTAGATTCAATTATTATTTTTAAGGAAATCTAATTATTTTCAGAATACATATTCTAAAATTCGTAGAATACATATTCTAATTTTTTTAGAACATAGAGTAAACCGTATAATACGTATTCTAAACTCCTGAATACGCATTCTAAATTTCGTAGAACATAGAGAATTCTCAGAATACGAATTCTAAATTGCGTAGAACATGTATTCTGAAATTTCAGAACAAATATGTGTTCTAAAATTTTTCAGAACATGTACAAGTCGTAGAATACGTATTCAAAATGTTTTAGAACAGACAAAAAATTTAGAAAACGAATTCTACACTTTTCGGAAGATCTAAAAACCTACTTATATGCGACCAAATCAAAAAAATGTTTTCACTAAATCTTCTTCAAACCTGTCTATCTACATGTTTTTATGGTTTTTTCATTTTAAAAGTGTCAAAATTTTTATGTAGGGGTAAATTGGTCAAAAATGACAATTGAGAAATAAAGGTGTAGATGGACAAATTTTTTTTTAGAACACTTATTTTTCCAAATGTCCCTATTTAAAATTTTGTTTTAGACTTTAAAACTTATTTTGAAATAAGTGTAGTTTTGTATTTCAATGCATGTGTTTGGTAAGATTGTTATTTTTATCCCTATTATTACCTTAATGTATTGACTAATACAAAAATTTATATGGTATATTAGTAGAGGGTAAAATAGAAATTCGGTTTTAATACTTTGTAAAGAACCTTAAATGACACTAATAATGAAATGGAGTGAGTAATGCATCAATTTATCGAAAAAAAAAAGAAAAAGAAAAAAGAAAATAAGTTACTAGATTTTTGATTTTCAAAAGAAAATTGTTTCCAAGAGTAGTAAAAACTAATGATTGTCATTCTAAGGTTTATTGGGCCATCCATCACAGCCCATAAAAAAATATGTTCTTTCAATCCCATAAACGCTGCGTTTTAATATATTCAATACTGTACTTTTTTTGGTTCGATCTATGGAAAATGAATCCGGATTGGTTCGTGCTCGAAATTGAGGTTTGAAAGAAAGAGCTCTGAAACATTGAATCAGCCATCTCAATCTGAATCTGCAAAAAACCTCTTACGTCACACTCCCATGTAGTAGCCGTCACTCTCCTTCTTCTTCTCCCCCCTTTGGATATCCTCTATACTGCACTTGCCGTCTTTTCCCCTCTTCTTCATCATTTAGGGTTTCCAAAAATTCGAAACCTGCTGTAAAAAGTATTGGGGCTTCAAGGAGGAGGAAGTAGATGGAAGGAAGAAGGATTACAGCAAGCCCTAGACCTTGTAGTGGAAGAAGAGTTGTGGCTAAGAAAAGGTCTCGACCCGATGGTTTCGTCAACAGCGTTAAAAAGCTTCAACGAAGAGAGATCTCATCTCGTAAAGATCGAGCTTTCTCTATTAGTACTGCCCAGGAGAGATTTCGTAACATGCGTCTCGTGGTATGCTCTGAATTTTTCATCTTTTGAATTTGCCCTAATTTTTTTGTGATTGGAGAATCTCCCTCCAAAACCCTAGAAATGTGCTTGGTTGCTTATTATTTTACTCAAATTCTCTTGATTGGCGTTGATTTATTACTAACTAAGCTGTTCTTGCATGTTGAAATTTGATTTCAGGAGCAATATGATACTCACGATCCAAAGGGACACTGTTTAGTTGCATTACCGTTTTTGATGAAAAGAACTAAAGTTATCGAGATTGTCGCTGCAAGGGACATTGTCTTTGCGCTTGCTCATTCTGGTGTCTGCGCAGCTTTCAGTAGAGGTAATTTGTGTAGCTTGAGTACGTTTACTTCTTTCAGCTTTGTGTTTGTGTAACTTTAGGCGTTTACCTTTGGGATTCTTAATTTTAATTGCAGAGACGAACAAAAGGATATGCTTTTTAAATGTTAGTCCAGATGAAGTCATCCGGAGCTTGTTCTACAACAAGAACAATGATTCACTCATCACAGTTTCAGTCTATGCCTCTGACAATTTCAGCTCTTTGAAATGCAGATCCACTAGAATTGAGTATGTTGTCTTCCTTACAGGTTCATAGATAGTGTCTCGATATGTCTGGTTTATTTAAACTAATGTGTCTTTCTGGTTATTTTCAACTATTAGGTATATTCTGAGAGGTCAGCCAGATGCAGGGTTTGCCCTTTTTGAGTCTGAATCATTAAAGTGGCCTGGTTTTGTAGAGTTTGATGATGTCAATGGAAAGGTGCTGACTTATTCTGCGCAGGACAGGTTATTTTCTGGTCTTCACAACCTAAATTTAGTGACTACAAGCTTCTTCCACTGAGCCCCATACCTATTTCTGCAGTGTGTACAAGGTTTTTGATCTGAAAAACTATACCATGCTATATTCGATATCAGATAAACATGTTCAGGAAATTAAAATCAGGTAACTTTTCTCCATCTGTCTTTGACCCGTTGTTTCTTGTTTGCAAATATTGACCAAGCTGCTTTTCTATCTGTTCTGCCCACTAGATTGGATTGAAAGACTTGTGACTTTTCTAATTGTTCTGCCCATTTGTTTCCCTGCAATAGTCCAGGGATAATGTTACTGATCTTCAAGAGAGCTACCAGTCATGTTCCTCTGAAGATTCTATCGATAGAAGATGGCACAGTTCTCAAGTCCTTCAATCATTTGCTTCACCGAAACAAGAAAGTTGATTTCATTGAACAATTCAATGAGAAACTTCTTGTTAAGCAAGAGAATGAGAATCTCCAAATTCTTGACGTGAGTTGATGTTTATCTGATTCAATCAGTCTTTTAGCTTTTGTTTTACATGTTTTTCTTTTTATAAAGATTGGTTTCTGATTTGCAAACTCAGGTCAGAAATGCTGAGCTGATGGAAGTTAGTAGAGCTGAGTTCATGACACCGTCTGCATTCATATTTCTGTATGAGAACCAGTTGTTTCTGACATTCAGAAATCGAAACGTTTCTGTGTGGAATTTTCGCGGAGAGCTCGTGACTTCCTTTGAGGACCATCTTCTATGGCATCCGGACTGTAACACAAATAATATCTACATAACAAGTGATCAAGATCTGATCATCTCGTACTGCAAAGCAGATACTGAAGATCAGTGGATAGAAGGAAATGGTAAGTAGAATAAGAAGCCCAAAGATATGTAACCTAACAAATCTCATTGATGGAGATTGATTAATGGTGTTTTGTGGGATGTTGCAGCGGGATCGATCAATATCAGCAATATATTGACTGGGAAATGCTTAGCTAAAATAACACCGAGCAGTGGACCTCCAAAAGAAGATGAGAGCAGTAGCAGTTGTGTGGGAAAGAACTCAAAGCAAATAAGAAATGCGGTAGCTGAAGCTTTGGAAGACATAACCGCTCTTTTCTATGACGAAGAGCGCAATGAGATATACACAGGAAACAGACACGGCCTTGTTCATGTGTGGTCCAATTGATTTCACATCACATCATCATCGTTAGCTACTACTACTACTACTGTATTACTTGGTTTCCTTCATTTGTGTGTAGCGATCAATCTTTTTAACTTTGTGTCTCTGAGCAGCCATTTGTGTTGTAAACCTTGTTGGGCAAGTGTGTGCGTCAGAATGCCAGTTGTGTACACTAATACCATTGTACGTAACATTTGGGTTTGACAATTCTATGAAAGACCCTTTTATATCACCTGTAACGTCTCACCGGAACTCTCAAAGTTGACATCTTCAGAATTTTAAGCATCAAGTTTGTACGATTTAACAAAAACAAGCAATCTTAAGGAATCATATCATTGCTACCACACCACTGTGTTTTACATTCACTTGAGAAAACAAGCTTTACCAGTTTCTTCTGCAAGACTACAGATCTCTCATCCAAACATAAGACACTGATGTGTCGGAAACCAACATAAAACAAATGTTTAAATTTCACCAAGACGATGACAGCAGATTCACTATTGAACTTGTGTGTGTTTCGTTTCAGAACTGAGACTTGTCAAGGCTGTCAAAATATGGGTGATCAAGTGCTGTTTTTGCTGAAATTCTCTCGGCTGGATTGTACTTGAGCATTTTCTGCATTTGCTCAAACATAAAGCTCAATCAGAAAGATTAACAAAGCATTTAGCTTAGGAATAAGAAGAAGAGGAGCTTTGCGACAAAATTCATATGCTATTGTCATCAGGCAGTGAATTACCGTGAGAAGATCAACTCCTTGAGGTGAAAGAGAAGGAACAGCAAGAGTTAAGTCTTGCGGTTCCCACTTAGGGTAGATATGCCAATCACGCAGAGTGGAAACACCCGGCCATTGCTGCTCAGTTGGTGTTCCTAGCAACCTCCATGAACCAAAAAGGAACCATTACCAAAGATCATAGTCTCTATTCAAGAATGCTGAATCCTTAAAATCCATTGAATTATGGTCAATGGAACCTGAACTATATAGGAATCATTTGTTTTCAATTGGTAAGCTAGCTATATCCTTCAATGATGCAATTCACAATGAAACTGGCCAAAAACCAGAAGAAGCAATTGAAGGTAAATTCAAAATACCTGAAGATATGAAGCAATTGCTGAAACTCAGAATCACCAGGGAAAAGAGCTTGCCTCCTGACCATCTCAGCTAATGCAAATTCAAAGATGTAAAACCAACATACAGATAAAATCACAGCTCAGAGAGACAAATTCAGAAGAGCAGGAAAAAAAAAACATGAGTGAGACTAACCAAAGATGCAACCAACAGACCACATGTCAACAGCAGTAGAATAATGAGTAGAGCCAAGAAGCACTTCAGGAGCTCTATACCAAAGAGTAACAATCTCATGGGTGTATGACTTAAGAGGAACAGTGAAAGCACGACCAAGACCCAAATCAGCAATCTTAAGAAGCTCTTTATCTTTGACGAGAAGAAGATTCTGCGGTTTAAGATCACGGTGAAGCACACCGTGGCTATGACAATGCGCGACGCCTTTACAAAGCTGAAACATCAATTTCTGAATCAAAAAAGGCTCAAGAGGCTTAGGATTAGGTCCCTTCCGATAGGAATCAATGAATTTCTTAAGATCAGTATCAAGATACTCGAAAACGAGATAGAGATTGGATTTGGGAGATTGAGATTTGGTTGAAGGTTGATGAACGTGTTCGACGCAGAGTAATCGAACAACATAGATCGATGTTGACAACATCTGGAGAAGCGAGATCTCACGAAGTGCAGTAGGTGGGATACCTTCTTCGTCCATCTCGAGACGAGTTTTCTTCAGAGCTACAAGTTTACCAGTGCCTTTCTCCATCGCTTTGTACACTTTTCCGTACGTTCCTTCTCCGACCTTCTCTAGCTTCTCGTACTTGTCCATTTTTGAAAATTGAACTGTGACGGTTTCTGGATTTGTGATGAACCCTACCTATTAATGGAGATGATGGAATTGTGACTTGTGAGACAGATGCTTTCGCTAAGATACTTACACGTCACTTTGTTTTTTTCCCGCTCCTTCGGATTTTGAATTCGACTGCAACTAATTGACCTAAAGTTGTGACTTGTGATTTATTTATTTATTTTTGGGGAAAAAAGTAGTTAAATTAATTAATTGGAGTACTAAAATCTAATATAGATATTAAAAGTAACTAACACTAACAGGCCCACCAATTGATATAATGTGATTCTAAATGATATAACTTATCTATATGGTAAGCGGCTTATTGATCAATGATTTTGCAGAGATCAGATTTGGAGCAACGTTACTAGAGGATGAAAAATTAGCACTGAAACAATAAAAAATTTCAGAGATATAAAATGAAGAAAATGTGATTTAAAACTTTCAAAATGTACAAAACATGTTTTGATAGCTAATATCCTAATCTTCACCAGCAATTTCTTTTGCAACTTCATCAGCCTCATCTTTCTTGTCGTCACCTACTATTACATCAGACACAACCTCCATCCCTTGCTTTACTCTCTCTATCTCCTTCTCTTTCTCTTCCAATTTCTCTTGTAATATTATCACCTGCAATTTTATCACATGCTTCGTCACTTCAATATCCCTTTTTCAACAAATCGATTGTCAAATCTTAAGGTACTAAGATAAAAAGACAAGGATACACACCGTTTCGTTTGATCTCTCAACATCATTTGTTAATTCCTCCATGTGTTTGAACAGTCCTGCATTCCACAAAACCTCAAGTCCAAATTCCATTTCTACAAATATGTTTGCTAAATCTAATAGCACCATATGTATGACTTACCTTCAAATTGACTTCTAAGTTCGGCGTTTTGAGACTTCTGCATTGTAAGCTTCATTGCTAGTTCATGAATCTGCAATACCACATGAACAAAGGGAAGCATCACTTTTCTAATCTTTTCCAGGGAATCATCTTCTATAAAGGAAGAAGAAGACTACTGCTACTATAATCTGAATACATTCCAGATTGAAGAAGGTGAATAGAACAAGCCATACCTTTCCTTCAGCAGCTTGGTGCCCAATCTCCTCGTTTTCCTCTTGCAAGGTTCTGCACTTTGCCATAAGCATCGTTCCCATCTTGCTTTGAGTAGTGAAAGTAACTGCTGCAAGATTATCTTGGAGTTCCTTGATCTTCTTGTCTTTTTCCTCAACAAGATTCTGCATAGACCAGAAACATAAGGTCACACTTTATTTACTCACTCTTCATTGCAAACAAATATATGAAACAAAAGTTGGGAGTTATTGTCTGCAACTGTATCTACGACCTAAGAGAAAGTCAAACTAATTGAATATTTACCAGGAATCTTCAAATGAAGACGGTGTCAGCTATAAGTATCTAAGGAATCATCTTTCAGGTCTTTCATAACTCGAGAGGAATTCGTTTAGTAGCTACAAGTTTGGATTATCTAAGAATATATTACGACAAATACATTCTTATGACATAGTAGTCTAAGGGTACAAAAGTACAGACCTTCAGACGTGAAAATTCTTCATGAATTGCTGGATCCAGTAATAACCTCCTCGCCTACAAAGTCAAACCAAGAATAAATCAACCACATTGCTATCTGATCATGACAAGCTGCTAGATGACCATTCATTGCAACTCAAATATTCTAGCCCTTTCTTCTAACTAGACTTATGACTAATCCAGACTCCAAAGTTTTACAAGAAACGTGCGCTTATCATCATATTCAGACTGTAGAAAACTATGTGAGAAGGAAAAAGTTTCCCTCTACATGAGGATGACCATCCTTCAAAGGAACAATATGGCACCAAAAGTAGAGAACAATGCCTAGAAAATCCCAAGTTGCTTCAACAAATAACTTTCATAGTTTGTGTTGTTGGCAATAGTGCATAAATTAATCCAGAAGAAAATGTTGGGAGAACTGTATACCTGCATTGACGCCGGCTTGAGCTGAGATTTCAAATCGCGAACAGCTGACTAGAAATACAAATCCAAGACTATGTTTAGCGATATTTATTCTATGTAATGGTCAAGAAAACATGTGATAGGCAATGAGGGCATCAGTCAAGGAAACATGTGGTAGATGATGAGTCTCTTGAGAATACCTTCAATTCTGCCATTTCTTGTTCCCGTTTCGCATATTGTACAATGCATGAAGCTTCTTTCCTCTTTGCAATTTCTAACTGGAAAGAAAAATAGCCGTCAAACCTTGTTTGAAAAATCAAGACCTTCATATTGATAAATACACAACTTACTACCCAAATACCAACCTGTTCTTTCAAAGATCTCTCAGAAGATTTTAGGTTTTGAATATAATCAATCAGAAATCTAGGTTCTGAAAGATAACAGTACCAAACAGAATCATTTTGCATTGTCAAGAATTAGCACTACATATACAATGTGCAAATTCAACATTGAATGAGAGGCTAACCAGGAGATTTTCCAGCCGGAACAAAGGACTCGTTCTGAAACGCTGATTTCCACTTCTGAATCTCTGTTTTCGCTGATTCAAGCTCATTCTAACCAAAAAGATATAGTTAGCTACAAAAAAGATGCAACCGTAAACAATAATAATACAGAATTAAATAGATAAGAGATTAGTAACAATACTTGACATGAAGCAAGATCATCTTTACAATTCTGAAGACTGCCATAGACAGAGCAAAAGAAGGTTATAATTGTACATTGACCCGTAAGCTTCGCACCCAAAAACATGAAGAAAGGATTGGATAAAACCTTTCTCGAAGTGACAAAATCATGCCAGTAGCAACACCAGGTGCAGCTTCCTCCACTTTAGTTCGACCCTGAACAGCGATAGTTTCAAATTTTGAATCTCAACCTAGATCAAGCAAGTGAGCAAACACTGAACTTGTGATATATATAAAAAAATTGGAAAGGCTACCTTTTGTGATCCGAAAATATCATCTTCATCGTCTTCAAGATCACCGAAGCTTCTTTTGTTGCCTGAATAATACAAATGAAAATGAGAAAAACTTCACTCCAATCTAACTAAATAACCATACATTGTGAGGAATCCATAAATGTGGAAACCTGAAGCCCTGGTGGCATTTGCAGCGGGATAATCTCCTCCAAAATCGTCGTCTTGCAAGGAAAACTCCATTGGAGCAAGTTCCCCTGAGATTTGTACGGGGATTGTCGCTGGTGGCGTGACGGAGAGTGACGAGAGCGACGGTAATTGAGAATTTAGGGTTTTAGATTTGGGGGAAGAGGAGAACGTGGTCAACCGGGTCACGGTCTGGATCCGTTTTTTTTTTCCACTGTAATTATATTTTGATGAAAATTCCGAAAAAGGATCCGTTTTTGTTTGATAAAATAAAACCCGAAGTAAAAAAAAAACGAAAAAAAAAACATGTTATCTTTACAATTTTATTATGAGAAAATGGTCATTTTAATAATGAACTTACACGTTTTTGCCAAAATAAATACGAATTTTTTGTTGAGTCAAAAATATACGAACTTTAAGTTGACTGAGCCAGATTAAGTACAGAAAAAGTCAACGTTAACAGTAGTCCAATGTTGACTTTTCCTGTACCTAAATTGGCTCAATCAACTTAAAGTTCGTATATTTTTTAGCTCAACAAAGAGTTCGTATTTATTTTAGCAAAAACGCATAAGTTTGTTATTAAAATAGTTATTTTCCATTTTTTAATTAACTATTTAGTATTGAATTTTATTTAAAATAAGCTATAATCTTTCACCTATATAACTATAAACTATAAAATTATTTTAAAGTAAATTGACCACACATAAATATAAACCATATTTTATTAAAAATTGTCAAATACTACAAATTTGATTATATTTAACTAGTTTTCCAGTAAAGATATTGCTATTATATTTTCATGTGACGAAAACATTTATTTGGAAACATTTAGGAACTTTGAAGAATTTTGTTCATACAAATGATAATGTGATACAAAAAACACAACTAAATATAAAATTGACACAATCATTTCTGTCGATATAACTTGATTTTAAATTGTAATATG
Source organism: Crucihimalaya himalaica (assembly GCA_004349715.1). Lineage (NCBI taxonomy): Eukaryota > Viridiplantae > Streptophyta > Magnoliopsida > Brassicales > Brassicaceae > Crucihimalaya > Crucihimalaya himalaica. Next base: position 2,744,769 of record SMJT01000010.1, on the reverse strand, counting down.
GTTGTATAATGCTGATAAAGTCGCAAAGATTGTCTAGCAAAAATAATTTAAAATTTAAATATCATGTATAGTATGAACTCTTTAGCATATCATCGTAAAATTAGATACATACTCTAAAATAATTTAACATAAAAATATTGTAGCAATTATTTTTACTGGAAACTTAGTTAAATATAAGCAATTTCATAGTATTTGAGATATTTTTTTAAAATGAAAATATGGTTTATATTTATGTGTGGTCAATTTACTTAAAAATAATTCTATATTTTAGTAGTTATAAAAGTGAAAGATTGTAAATAATTTTAAATAAAATTCAGTATTAAATAGTTAACTGAAAAAAGGAAAATGACCATTTTAATAACGAACTTACACATTTTTGCCAAAATAAAAACGAACTTTTTGTTGAGCCAAAATATATATGAACTTTAAGTTGACTGAGCCAATTTAAGTACAGAAAAAGTCAACGTTGGATTACTGTAAACGTTGACTTTTTCTGTACTTAAATTGGCTCAGTCAACTTAAAGTTTGCATATTTTTTTGCTCAACAAAGAGTTCGTATTTATTTTGGCAAAAACGCGTAAATTCGTTATTAAAACGACCGTTTTCCTATTTTATTATTGCGTCATTTTTTTTTTTAAGTTGGTTTGTTTTGTTCCTGTTTTTTTAACAAATTCATTATTACTAGGTGAAAAGAGTGATTTGGTTATCTGCGATTCTGCGCATTATTTAACTATGCATTATTCAGAGTTTCAATTTTTCTGGGCTTGTATGGTTTTGTTGCCATAGTCCTCTAGTCTTGTCTTGTCATGACATGTTGGTTTATAATGTGTTTCTTTTTATATTCAAGCTTTGTTCTAGTTCTCTGTGCACTAAGATTTTTCAGTTTTGTTTCATTGATAGAACATGTAAACTACAATGTTATTAGACCCGAAGACAATATCAGTCAATATCATATTCCATTTAACAAATTGTCAAATTGACTCTGTAAGTACCATACAACACGAATGAGTAACAATAGACCTAACGTTAGCTTTAGCCACGAAGAAACGACACAAAAACCAGTCAGAGATGACAAAAATGTCAAAGCTATTCTTCTGTTCAGAAATTGCATAGATTTGAAAGACACTAAACAAACCAGTTCTCATGTCAACAAAACTGGAGTTTGTTCAAGAAAACTTGGCCACGACTTTGCATTTTGACGAAGCTCTTGGGAGCATCAGGAGATCCTCCATAATCTGCAGCTTATTGACATATCTTCTTGCCTGAATATGAAGTTCCAACAGCTGTAGACTCGGCAATTTCTCCAAGATATGCTTTATTTGCACCATCTCTCCGGTATCTCCCTTGAACCGGGTTATCTTTAGACCCTCAATATGGCAGGACAATAGGAAAGAATACCCCTCCAAGCATTCACAAACAGAGTTCACATCCCCATATCTAGAGTCTTGAGAAGTATAATGCAAAGCCTGGATTGAAAAAAAAGACAGGAACTTAGAGATTAAAGATTAAAGATTTTGTTTATTTGAAGGGTCTTCGGTCATCATACCTCAATGGAGAGAGTCTTTAGTTTTGGAGATTTCTCAAGCAGAATTGGCAGAACATCCCAACAGAAAGTTTCTTCAGTGCTAAGTGATAAATGAAACAGGTTTTGAAACACTGGTACTGCTTCGCCGAAGTAACAAAACACCTGGAACAGAAATAAACACAACTTAGTCAGTCATAACTTCATCAAACATTCTAATGTCTAGCAAGATTATGATAGAGATCACTCATGCTCTACTAGTTGTTAAGCTGCAGTAACATATTAAAGAGAAACAATAAAACAATAGTTATCACTTACCTGCATCGTGTCAACAACCCCCAAGCTCAGAATCTGAACATTTTTTAAGCCCTTCAGCAGATTCGTAACATCGTAGCGATCGCCATTACAAAAAATAGGAAGTTCTAGCTTAGCTTCAACAAGGGAGTTGAGATTAACAACTGGATACTCATCTCGGAGAACATCAAAGTATTCAAAGTATTCAAGACTCGGGGTATCAAAACTAATAGGCTCATAACTACAGCCACTATAATCTCCCCAGTCTTCTCGCCGAATAGTAAGTCTCTTAAGGATCTGACTAGACACAATGCAAGACCATTTCCAATCTTCACGGTTGTTCCTGTATATGACTAACTCCTCAAGCCCAGGGCAAGCAGAAATAAGCCTTGTAAACGCACAATCACCAGTAGTATCACTGAACCGAACTTTATCAAGAACGAGAGTCTTCAGAGCTGGAAGCGTAGCCTTCTTAGGGATATCGTCAATAACAAAACCAGACCCTAGTTTCAATTTCACAACTATCTTGCATTGTGTCCAATTCAAGACCTCAAGTGGCAGTGCGTAATCTTCATTGACATTTATGTCCAATTCAAGATCCAAAACACCTCGATTCAACACATTACGTACACAATTATTGACAAGATTGTACTTAACTGAATCAAAATCTAAAGACCGCAGTTTCAAAGAGAACCTCCTTATACGGTAACTGTCATGTCGACCCAATAATACAAAAACGAAATCTTTGAAGCTTCCATTAGTTTCAAACGGTGGATAAGAAGCAACACCATTTGATATGATCGCAACCAGATTCATGCAGTTCTCGGAGGCTATCTTTAGGTGTTCAGACTTGAAATTGATCTCTTGAACTCTCACGATTTCGCTCATGATTTCACGAATCTTGTAGGCCAACTCAATGCGATCTTCGGAATCACACACCACCCCAGAAAAATTCGTCGGAGTTACAGTTTCTTCAAGAACGGAGCAACGACACTGCTCTCGTGAGTGAAGAAGAAAGAGTTAAAAACTCTCGAGACTCTCTTTTTCTCGTTTTTAATCCTCACTTATCTTGTAAAACTAACCGAAGAGATAAGCCCAAAAACTGAGCCCATTATGAGTTGAAACTTCAGCTAATGAACTTGGGCTGAACACTAATACAGATAATAAAACCCAGCTTATATGTCTCGATAACCAAGTTTACAGATAACCAAAATCATGGATTTTCAGATTCTTTTTTTCTCTATCATTTAATGGAACATGTAATTACTTATACTGACTGTTTTGTCCTCAACCAAAAATATATTAAAATAGAAAAGTCATTAAAGACGTCTTCGAAATGACTTAACAATGAAACTATACCTCACAAGTCACACCAAGTTGGACTTTGTTCAACTCTTTTTCATAATATATATTTAATATAAACAAAGAGTACACAAGACAAGAGAGTTAAATATAAAAGGAAGTAGAGTAGTCAAAGCAAAGAAAGAAAAAGAGAAGAGGAAAATGGCTGCCTTATCAGAGAAAGAGGCTAAAGCTTATCTCGACGCAAGGCCTACATATCCCATCGATTGGTATGAGAAGATTGCCGCACGGACACAGTTCCACAGATTTGCTTGGGATGTCGGAACTGGTAACGGTCAAGCTGCTATTGGGGTAATTATACTTTCTTATTCTATCTTCTTTAGATCTGCATAAATCTGAAACTTTCCTTTAGTTGTAAGAACTAGTTAGTATGATTTGTGTTACGGCGGCGAATATGATACAAAATCCAGCAACAAGATTACGACTAATTAATTTACTTAGGAGGGCTCTTTTGTTGAATGAATCATGTATATTATTCTAAAGATAAGTATAATTGGTGGCGGCATATTGATCGTTGTTGTTCAGCCTCTTGATCTTGTGATTTTATTACGATATAGTGTATATATTCAAATATTTTTTTTTATATTTATATAATCAAAAATATTATTTAATAAAAATTTAACACTAAAAGGGTAATAGGAAAATATCATAATAATCTTTTATGAATAAGAACTTATACCAAAGGAGCTAAGACAGATTTTGGAAGAAAATTTGAAGGCAAATTTTGGAATCATGATTCGATTAATATGATATATGTTGGTACTTTTTCACTAGATTCTAGTAATGAACTATATGATGAGATCACGAGAACAAATCATAGATATATAGCATAATCACGCCTATTGCCTATTGCCTATTGGTGTTGAGTTATATAATAGCAAAAAAATAATCTTGTTCATCATATTATACATATGCGTATATAATATAGAAGGTGAACTAGTCTTGACAATACCAAGAACTATCTATAACTTTATAGCTTGTGGAGCATTACGAGAATGTTGTGGCTACCGATATAAACGAAGCACAACTTAAAAGAGCAATCAAACACTCAAGAATCAGTTACCATCACACTCCAATAACGATGTCAGAAGATGAGATGGTGGCTCTAATTGGTGGAGAAAACTCTGTGGATCTCATAGTTTTTGCACAAGCTGTCCATTTTTTCGACCTCACCACATTTTACAATGTAGCAAAACGTGTTCTTAGCAAAGAAGGAGGCCTAATAGCCGTTTGGGTATACAATGATATCATTATATCTCCTGAGGTCGATCCCATAATGAAGTGCCTCGTAGACTCTACTCTACCATTTAGAACTCCGATTATGAATTTAGCATTCGACGGTTATAAAACGTTGTCATTTCCTTTTGAGAACATAGGGATGGGGTCCGAAGGACAGCCTATTACTCTAGACATTCCGCATAAACTTTCACTTAAAGGGTTTATAGGGTTCTTGAGATCGTGGCAACCCGCGATGAAGGCCAAGGAAAAAGGAGTAGAGCTTATAAATGAAGATCTAATAGCCAAGTTTGAGGAGGCTTGGGGTGATGAAACCCAAGTTAAAGATGTTATCTACAAGGCTCATATGATTGTTGGAAAAATTCCGGTACGATTACAACATCTCAAGCTATCATCCAATATGTTAAAAGCATAATTAATTTTTCACATTAAGATAACAATTAGTGTTTTAATAATTATTGTTGCTTAGGTGTTGGTGAATATTTTCTTTGGGCAGGAAATGAAATGCAAATCTGATAAAGTACTGTCCGAAGATAGTAACAAAGATCTCTTGCTACAAACGGAGGTTGGTAGAAAACAAGAAAGGCGACAACCATCGGATGAAGGAGACAGACAAAGTAAGAAACAAAATACTAGTGAAGATGAGGCATGAAAAGATGAATCATATCATTTATTCGACATTAAAGCACTCAACGTCGTTGGATTTTGCACAAGCCTGAACAATGATCAGTACGTGGCCGTACACTCGTACCGAACAATAAGCTCATATCGAGTATGTCAAAATAAAGATGTAGTAAGTTAATTTTATTGTGAGTCGTCTCTCCAAACAAAGGTTTACGTTTATTTTTCTTTGTGGTCATAATATAATGTGTTCGTGAATGTGATTATTCTTGACGCCCAAAAAAATAAGGACAAGAATCTTAAAGTTTGGTTTCGTAAAAATATATTTATGCATTTATCTAACTTTATTGAATTTCAATATATCAGAAAAAATCTCTGATACAAAAAAAAAAAAAAAAAAAAAAAAAAAACTACTCTTCTTTCAAGTTTGTTCTGTTGAGAATAGTTAAAACTTTAAAAAGTTGCTACTAAAGTTAAAGATAATGGAAAACAAAGTTGTCGTCGATAGTGATACTTGGATTACCTATTAGCTTTTTTCTTCTAGGGAGTTAATCTTTACATACAACTCTTAAGTATACGTTTTAGCTAGCTTTTCCTTTTAGAGAATTAATCTATAGTCTTTATATTTTCATGTTTTTGTTTTCAATTCAGACCCCAATTACTATTGGTGGTTTAACTCACATTTATTTAAATTTAAATTTTTCATTTCGAAATGGAAATACTAACACATCTTCTCGAGATTGTGACTATTTTGGTCCTCATCAAACCGAATCTCATGTGAAGATCAACAACATATCATATTTGGGTTACCATATCTAATTTTATTTTTGTCAATACCATATCTAATTTAAATTATAAATAATATCATACTAAATTTTATGGATTTTCTATTTCAAATAGGTTGAATTATGCATGTCTCTTATAAATTTCTATATAACTCAAATTCCAATGTGAAATTCTTAACAACAAATACTTGAATGAATAAATTACTTAAACTATGTCCCAAAGCTAGTTTCTTACTCTTTTCTTTATGTAAATGTTATTTTAATGCTTTTCTATTATACTATTGTAAAATTATCATGTATGGCAGGTGGCAAGAGATTGGTGCCTAATCACCATTTAGAGAGCGTCTGAAGCAACATTTTCCCTGAATATATAAAATATATTGGCTGAAGTTTTGAGTGTTGTGGGATATAAAAGAACTAATGATATTCTAAATCATGATGCGAGAGTTGTGAAATATCTATAACTAAAGTAAAATATAAATTTTATAGATCGTAAACAATCAAACTTTTAAGATAACTGAAATTTGATTATTTTAGATCATCATTTGGTTATACACCTATAATCTTCAATAATTAAAATTTTCATAAAAAATTAATCTGATATTAGAATTATTATTTTCTATAGTTTTATAAAAAAATTAGTTTTACACCAGTCAAGGTTTCTCAACCCATTTTACAAGTTTGTTTCTTGCAACTAAAGTTAATATATACAAAATAACCTTACCAATAAATTAAGAATGTTTCCTCTATCTTTCAGTTGAATTTTCATTCTTTTTTCTCTTAACTTTCCATGTTTGTATATAAACATTATTTTGTTTAATATATTTAACATTTGAAAGAAAAAAGGAATGCTTTGAATTGAAGCACAAATTGTTTTTCTTATTTGGATTTGAAGAATCGATAGATGAGATAGACTGGAATCAAAAGGTCAACTACTATGATTCCCTTGAAATAATCAAATATGAGTGATCCAAATTTCTATATAATTGCATTTGTGGATCTATCAATCAAGGGCTATTAAGTGATTATATTGCATTAAGTATTATCTTTTACTAATATTTTTCAGTTAGATCTGACAACAATTTTCGAACTATTCTATTACCGTTGGGACCTCGCAACAACCTTTCATATCAACGTTGAAGTCTTATTAATTACTTCATTTAGGACCTAATTTACATAGTTTTATTTATGATCTCAATTGGTCTTGGTCTAACACTGATCATATAGCTAGTTATAACTTAGAAGAGTAAGCTTATTTAGAGTTAACTGAGTTTGTTGCGAAGATCATGTCGAGCGATTGTACTCTCTTCCCAAAATAATCACATGGAAGTGTTCGAGCTTGTTTGGCTAATATCTATCGAAATCAAACTGTGAATTATGCCAATAATTAGACCATTCTTGAGTTCTTGATTTTAAAATGTATCAACTGATATTGATGATTATATTCAAACCACTGATAAAATATTACATTCATTAAAAAAAAGAAATAAAAAAGATGACTTTATTAGGACTAAAACCATGTGAACCCATAATTCTACAAGCAATATTAAATAATGCATTGGATCTCAGTCTCTCTTAAGTCAGCGGCTCTGTGTTTTTTGCTTACAAGATAATCCAAACGTTAAACAATTGCTTTATATTAATCTTCGAGATGATTCGAAGACTCTAAAACATATTTATATTGTACTCATTTTATCTATGACATGCATTTTATTAGTCTTCTTAATATATAAAATGTTTTATCTCGTAGATCAATATACTTGTTATTTTACCAATAGATAACAGTTAATCATTTGCCTTTATCAAAAAAAAAAAAGAAAAAAAAGAAACAGTTAATCATTTGGATCAAAGAGTTCAAGTCAACAACTAAGTCGAGATACAGCCAAATCCTCGTAGATAACAGGATCCAGCTATGTCGATTCACATGGATCTTTTAATATTCGTCCTTGGTGAATGTTTACATCAGCTGTTACTTTATTAGCAATTGTCCATTAGCACCTCTTAATTTTAGTGAAACTAAATCAAACACCATTATCTTTCCAAATATCACTACCCTAGTTTTCAGAACAATCATTTAAAGCCTTTAATATATATATATATATATATATATATATCCACTATCACCTTGAAGCTGAAACAATGTTTTCAATCTATTGAGTAGAGACTATTTAATCAAATCATTTGAGTCTGAACCATACTTGAACCACCAAATATTTTGGTTATGGTCATTTTGGCTTTATTTACTCACATATAAAACAAACATCAACCAAAACCAAACCAAAATTTAATAAACCTAATCAAAATTTTATTTTCCTGAACTTTTTTGAACTAAATATATATATTTTTAAAAACATAACCCAAAGCCCTATTCCATATACTATTTTTTTTTTCTTTTCAAATTCGACAATGACGAGAAAAAAAAAGTTTCACAAAAGTGTGAACAAGATATTTTAAAAAAAAAAAAGAGAAAGAGTAAGAACTCAATTTTCATAAGAACAATCCAAATATGCATTAAATTTTGACCTTTTTTTTTGTTTTCACACTTGTATCTTTCTTGATTTAAGTAGGAGTTGTTTCTTGTTTTCTTTCTGATCTTGTCTCTTCCGGGATATCGGATAAAAAACGAAAAAAGTCCACTAAAGTTTCGGTGGATGATCCTTTCGATATGTTAGTATTACACGTCTTTCAGTATTGATGTATCTATACTTTGGAGTCAAGAACAGGATAATATCCTTGCGGCTATAACTAAAATATACAAAAAATTAGAGGGTTAAATTGCAAACATGGGAAGAAAAGTGAAGAAACGCTCCTTTCTATTTCCTTAAGATATAAAGGAGGACCAGAGAGAGAGCTCTGCAACTTTTAAAGCTCATTATTAATCCGACAAGTGCTGTCTAATTCCTCGGCCACTCTTTTCTCTATTTTACTCTTTTCCAAACTAATATCTTCTCCTCTGCCGCTGATTTCGCCACCGTCAAAGGTTTCTCCTTTTTTTCTAAGTCTCTCTTTTGAGTTTTCCATTAGTTACAGCCTTAAGAAGCTCATCTAGGTGTTTCGCTTTTACACATAAACTTTATGAAAATTTCGTACTTGTTTCCATCGGTCTAAGCATCTACTAGGTGCATTCAATCACGTATCAACTAAATCTTGTAGTCTTTTGCTGTCAGTTCATGAAACAAATGTCTTAGCTCAAAGTCTCATTATATCTGAAGTATTGAGCTTTAAATTGGGAATCTTTAGTTAGGTGTGTGTTTGGTTGGTTACATGTTTGTTGAAAAAGCTAGTAAATTAATTTTTGGGTAGGAAAATGGAAGAAAAAGATGTGTATACGGAAGATGGAACTGTTGATATTCACAAAAATCCTGCCAACAAGGAGAAAACCGGAAATTGGAAAGCTTGCCGTTTCATTCTCGGTAGCGTTCTGATCTCTTCACCAACCCTTTTCTTCATTATTGCCTTCTCTTGGACCAGGACCAGCTTAACTAGTTGGCCTCGGGTCCCCTGTTTTATAAGGTCCACTATAATATATTCATATGTAAATAACAAAAGTGATTCTTGAAAAGTGATTTTTATACACGATCAAAAAAGAAGAGAAATTGAATGATAAAGAAAACAAAATTTAAAGTTTAAGTTTTTGGTGGGTGTTACTATCAAAATCTGATATATTTTCTTATAAAATTATCTAAATAAAGGCCCAAATTTGTTTATTTTTTTTTTGTTTTCCATAGAAGATTGATCAGTTTTTGTGTTTGTTAAAATCTTGTCTAGGAAATGAGTGTTGTGAAAGATTGGCCTACTATGGCATGGGTACTAACCTTGTGAATTATCTTGAGAGTCGTCTAAATCAAGGCAATGCTACGGCTGCAAATAACGTCACGAATTGGTCTGGAACATGTTACATTACTCCATTGATTGGAGCCTTTATAGCTGATGCTTATCTTGGACGATATTGGACTATTGCAACCTTTGTTTTCATATATGTCTCCGTGAGTTTTATCTTTATTCTTCGAATTGGTTGGTTAAAATGTGAGTCTTTTGGTGAAACTAATAAGTTTCTTTTTTTCTCTTGCAGGGTATGACTCTTTTGACATTATCAGCTTCAGTTCCTGGACTTAAACCAGGTAACTGCAATGGCGATACATGTCACCCGAATTCGGGTCAGACGGCTGTTTTCTTTGTCGCGCTTTATATGATTGCGCTTGGAACAGGCGGTATAAAGCCGTGTGTTTCGTCCTTTGGAGCGGATCAGTTTGATGAGAATGATGAGGCTGAGAAGCTCAAGAAAAGCTCTTTCTTTAACTGGTTTTACTTCTCTATTAATGTCGGAGCTCTCATTGCTGCGACAGTTCTTGTCTGGATACAAATGAACGTTGGTTGGGGATGGGGTTTCGGTGTTCCAACAGTCGCGATGATCATTGCGGTTTGCTTTTTCTTTTCGGGAAGCCGTTTTTACAGGCTTCAAAGACCTGGAGGGAGTCCGCTTACACGGATCTTTCAGGTTATAGTTGCGGCCTTTCGGAAGATGCATGTTAAGGTTCCAGAGGACAAGTCTCTGCTCTTCGAAACCGCAGATGATGAGAGTAACATCAAAGGTAGCCGGAAACTCGTGCACACTGATAACTTAAAGTAAGAAACAATATCTTTATCCCAATCTAACACTAAAATGTTTGAATCTTTAACTCTGGTTTGTAATGGAAGTTTTGAAAATATTTCAGTTTTTTCGACAAGGCAGCTGTTGAGAGTCAATCTGATAGCATCAAAGACGGGGAAGTGAATCCGTGGAGACTCTGCTCTGTAACTCAAGTCGAAGAACTAAAGTCCATAATCACACTTCTTCCAGTTTGGGCCTCGGGAATAGTCTTTGCCACGGTGTACAGCCAAATGAACACAATGTTTGTCTTACAAGGAAACACAATGGACCAACACATGGGAAAGAACTTTGAAATCCCATCAGCTTCGCTCTCACTTTTCGACACGGTCAGCGTACTCTTCTGGACTCCTGTCTACGACCAGTTCATTGTCCCGTTCGCAAGAAAGTTCACACGTCATGAACGAGGCTTCACTCAGCTTCAACGTATGGGTATAGGTCTTGTGATCTCCATCTTTGCAATGATCACAGCAGCAGTTCTGGAGGTTGTCAGGCTTGGTTACGTTGAAAGTCACAATGCATATGACCAGAAAAAGATCCCAATGTCAATATTCTGGCAGATCCCGCAGTATTTACTTATCGGTTGTGCAGAAGTTTTCACCTTTATAGGACAACTTGAGTTTTTCTATGATCAGGCTCCTGATGCCATGAGAAGTCTCTGCTCTGCTTTGTCATTGACCACGGTTGCGTTAGGGAACTACTTAAGCACAGTTCTTGTGACGGCTGTGATGAAAATAACGAAGAAGAACGGTAAACCCGGTTGGATACCGGATAACTTGAACCGAGGCCATCTCGATTACTTTTTCTACTTGCTGGCAACTCTAAGTTTCCTCAATTTCTTAGTGTACCTCTGGATTTCAAAACGCTACAAATACAAGAAAGCTGTAGGTCGAGCACATTGATGAAGAAACTGGTGTCAAAGAGATTTGGAGTAACCAGTAGTTGTTTATTACATTTGGTTTGAAAAATGTTTTGCTTGTATATATATGATGTGGTCTAGTTGTTGGTGATTTAGGTTGGGTTTGGTTTTGGTTTTGCTTATGTCTCTCTGAATACTTCCACTTATATGTAAAATGCTTATTTGATTAAATGTTAGGACTTAGTCCCAATGATCATGCATACACATGAGTTAAAAACTAAGAGGCATCTAAGAAGCAATATTATTCAAGTTAATAAGTGGCATTACATGGGAGGAACATGTTTTAGTTCTTTGTCAAGCTTATACAGAATCTCATTCTTCAAATCAGTCACTAACTTGTCTAAATTCTTGAACTGTTCACGGATACTGCTGCTCTGACTAGTATAATCATCAACCTTAAACCCTACAAAATCATCAACCGAAAAAAAAAGAAACCAATACTAACCAAGAGTCTTGGGAAGCAAGAAAAATTAAATACAGTAGTATCTCTGTTTGAAATTAAGCTTAGGGCCTATCTTGAAATATTGGGCTTATCTTGAAACAGTTTCGGGCTCGTCTGCAAAATAAGAAAAGGCCTTAAATCTCAAATAACACGTGGCATACTTTATTTTATTTTTATTTTCCCGTCCCTTTAATTTTTCTTATTTAAATAATCTGTAACTTTCGATCTGTGATTGCTTCTTCTTCTTTGCTTCATAATCTCTAAGACTCTCGCATCGCAGCAAAATATATTCATCATCAGTGAATCTTAGGCTTCTATTTCAAATCTTGATCGGCGATGGAGCGAACAAGCAATGGAGGAATGTTGTATCACGAGGTTCAAGAGGCAAATCTGTGCGCCGTACACTGCGTCAACACGGTGTTGCAAGGACCTTTCTTCTCCGAATTCGATTTGGCTGCCGTCGCTGCAGATCTTGATGGGAAGGAACGTCAGGTCATGCTTGAAGGCGCCGCCGTTGGTGGGTTTTCTTCCGGTGATTTCTTTTCTGAAGAGTCGCATAATGTTTCCCTCGGCGGCGATTTTAGTATCCAGGTACGAATCGCGATTTCTCGATTTCGTGTTTTTAGAATATGAAAATGAAAATTCTTGAGTCGCATTCAACATTTAGATATTGTAAAGCCCTGTTGTTATTGTGTTCTTGGAACTTTAGGCAAAATTAGGGTTTCGATTTATATTGCATTTGGTTAGACTGAAGTGAAAACCTTTTGAAGCTTATCTGCGATTTTTGAAGTTTAAGGTACCAATAGAGCCAAATCCTAATGATCGTTAAAGACGAATTGAGATTAGTAAATGGTGAATATGCGGCGTTTACTGAGTTCAACTCATTTGGCGAAGCCTAGCTTCTTTGTGCGAACATTGTTATGCTTAGAAATGGAGGAAATTTTGAGGGTATCTGTTATCTAGGGGCTCATGGTTTTGGATATGTTAGTTATTAGTGGGGTTTTGTATCTTCAATTACTCACTTTAGTTTTGATCTGGATTGTCTCGTGTAAGAGGTATCATCAATTGTTTCATGGATAGCTTTAAAACTAGTTTGTTGATAAATCTGTTGCGACACAAGTCAGTTTTACTTGCAAACCACTTATTGCACTGAATAGCGATTCACATCCCAATTTCAAGCATCTAAAAGTTAAAGCGTTTTTAACGGTTATGTTGAAGTTGGATTCGGGTAAAACATTCTAAACAGAGAGGGTTTACTTGATCTGTGTAGCATCTAATTCTTGCATAATCTTTTTGCTGAAGAAACGTCTATTTGATTGATAGGTTTTGCAAAAAGCTTTGGAAGTGTGGTCTCTACAAGTGATTCCACTCAATTGTCCAGATGCAGAGCCTGCGCAGGTAGACCCTGAGCTTGAAAGCGCCTTCATCTGCCACTTGCATGACCATTGGTTTTGCATAAGGAACGTGAATGGTGAATGGTATAACTTTGACAGCCTCCTTGCTGCCCCGCAACACTTATCGAAGTTCTACCTTTCCGCGTTTCTCGACTCTCTCAAAGGCTCAGGATGGAGTATCTTCATAGTGAAAGGAAACTTCCCACAGGAATGTCCCATGTCGTCTTCATCTGAAGCTTCAAACAGTTTCGGCCAGTGGCTTTCTCCTGAAGATGCAGAGAGAATAATAAAGACCACGAGCTCAGTACAAGGTTCTTCTGCCAGCAACAACAGAACTAATGACAATGTTGATCAACAAAGACCAAACCAGGCATTGTCACGTGAGGAAGTGCGGGCTTTTTCAGAGATGGAAGATGATGACTTGAAGGCAGCAATTGCAGCAAGTTTGCTTGATGCTTCTGCGGCTGGCGCCAACCTCTGCGCTATTGGGACTTCTCAAAAGGAAACCGAGAAACAAAAGTAGCTGAGAACAAGTCTTATTGATGGAGGTGGCTGGGAATATTCACTTTTGTTTCTTTTCTTTTTTTGGTTATTAATAGTTATCAACAAGTTACATACAAAACAGAGAAAAAAAAAACCATTTTGGTAAAAAAACCTTACATCGAAAGAAACCAGTTTGATAAATGTTTTGTGAATTGTTTTTGCTTGATTTCTTTTTTTTTTTGGGTAAATCCCAAGCCAATCTTAAATTGAGAATAAAAGATTCGACCTTTTCGGGTCCGACCCTGAAGATCCAGTATTCGAATTCACAGGAGGTAGAAAAATTTTTGAAATGAAAATACAGTCTCATAGAAAGTTGAAAATACATACATATAAACACACTTTTATTCTCATTATTTTGGCATTTATCTTACATTTCAACATTTTCAAGGTAATTAATTACTTCAGTTTGACTAAATAAATAGACTACCAGTTTAAATGTGATCTCTGGAAAAATAAGGAGAAGGTGTAAAATTCAGTCATCTATCTAGTTTTTACAGTTTGAAAAACCTGAGACTTGAAGGATAACACTTTTAGGCTGGAAATAATACATCGAGAGGCCAACAAACACCTTCTCTTTTTCTAAACAGAGCATAGCCTTTGAATTATTAATTATTTATATATATATTCAAAGTTGATGGCTTTGATGATGATGGTGATGACCCAACTTTAGTCTCTTCACTTTTTATTTTTACTTTCTCTTCTTCTGATACATCAGGTTCCTTCGATTTGAGCCTTTAGGATTTCCTTGCAAATGATGATCTGTTTCTGACATTCAGAGCAAAATCTAAATATCTGGGTAACTTTTTGGGATCTGAATCCAAGTTTTTTGCTCTTCTTTCTTCTCAAAATGGGTTCTTCTTCGGCCAAGTTGTTCAACAGAGAGAGAACAATACATGAGATTCTGGGAGGGAACATTGGTAAGTGAATCCAAAACTTATGAAAATCTAAGTGATCTCTCTCAACTCTATAACCTGTTATTCTTGTTATGATATGAATCTGCAGTTGCAGATGTGATGCTGTGGAGGAAGAAGAATGTGAGTGTTGGTATAGTTACAGTGACAATAGCTTCATGGATGGTGTTCGAGGCATTTGCTTACACCATCTTCACTCTTCTTTCAAGTGTTCTTCTTCTCTTGCTCTCTATTCTCTTCCTCTGGTCCAAATCTGCATCCATTTTCAACAGGTAATTTAAAAATACTATCATGTGTTTCGACTTGTGATTACGATTACATTATTACTACATTTCTAATTCAGTTTCCTTGGCTCTCCAGGCCTTCACCGCCATTACCGGAGTTTCAAATAAGTGAAGCGATGGCAGAAGAAGCTTCGATATGGTTACGCATCAATGTGAACAAACTACTCCAAGTTTCGTATGACATTGCAATGGGAAGGGACTCAGAGTTGTATATCAAAGTAGCAGTCTCTCTGTTTCTCATCTCATTCATCGGAAGCCTCATGGATTTTCAGACACTTTGCCACACCGGTAAGTAAACATTGTAAATCTCTTATAATAATACTTTGGAATTGGTTTGAGCTGGAGATTCATTTTGTGCTTGTTCTTTGGTTATTTTGGCAGGCGTTTTGGTGGTTATGACGGTTCCAGCTTTCTATGAGAAATACGAAGATTACATTGATGGATCTATTGTGTTTCTCTGCGACAAAGCTAAAGAGCTTTACCTCAGATTCGAGATATTGGCTTTTCCAGATAATAAGAAACTGAGCTGAGATATGCTGTCACTTCTTTATTCTTCAAGAGTTTCTTCTTCTGTCTTTTTTCTATTTTCTCATTTGTGGAAAGAAAGGGAGAAAATGAATGTCTTTTTGATAAATGTTGGAATGGTACAACCAAAATATGAGCAATCCACATAAATTTTATTTCACAGTTTTACTTGAAAACTGACTCTTTATTCCGAAAACAATATTCGACCAAGTTCTGGCCTCTCTCAATCACCAAAATTAAGAAGAATGTAGCTCTTATTCTCTCTGCTTAAAACTTTGTGTCTCAGTTTCTTTTGGACGAATCGAGTTCCCGGACATACTTCTTTGCCTGAATTGAAGTATTAAGAACCCGGATTAAAAGATGAGAATGAAGACTGTGAATGATTCGAATTTGAAACAATAAAACTTATATCAGTTGTTACCTGTTCGAGGGTCAAAAACATGATGACGTTCCATGAGCCAAGGCGTCCAAAGTTGGGGATGAAACCCTTGTAAAATGCCATGGGACCCTGTCGAGGAAAACACAAGAGTCAGAAACATTTTATAAGGCCATCTTTCGAACAAAACCTCCAAAGAGGAATCAGAGGCAGAGTTGCTTACATCGTTCTTCAGAGTTTTGACGAAGCAGTCAATGGTGCTTTTGTAAGCACCAGAGTCTCCCATCATTCTTGACTTAACCTGCCACACAATAAGATTCAAGAAGAGAATCAGATAGTGAACAAACTCAAGGTTCAGTGTCATGTGTAGATATCGTACCACGTCAACAGGAGAGCCAATGCAGACAGCAAAGAATCCTGCCCCCAGTCCAGATAGAATATGTGTGACAACGTTGTCAGTGAAACCTGGCATCTTCAAGATTGTCTGAACGTAAAAAAAACAGGATTGTTGGTTAAAATACCAGGATCCTTTAGTTAGACAAGAGAGACAGAATTATTTGTTTCATACCTGTTTCACTTGATCGTAACTCGCTAATTCAGCAGCATTGATAATTGCGTTTCTTGCCACGTTAGGCCCAAGACCAGTCCAAAGAGCTCGAACTCCTTCCTGTCAGAGCCAGACTAATAAGATATGAAGCATAGTTGAAGCAACTTATGCACAATCTCAACTTCCAAGGCAGGATAACTACCTGTCTCACAATTGTTGAATACGCATTCAGCGCTCCAGAGTATCGTCTTGGCGCACCTGCAGCTAGTTTTCCTTCAGCCTGAAGCCTAACTTTCACAAGATCAGTGGGGTTTGCTACCATGATACCCAGTGCACCTGAAAGTTAGACAGCAACAACAGCCCAGTTAAGTGATAAAGAAGAAACTTATATCCTGGGTTTCTTCTACCATTATGCTCACCTGTTGTCAAACCAGCAAGAATTTTCTTGCTCAATGGAACATCACCTACAAAGTCTTTTCCAACATACAAGTTTTTCACCTGAGGAGAATAAAATTGGTCAAGGCTCTGAGTAGTAGAAACTACGAAAACACTGAGTTGAGTATGTATTCTGGAGCAGGAAAGAAGTAAAATTTTAACCCACCGGCTCATACATTCCAATCCTTAGACCTCCAAACAGACATTGACGATGCAATCCAGGTACAACACCTTTCCATAGTGAACGTAACCCTTCTTCCCTTGCTATGGTACCAACGGTTCCCAACAATCCTCGATATTTAGGCAGAGTAACATCTCCAGCAAGAGCAGACTTTTGGAGCTGAAGCCTAACTTTAGCAGTGTCCAACGGAATTGTGCATATCTGGTCCACAGTTAAATTGCATAAGAGATTTCAAAACATCTTGTGATGGTGAAATAACAAGCCAATACGGATGGTGCAACACAGAAGATACAGTTTGTTCTGAGAGTAATTAACATTATACATTTGCGTTGCATAACAAATACGGTGTTCTAATCAATTCCACTTTCAAGTCTCGTATTCCTTTCAATGTTTCGCAAAATCATATCCAAAGCATAACTTAACAACGTCAAAACACTGCAATACAAACGCATAAATCTTAATTCTAGCAACAGATCGGACGGATTAAACCGTACATAACTTGCATATTCCGACTGCAGAGATCAAATCACTTTCTATCGAAGGCTAAAACACAGAAATACTAGAGAAGCTAATGCCAAGATTATCCAGCTATAAGATGAAACAAGAAGATAAAAATCAACCTGATTCGAAATGCATTTTCGCGTAGAGGAACGCAAATAGAAATAACAACTCCGGATTGCGATATACAGTCCGCGAACAAATACGTTTGCGGTACAATTGAAGCATAAACTCAGCGATAAGAATAGAAGAAAGTTTAAAGAGATGGAGAAATGATGAATCCGGCAATTACCTCGCCGACGCAAGCAGCGAAAGCACTGCACGCGAAAGTTTTGGGCAAGGAAAGGTCGGATTTGCTATCAGCTACCATCTTCGAACCAGAAAACGCGAATCAGGAGGTGGAGGTTAGGGTTTCGAAATCGAAGAACAGAGAAGAGAGGATCTTGGGAAGCGCGAAGACGACGATTACGGCTACGCAACTTGGCCTCGAGTGTTGCTGTTAGCAAAGATCGTCTCTCTCTCTCTCTCTCTCTGCTATGAAAAAAAGAAAGTGATGGGCGCTTTACTTTCACTTGTGTTATTTTTGATTCCAAAAGTCAAATAAATGACACAGCGCCACGGTAGATCGAATTTAATTTATACCTTTCTCAATAACTTCTGATATTCTTTTTTTTTTTTTTAATAATCTGATTTGTATAGTTAGGATAATTCAATTAGTTTAAATACAATTAATCTTAAGTCTTTTAACACATAACTGACAACTCTGATCATTCAATTATATTAATCTCTGTTCTTCTTTTCATTCTTATATATATCTTGAGAAAACTATTATATTTCATACAATATTTTTTCTCACAATATTACAAAATTAAAAATAAGGTCGGGAAATGATGAATAATACTCATAAAGTAATTATAATAATGTATGATCCCCATAACAAATTATTCTGATTCCTACCACTGTTTGTGTTTGTAGCAGTGGCAGTGAAGTGTGCGCCATCTTCTACTTCACAATGGGAGTGCCAAACTTTGGTATATTCATATGTTATGCTGATAAAGTTTCATTACCAACATAACATATGAATATGTATGCTTAACCTATACAATATGACAAAATATACTACACTCACATCTAAACTACAATAATATAAAAAGATGTGCTACAAACGTGATGAGCTCTTGAATTTATCCATACATAAAAAAAAAATGATTAGAATCACATAAATATATATACAGTGGCGAATATAAAATCTGAAAACAAAACTCAGCTTCGGCGAATTTCACGGTGACGGTGGCTATATTAAAACATGGTCAACTAGTCCCCCAAAACCTAAGTTCAACCCTCTCTCTCTTTCCTTTTTCTGATCATCAATTCCCTTTTTTCACCGGCGACGATATGTCAGTCGCCGGAGCGATTAGCCCCGTACCTGTTGCACCCACGACGCGCCGCCGTGTCGGAGATTCTCTGGATATAATCTCCGAACGACCCTCGAATTCAGCCGATTACTGCAATACAGTTAACTTACCCGTCGTTGGATCAACAGATTCGGACGGAGGAGATGCGAGCGGCCAAGACTCATCTCCATCTTCGGAAATCTCTTCTTCATCTACTGGATCTCATTACCATCACGATCACTATCACCGATTTCACAATCACCCGGCGATTCGTTACTTTCTCCACCGTAAATTCTGGATTCCGTTTGCTGGTGGATCGACGGTTATGATTGGGCAAGGGTTTAGATCGGGGAGACACGTGGGTCGTCGGATCTTGGGTCTTCTAATGGTACTCGTGGTTGCGTCTGTGTTCCTTAGGGTCTACCTTATGGGTGGTGTACGCGTGGTTGATCACGCTCGTTTGAAGGAGTTTGTTGCCGTTAGAACGCTTCGTGATGATTGGTCTATGGCTCAACGTGAAGTTGCGGAGAACCAAGCTTCTTCTCAGCCAATGCGGGTTCTCGAAAAGCTTCCCGTGAGTGCTTTTTCCTCTTTACATTAAACATTTAGGGATTCAAAAATCAATCTTTGGGATCAATTTGAGAAAAACATCAATTCTGCAATTGTTTACTTAACCAGATACTACTTGGGATCAATCCTTTTTTGTGTCTGTTTGTTCTTAAGTTGTTTGAGAGTTCTGATCAATACTTAGACGAAACGTGTGGAGTTTTGTTGAACAGTTCTCTGAATAGATCTGATATTTAATCTCTAGGCGAAATTAGTTTACGCAGATTGCACTATTTGCATTAGTGTCTCCTTTTGGAACGAAGAAGAGGTAGTGGGGTAGGTAATAAGTTGAATTCTCAGAACAACTTTAATGATTGCAAAACTGAATTATCATTTTGCAAATATGTAATAGTTTTTATACAATCAATGTCTCGGTGACGTTGCTATATTCTGTAGTTCTTTTTTATGAGTTTACTTTTTGATATTGGATTGAGACTTTGACGAGCAATATAGTCAATGGATTTAGGCGGCTTTGATGTGGATTATACCTTCCTTCAATTTCATTGACCTTAGTTTCTGCAGAATCCATAACCTTTTGTGACTTAGTTTGAGAAGACTTAAAATGGAAACTCTTTAATCTTTTAGTTTTTAAGGTTCTGCAATATTTAATCTTGAAGTTCCAAAACTAGCCAATTAGGTTGTGGTTTAATTAACAGTTCATTGCCTTTTACTAGATGTACCCCCTGCGTGGTTTTATTCTGTGTTAGTTTCTAGTCTGTTTTGTTGAGCTAATTGTAACTTGACTTAAATTCATTAAGTAACAGATTTAAAGTACGAGAAGTTCTTTGTGATCAGTGTAATCAGAGGTCTTACAGGTTTTCGAAATTAATTAAATTCTTTATTGTTCCTCTGTTTTCGCAATGTAAGGAAGATTAAATATTTTTGTTTGACTTCATTTACGAAGATCTTGGTCATGGATTTTTATGATTTTGTTGTCTCTTCTTACAGATTCCGGAAATTTGGCAGAAACCTGAAAGCGGGGATTATCGTCAATGTGTGGCGCGTCCTAAGAACCAAACAAGTATGTTGCTTTCTTGAATTTACTAGTTCTTCTTTAAGCGCGTTTGCAGTTCTGAATTTTTAATATCTGGTGTATGTCTTTCTCTAGAACTGCATCGCCAAACCAATGGGTATCTGTTAGTACACGCAAATGGAGGATTGAATCAGATGAGAACTGGGGTGAGTTTACTTCCAAAGTATTTTTTGGGGGTACTGATCTCCCGTTTCTTCATAGTAAACCTGTTTTGATTTACCAGTCTTTGTTGCTCTTGATCAATATGCAGATATGTGACATGGTTGCTGTTGCCAAGATTATGAATGCAACTCTTGTTCTTCCTCTTCTTGACCATGAATCTTTCTGGACTGACCCGAGGTCTTCTCTCTTTATCTTGGCACTCCTATTGACATGATACCACAATCTATTTACTAGAGAAGAAGCGGAATACCAATAATTAATATTTTGTATGCAGCACGTTCAAAGATATTTTTGACTGGAGACACTTCATGAACGTACTGAAACACGATGTTGACGTTGTTGAGTACTTGCCTCCTCAGTATGCCGCCATGAAGCCTCTTCTCAAGGCCCCTGTTTCTTGGTCGAAGGTTTGTGCTTCTTTTTCATGTTAGTGAAGGTTTCTTGATTAACCTTCGGAGTATTATCACTTCTCCGATATGAATGTAAGGGCTTTCCACCATAAGAAGTAAAATTGTTAATTCACAACAAATATACAGGCTAGTTACTACAGAAGCGAAATGTTGCCACTGTTGAAACGTCACAAGGTGTTAATGTTCACGCTTACTGACTCACGACTTGCTAATAATGGCTTGCCACCATCGATCCAACGACTGAGATGTCGTGCTAATTACCAGGCACTGCTGTATACCAAGGAGATCGAGGAGCTAGGGAAGATTTTGGTTAACCGGTTAAGAAACAGCAGTGAGCCGTATATCGCTCTGCATTTGAGGTAAATCCTACATTTCTTTTATCATAAGCAAGGGAAATAATTTGGATCTTAGCTTCGTATCAAATGGATTTTGGATTTGCAGATATGAGAAGGACATGCTTGCCTTTACAGGATGCAACCACAATCTTACAACTGAGGATGCTGAAGAGCTGAGAATCATGAGGTACAGTGTCAAACATTGGAAGGAGAAAGAGATTGATAGCCAAGAACGACGGATTCAAGGGGGATGTCCAATGACTCCACGGGAAGCAGCTATATTTCTAAAGGCAATGGGTTATCCGTCCTCCACAACTGTATATGTAGTTGCTGGTGAAATCTATGGAAGCAAGAGTATGGATGCTTTCCGTGCAGAGTACCCAAATGTATTCTCTCATTCAACTCTTGCGACTGAAGAAGAGTTAGAACCTTTCAGTCAATACCAGAACCGCCTTGCTGCATTGGACTACATTGTGGCCCTTGAAAGTGATGTTTTTGTGTATACATATGATGGGAATATGGCTAAGGCGGTACAAGGGCACAGAAGGTTTGAAGGGTTTAGGAAGTCTATAAATCCAGACAGGTATGGTAACATGGAATAAAGCATTTCATTTTGGAGATTGTTTAATCTTTTTTCACTGATTTGTTCTGTGTGATTATTTCAGGCTGAATTTTGTTAGGCTGATAGATCATTTTGATGAGGGTGTCATGTCTTGGGAGGAGTTTTCTTCGGAGGTTAAGAGATTAAACAGAGACAGAATTGGAGCGGCATATGCGAGAATGCCTGCTGCATTTCCCAGGCTAGAGGAGAACTTCTATGCGAACCCACAACCCGATTGCATCTGTAAGAAGTCTCATCCTGAGCAGCTCTGGAAAAAATCAAGTCTAAGAACAGATTCAAAGAGTTGGAAGAAGAGTGCTTTAAGATAGCAGCAATACAGTAATCAAAAACAGTCAAGATTCTGATGCCAAAGAATACTGCTGCGGTGGATACATAGAACCATTTGCCTCGAGTTGATAGTCTTCTTGTACAATATAGGAAACAAGGTAACCTAAGTTTTTGGAAGATTCAGACAGCTTGTAGAATCGATTCACACCATACAAGAGGAGCGTCAAGACTTGGGTCAGCTAGAGGAATTTTGTGACCCTGCACGGGAACCTGAGTAGAACAAAAGAAAGAGATCATGGGAAAACAGTTGTTCCTCATTATTTGACATGGTTGTTATCAGTGAACACAAAATTTGATTGTACATTGGATATACAATTTGGATCAGTATACATCTCACACACGATTCAAATCATTTGGTATAAAAGCTGAGTTCGTGATTCTTATATTCTACCACATTGATGGAACATAAATCTGCTCTCTCAAACTATTTGTTGCGTTTTCAGTTGGGAAATCTCTAACTGCAATAGTTGTCCACTGCGATATGATCCCAGCAGCGACTGCAAACCTGAGCTGTCGCTCCCACACATCTTGGTCCTGAAAACATCTCCATAGCAATAATGGAAGATTCAAGTGAAAGGACCATTGTATTGCCTTACAAAGAGGTGATTGCATCGTAGGAGACTTAAAAACTGGTGAATTAAATGGCAACTAACCCTGCCTACATGATTATCACATGTTTGTTATCAGTGAACTCAAAAATTGATTCTACATCGGATTACAAATTTGAATCAGTATACATCTTACACATTGTTCAAAAACATACTCTTACAAGTCGAGTTCTTGATCTTCTATTCTACCACATTGATGGAACATAAACTTGTTCCTTCAAATTCTGTGTCGCGCTTTCAGTAGGGAAACCTCGAACTGCGCCAATTGTCCACTGCGATATGATCCCAGCAGCAACTGCAAACCGGAGCTGTCGCTCCAACACATCTTGGTTCTCAAACATCTCAGGGTAAGTTGTTAGCTTTCTCATTATCCCTGCAACAACAGCATCACCAGAACCTGTCCTATCACAGGTGAAAGGAGTTATAAGCACATCTTCAGTTCCAACCACAACTCCATCAAAAGTAGGAGTATAGTAATGAAGCCGAAGTGTTCCATCAGTCACAACCAAGAGCTTCAGCTTGTCATGCCACAATGGCTTGATTTCCTCTGGTGTGTAATGGTAATAGTCTCTTCGGTTCTTCGTCTGGTCAAAATCCTCAGCAAAGTATTGTGGTGTGTAGTTTCTTCTCCTCTCGTAATAATCTTCATCAAGTAGAAACTCAAGCTCTTGCTGAGAAACTTCAATGATGTTTGCTTCATTCCATGCTTTCTTGATCAACTTCCTAGTCTCATTGCGCGATCTCCATAGTGGTAGTGGAAGATTCAAGTCAAAGAAAATAAGCCCTCCAAACTTTTTGGACCATTGTATTGCCTTAAAAAGAGTTGACTGCATTGTAGGAGACGTCAACACTTCTGAATTGAAATGGAAAATCCTCGCCTGCATTAGAAGCACAAGTAAAAAACACAAAAAACTTAAGAGTCAAGCTGAGGTACTCTGTTTCATGATCCAGATCATATACGAACAAGAAACCAGTCATTTGCAATAAGATTTTATGCTCAAGACAGAGACTTTCCATAAGAAACCAAGCTCGAGCTATCATGTCATAAATTGTTCCTCCTAAGCCCTAGATTGAAACATTGTTTACCTCTTTAAGCACAGCTAAATTGAGTTCTGAAGCAAGAAGCGAGTCCTCAGGTGGCTCTTTCACCGTCTCCGCCTTCATTTTCCCGTCCTCAAACTTGATCTTGACGCGAGTGCAAGCAGTTTTTGAATTCTCATCAAATTTCACAGCTCTAGTCTGAACTCTCTCTTGGTTCATCATCAGAACTAGATCATCCCCGAAATCATCTTCACCGACTTTTCCCATAAACGCCGCTCTCCCACCTAACCGAACATGAGAGATGGCCACATTCGACGGCGGACCACCCGGAGCTCTCCCAAACTCGGGCGGATCCCACTGCAGCATCTTCCACTGCGAGTAGATATCAGGATGCATCGGATTATCATGGACTCGCACCACAGGAACAAACTCCTTCTGTACAGCACCGAAACAGCACACGAGAGGCGGATCGTCGTACGGAAACTCGATCCCGTCGTCGTAATCCACTAACTCCGGATTCAATTCAGGATTAGTCTTAATATTATCGTTTACGGTGTTGTCTTTCTCAACTACGGTCGAGGTTTGCTTCTTCTTCCTACCTTTGCGACTAGGTGTAGCCGCTGCTGATCCGTTTGTGATTCCGCCATTGATTGAAGCTTTCGGAGAGAGGAATCGCCTTGATTTTGGTAAATTTCGAGCTACTAATATCTCTCTACGATCTAGTGAAGAATCGTAATGGTGAAGGTGAGGAAAAAGAAGAAGTGAAGCCATTGTAGGGGTTTTTACTTCGATGTCAGGGTTTATCCATATCTTCCTCTTTGAAAAAATTCATTATCGGGTCCTGACCCGACTTTTATTCGAACCCATGAAAACCCGGTTCGGTTTTTTTTTTCTTTTCTCTTACGGCTGAAGAAGAATGAATGAATCACTTCTTCGTTCAGACTTTTTATAAGAAGAAACAAAGATCTCACCGACGATTCGAATCTCTCCTTCTCAGGCCGTCCTCTTTGCCGGAAATATTTTTTACGGTAATCTCGCAGTCGATTCAGCTCCTTCATCTTATATTTTCTTCACTGTGGTTTTTTGCGTTTCCTTGTGGGAATCGATCGATTAGTTTGGTGCTGCTTCTA
Source organism: Crucihimalaya himalaica (assembly GCA_004349715.1). NCBI lineage: Eukaryota > Viridiplantae > Streptophyta > Magnoliopsida > Brassicales > Brassicaceae > Crucihimalaya > Crucihimalaya himalaica. The sequence goes on along the minus strand of SMJT01000010.1, from coordinate 2,719,578 downwards.
TTAGAAATCTTGGATCTTCAATTACTGTCTCGATATCAGCAGTAAGGTTTATGACTCCTGCGTAATTTGTCATATAGCTTAAAACGATGATTTCTACTGCTAATCCCTTATCGACATTATTATTCTGCGTTATCCGTACCAAGCTTAGCTTTATCGGTATGCATTTGCTCTAATATCTCTTTACACATTTTGGTTTATACTAGTGATCAATGCCTGCCTAACTGTCTTCCGCACTTGTGATGGAACTTCAGTAATCTTGATTGCTGCAACTGCTTAATTTTTCATGATCTTGTGATTGACTCAAGTGTACTGTTCTTGAACCAACTCCGTAAGAATTTCTTATATAGTGCTCTTGGGTTTCTTTTATGGAGTTGCTCTAGGTTGCTTACGTGATTCTGTATCCTGAGAAGTGTTCTGTACAATATGCTTACGTTAAGGCTCTCTGAAATGCTAGCTCGGTGACCGTCCTGCCATTGTGTAGATTCTAGATATTATTGCAAGGCAGGAACTAGTCCAGTCCTGTGGTTCTCTCTGTGTTAGAATCAATATTTTTTAACTGCTATCATGGTTTTTTTGTTTAGATCCATGAGGACACTGCGTTAGCTTTCTTGCATGCACTTAGTGTCCAATCATAGAGTTTATAAACCTCATAAGACAACTTTGTTCCACTATCTTTCCCTCGTCCTGATCATTTTGAACTATATGCATCACAGAGAACAATGGGCTTCTGGACATTGATAAAAGGTCTGCTGCTCTTTGCAAATGCACTGGCAATCCTCAACGAAGACCGTTTCCTTGCTCCAAGAGGATGGACACTCGGAGAACTCCACCAAACCGGTAGAAGAAACTCTCCCAAAGGCCAAATCATTGGTCTAATCCATGCCTGCCAGTATATGAGACTGCCCCTCATGCTCATTAACACAGCAGTCATCGTCTTGAAGCTTATCTCCGGTTGAAGATTTTGTGTAGAAAAAGGTAAACTACATTGGGTTCTTATATTGATCGTGATTAGTTACAAATCTATTATTGAATATGTAGGAATTGGAATTTGTTGTTCTCATCTAATGCAAACGAGTATCCCATGCACTCAGGTTTGGTGTGGATTGTACAACATTCTTCTCACATTTTTACATGCCAAATCAAACTAAAAATGTAAAATTGTAATAACATTGCAAGCTTACACACATGAAGATAAAGAGGCTACATTAGCCAGTGAAGAACCTCGTGAATAACTAGTTACCATTACAGTCCCAAGAATCTACTTGATTACATAAAGGATCACATATCCTAAACACACAAAAGTCACCAAATTTGACTTCACTTCATTTCTTGTTTCACATCAGCTTTACTCAACACAACTTCCATTTTGTCCATCTTCTCATACTCGAACTCCCTTGTCTTGATCCCACATTCCTCCTGCATCACCTTCACAAGATTGTACCTTTTGAAAGCTGCCCATATATGCATCATGGCGTAGAACACAAGCCCTGTTGATCCAAAGGTCATGACTAAGCCAGTCACGATCTCCCAAATCCTATCTCTCCTCTTCCTCTTCACCTCCCCCTCCTCTCTACGCTTTGCCTCTAAAAGAGCAGCATAAGAGTGCATATTCTTAGGGAAATGTCTGGTTTCTAATCTCCAAGAATGGAGATCAAAATTCCCGCTATACGACTTAAGACCGACCATGAACTCATCTTTCAAAAATTCTATCCGAGGAATGAAGATAGAATCAACAGAGTCAAAGCGTTCTGATTTGCTTAACCAAACATCTAAGAACTTGCTACCTGCTTGGTAATTAATCCAAGCGTACAACAACAGCGTCTCCTTATTTTGCCTCTCTAATACAATCGTGAGATTGTTAATCTTCTCAGAAACCATAGTACCATCTACGATCACAGTGACATTCGAATCTCTAAACTTAGTGAAATTTTCAGAAAAATCTAACTTAACTTCGAATAAAGAGTGATCAAATGTTCCGTTAGCAGGAAACGCGACAAATCCGAGCCTCCCACCATGACCAGGAGACATGGAGAAGGAGAAAAAAGTAGAGAATCCGGTGAAAAACTCGGATTGAGTATCCACGGACTCAATGGGTTTCTTGTAAACGACTCGACCACCACCGTGACTCACTGAGTCAGTCAGCTGAACTGAAGATCCATTGTCAACGAGCTTAGCGTCGCCGTAGAGGGCAATATCGTTGGACTCAAAGCTCGCATTTTTATTGGAACTGGTGAACGAGAACGATGAGGTAGCTTCCGACATGGAGATTCTGAAGAATAATGCGATGACCATCATGCGGAGTGACCTGGAGAGAATGACGCTCGCCATAAATGAAGATGGTTGGGGGAATTTGTGATTGATTTCTTCTAGGGTTTGAAATGGGAGATGAGATCTCCTGATGGAGAGAGAGTAAAGTGGATGTGGTTGGGGAAGAGAAGAGAAGAGAAGAGAGAGAAGGAACAGACAAGGATGGGGTTACTCAAGCACTTGGACAATGTGAGAAAAGCGTTAAAGGTAGCAACTTTTGTCTCCCTCGTTTCTGTGGGAACTAAATAATACTACTAAAATGTTTTTTTTACTATCTTTTAAGAAAAAACAATACTATCAAACATATTGTTAGAAGCTAATTTATAGGAAAGTGTAAAATTTTCTATACTCATTGTTGCATATGCTCATTTTTTTTTTTTATGTATCATAAACAAAAACATGTAATAAAAAGCGCGAGCACGTAATTTGAGATATACACATCAAGAAAAGAAATTAAATATAATAAAGTAAGGTTCGTTGAATTTGACACGTATCATTTTTTATTTTCACTAAATTTCTATTTTATTTTTTGACATTTCCATTTTTTAAAAATATATATAAAAATAATAAAAATAATAAAAATTATATATTTAAAATTAATTAATAAAATTTGATTATAACTTAATCCATTAAACACATTTGAAAGAAAATCAAATAACATAATTGACTATAACTTTTTAACATATGTTTTTTTAATATTATTCTATTATATCACTTGATATTCTATTTCATAAAAAACATATAAAAATATTAGATTCTCTTAATTGATGATAATTTAACTCAACTATACAATTTGCAATAACTAATGAATTAATTAGACAAATTTCAATTTGTTTTTCTTTTCAGATTATTTTTTTCTTCGTTTGACCACATGCTGACACGTGTCATCTTTTATTTCCACTATTTCTCTATTTTACCTTTTGATATTTTCACTCTTAAAAGAAACATATATAAAAAATGATTTCTCTTAATTACATATTTAAAATCCTAAAAGAAACATATATAAAAACTATAATTTCTCTTAATTAAATATTTAAAATCAATTAATACAGTTTGATAATAATTTAACACATTAACACATTTGAAAAAAAATCAAATAACATATTTAACTATAACTTTTTAACATGTGTCTTTTTAATATTTCTCTATTATACCACTTGATATTCTCATTCAAAAAAAACATATAAAAATACAATAATTTTTCTTAATTGATCATGACTTAACTCATTAATAAAATTTGCAATAACTAATGAATTAATTAGATAAATTTCAATTTGTTTTTCTTTTCACGTTGATTTTCTTATCTATATAAGTGATGTAGTTGTGAGCATATAATCCCTAACGAATGTAAGATCAATTACAATGCAAATTTCAATATATTTGTTCTTATCAGGTTTATTTTCTCCTTCATATAAGTGATTTAGTTAGAGCTATATATATATTTCACTTTATTTTTTCTTCTTTTTAGTGCTATATATATATTTTACTTTATTTTTTTCTTTTCAAGTTGAGTTTCTCTTCTGTATAAGTGATGTAGTTGGGAGCATATAATCAATCACGAATATAAAATCATTTATTTATTTATTTATTTATGTTTATTTCATATTAATTAGATATATATTTATCTAATCATTAGAAATGCGTAAATGACAACTACATAAATCAATCATTTTGATATATATTTATTTATATAGTATTGCATAATTTACTACATTTAACGAGTTACTATTAATTTAATATTCAGATTCCCGAAATTTTAAAACATTTAAGTTACCGCCACAGAATCTCCCGGCGAAATATTTAAACGACACCGTTCCTAAAGAGTGTTTTAAAAAACTCCCGCTGCTTGTCTCTCTTTTACTAAAACCCATTCATCTTCTTATTCTTCAGGTCATTTCAACTTGGCTCTCTCTCTTTGCTTCATCTTCATCTTGATTAGGGTTTTCGATTTATCAGAAAAGCCATGGGTAAATCGAGCAGATCCAAAGGATCGAATGTTATCGGGAAAGGTGAAGTTACCCCAACACAAATTGCTTTTATCGTCGATCGTTACCTCTTCGACAATAGATTCTCTGAAACCCGAACCCTCTTTAGATCTGAAGCTTCCTCTCTCATATCTAATTCCCCTCTTCGCCAGGTATGCTAAAACCCAAGTTCTTGATTTATTTAATCTGTTGAAAAATCTGATGGGGTTTTTTTGCAGGTTCCTAATAGTTTGATGACTCTTGATGATATGTTGAACGATTACGTATCTCTAAAGAAGCAGAAAGTGACTATTGATCAGGAGAGAGTGAGATTGGATCATGAGAAAATTAGGGTTCAAAATCTGTTGCAGGGGATGCAAAATGTCATGAATACTTACAACGCCAGCCTCACCGCTCCTCCTCCTCCTCCTCCACCTCCGCCTTCTCAACAGAATAATCAGACGGTCTCTTCTTCAGGTTTGCAGATTTTGTTGTTTTTAGCTCTTCTTATTTGGAATTATTACTAGATGATTAGCTTGGTTTGGATCTTCAGCTTCTCATGTGCTCCTCCACATTATTGTTTGAAGCTGCTCTTTAGCTCTCACCTGTTTCCAATCGTGTTCTGAGATGAATATGATAGACTTAATTGTCACTTCAGAAAACTTGTTTGCAGCTATTTTACTGAAAATAATTACATATGACTTCGATTTTTTAGTAATATATATGGCTGATTCATCTCCCTTTACGCATCTTGTACTAATAATGTGTTCTTATTTTTCAGGCTTAACTCAGTACAACACACCAAATGTTATGTCAGCATCATTGCTGGGTAACAAAAGAGTAGAATTTGGGAAATTTTCCACACCTTCGACCACTCGGTCTATAACTGGGAAAAGAAAAGGTCCTGAAGTTTCTGTAGGAGCTCCTCCTGTAACTAGGAAAGCGCGGATTACTACAGCACAAGAAAGCTCAATAGCAAATGGTATGTTTCTATGAATTTGATTTACTTGCCTTTGCATCTCCATTACTCTTAAACTTATTGTGTCTTTCTTTATTTGGACCAGTGACTAATAAGATCACAAAAACTAATAAAGCAGCTAACAATTTTTCATCCCAAACTCCATCTGAAACACAATCATTGGCCAAAAACTCTGCAACTACTGAATTGGTTGGTCACGGGACAAGTGTGGCCAAGTGTTTGTTCAATATGGCTGATCCGTTGATTCCTACTAGCTCAACATGCCTTAGGACACCACGAAAACATGCTTCTCCTGGGATTGATAAGTCCAACAGTCCACAGAAAGAAGTTACTCCTACAAACTGCACAATTGTTACAAAGGAGAGATTCACAATTAGCCCTCTCAAGCAAATTACTTCTTATACAGTGGAAAAGAGCCATCTGATTTCTTCTTCTTCACCGGTCAAGTCTAACCTGAAGATGTCAAATAAGAGAGACCATGTGAAAGGAAAGCTCAACTTTGATGACACTGATACAGAAATGTGCTTAGAGGCACCTGCCACTGCAGATTTGGTTTCAGCTTCTTCATCCGGGTCTGAGCCAGAAGTTAATTTATTTGACATGGACTTTTCTAATCTGGATTTCTTGGGTGAAAACTTCACCCTCTCGGAGCTACTAGTTGACTTCGATCTTGGTTGTGAAGGAAGTACAAATCATTGCTTGTCACAGGCCCCAAATGCACCCACTGAAACTGTTTCAGGGTAGGTGGTTAGTTTCGTAGCATCAGTTATTTTTGTAATTGGCAAATTTTTCTTGATGTCTGCTCATACGCTATTCTACATCACAGGTCGTCTCCTGTATCAGGGACAGGGGATGGTAATCTCGAGTCTGACCAGGCTTTTATGGAATATGCATCAACCGTGACTGAAGGGACTCAAGGGAAAGACATGAGCAGTCAAGGTGAGTATTTTCTGGTCTGCAGATTACAGATATACATTTGCCCTTTTCACTCATTTTTTATGCTTCATTTGCAGGAGATGTGCCAAGACTGCTGCAAACTCCATAACACAATCCAATCGTATCTCGAGTCCTGGTACTTTTGCTTACTCATTCTCCAATTAATGTGATCCAACTCTAGATTTTCAAGATGTATTGATCCTCTCCCTAACTCAAGCCATTCTTCTCTTCACACAGCCAAGTGTTGAAGGCGAGAGTGACATTACAGACAATTGACTGATTTTGAATACTACGATTGACTCAAAGACAACCAATGCAAGATCCTCTGCTTTTTGCCTAACTTTGCTGTTAATTCTTGAAATGATCTGTGAAATATGAAAATGCTACCCCCTTTGGTTGCTCCTAATTAACTAGTAGTACATGTAAGTTGTATAAATTAAACTTGTTGTTTTGGCTCTATAGTTTAAAAGCTGGTTTCTCTCTATTCATATCGACAACAAAAATAGGACTTTCACCATTTATGCATCTATGTGCATGTGCCATGTAGTCAGAAACTGGCTTACAATAGAAATTAAATGGCTTATGTTTGGTACAAGAGTCAAGCCAAGTACTTCTCTAGCTTCTCCACTTCATCCGTGCTTCCAATGTATAGTGGAATCCTCTGATGTATCTGTGTCAGGTATTCCAAACATAAAAATTAGTCTGTTGGCACCAATCTTAGAGGTAAACTTAGCAGTAGGGTGGGCTTAAGAATGGAATCGAACCAAAAATCTATTGTTTGAGTTACCTCAGTTGGTTGGATATCTAGTACTCTCTGGTGCCCATCAGACCCTTTTCCTCCGGCTTGTTCAACAATGAAACTCATTGGTGCACACTCATACAAAAGCCTAAGCTTTCCATTTTTGCTCTTTGCGTCACGAGGGTACCCGTAAATCCCACCATACAACAAAGTCCTGTGAAAATCTCCAACCAAACTTCCAATGTACCTTGCGGAATAAGGTTTCCCACTAGGACCAGGGTCCTTGAGGTCATCAATGTACTTCTTTAGTTTATCGTCCCACATCTGGTAATTCCCTTCGTTGAAGGAGTAGATTTTCCCGGCTTTCGGGATCTCGATGTTTTCTTGCGTGAGGACAAACTCACCGTACATTGGATCGAGCGTGAAGGCGAAAACGCCTTTGCCTAGAGTAAGAACGAATATAACTGAGCTCGAGTACATACAGTAGCCGGCTGCTAGCAAGTTGTTCCCTGGCTGGCACACGTTTACTATACACCTTTCTTCTTCTGAGCCAAGCTGCAAAACATTATAAGCCAAAGGTCACCTATTTTACATTGTATCCCTATCTCCTTAAGATAAAACTTAAAATAAATATCAAACCGTAAACCGTATATAGGGAAGTGAAAGGAAGAGTAGTATACAGCTGAGATATCGTCGGAGTCGTCGACCAGACATTCGTCATTGGGGCTATAGATACCGAAGATGGAACCGGTAGAGACGGCGGCGTCAATGTTGGAGGAACCGTCAAGAGGGTCAAACACGACGACGTAGTTGCCGGAGTAACTCTCCTCCACCGCTACTGGCACGTCCTCTTCCTCTGACGCTATGATCCCTGTTCTTCCACTTGATCTCAAACAGTTCGAAAACACCTACGCACACCACCACTCAATCTTACTTCTTCATCCACTCATTTCCACGTATAAAAACTACATATGGTTTATTTCTAGTAGAATATTGAAATTACGTAGTCTACCTTAGCAAGTTTACATATTAAAAGCTAACAAAAATATAGTCTAATTAAAGTATGAAAAAAATGTGAATAGGGTTTTTAATTCTTTTGTTATGTTTTAGTTAAGGTTGGGTTTAGGGTTCCAAAGTAATAATTGTTATTTTTACTTTAAAGAATATCCAAGGAACATAGCATGCGTGTAAGGATGAGACCTCATTAGAGATGACGTCAAGTTTCTTCTGATCCTCTCCCTGAACATTAACGGCACCTTGAACTCCGGTAAGATTAGAGATTCCGGCACGTTGAACAAGTGAAGCGATCTGCTTACAAGCCATAGATATGCTCGACATAACTATCGTAAGCTCCGCATCTATCTCTCCTTTCATCTCTTGTCTCAACAACCAGCTCGTTAACGTCTGAAGCTCGTATCCACTCTTCTTCCTCGCCGTCGTTTTCGTCTCCGCAGCATCCGCCGCCACCGCCATACACCTCACTCCACCACCAACATGATGATGATGATGATGGTTCCTCCCACCAGTTGCTCGTTTCCCGTTATTGGAGAACAGAGATCTCGGGAAAAGAATTGAAGGCTGAGATGCTGACGCCACGTGACGAGAGCTTGAGAGAAGAAGGTGAGACGACGACGTTGTTGCGGCGGTTGCTGCCATAGTTGTTTTGGTTTTGTGTTGTTTTGAAAAACTTAAGAGAGGTTTTGGCTATGGGAATGGTTTGGTTTTGGTGGAGGGAGAGAGGATCGGATATTCGGATTGTGAGGTGGACGAAGGATTCGATTCATGTGGATTCTACTTATCTTCTGATATGACACGTGGCTTTACTCTTATGGACCTAAGCATTAGTTAAGGGTTAGTACATAGTGTGCTTATGTTATAAAAGAGTTGGGCCTGATGTCAATTTTTTATTTTATCTTAGCCAACCCAAACGATATTGTAGGCGTGGGTGGCCAAACTAAACCGAAGCAAATTGAGATTTATAAAACAGATTATTTTGTTGATGTCAGATTAACCAAAATCAAACAAAACCGAAGAAAACAATCATTTTGAAACTAAAAATTATTTTATGATATATTCTGATCGCTTTCGATTACTTTCGAAGTTTCGATTCACACAAAGTGTCATTTAAAGTTTTTAAATTAAATTTTTTATTTTACTCTCTAATTAATATAATATATTTTGGTCAATAAATAAATTAATATAATAAAGACAAAACTAGATATTTATATTTATGTTGATAATACAAAACGTGAAACAAAAATAAAAATTTAAAACAGTATTTTTGTGAAACTGAAAAAATACTACTTTCTAAACTAATAAATAACAATAGTAATAATAGAGGGGTACTCTTAAAACGAGAGTTTATTTAACATGATTTGGACATCGTCCTATATCAGTTTCGGCCCGAAACCTTAAAATAAAATAAAAAACAAATTAGAGTGATCATATTTGCTCAAAATAAAATTATACACCATTTCCGATTGAACAGCTTCCTACAAGTACAAGGTTTGGATAAGTTTCTTGCTCTAATTTTAAAACAATTACATTGTAGAATTGAGAATGCAATATATTTTTAAAAAATCAAAGATTTATGTTGGCTGTCTCATCGATGTAATGCATGTATTAGGAATTTTTTTATATTCGGGATGATGCTGCATCAAAACGTAATTATTCAATTCGTTGGCGTTAGAAGTTAGCCAACCAGTTAATGCCCGATTTATAAGACTTTTTTATAAAAAAAAACTTAGTAGACTTATCACAGTATAACGTAGTTACGATAAATTCTTAAGTTTCCAAGTTACTAGTTCAATTCAACCAAAACAATATACAATATTTATGTATAACAAGTTGAAGATCTCGTATATAGTAAACACAATAACAGTAGCAAGGTTAAGGGAGATAATAAAGCTGTTGTAAAGTTTACTCTTCAACCATGGGTTTAGGCACAACATATATTGACAAGTAACACTCACTGATCATTTGTGGCAAAAAATATCAAAGTTTAAACAAATAAAAAATTGTCCCTAAAAAATTGAAAGGGACGGTATTATCTTGAACGAACGCGTTGAGTCAAATACGGACGTGAAGACATGTATTGTACGCACGTCGCTTTGTTTCCAAGAAACCCCCGGCCCTCACCCGAAAAGTCTTTAACCTGGTCCTGTAATGAAAAAGATAATCCAACTAAATCTTTTAAACTTTTGATTACGTTCCCCCAAACATTAAAATGATTAAATAGAAGTAGACAATTTATTAAATCCGATGACGAAACTACTGAGCTCTTAATAGTAAAGAGTTTTTTAAAAAATCAATCACATAGCTAGGGATAATTTCGCGGTTGTTGGGGCACTTTTCACTACTTCGCTTCAATTATTTTATTTGTTATGGACTTGCGAAAACCTTCTACTAAAAAAAATTGGTCATTGGAAGCTACGGCAATCCAGATACATGGTTCAAATAAAAACAGAATGTAAAAAAAAAAAAAAAATACAAATAGCTATTTGTACAAAAAGAAAACAGAATTATCTAAAGCTCGAAAACACATAATGACTCATATTAATATCATTTAAACTATTTGAATCTGGATTAAAAGCCCTAGTTCAATGAATCGTTGATAATACATAGCAGCTTGCAACTCAATAATACATGAATCATCTTCCGTATTCAAACTTTGAACGAACTATAGTTGGGTTTATTTTATTTAAAAAAAAATAGAATTTATCGGAATACCCACGTCCAAAGTTATGACTTTTTAATGATTTCCACAAAATATGCATATAAATATCGATTAGATTATAGAAACATTAAAATAGAAAAATTTATATAGCATATATCCTGACCAAGCACCTAACTCTATAAAATTAAAAATTTGCAACTACTATACAATTGTTGACAAAAATACAATTCTTACAATTATAGTAATTAATTAACACCATATATAGAGAATGTTATAAAATAAATAGTAAATACAAATCATTCTTGTATATATACATACACACAAACCCCACAACATCCCTTCAACATATAGGCGTCCTATTTCCACGTTCTCTCTATATTCCTCTTTTCCTTGAAAACATCAAGAAGTTCAAAATCTTTTAACCCCCAAAAATCAAAGAGAAAGAATAGAAGAGAGGAAAGAAAAACCCAGAAGCAATGTCTTATTCTTCTCTCAAATTTCCAATCTTTCTCATTCTCTCATCTCTTCTCCATGCGGCTTTGGGTACGTACAAAATATATATACATATCGTTATATTCTTCGATCGTTAGAAACCAAGATCTACATTTGTTTCAGTCTTGGATAGAAAAGTTTCATCAGTCTCTATTACATCATCATAGGAATTAACAACCCTAGATTTCATAGTCTGACCAATATATAACATGACCGATAAAAGATCAACTATAGGAAATGAAAGCGTTAATTCTTATGTTTCATTATTTCCTATATAAACTTGTAGGGGAAAACATAATATGCGAGAATCTGCCAACGAATATGTGCGCGTTCTCGATATCAGCTTCCGGGAAAAGATGTATATTGGAGACGGCTAATGTCCCCGGAGAATACAGTTGCCGGACTTCGGCGGTGGACGTGGAAGGGATTGTAAACCACGTGGAGACCGACGAGTGCGTTGCCGCTTGTGGGGTTGATCGGAAAACCGTAGGGATCTCGTCCGACGCATTGATGGAAGTAGGATTTGCCGCTAAGCTTTGCTCACCGGCTTGCTTGGACTATTGCCCTAACATTCTTGATCTCTATTTCAATCTCGCCGCCGGTGAAGGTATCATAATATTCCCTTCCGCCTTGAATTCTTGAAAAGGAAAAGAAAAAAAAAATTCATGCATGCATACTTAGGCCTAATTAAGTATATATTTTATGAATTGCATAATGCATACGTACGGGTATTCTGATGAAAATATGTTTAGGTATAGTTAAGGTCTTCGTTTATGGTATAAATTATTTGTTGAAAAAGATAGGTTTTGGTTAGAAGATTTAATTATGTAATTCTAGTTTCTTTGCAACAAGTTTTGTATTTACCAAAATAAGAAAGTTTTTCAAGGTATGTGACCTTTATCATGGCTTATTGATGAAGTAAGAATCGTATATTTTTGTTTTGGTACACATGCATGAAACTCACTTTCATGTTTTTTGGTATTTCTTATCGTCAAAGCAAGGAATTTTGGTAGGAGCTATAGATGGTTATGCTTCACTTAACATGTTTATTATTTAAATAATAGTGATTCTCTTTTTCATTAATTAAATGCTATGATTTTAGGTTGGTAGTAAAGAAATGAACCAATGATGCAAAAGTGTAAAATTGACGTAACGTACCAATTGACTACATGCAGGTGCATTTTTACCTGATCTGTGTGATGCTCAACGGATGAATCCTCACCGTTCTATGTTGGAAATCCTCAGCTCCGGCGCCGCCCCAGGCCCTGTCTCCGAGGTTGCCCCAGGCCCTGCCTCCGAAGATGTCTCATCTCCTGCTCTAGCTCCGGCTCTTATGTAAAACGTTCGTTAATTTTCGTGTGTTATATATACTTTATATTAATATTTTGATCAATGATCCATATATATAATGGACCGTATCTTACATTTTCTATGATTCGATGCGATATCATCAACTGATTCATATGAGAGAAGAGGATACGCGTGGTGATCAGTTTGAATTTTGTATCTGTTTCTTAATTAACATTTCCCGTATAATAACAACTTTATAAACCCATTGTTTTGTTTTGTTGTTCGATAAATATAAGTATATGTCATGCGCAATCGCATGTATTAAATATAAATATATTGGTTTCTAATTTTGGAAGAAAAAACGTTGTTTTTTTTTTCTCAACACTAATGTTTTTAATGGCAAAAGAAAATGGAAAAAAAACTTTTTTTTTTTGAAAGATAATCAATTACGTATATTCCTTTTTTTTTTTTTTGAAGGATTCCAAATAAAACAATTCTTATTGAATAAATCAAACATCTGAAGTTCTGAACCGAACCAAAACTCGGATTGACCTCCCTTTGTATATGCAGCATTCGATGCTAGTAGAATCATTATCGAAATTACAAAGCAATACATGTAACAATATATTACATTTAACAATACATTACATGTCATGAGATATATATATACCAATTTTTTTTTATAGAAATTTAAACATACAATCAATTTACTTATAAGTTATTCTCATCTGATACCAAATTTCATAAGAATGTTCAATGGAAATAACTGATTGACTAATGGGCAATGCTTGAAAAAATTATATCAAAAGAGACCTTCACATGAGGCACATTAGAAATCACAAGTATCACCATAATTCGGAAAATAAATACAAAGAAGAAGAAGGCATCAAAAGTATATGCATATATATAGATACACCCACATATGTGTATTTGCATATAAATGGAGATAGAGAGAAAGAGAGAGAGGGAACAAAATAAGCCTATACAAAGCTTTCGAAAACGCTATTTAGCAGCGCTTGTTAGTCTTCTTAGCTTCCAATGTAGTCCCGTCCTTAAGAGCTTGCTGAGCATCGGCTTCCATACCGAGCTTGAACAAGCAAGCCGCTTGAAGATACAAAGCGGTTGGCCATTCTGGAGACACAACCTGTGCCTGCAATGCATCGGTCAGAGCCTCTTGTGCGTTCTCGTTCATCAGATATGACAGGCAGCGCCGTGCGTGAACCGTTGGTGATACCATTGTTCCTCCATCTATGAACTATATACCATAAAACAAACCAGTCATTTTCGATTTAATGACTGAATTAATGTCTATCTCTACGATGGACAGACATAGCTTGCTCTTGGCATGAAAGTTTTCCAGAAATAACAAATTCTTAGGTATATCTGATCCAAATGCAAAAGAGGTATGTTGCATTTGTAGATATTACCTGAGTGTAGCAATCGACTGCTGTTGTAAAATCTTTGGAACGGAAAGATAAGTCGCCTTGCTTCTTCGAATTGAGTGATTCCTGCATCTGGTTGGTCCACATTTGAAACGAGAGCTGCAGAAGAAAACACATATAATCATATTTATCACAAGTCCCTTGTGCAAAAGACTAAGCTATGAGCGGAAGGAAGGAATAAATTAAGACCTCATTGGCAATTCCTTCATCATCCTTGTATCCAATCTTATTAAGTATTTCATGTATGGCTGTAAGATCCACTCTTAAGCACGCATCACCAAAAGGCGTCAAAGAAAGCGGAGGCTCTTCCTCAGTCTCTGTTTCATGAGGTATACCCATGAGAACATATGAAGCTACATCAGATTCCTTCTGGAGTGTGGCAAGTGAAGTAACAAGAGATTTCACATTTGGTCTTTCTCGAGCTTCATACTGCAGACAACGTGTGGCTAAACGTACTAGCTCAGTTCCATCTTCATTTGAGAAATGACCCTCGAGAGCAGAATCCATTAACATTGCACAGTTCTTGCCCCTGATTAGGTCGAGCGCCTGTATACAAGCGAGGTTAGAGAGTCACTGAGAAAGATTGAGGCAGGAAAAAGATGATGAACATCATTTGGATTTTAGTAAGGATTGAAATACAGATTCTTTCCAACAACTACCCAGCAGGACACAAGAGCCACGTCCTACATTACGTCTAAAGTTTGTATATCTTCTATTAGTAGAGGACCTACATGGCTTGGTGGAATATGTTTTCCACTCATGAGATCGAGCAAAACGGTTCCAAAACTGAATACTACACTCTCTGGTGTAACTCTACCTGGCACAAGATGAACAAAGTGGGTTGAGATCTGGGAACTTTGTTCCTTGAAACATTTTGGAAGCTAAGGGACATATGTAAACATGAAGCAGAGAAAGTTTTACCCGTTCGCAAATACTCTGGAGGAGTAAATGCCAAGTTTGTGCTATAACTCTTCCCATCTCGACTATTTTTCATGAGTCCAAAGCAAGACAACCTGGGATTACCATCCTGTAAAGTGTAAACCAACAAAAGATAAACAAAATTTATGACTTCAAATACAAATCACTCAGAAAAGTAACGAAAGATTGAATCAATATATTCACCTTGTCAAATAAAACCCTGTAAGCATTTAGATCATGATACAAAGCTCTCCCTTTATTACTACAGTATTCCAATGCTTGTGCTAAACACAATGCAACTCTTAATCTCATCGCCCATTTCATCGGATGATTCTCCCCTACAAAACACAAAACATCCGATCAATTGCATCACCAAGAAACTACACAATCTCATGAAAAACCCACAATTTCACTGATCAGAACAAACTAGTACTCACAGTGGAAAAGATGCTTTGCAAGCGTTTCGTGAGGCATAAACTCAGCAACGAGTAATCTCTCTTCTCCTTCGTAGCAACATCCTATCAGATTCGCTAATCTCTCACTCCTCAAGCTCCCAACAGCTTTGGCTTCATCCTAATCAAACAACAACATTTCCCCGATTTATACCCCAAAAAATCAAATCTTTGCAGAGATTTAATGATGAGGGCATGAAAGGTTTTCAAATTACCAGGAACTGTCTATGATCAGCCCAAGCGAGGCGATTGAAGCGTTTAACAGCGATCAAGCGACCATCATCAAGTCTTCCTCTGTAGACAACATTAGGAGCTTTCTCGCCGTGTTCTGATACAATGTTATCTGAAGAGAAACCTCCCGTAGCAGATTTCAGCTGCTCCAATCTGAATTCTTTAAAACTCGGCCACAATTTGCCACCATTTTCTTTTACCAAGAGAGAAGAAACACACAAAAATCAGACAAAACCCTCAAAATCAAACACGGAAAAGAGTAATCTTTGAGAATGAACACACAAAAGCAGACCGAGATCAGGAGATTCGAGGACTGAAGCGGATTTGAAGTGAGAAGGGAACAAGCAGAATGAGAACTTAGAGCAACGAGCTCCCATTTGATGACGATGGAATCAGGTGATCGGACTACGATACAGAACAAGAGAGCGGTTTGAGAAATCAACCTATACGAAATTTTTCATTGTTAACACCGCAAAGTTGAAGTCTTTATCGATTTCGAAATGGACACAGAGAGAAAGTCTCAAGCTTTCTTCTTCTTCTCGGCGTTTTCAGACTTCTCTCTACAAAGAGAATTGCTTCTCTTTTTTTTCTAATTAATATTTAAATGTTTTTATCCGAAAGTTGGTTTTGCCACAAAACTTTGCGCCTCTCTCTTTTTAAAACTTTTTTGAAATTCCTTTTTTCTTTTATTTGTTTGGCATCTTTTGTTAATTTCATTATTTTCTTGTTGTTATTACGACATGTTATTTTTTGACTAGGGAATATAATTTTTTCAAATATGTTGTATTTTTTTTATTAAACTTAAGCCAAATAAAAGATGGAGAAAAATTATAGACATGATGCATAATTTTATGAAAGTAAATGCCCACAAAATTTTATTTTATGAAAGAGATCAAATCAAATCATAGGGTGAAATTCTAAAAGTGAATCTCTTTTACTACTATTTAACCGTTGAAAGAAAGGCACAAAAAGCAAAAACACTTTTTTCATGTTGAAACCGCGTGAAACTTCATCATTAGACCCATTTCTTGGCGATTTGACTTTTTAAGTAATTTTTTTCTGGTTGACATTTTGGAGTATTATGAATTCATACTTTGAAATAAACTAAAAATAATACATATATTAAAGATTGCAACTAGGACTTAAAAATAGTGTCTATAAAAGCGTATGTTAAGGTTGTTTAGACTAATGGATCTATAACCATGAACTAAATACACTAATGGTTGACGTTATTTTCAAGTTGAGTTAAGCACTAAAAATTTTACAATCTTCAAACCAGAAAAATACACATTCCATCATCCTTTCTTAGCATCCAATAAAAGACATTGTTTGTTGTGACTAAATACGTTATCTCCATCCTGATTCTGAATGTTGATCTAGCAAAAACACCCACAAACTTGTAAATGATCATATCTTGGAGATGTATGATATGAAAAATATACTATGTGATAAGGTATTATTTCATTGAGAACTTGTATTGATGTTCTAGTAATCACGTACCCTCAAATAAGGATATTAACTTCAAAATGCAATGCCCATGTGTCGGTGTTTGCATTCAACACATCTATTGTTTTACGGTGTCTTAAGACATCAAATCTCATGAACAGTAAAATTTCATACTCGTTAACTTGGTTCAATTATTGTTGTGAACAACAACTTTCACTGATTCAAAAGTTGTCGTTTTGGCGAAGAAATGTTGTACAAATGCTTGGTACACGTTATCTCCATTTTTGAATTTTTGGAAATGATAAAGATAAAAATAAAAACAACAAATATAGATATTTTAAAATTGTCTTGTTCTGGGCCTTCTGACTCAGCTACGAGATACACAAATAATTGCTTGAGGACACAATATCTTCCTATAACTAACTATGTTAGGGACCTTATTACTGCATGTGTGTGTTGGTAAGTGGCTGTTAAATTACTTTTCGACGTTACACTTGTTAAGTTCGATTGGTCTCTGATATATGTAGCCATGGACATGCATGCTTGTCCAAACATGAGTGATAACATAGCTCATTAAAGTGTTCTTTTTTTCTTTATTAGCATAGAGACTATAGAGGATATAGGGCCCTCTAAGACTATTGATAAAACATTAATTAAAAATCAAGAACTTCATAAAACACACCATATCCAGACAGTTGGTATAATGATAATGTCTTTATCTTTCTGCATTTGAATTAATTATTTTACCACCCATATATGACACTAAAGGACCCTCTTTATCATAATCACTCAAATACTACAACAATAATAACAAGAAATCGACACAAAAAGTGAAGAATGAAAAAGCTTTTCCAGCCAAAAAATTAAAGAAAGGGCATCATGACTCATGAAAAATGAAATTACTCGTTCCTTTGAGAAACATTGAAACAATTAATGATCATTATCATTGCATTCATACCAACCATATATGTTTATCATATGTGTGCATAGTGTTCCTATCTTTTGCTGCTTCAAAGCGAATAAATATTAACCAATCATCAAACGCCAAATAATCTTTGAGAATGTGACACCGAATCCTAAGAAACAATATCTAACCACAAAAGAAAAAAAAACAGGAAGACAACATCGACTTTATCAAATATTTGCATTTCAAGCAGTGGGTCCAAAATATTATTCGATCGATAGGGCACAAAAAAAACTGTCGAGAGTATTTTATAACCTTCTTAATAATCTATTATCAAAATATATGAGAATCTCTTAACACAAGTGATATTTTGGACCATCAATTACCATGTATATATTATTCAATTAGCATGTTTTATATTAAAACATCGGTTATAGCTTCATTTCAAACTCGAATGTGTAACGTAAAGAGAGAAAGATAGAACATGTTTTATTTTTCATAAATGATTCTCAAAAGTAACCGATTCTATCATATAGAAAGTCAATGCAAATATCCAACCAAGAATACATATGTTTCTTTGGAGTTTAGGGAGAAGCTAAATTGTTTTAGAATGAACACCGAAAAAATGTGAAAGAGAGAGAAAGATAGAGACAGAGAGATTTTGGTTGACAAAGTAAGTGTGCTGAGAAGATGTAAACATGTGAGCCCACATGGGTTGTGCCTTTGACCACATTCCTTACCGACACACGCAGTACGCCACGTTCCCCTCTTCCTTATAGCTCAATCTCACATCTTTCACCCCAAATGTTTATGTTTGTTTAAAACGTCACCCCCAACTACATTATTCTCCAGTTCCATGACCAAATTGTTATATATGATTGCTTACTAAAACTTATTTGGTGTTGTAGACTATTTCAACATAATGAACTGCAATACATGTTGTGAAACCAAAAAAAAATGAGAGTTATAATAGTTTTGGAAAGGTCCTTCACCAAATAAACCGCATCAAGAGAGTAATAAATGGCAATAATGTTTCATAACTATATACAACAACAAAAGCAGTCACAAATTCTAATTAGATAGTAGATATAGTCATCGTCCCAAATACAGGCAGTTGATTGGATATCTAAGTAAACGTTGATGTAAACTAAAATGGTTACATTCGTGTTTTGGTTATATTTTCATCATTTATCAAAAGTGTAAGATCTCTAACAAACATTGGTTACTTGAGAAGCAAGGAACTGGGAATATACATACGGCATCGTGCTCTTTCCTAGATCAATGATCTTATAATCAAATTTACCAATGATCAACAAACCGAAAACTATATTGGAGCTGAGTTCTCATGCGCCATTGGTGGCGTTATCAGTGAACCCTCCATTGCTGTCTTTGCCATTCACTTGAGCCCTCGGTCTCTGAAAGAACAAAATGGTCAATTCATACACATTTATTGGGTTTCAACCGGATTTGTAAACTAATTCACAGATGCGTACCCAATCTGCAGGATCAGCACCGTTCCCGTTCAAGAGTTTGTGATTCTCGTCTTTGCTTCTGTCTTTCGAGATCACAGGGAGCAATGCCATTGTTCGATCAGGCAATTCTGTTTTGAAACAAAATCATATGAGAATATGGGTTTCTGCAGAGTAATTTCTCAAGTAAAAAACTCAGACCTGGTAATTTCTTGTCGAGGAAGAAGACAACCAAGTTCACAGTATACCACGCAACAACCACATCCACAGTGTAATGCTTATGGGACGCAATAATCAAGAGGCTTTGCAAGATGGCAATGACCCAACCTAACAGCTTTATGAAACTGAGAGAGAGACAATTACAAGCTATTACAGAGAGATTTTTCCGATTATTGTTCTTTGACATGTCTAGATAAACTTTTTACCTTTTAGAACCATATTTTTGGTAAGTGCGGACAAAGACTAGTGTGAATATCATGTGCGATGAGAAAATCAGGTCTCCACATCCATATATCACCCCACGAGGAACTAAAAAGATCCGTGTATTATCACATAAGAACGAGAGAAAAACATACATAATAAATGTATTCAGTGAACCCTCAAAACTCACAGTTGAGCAAGAGCACCTCAAGAACGTTATGTGGCCGTGGCAACCTGGCAAGCTCAGAACCCTGTAAGTTAACACAAGCGACACACCAGAATAAACACATATATATGGATGATAACCCCTTTGTATAAATCTTTATTTAGTTTTTACCTCTCGACAGTGATAGTTAGGACCAGGAAGCTGAGTCGAATAGAATGTTATTACACGGAGAAACTGACAAGCCTGTTTATGGAAAGAACTGGCAACAAACTTCAAGACGAGCAAGCTTTAAGTTGCATTTACGTAGGAAAGGGAAAAGGATACTTACAACTAAGAAGGCAAGAACCCTGCACCATATCAACACAGTGTATATCTTCTTGCTTTTGACAATGAAAGGATGGAAAGTCCACTGCAATTTTAAGGCAAAACAAACCATTCATAGAACGGATGCTTGGTCAGAACAGAACCAGAGATGAATCCTAGAAAACTGAGGAAACTCACCAGGAAAAACGAAACAAATACACAAGTGAATACAGTTTCACTTATGTAGCCTTTATCTTGACCAAGCTCCTAAAAATGGAAAAGCCAACAAGAGCTTAAATATTAACATCTATTCTGAAGAATAAGGGATCAACCAAACCAGCTGAAATATTCGAGACAAACCGGAAGAACAAAAAATCCAGAATCTTGAAGCGTTGGTCCTGGCCGATGAATATAATGAACTCCCCTAGCAGCTAAACCATGAATATACTGCACATAACAGATGCGTTCAAATAAGTGTCAAAACTAACACCTAATCAAGACTAAATTGAACCAAAGAAACCAAAGGAGACATAAATCCATAAAAACAAGTAGAAAGAAAAAGAGGGCAGTCTCAAGTCTTGTGCTTCAATTTCCACAAGGGCTAAGGTTACTATTAGGTATAACAAACCATGATCGTAACCTTCT
Organism: Crucihimalaya himalaica; assembly: GCA_004349715.1. Taxonomy (NCBI): domain Eukaryota; kingdom Viridiplantae; phylum Streptophyta; class Magnoliopsida; order Brassicales; family Brassicaceae; genus Crucihimalaya; species Crucihimalaya himalaica. The sequence goes on along the minus strand of SMJT01000010.1, from coordinate 2,698,799 downwards.
TCTACTCTAAGAGCAAAAAAGATGTCGAATTCAAATTATACACAGCTCTAGTACACAATTACAGGTTGAAGTTATCAGAAAAAAACTGAAGTTAAAAGATGGGAACCTGACAGAGAAGACCAGCAAGAAGGTATTTCCAGTTCTCAGCAAGGAGACCGATCTCTGTCGCAATTTCCGAACATAATCTCTTCCATAGCTACAAAACAATGAGCCAATAACTAAACCAGCCAGTTACACAAATAATAGCAGACAGCAGAATGAGAAAAAAAAAAAAGACGAACCTTAGAAGATTCGCGGCGAATGTAAAGGTTCATTATCGTCTTCTTTGTTGCTACACTTTCACTTCCATACTACTTCAGACCCCAACAGTTTGTGTCAACATCATATAACCAAACCAACATTTAAATATTTTTACCAACTAATCTCAAAATTATCTGTCTGATCGAAAAATTCCACCTAAAAGAGGTCGTGAATCCTCCGAACCAAAGTCAGGATAAACGCCGGTGACTCAACGATTGATTGAAAATCGGAAAAGGTTGAAACGAGAACGACGACGACACCAAAAGGGAAAAACTTCAGAGATCAAAAGACGAGAGTAAAGAATCTAGAACAAAAGATTTTTCCTTTAGCAGGATCTGAGACGACGACGATGATAAGCAATAAAAAAAAAGCCCTAAACACAAATTTCTCCGTTGCCCCCAAAAATCTCTGATAGAAGCAACATCAGCGTTTTAAGCATCGTTTGGGTGTACGACAAAACGCGAGTTCAACACGGAGAAAACGGTTGAATCTTTTTTTTTTTTTTTTTTAAATTGGCGATTTTTACTTAAACCCCCGAGTGATGTGTCGAATTTTTTCATTTTTTTTTGTAAATTAATGTGTTTTTCCTAAACATCCCAACACTACTCATTATACAAATATTATAAAAAAAAAGACGACTAATTGTTAGATGCTGTATAAAATGGTCATATGCTACATAAATTTCTTCTTTCTTTCTTTTCTTGCCATCTCATATCATTTGAATGAAAGAAACAAACACCAATCAGTTGAGGTAGCATGAGGATCGAGTACTGGTACAAAGTAAACCATCTTTGAGCTACTACTTTCACAAATTATTGAACATCATTTGAAGCTTCATCTTTAATCCATTAGTTTTATATCTTCTGAGTCTAAAGTACTAATAAACCGGTTGATATGAGAAGTGAGTACCGTTGGTTTCCTCATAGCTCTCTCATGTAAATTTAGCATTAACAAACCGGAAAATCAAAACCCCTATCAGAACAACACCGAGCTGGATTCCGATTTGGAGCATCACGTTCTTCAGAAAAGGCCAGGCTTTCTCCGACCATTTCCTTTCCGTGCTCACCCTCGTTGTTCCTTCTTCTTCCTGCTTTTCATCATCATCATTATCCTTTGTCTCATCTACTTCTTCTATAGTTTTAGACTCTTCTCTTGTTTCTGAACCGACTTCGGTTATCTCCCCCGGTTTCTTGTCGAATAATCCTTTGAACTGTTTTCTAGCTTTGCTTTCCGCTTCCTGTGAGGTCAAAAGAAACAACTCAGAGATCTTATATTAAGCATCGAAATTGGCAAAATATGCCCAAAACATAAGTAGTCTTAATGAACTCAGATTGGGGTGGACATTTGGTTTAGCAGATGGTTTTCACTGACCTGTTCTTTCTGCTTCAGTTTCAATAAAGCAGCTGTGGCATCAGCTTCTGATGATTTATCCACTTTGATCATCTAAAACACAGACACATAAGTCATGTTAGTTAGCAGATTACTAATTCTATGGATTGGAATATGATAAGCACCTTTAGTATAATATACCATATTGAAGTCATTTCTAGCGTCATCATACTCTCCACCTGCAATATAAGCCATTCCACGGCGGTAGAGACCTTTCACATGACCTGGCTTTGCTTCTAGGACCTGTTTGGAAATTGTAGTACAAAAGGTCTTAGAAATCCCAACTTCTGATTTAAGAATAAAGCCTTTAAGAGATTTTGTTTATTTGAATGTTACCTTATTGCACGTCTCTATAGACTTCCTCCACTCTCCCAATTTAAGCAAACATGCCGCAACATTCAGATGTAACATATTCTTCAGAATCAGAGAGCAAGGATACAAGAGCTAGTTAAGATTTAATACGATAATGTATATTTAAACTCTAGAGATATCTATAACTACAAACGTTATGAGAAGATGAAACTCACCCTTGTGTCACCAAATATTTTTCCTTCATCATCATCTTGTGGGTTAACATGATTAAATTCCCGGAGCACCTGGTTTGTTTTTGGGTCACCTCTCAGATACGTTTAAACAAAAGGCTAATACTGGAATTGGTTAGAGCTTTGGGTTCTATTACCTTTTCGTACTTTGCTTTTGCAAGCTCAAATTTTCCTTCTTTAAAAAGCCTATTACCCTGCAGTTCAAAGTATAACCAAAAGCTGAGACAAATTAGCTAATAGAAAACTCTTAGTGGTAAAATGTAGGAATGAATGTCATATTATAAATGGTAGCAGAATAATTTCTTTATACCGTGCTTCTGATATTTTCTGCCTCGTTCATGATGCTCTGGAAGTTCAAACCCGTCCAGTCCTGTGACAAGAATCTCTGGACTCATAAGAAATGGAAGGTGTTTAATTCTTATGCTAGGCATCAACACTACACCGACTTACTCTTGGCGTTTCGAAACCAAGGAGTTCAATCTCCCACTGAACATGTGCATCTTCAGGAACGCCAGGCGGTCTATCAGGAGAGAAAACAATCAAAGTGCGTTTATTTGACCAACAAGAGTTTATATGCTATCATGTTCAGTGTGATTAAGTGATTTACACAGATAAGAGTATGACCTCGGAAACTTATCATATGCATAATCAGGGGGACACGTAACAAGAGCAATTTCCCCGGGTAGCATCAAACGAGTACACATCTCAAATCCCTCAGGTACCTGCCAGAACGATATTATAATCTTAAGTCTTAACCAACCTCATGCCTAGAAATATATTTCCACTGAAAAAGCGTAAATGATTCCACTTTATTTTCCTAAGAACATTGGAGTAACTGACCAGTCCTTCTCCCGAACTGAACTCCAACGGCTGATCATTATTTTCAATCCTGCTGTCATAGAAGACAGTCTTCTCTTCATTAAGAAGCATGCCCTTGTAGTGAACGCTTAACCGACTGTCTTGGAGAGGACAATCCATTGGAAACTCGCCTAATAAGTTGGTGAAATGTTAAAGATCAGAATAGTCTAGTGGATAAAACGAAATATATACAGAAAACAAGAGCTAGAATCTAGCAGATTCCCCAACAAGATGTATAAGAACAAAAACGCACACCATGTTGAAACGGATAAGAAGACGTTGAAAAGAACAAGTGAAACATACCTCTTCCATCTCGAATTCGACGTTTTATGAGACGTCCATCTCCAAGCATGTCCCGCACCTTCAAAGCAAGAACTTAAATGTCAATCCCTTAGTCTCCAAAATCTTAAATGAGCAGAATACTACATAAGAAAACAGGATTATTAAGTTCATTTTTATACCTGAACGAAATGGACCAGTTCAACCTCAAAATGAACTTCCTCAAGGTCTTTATCTATATGCATCAAAGGAGATTCAGTCAAGTACTTCTTACGAACATATATCACCGCTTTCTCTTTCCGAGCCATTGTTCCAATTCCTATTTCAAGACCTTTAGGCACCTGCCTAATTGATGAGCAATAGTCGGCAATGTATTCCATTAGACCAGATTTGCATGGACAGACAGATAAAAACTAAAAATGCCCCACAAACTTAACAATCACCTCAGATTTTCCAAATGTGAAGAAATAAGGTTCTTCTTTGTGAGAGAAGATCACTTGTCCATCACCGGATTTAGCAGATATCCTAATATACACCACAAAAATGGATTAAAACTTCAATCAATGTTTTAGCCCACAAGGAAAAGCAAGGTTAAATGATTTTTAGACCCAATATGCAGGAATGATCAACAGTTAATTACCTGGCTTTTACTTCATAGGGTTCTCTGGGGGATTCCCAGCCCTCACCTTCATTTACAATCTTTTCAATAAAAACAAAGCAATGTTTGAGCCATCAGGAAGAACAGGAAAGATTTGGATCATATATTTGACCTCTTATTCTTCCTTACAGTACCCTTGCCCAAGCCACCAAAGAAATACATCATCCCCAAACCAATTGATATGTCTACACAAATTGAAAATCAAGTCCTACCTTCTTGACAACCCCAAGATCATCACTTGCAATCTGAACATCACACAAAAGAAACGAAAGCTTAGGTTAACACAGGTTAAATGCAAGTTTTCGGAGTCTTTTGGCTAAGTAAAGCACTTTTATCTTGGTTTGTGATGAGTCTTCTTGCCTTGGCTTTAGAAAAATCCAACAATTCAATCTCAAAATGAAGCTCATCATCTTTTGGAAAATTGTCTGGAGCTGAGACTGGACAATCGCTCTCAGCATAGTGCATTTCAGGTTTCATCTTGAACTGAAAAAGAAAAAACGATAGAGACATCTTCAGCCGTGAAGAATCAAGAAATTGATCTGAATAGCTAATGGAAGATTTGGCATCGACTCATTGAACTTCAGATAACTCAAATAAATCAACTAAACCCTCTTTTGAAACCAAACTATGAATCCAAGTAAAGAGACACAGCTTTGAAAGATACAAAAATGTCAAACAATTCGTAGTGAGGTTGGTACACACACAACAACGGATCTTTAAAAAAGGTTTCAAATTACCATTGCAATTTCACCCTTGTGCATAGTGGGAATTCCTTCGAGCAATCCAAGGATCATTTTGCTCTTCCCCAAGACATCTCTTACCGGTATACCTCTCCCTAATGGAACGTCCAACAACACATTCGATGATGACCCTAACAAAAGCCTCAAAATAAATCCGTACGGAGAAATGTTTCGTCAGTCTCACCTCCACATTCTGACCTCGTGGATTCCACAACTACACCATCCAGTGTCCTTACAGTACAGTGATAAATAACCTGACGAAAAACACACATAACCATCAAAATTGACCAGTCTTTGTATCTGTCTCACGACAAGCAAAAAGAAGCCAAATCATTACCTGATCACCATCAACGGGGCTCGAATCACCTCCTCCAGGTCTCACCACAGCTTTCAACAAGCTCCCGGGTACAATTTTCTTCCTCCTATTCCACATACAACTCTCAAATTAATGATCTATTCACCAGTCCCAGCAACAATACAAAAACCAATGGAAATAGAACCACATGAACCTCTTATCGTCTTCCGTTTCGGATTTCTTCTTTTTCGGCAAGTAATTTTGCTCCGTCCGATCCCCAACCGCCATCGCCGATCAAATCCAAAGTTCCGCGAAAATTTCGAATTAGGCTTTTGAGGAACGCAAAGCCAGAGTGGAAAATCTACAACTTGAAATCGAAGCTGAAGCAAAGCTCTCTATACCTTCCTCTCTTGATGATACTGAGTAGCTCAACCAATAACAACTGTGGTAAATTATTCCAGCACTGCGCTATGTTTAATTAGTTTTAATTTTCTTTAAGATCTTTATATTTGATTTTATTAGTCTTAGCGGGCTTTAATGCTTAACGGGCTTTTAATTGTATAACAGCTCATGTTATTATCCTCCATTGTATAATAAAGATATTACATAAATCTGTTTTGTTTGCTTCAATTTTGCAAAATGGTTATAATAAAAAAAAAAAAAAAAAAAAAAGATGAGTTACTCTGGTATTTTGGCCTAACAAGGCTAGTTGTGAGCTTCAGTCTTCAACAAAATGTGTAAATGAACACTTCAATTAATTTCGGGAATTATAAGAACTTTGATCTGAAATTTGTATGACACAACATATAAACCAAAATTTGGTGATGGGTTGGTGGTTGTTAGTTGAGCAAATTTTGAAAATTTCTTCATGTGAGAACCCAGCCCCATTTACTCAATTATTTTTTTGCTTTTTTCTTTCTAGACATTCAAATTCCAAAACAAAGAAAAGGAAAAATATTGACCGACCAAAGAATGAAAAGCCAAAAACAAACAAAAAATGATTCATATTTATAGAAAGATAGTTGCAAATAGGTCAACCTGTTTTAATATTGGTCTCCAGAGGCAGTAAAGACAAATATTGACAGAAGAGAGGAGATGGAGTACATTTTAGAAGCTAGTAGTATTATACTTTGGAAGCTAATTAATTCTCTTAGAAATAATGTATTAATCATCAATACATTTAAAAAAGCAAGCATCATAACTTTCATTACCGCTGATTAGTTTATCATACGACATGTTTTTTCAGCTTAGCATTTATTGCCATCTAGTCATAGTTTTAATCTTGCATATGTTCACTAATTTAGATGAGCTAAATAATCTAGTATTTTAATTACCACCTTTTTACGTGATTCCCCAGTGGAACACAGATAGAATACTTTGAAACTAAAAATGTGAATACTTCAAGATTGTAAACCCGACAATCTTAATGTAAAAACAGAGACCAACATGTATGTATGTATGTATGTATGTATGCATCCGTTATTTTCCTCAAAAAATTCGAAATAATGTGGAAACATAGAAAAAGAGGAAAGAAGCATAAATGCGGAGTCATGTGAAAATGTAAGTGGTTTTCAATAATGTTATCCAAACAATTAAAATAATTAAGAACGCAACGAACCGCGTGAAGCAGACAAAGCACGGTACACCATTCTCAACATGTGCGTCCCATTAAAATTACAACCGGTCCTGGTGAACATATAACCGGACGGCAGATTTGGCCGGACCGACTCAACTCGAAACAGATTGAGTCTTTATTGCTCAGCAACTATTTCTCATTAACCAAAGATTAGTTACAATTCTCTACTTCCACATAAAATTTTAACTAGTTGAGCACAATATAATACAATATGTGTTAGTTGAAGAACGATTTTGAAATGTAAAAATTGTATATTCCGTTAGAACCAAATCACGTTACAAGGATTGTTTATATAGAGTATCGGTTATATCCTAATTGCATAATTAAAACCGGTTAACATTGGTTTAATGTTGATATACACTGAAATTCCCTCTCAAGATGAGCCATAGATTGAAAGTAAGCTCATCTTGCTAATAAGATTGAGAAATGGTGTCGGATACAAAGCCTTGGTGAACACATCCGCAAGTTGATAACTGGTTTTGATGTGCATAGTCTTCAACAGGCCACTCTCAATGCGCTCTCGTGTTGTATAACAATCATTCTCCACGTGCTTCGTCCTTTCATGAAAAACAGGATTGTTAGCAATGTGAATAGCTGCCATAGAATCACAATACAGAGGAACTGGTTGAGGCTGAGGAACGTGCAACTCCCTGAGAAGCTTGACAAGCCAAGTAATTTCACAGGAAGCTAAAGCCATTGCACGGAATTCAGATTCAGCAGAGGATCTAGAAACCGTATCATGTTTCTTGGATTTCCAAGAAATCAAAGATGAGCCAAGGAACATGCAATAACCAGAAGTAGATCGCCGAGTGTCAACACAAGACGACCAATCTGCATCAGTGAAGCCTTTGAGCTGGAAATCTGACTCTGAAGGATAAAACAGACCCAACCCAACTGAACCTTTGATATAATGCACAACTCGGTGAGCAGCTTTTAAGTGAGAAGCCTTGGGAGAAGAAGAGAACTGACAAAGCTTATTAACTGCATATGCAATATCCAGACGAGTGATGGTAAGATACATCAGTTTCCCAATGAGTCTTCGATAGACCTCCGGATCATCAAGTTCTGGTTCATCATTGTGCAGACTTAGTTTCTCACTTGGATCAAGAGGAGAACTAACCGGCTTGCAACCTAATAAACCAGTTTCATCAAGAAGCTCTAAAACATATTTCCTTCGACAAATCGAAATTCCCTTACTAGAACGAGCGATCTCCAGTCCTAGAAAATATTTCAGAGGACCTAAATTCCGAAGCTTGAAAGAATTTTGTAAGTCCAGTATCAGTTTAGCTACAGCCTCATCATTATTGCTAGCAATAATGATATCATCCACATATACTAACAAGGCCACAAAGATATCACATGTAGTTCGTAAGAATAGAGCATGATCTGCCATAGATTTTGTGAAGCCAAGCTGGTCCAATGTTGTACTGAACTTGAGGTACCATTGCCTCGAGGCTTGTTTAAGGCCATAAAGAGACTTCTTGAGATGAAGAACTGCATTCGGAGGCAAAGATTCCCCCTTTCGATCTGCATAACCTTGAGGTAATTCCATATAAATTTCCTCATCAAAATCCCCATTTAAGAATGCATTGGAAACATCTAATTGAATGAGACTCCAGTTCTTAGCTGCAGAAATACTTAGAAGAGTTCTCACAGTTGTGAGTTTTGCAACAGGGGAGAAAGTATCAATGAAGTCAACCCCCTCTTGTTGAGTGTAACCCTTAGCAACTAGTCTGCCCTTGAATCTTTCTAGGCTTCCATCAGCATTAAGCTTCACTTTAAACACCCATTTATAGCCGATGGGAATCTTATTTGCTGGTAAAGAACAGACAATCCAAGTGCCCGTAGTTTCCAAAGCATCAATCTCCTCATCAATAACACCATTCCATTTATCAGATTTGACTGCTTGAGAATATGTCTTTGGTTCTGGATATTTTAGCACTGCAGCAGCAAAGACTCGATGTTCTTCAGAAAGTTGTGAGTAATTAATATAAGCAGAAATCGGGTAGTATTGATCATTGTCAGAAACTGTGTTACAGTAATAGTCTTCTAGATGAGCAGGTTTCTTACTAATTCGTTTTGAACCTATTCCAGCTGATACTCCTGCTCGAGCTGGCTCATCAACAAAAGAAGAAGCAACTTCATCAAGATGAACAGATTTTTGTGAAAAATCATGCAAACCTGAGCTAGTGGATACTTCTGATCCAACTAGTACATCTTGAGAAAAAGCAGGAACCTCACCAGAATGAACAGATTCTTGATGCATCATCGTTAAATCTGAGCCAGTAGATACTCCTGATCTTACTAGTACATCCTGTGAGACTACAACATCAGTTTTCAATAAAGGATCAACTTCATCAAAGAAATCATCTGAATCTGTATCTCGTTGTCCAAAAGGAAAGAGTGTTTCAAAGAACACTACATTTCTGGAAATAAAGATTTTATTTGATTCCAAGTCCAAGAGTTTATAGCCTTTGTACCCAGCCGGGTAACCAAGAAAGACACACGCCCTTGAACGAGGTTCAAATTTATGCCGTGAGTGAGCAGAAGTCGATTGATAACAAAGACAGCCAAAAACTCTTATTTGAGAGTAATCTGGAGCCTTGTTATATAGTACCTCAAATGGAGACTTATTGGAGAGGACATGAGTTGGTAATCTGTTGATAAGAAACACAGCAGACAACACACAATCTCCCCAGTATTCCAGTGGAAGAGAAGACTGAAACAGCAGAGCTCTAGCCACATTTGGAAGATGCTGGTGTTTCCTCTCGACGACTGAGTTTTGTTCCGGAGTTTCTGGACAAGAATGATAAGCCATAATACCTTTTTGCTTGAATAATTCTCCAAACTTCAGCTCAGGTGCATTATCTGATCTCACAGACTTCACTACCTTTCCAAACTGAGTTTGTATCATACAGAGAAAAGCAGGGAAGATACTCAAAACTTCATCTTTTCTTTTCATCAAATAAACCCAAGTGCATCTTGTGTGATCATCCACAATGGTCAAGAAGTATCTAAATCCTTCAATAGTTTGAACTGAAAAAGGCCCCCAAGTAGTATCAATATGAATTAGATCAAATGCATTACTAGACATATTATTATGACAAATGAAGGGAAGTCTTTTCTGTTTTGCAAACTGACAAATATCACAATGAACAAGATCCTCTTTATTATTTTTCTGAAATCCAAGAGCAGTATGCAAAAGATATATTTTGCTGTAGGAAGGATGACCTAACCTACTATGCCAGAGTTAAGCATCAACAACAACAGTGGAGCAAAAAGAAGAAGGCAAACTGTGTAAGACAAGAGAATCCTCAGAGATAACAGAATCCTTTGTAGTATCCAGCACATACAAACCAGCCACTTGTCTACCTTGTCCAATCATCAACCCCTTGAAACGATCCTGAATCACACAAGAGTCCTCATCAAAATAAATTCTCGATCTCAACTCTTTAGTCAATTTACTAACACTAAGTAGATTGATCCTGAAGTCTGGTATGTAAAGCACATTCGTAATAACGATATCAGTATTCAATCTAATATCTCCAATACCAGCAATGTTAACATTACCACCTGTAGGGAGTGTGACCGTAGACTGTATAGTATAGGAGATACGAATGAAGAGATCTTTATCATGTGAAACATGATGTGTAGCCCCACTATCTACTATCCAAGTCTTAGCATTCATAACATGTCCAGAAACTGCCAAGATTCCAATAAAACACATTGTAGAAGCAGAGAAAGATATACCAGTCATTGGAGAAGCAGAAACATCACTTAATGAAGCTATATATGACATTGGAGTGATAGAAGGTGTAGTTCTAGAAGTCTGCAATTGGGAGCTGAAATAGGCAATCATGTGCTGTATCTGATCTGATGACATACCCTTTACCAAACTATCAATATCAATAGAACCAATCTGTTTAGTACTTTCCTTTGCTGTAGTTGCTTCATTATTCACAGCTAAATGAGCAACAAGAGGTTTAGAAGACTGAGGTTGATGTTTAGTAGCATGAGCACTAATCTATTGATTATGCTTTTCTTGAGCAGTCTTGTTCTTGTATTTAAAACATGGAGGATACCCATGGATTTTGTAACACTTGTCCACTGTATGCCCAGAGTAACCACAGTGAGTACAGATTGGTCGATTTTGTCTGTGTTGAAAAGCAGCATTGACAGAAGAGTGGTCAGTCGAGACAGAAGATGTGTTAAAAGTTGCAGCATTGTATGGAGAAACAAAACCAAGATTTCGTTGACTATGATCCTGATCCAAGAGATTATAAATCTCAGCCAACATTGGTACTTGCTTCTTCATGATAATCTGACTCCGAATAACAGAATATGACTCATTTAATCCAGCTAAGAATTTCACAATCTTGGCATTCTCAGCCTTAGCATCAGTGATCTTGCAGCATGAACAGTTGTGACAAGTCCCAACTCCCTCAGCACCATCCAAATCATCCCAGAGAGTTTTCAAAGCTGTGTAATAGTCAGCAAGATTCATTGTGCCTTGTTGCAAGGACCAAATCTACTGAGTTAACTGATATGATCTCGGAATATTTGTGATGTGGAAGCGAGTGAACAAGTCTTTCCAAACCTGTGATGCATCACTGAAGCGAAGAATGCTCTTGTATATCTGTTTAGAAACTGAATTCAATATCCATAATTTCACAATACTATTGCACCTTGACCAGATTCGAAAGTGAGGATGTGATTCTATAGGACGTGGAAGTGAGCCATATATAAACGACATCTTATTTCTAGCATCCAAAGCCATAGACATAGCAATACTCCAAGATGAATAGTTTGTTCCATCAAGTACCTCAGAGATGATCGATATACCTGAGTTGTCACCGTTAGATAACACATACGGAGAATGAATATTGTCCAGAATATCAATCGGAGGAATCAGAGGAACTTGTATTGGTGAAATCGGAGGAACAGTGGATCTTTCAGTGGATCTATCTGCACGAATCGGAGTTCTCTCAGCTGAAGCTACTGATCTTCCATTGCGACGACCAAGTTTACGAACAACAACCATTTTCGCGAAGAACTGAAGCTGAAGAAGAGCAATCTGAGCTCAAGAAAGAAGAACCAAAACAATTTCCGACGGAATGACCAGAAAACAGAACAAAAAACTCCGATGAGCTATCGAGCTGAAGCAAGACAACAAAACACAATCTCCGGCGGACTAACCAGAAGATAAACCATTGAATCTGCAGCAGACTAACCAAGCTCCATCTCCGGTGAAATCAACCGATTTCCGGCGAAAAAAAACAGCTGAAATTTGTTACCGAAAATGATAGATCTACCAATCAAAATGCTCATAATAAGAAGGAGAGTTCGAATTTCTCAATTGATCGACGGAATAAGCAATCAATCGAGCGATTTTGATGCACAAAGAAGCAAGAATAGCTTTGATACCATGTTAGTTGAAAAACGATTTTGAAATGTAAAAATTGTATATTTCGTTAGAACCAAATCACGTTACAATGATTGTTTATATAGAGTATCGGTTATATCCTAATTGCATAATTAAAACCGGTTAACATTGGTTTAATGTTGATATACACTGAAAATATGGGTTCATAATTCTGAAGAAAAAAAAGTAATTCCTTCGCTATACTATGGACTACCTCATTCCTTTCGTGTTTTGCTAACACGTTTTGTTTTGAAATTATAAAGTATATAACAAAATCTGTTATCAGTAGAACAAATGTAAAACAATAGCACATATAGTAATACTTATGTTCTTTCTATTTTCAAAATAAATGTTGTTATAGACTAATATTTAATATAAAGATATATTTTCATATGTAAAATTAATAAAAATGTAAAAGCGATTCTAATATTCAAAATATAGGGAATACTTCAGTTAAACCTTAAACAAACAATAATATGGTTGACAAAGAAATGAAACATCAATAGTAATAATTAAACATTAGGATATGAATAAAATTTAAGGAAATAAAAAAACGTAAGACTTGATGATCTCGTACTAGTCGTTTGAAAAAAAAAACTCAAAACCAAGACAAGTAAAAACAGCTGCCATTACTCAAATGTCGATATTAGAAACTGTCAAATATATAAGTCAGACGACAATAGCAAATGGCTTAGGACAAAGTCTGCACGTTGCACAACAAAGAAGAAGACCAGCATTTAGTCAAATCCATTTCTTTAACTGCTCGTGCGCTTCTAGACATTTGATCTATTAATTACTCTGCTTGAAAGACTACATCAATACTAGGACTATTATTTAATGAGTTGCCAAATTCCTTACTTTACAATTTACTTTATGTTGTTTTCTTGCCTCAATCTTGTTTATGAGTTTTAATAACTATAGGAGCTGTGTTTTGTTGCTAATAACAAGGCTCATTACGCAAGTCTAACGAGACCAGAGAGAGTTTAGTAAAAAAAAAAACACTATAGTAAAATATGATTTGGGCATACAAAGATTTTAGTAAATATATAAGCATCTAATGGCAAACAAAATTATATAACAAATCTTTTATTTTATTAATACTTCTCCATTGCTTAAAGAGTTACGAGGACAAAAGAGAGGCGGGGTGATACTAAAGCAACAGCCAGGTAAAAAACCAAAAGTCGCCTCTATCTCCCAATGCTCCTTTCTTCATCTATCAAAGCCATCAATGGTGGTTAAACGATCCAAAACCTCGTCACTTCACCTTCTATCTTTTCTTTATTTCTTCTTCCAAATCTTCCACTATCTAATATATTCACTACCTGTCATCAAATCTAGTCTTCTTTTTTCTTCACACCCTTAAATCTTCACCCAAATCAGTCAATAAGCCCACTCTGACGGTAACCGAGGCTCGTTCACTGGCTGCTCCGACCTCACACCACCGTGCAGCTGGCTCGAGAACCCACCATTGTTGCTTCTCTGTCTCCACGACACATCTGCATGATTAACAAATATTAAACCAAATGATTAACTGCACGATTAACTTTATATAAGCTCTCGAGGTTGAGATTTTGTTATACCGTTGAGATTTGCTGAAGACCGGACCGGTTCGTCTACGTTCACATTCAGGACATGAACCAGTCTAGCCGGAACCAAAACCGTCGACAGAGCTAAACCCAAGAGCAATAAAACATTTCTCATCAGAAACATAAATTAAAAATTGGAAACCAAAAAGTGACATTTGTGAACTGAAAATTTTGGAACTTACTGGGCTTCTCGTCACGAGTCTCAGCTCTTGAAGAAGTGTGGTTAACGCTTCGGGGTAAGAAGACGCCGGTTCCGGTTGAGCCACGTTTTTTGGTATGGTCTCCGATGAATACAGCTCTCATAACATCACGCCTCGGAAGCTGATTAGACCATGCAGAAGACGACAAATCCACTGGACCAACATTTTTGTTGCCATTAACTCTGCTCTGATGCACCAATTGGCGATGATGTTTTATCAATTGTTGCTGCTTTAGTTGCTGAAACTGCACAAGAAGACATATGAAAACAAACCAATCAGCACAATCGCACAAAAAAAAAAACTCAGAAATATAATGTTTGGAGAATTTTGATTGTGATTGATTACTTGAATAGCCTGTAGCTTCTGGTATGAGAGAGATTGATGGTAGTTGTAGTAACCGGTGCCGTTGTTAGTGTAGTTTTTAACGGCGGTGGCGGTGGCGGCGGAGGAAGGTTTTGTGGGAGGACCGAGAAGTCCTCTGCCACTATGGTACGGTTCGTCGTTGATACTCATCCTGGCTACTTCCTCCGCCGCGGCACAGTACAGATCCCATGAAGAAACTCGCGAATTGCAATTCTGGTTCGATCTCTGACTCCGGCAACAACAGCCGGTTCCGGCGACACACAGCGGCGAACGATTCATACCCCACGCCTGGAGATTCATCAAACCAAAACAGTTAAAAAAAATCGTAGGAAAAAATTGATGAGTTTTTTGTCAAAATCGAAGTACCTTGTTGTCGTTACCGGCGGGAAAAGTGTGTTTACTGCAAAATCCACCGGAGAAATCATCTTCCAGAGATGACTTAACCATTTGCCGAGTCAATCCGGCTAAGAAATTCTCATCGTCACCTAACTTCTCCATAGACCGTACGTTAGGCTTAAGTGTAGAGGCAAAAGTCCCAAATCCATGACGCAGGTCGTACGGTAACAAAGAGTCATCGAGTCCTCCACCGTTGTTCTCTTTCTCCACGAGAAAATCATCGTCAGTGAGAAACTCCGGCGGAAGCCAAAACTCAGCATCGTCGATCACGCTACTAGGTGGTTCCATGAGTTTTTTTTAGTGACTTTTTCACGGAAATCGAGTAAAGAACTTAAATAACAGAGGACGTTGCTGCTTGTTTAAGTTTCAATAATGAGTTTGTGAGATCCCAGGGACCCAACAATCTCAGGCGAAGATAACAAAATACTAAAAATCAAGTTTGTGAGAAAGAGACTGTGAGGTATTTGTAGAAGGAAGAAGAAGATGTAGAAGTGGTGGTGGTGGTGGTGGTGGGGGAGAGGGTTCTTATTTCACGCGCCAACGGTTAGAACGTGGAATTCACGCGCACTATGATACAGCGTACAGGGAGATGAAGAGTGAGTGTGGGTCCAACAACTACTAGGCTACTACGATACTCTCGGAATATCTGTTGACTAACCACGTGATTGGGTTAAAACCGTAATTGGCATAGCACGTGCCTTTATAGCATTTTACTTAATCACCCTTCCAATTAGAGAAGGTCCAGATTCAGTTTTTATGATTTTATCCCTTTTGTATTTTATTATTTAGCATTGAATTCGTAGAATAGAGTCCTGTTAACGATGTTTTTTTTTGTTTTTCCAGTTAAGGTAGACCTAGACTAGACAAGTCCCGTCTCTTATTTAGGTACATGGAACATTTTTTTCGTATAATTAAAATTTAAATGATGAATAAAAAATCTCTAATTAATGAATGATGATTAATTAGGAGAGACAGGGATATTATGGTAAATATAGTAAGGAAATGGTGTCACACCACCAACACATACCGTCGTGGAAAGCGCGTTTCTTTAGGTATTTAATGGGTACTTTCTCGAGACGAGTCAAATGACGGTTTTACCCATCGTGTAAGTTAACAAAAATTCCGTTGGGTATATAACGGTGCCGAAACAATAACATTTTCAACTGCACTGCACGATGGTATGACGTGGCACATACACGTGGCGTAATATGACTAGTTGGGTGTCGCTAGGTTAGACATTTGGCCCATTCATTATCCACTTGGCAAAAGAGGGAACGAGATGTGATTCTTCGCGTACAAGTTATCTCCCATTTCCCACTTATTATAATAAAGCTATACTATATATATACATATATGATCATTCATAATAGTTTTTTATATAATTAATTTCGTGCAATTATTACGACGATTATGTAAACGGTGACAGATTCCACTAAGACTAAGACATTGGATAAACATGAGATGTAACATTTATTTTTTGGGTTTTAAGATGTCACAAAATTGAGAGAGGAAACATGTTTATTAGGATTTATCTCCATTTATTTAGTTGAATGGTATATAGCATGGGTGTTTAATCCGATTTTTGGTTCAGTTTCTTTAGTTTTTTTTTATTTTTTGGTTTATGAATTATTTTTTATTATATTACATTTATATCTATTTTAGTTTGGTTCGGTTTGGAAACTTTTGATTTTCAGTTTTCCTGGTTTTGGCTTTTTTTTATTTAAATTAAATAAATCATAATTTTATTTGGTTTGATTTTGAAATTTTCTTATTTGATTTTGAAATGTTTATTGATTGTTGATATTTTATCTAATCTTATTTTTTATTTATCAGTTTTTTAAAGTTTATTTATATAAGAAAAGTAGAGAATGACGCTAGATATAGAGACTATAAACTATAAACAAATAAACTAGGGTTTTCAGTTTATTCGTTCGTAAAACGAACTATAGTTGTATCTATCGGTTTCTAAAACTGTATCCATATAGTTTGTATAGTATAACCAAAAATTAATTTGGTTGGTTTGTTTCGGTTAAGTTTTCACATTCGAACACTCCTAGTATGTAGGACATAATAATAGAAGTCTATCAGTGTGCGTTTTAGATCAGCATGTCAATATCATGTTTATGCAAAAGAGTTTTATTTCCTTTACCACTTCCCCTAAAAACATCAATTTTACTAAGCACTTTTATGTATATGTCGTACTCTCTACCTTTACAGCTAGATATAGTTTCTTCGTTATGTGAGTTAGCTTCCGATCATCCATATACGATGTAACTTATAATTTGGCATAGTGTATGTGTGACAAACAAGAAAAGTGCATAGTGTGCTTAAATTCTTCATTCCTAAATTACTTAAAGCTTTAGTGTAGATAATGTCTTGGATTATGCTGCCGGGAGAATGAATGTTACTATGATTTGTCTCCACAAACTTTCCGAAATCAAAGAACACATTTCCTAAAATTAAAAAAAAAAAAAAAAAAAGTGAAAGCACAAAGAGAGACCTTCGATCTTAGTTTTCGATCCCCTAAATTCTAACAATTTCTCTTTTTCCGCCGAAAGATAAAACGAAGTTATTACAACATCGTTTTCTACTTCTTTGACTTATCACGATTAGAACTAGCAACTATTTATACCAACCAACTCAAATATTATTATTGGCCATGCTTTTAACTAGTGTGAAGACTCCCACTCCATTATCGTAGATTAGCCTTAAACCAGCAAAAGGCTCTTAAAATTCGTTTTGTCATACGATCAAATCATTTTCCGTAACCTTAATAAAAAAGTAATACAATATACACCGTTATGTGTGACCTAAAATACATACATATATAATTGTTGATTGATCTTTATTCCCGGCCCATAAAACGTGCATAACATGCTTTCCTGTCTTTAATTTGTATGTTTATACTAATTAGTATGTTTATTATAGTATAGTCGAAGAGGCCGTCGATCCCAAGGATATTTCTTAAAAACATACACCTTAACATAATATTTGTTCAGCAAATTAGTTGACTTGTTTGATCATAAAGTGATTGAAAATACTTTTAATAATGGTTCGTGTTTGTGACTACTCTTGTAGTTGTAAGTTAGGAACTGTTTTTTAGGGGTTATGGGTTCCAACTCAAAAGAAGTAGTAGATATCGATTGATGATTCATATCTTTTGAATATGCTTATTAGGTGATTCTTAGTTTTAGATGATAATTATTCTAATTTATTTCGAGACGATATCTAGTTTTTGGATTGACGATACAAATCATTTGAGCCCATTTTATTTGTGTCAGCAATTTCTGTTCTATTACTATGTTAATTTTAAGAGGATTTCATAACGAGATATCATCATCTAATTATAATATGAAGTAGTCTATTAATTCCGAATTAGTTTTGAGATATAAACCATAAACACTTTATATATATACATATATATAATTATAAACATGTGAAGAATGTAAGAGTCATCGAACTACTTACATTCTAAGATATTAAATATGAGCATCTAAAAGACAGATGTCGTAATTGTTTCTTAAAATATAACTAAATTACTCAATCGCAGGCTTAGAATGTTTTTGCCAAGTGCCAACTATAATCATAAGACATTTTAAAAGATGTTGGGAAAAACATTTCTTTCCTAAAGACCATGAAAACATGATTAATTTATCAACAACAAAAAAAACATGAAAACACGAGAATTTTAGTTATTTGATGTTACAAAATAGCAGCGCGAAGAAGAATATAAATATGATTTGATGTTATTTGCATCAGAGAATTAAAGCCACATCACATGGACAACACGAGACTGTCTGAAATGGACAAAAATCTTGTCTATATAACTTAACCAATGATAGTTTATTTTCTCTTTTAATTATTACACCTCGTTATCGTGTTTTTGTGGGTGGGTGGTGGAGTCCATTTTGATTTACGGTGTCAATAACAATATCACGATAAAATTATCAAATATTATAAATGCATTAACGACACAAATATAGTATTTTGGGCAGATGACTTCACGACACAAATATAGTATTTTGGGGGAGGTGACTTAAGCCTGTTTGTTTCCATAATTTTCTCTTCTTTGCTTTTTTGTCCTTTTTTCTCTTTTAATATTCTTTCATGTTTGTTTCCGAAATAAAAATATAATTGGCTGCAGCTTCTATTCCCAACCATAGAACCATATGGGACCTTCTCTTGTTTCCTCGTATCTTCAACTATTTCATTATGCAATTCTGATGTAAACATATATTTGGTTGATCATATAAATTGCTTAGAACCTGCGATCCTTACTTGCTAATTACATACATAACTCTGATTAGTAGTATATATATCATTATCGTTAACCTAACCCTATATATTTTTTCGGAAATTAGTTTTTGGATTCTTTCTTGAATGAATTAACTAAGAAATAGTTCACCATTGAAAAAAATTTAAGTGCTTCTTTTTAACAGTCTTGAAAAGGTATTAACATACTTATATTCATTTTTCAAACATTTCGAAATTTTGAGTATACTTAATACTACTCAAAAATTTACTTGCTTCTAACAGCTTAACATACCTTGGAAGATGAATATAAAAATTCTTTGTAATTTTTTTTCTTATAAATGAAATATGAATTCACTCCCGAATCCATCTGCTATTGTACTTAATTAATACACAAATATCACTAACACAAATTTTCTCACACAGTAGCTTAGATTACGAATCAAAATATACAAATCTTGCAACAGTGATGTTTAGTATATTCAAAAATAATAATATAAATTTGACCACACATTTTAATCAGACATCTAAACCGAATATATATGTCCGGTACGAAGTCCGGGCCATGGTTATTGATTGTGGATTCGCACAAAACACGCAAAGATGAGCTGTAAACTCAAAACATAAAGGAAGCCAACGACAGAAAAAGATGGATAGAACGGAAACTCAAATATTAATTTGCAGCTTTAATTGCAAAAATAAAATAAAAATGAGGATTATATTAGTTGGATCGCACATGTTACCGTCACGTGCGTAGGCTCCACTGTTGGCACATGCATACACGGCGGACCATACTCGATCTATCTCCTCAAAACCTTAGATTTTCGGGAGAGAGAGTCGCATGTTTTTGCTTGCAATGTAAGCTAATTTAACGTACGATGAGTTTTACAAAATTAAAAGGTTTCTTAAACCTTTTTGAAGCACATTCTTAAAACAACTTGTGGTATCTTTTGAAAAAACACAACATAATTACTAATATTTTACGGTATTTTTCATATTATAGCCGTAAAGAACCTAAACGACGAAAATCAGATTAGTGATATCTCTATCTACGATTTTTTTTTTATTCATGTGTAGCAAGTTCTTGGCTCTAGGGTTTTGATCGTGACCAGAAAATATTTCATGGTTTTAGCTAGTGCTTTAAACGACCTTGTTACAAAAAGCGGTCACTTGTTACGTTTTACAATTCGGTTCATACGAAAGCATTTAACAACTAAGTGGTGGTAGTCTAGTGGTTTCCATTTGAGGAGAAGATGTCATGTTGGTCAAGGTCAGAAATCGATTCCCATCAAACGCGAATTTACTAAATCAACTCATTTGGCCACCGGAACATTCACATGGTCTTAAACGAGAAATTTACTAAATCAACCAAAGCTTTCAAGCACATTATTCAGAATTTCAACAAAACCACTCAGCCATATAGCTTGACATGTTTCCCTTGTTAGTGCCACCAAAGCCCTCAAACACACTCTTGTTGCCCTAAAACTTGACACTTTACCCTTGTCACAGCCACATATGTCCTTGAAATTGTCGCTTGACACTTTTAACTTTTGCAGCCGTTGTGTCCTTCGAGCATGAAATTCGATATTTATCACACGCATCGCTATCCATGTTCATGCTATATGCATTACTAGCAGGTACAGAAATTTATAACATGATCACTCACAAACAATCATAATTTTTTAATGTATATGTATATAATCGTATAGTAGTGAGTGTATATATAAAAATTAATTTTGCATCTGCAATTTACCGAAGGTTTCTTAAACGGCTTATATACTACAAATCTACAATTTTAGAACATAGTTGCTTTGACCCCGCACCCAAGTAAAGTATTTATTTATCATTGTTACAAAGAACCGCATCTATAGGATTAATTCACATTTCGTGGGTAAGCCCCAAAAATGGCCCATCGAAGATAAAGCAACATAAATCAGCCCAAAGGTGCTTCCAAATTTTCATTTAGTTAGCCCCATAACAAATAACTTAACTAAGATCAGGATCAGGCAGGAAAATTTCACAATGTATAAATTGATTGGTCTTGAAGAAGACTAAGCTTTGACGGCACTATTTATCTATCCCCAAGCAACGAAAAAATACATAGTCAACTACATCAAAACTTCTATATGTATCAACTCTTCGACAGTATCTCTTGTGTCACACAAGTGTACTCTGTATTATTTTTTTGTGTCACGAAGACATTTACCTCTGGTGCAGTCTGTATCAACTCTGGTGTCACACACATTTCTACATTTCCTATACAAGCTTGAACCTCATCTTTTGATTTTATAACAAAATATCATGAGTCTAACAACACAGATGTACTTACAATAATATTTTTATCCATCATCAAACGTGCTATTTCATGACAATCTGCTTACAACTAAGCAATCACATGTCGATCCTAATCCAAAGGTAAAATATCTCATTTAATATTGAAATCACTGCCAATAATATCATTTTAATACTAAAGTCATTTAATATAGTGAGATCCTTGTGCAACTTTTAATTAGCGGTGATCAGATTCAAAGCATATCAACATATAAAATATTTTTGCTATCAAAATGTTGGGTCTAAACAACACCTCTAAAGTTTTCAATAAATTTAAATAATATATAATTATGAACTAAATAAAATATATTTAATAAAGATGAAAGTTGGACGAAATTAGCTTATGTAACAAAAAAGATTAGATGTATTCATTAAATTTTAAACTTATACAGTCTATGAATATGTTAAACTTTAATTATATATATATATATATACAAACTTGTACGTAAGTGGATTCGTTACTTAGTTACGCTTCTAAACACCAATAAAACAATTCATTACAAGATTTCGTTATAATATGTCGGTCAAAAAACAAGAAGAACATTATTATAAGAAACAAATATCTTAAACTTTAGGTTGATACCCTACGATATAAAAAAATGGACGGTTCAGATGCAAACAAATGAGTCATAATGGATCCTATGAAACTTCCAATTCCTTGTATAATTTAAACATTGAAGCTAGAAGCTAATTCTCACAAGTCGTCACCACCACCACCATTTCTCTCTGAAAAAAAAAAAAAAAATCATCTCAAAAAGTTTCTTGAAAAAGAAAAAAATATCAAGAAGATGCCGAAAGACAGGAAGATCGGAATCGCCATGGATTTCTCAGAGAGCAGCAAGAACGCTCTGCAATGGGCGATCGAGAACTTAGCAGATAAAGGAGACACACTTTATATCATCCACACACTACCAATCTCTGACGATGAATCTCGTAACTCCCTCTGGTTCAAATCCGGTTCTCGTAAGTTTCCTACTTTGTTCTTCTTATTATGGAATGATCTGTCGGTTTAATCCGGTTTAATTTGGTGCTGCAGCTCTCATACCGTTGGTTGAGTTTAGGGAACCGGAGATAATGGAGAAATACGGTGTTAAAACCGACATTTCAGTTCTTGATATGCTCGACACTGGTTCGAGGCAGAAAGAGGTTTTTATCCGATTTTAAAATATAGATTTTTTTTCTAAGAATTATTGGTAAAGAAACTAATTATTAGTTGGTGGTTTATTGAATTAAAAAAGGTGCATGTAGTGACGAAATTGTATTGGGGAGATGCAAGAGAGAAGCTTGTTGATGCTGTTAAAGATCTCAAACTCGACTCTATTGTCATGGGAAGCAGAGGACTTAGTGCTCTTCGGAGGTCATTTCTTACTCTTTTTTTTTTTTTTTTCCATTTTAGATGGGAATCTTCTTGCAAATACCATTGTTGCTAATGCTAATTAAGATTTAGAATTGCTGTGTATACGAAATTATAAGTTGTGGAATATTAGGGCGATTGATATAATTTGGTGTTGGTCCGAATCCATAATTAAAATATATATACTAGTGTGGCCTTTGGGTCCATGGTTTAACAATCTACGACCAGCTCATTTTTCTTTGAGTACGTTTTTTACTGCTATTCTTAATTGAACTTCATTTTTTTTGTTTACAAAAATTATATATTTTAGAGGAAGAATAATTTAAATGATAATGAATTGTTAAAAAAATGATAATTAAGGCAAAAAAAAAATCTTATGATAGTTACTTCCCACCTAAAGTGGATAAGGCCAGGGTAAAATGACCAACCGATTAGGTTTAGGTTTAGGTTTACCTTTGATTTTTTGTCTTACCCTCGTAACTAAGAAAACAACAAACTTTTTAGATTTTTTTCTAAGTCAGCAAGATTTATTTGAATCTAATATTGCTAATACAATCTAATACTGCTAATACTGTATGTGGTCACAACTTCTTTTTTTTTTTCTTAACACACTTGTCGTTCATTTATTCCTGAATTTTGCATGGGTGGCATTTATAATTTGTTTGTAAGAGTGTAATGAATTAATTTACAAGTGTAAATGACTAATAATATCAAAATATTGAAACAGGATAATAATGGGAAGCGTGAGCAGCTTCGTGATCCAGCACGCACCTTGCCCTGTCACCGTTGTCAAGGATAACGATTCTCACTAAATAAAGCTGTCTTTATCTCATATGTCCTACCAAAATAATCATCGCAGTTTATGCTTTTTATAATAATACTTCACCTCTTTGTTGGTTGTGTTTGTAATTGACAACAAAAAAAAGAGCCCAGAGCTTTTTGTTCTAGTTTTTGGGTTTTCTTGCTTATCATTTCAATTATATTCGGTGTGTTTTGCTGGAATCACTCCATGTGATTTGCTTGAACATGTGGTGGGCTCGATTACATAGTTTGTAGTTTGTGCATCCAAAACATTTAAAGTTAAGTTTGCTATCACATGGGGCAGTTGGATTCTTTCACATTGATCATTGACTATGGAAACAAATATTATAATATTTTTAAGGAAAAATTCAACAGAAATTTTACATAAAAAATTTTAGATATATGAATGAATAATGTATTTTTTTTTTTTAATTTGTTTACAAGATATATCAGCGTGGCGACATCATTTATTTAACACGCCATCGAAATGACCGATTTGGAAATTGGATGAGATTGACTACATATAGAAACAAATCGTAGAATGTTAAGAGGATTAAGACAGAAGAAAAAAACAAAGCAAAGTGGTTAAATCAGGACCACGAGCTTAAGTTATACGGGCAAGCTGGATTTAAGCCCAGTTTCTAGTAAAATATTAATAGAAACAGAGCAAACTTGATCAATATTATCAAGAATGTCACCGCTTCTTGTAATAGTATAACCCTCAATGCCTTGAAACCGATTTTAATTTAGTCCTTAATTTTGATTTGCCTCGGTTTATGCCAAACCCTCTACACAAATCTTAGCCTTCCAACACAGAAGACATACAGAGCCAATCTCACAGTTTCCTCTCTTTAGTTTCCGCATCTATGCTCTCCATACTTATGTAAGTAACTTGTAGTACAAGGTTCTTCTCAGAAGTCTGTCATATTCAATGTAACGTCCCAAAAACATAGTTTTGGACTATCGTGTAATAATACTTATCATCCAAATTCAGAATTGTTATAGAGAGATCAAGGTAGTAGTAGTATATGTTCACTTCACATTAACATACAATAATAATAATAATAATAATAATAAAAAACCTATTAAAAGCCACAAGGACGGTGATGACACAACTCCCACAAATCCACCATCCGATTTGATAAATCCCAAATAAGCATTATGAGGTTTGTTCACTGATCTCTCAAACATCAACACCTGTAACTTATGTTGTTGGTAAGAACACTATCTCCCTCTCACTTAACTCAAGTGCTTACTCCACTACCTTCACTGCCACAAATATGCTCATGATTTTCCGCTATATAAATCACACATTCACGAATCCAATTCAAACCCACAACACAATCTTTATTATTTTCAAATCTCCTAGATTACTCGCTCTCTATTCAAAAGAAACAAAATGGCATCTTCCATGAAATTTCTCTGCATTCTTGGCCTGATCCTACTCGTCGGAGCTGTCGTTGAGGGTGCAGGGGAGTGCGGTAGATCTTCGCCGGACAATGAGGCGATGAAGCTGGCTCCATGTGCAGGTGCAGCTCAGGATGCTGACGCCGCGGTGCCAGGAGGTTGTTGTGCGCAGATTAAGAGATTTTCTCAGAACCCTAAATGTCTCTGTGCCGTTCTTCTTTCCGACACGGCCAAAGCCTCCGGTGTCCAGCCTGAGGTTGCCCTTACCATCCCTAAACGCTGCAATTTCGCTAACCGCCCTGTTGGTTACAAGTGCGGACGTAAGTATTTTTATATATCTGACTTTATGTTAAATCTTTACATTATGCTTTTTACTTATTTTTCATAATATTTTAAACTTTGTTTTTTTTCTTTTTTTTTCTCTATGATTATAGCATACACACTTCCGTAAAGCGTTGACGATTAGAAGGATGAAGGAGATAAAACTGGGCTTTTATGTGGAGGCTTTGGAGAGTTTACTATTATGTCTCCATGTACCGTATATTATATGAATAACGATAATGTTTATATGTATCAGTGTGATTGTTAATGGACCTCTATATCAATAATATATAATGTGATTTCACTCTCTATTTCAATTTATTTTCTTAGTGTCGTTTTGGCAACACTAATACAACTTGGTTACAACTCGATTCTGTCACTATTCTTAACTCATCGAACCCGAAGCGAAGTAGTTGAAGCAAAAAAATAACAGATGATGCTATAGTTTTCAAATTCTCAATATATTCAAGCGATCGTCTCTCTATATGGCGACCGATTCAGACTTTGGCCAAACGAAACTTATAAGCGAAATAAACCAAAACCTTATTTGTATTAAGTTATGAACAATAAGGTGGGGAAGAAAACCAACAACACCAACAGAAAAAAAAGAACAGTTGACAAAAAGCAAACCAAATAGATCCTATTGTCTATACGTAGTAACTACCAGACTTTAGGTTGTGCACATACTTTATCTGTTTCTTTGAAGATGGCTTTACTTTACTATATAAAATCTGAACCGCCGGGAAAATGCTCGAGATCTGGATGCCCGCCTCCAGGCCTTCTTGGAGGTTGCCTACACACGGTTCATATAAACAAGAGTCAAAACCTTTTGCAAAACAGATTTTGACTGTGGAATTTAGCAAGTATACTACTGCGTGCATAAGATTACTACCTTGTGAACCGGTCTGGCTCAAAACCTGGAACACCGGGTGGGCCATAAGGATCAAAACGAGCACCAGGAGGTGGCACACCCCTGTCAAAACCAAAACAATATCCATGGTTACTTAATTTTCAGAAACAATTTAGAAAGCTTTTCATGTGTTCAAATCTATGGCTGTGTATGTGTATGTGCATCTGTGTGAGAAAGAGAGATTTTACGGTTGTGGTGGTCCCATGAAGCCAGGTCGATCAGAGCCATCACCAAATGGGAAAAAGCGAGGATCACTAGGTCCTGCGACCAAACACAATCAGTTTAACAAATTATAATCAAGTAAGCTGTTATACTATCTCGTTTCTCAAGAATGGATTGCTCTTACCTACAAGCATGCTTCCATCCCCAAAACCACCCCTGGGGAAAGAAAATAAAGAAAATATATGTGGTGAGTGACATTAGAAATGAAATGTAGTGATGCAGTTGTATAATAGAAATTATGATTATCTATAACACACCTACTAGGGTACATTCCAGCACCTGGGCCAGGGAAGAGATCACTGTAACCTCCAGTACCGGGTATCGGAGGAACTACCACCCTAGGAAATAAATAAAGTCAATACGCGATACTTATTAGTTTCAGTAAGAGTATATACAGAAAATTACAAGTTGATGTATATACCCTGAGGGGTGAATCTGAGGGCCTGATGGCCCAGGCATATCAACGTAATGTCTACGCTCTTCATGTGTCTCAGAGCTGCAAGCAACCAATGATAAAAATGGAGATCTTAGAATACGTTTCAAGAATAAGGAAACATGTCATTCTGGTCCAACTAACAAGTGACACTACAAGCTACAATCATATGTTCGTTGGTAGTCCCAATGATCTTAAACTGGCTTAAACACTAAGAAGCATCTACGAACAGCTTATGAGCGATACAATTCTTCATGCTTGATAAAGGAATCACCTGGACTGGGTTCTCGAAGAAACAGGTTTGAGTTTTCCATCAAGCTTATCGACAATCTCACTCTGCAAATCACTCAGTAACTTGTCCAAATTCTTGAACTGCGCAGCGTAATTCCCGTCATTGCTCTCCTGAGCATAATTCTCAACTCTGAACAAAAACCAGAAAACTTTACCACCCTCCCAAGATTTGCACAAAAAGAATCACAATCGAGCAGAAATAAAGAGAGAAGAACCATGACATACTTAATCTCAAGATGAGCAGGTTCTGCTCCACCATCAGCTATTGCATCAACAAGAAGTTTATCATCAATCGCCAAACACTTAACAAGAATTTTCTTCGATCCTTTCTTCGGATTCGCATAGACAAACGCGTACTCTCCGTCGAATTCGTTCCACCCTTCGATCCCAACATCATCTAAAAAATTCCAGAATCGAACAAAGTCAAAATCATAAACCCTAGAAAAACGCAAGAAAAAAAAACAATACTAACTCTGAGAAGAGGAAGAGAGAGCGTCGTCGGCGAAGGCAGGCCGTCCGGTGGCAGTGAGGATGTAACCGGAAGCGATGAAAGAAGCGTGAATAGCAAAAGCGACCTTATCGTGGTTATTGCGAAAAGGAGGTCTAGCCAACCTGATCATAGCCATCACCGTCTGCGAATTCGCCATCGATTCCGTCACAAGAGTTGTCGAGACTCGAGAGTGTTCTTAAAAATTTTGATCTTGGGAAAGAAGAAAACCAAATTATTCTTATGTAATGCCTTTGTTTTTGACTTGAGCTTTAGATCTGTCAATATATAAGATATTGGGCCTATTTTTAAAACAGTTTCGGGCTTGTCTGCAACATAGAAAGAAAGGGCCCTAAGAAAACAATTTTAAAACTTTTGTAAGTAAAAAATTTGCACCAGCCGGGAATCGAACCCGGGTCTGTACCGTGGCAGGGTACTATTCTACCACTAGACCACTGGTGCTTAGTTGTAAGCTGATGTATTATACTTTTATTTATTATTACTTTTAAACTTTGGCCTTTTCGGTTTGTCGGTCGAACTTTTTTAAGATATAAGATAATTTTTGTTTTTTGGGTTATATCATGTTTTTTTTGTCGTTTAGTGATTTCTAAATGCAAGTCAAAATATTGTATAAATCGTTTGATGATAAATCATTAAATTCTAATAAGGATTTGATTTACTATTGGACATATTTAAGTGTTTTCAAGTTAAAAGTACAAAAACTGAAATACGAAGGTAAACTTTATTTTTGAAGGGGCTATCGTGGTAATAATTTTATTGCAAAAGTTTGTTTAATATTCTTAAGAAAATGATGTTCGGTCCAACTCTTATCTGTAAAAACCAAAGACTTTTGGTGCTTCATTTGGGTAATAGCATGTGTTTCTTATGATCCATTTGATTACTACTATTTCTGTATTTATCAGTGCATTACACGAGACCGCTTAGTGGAAGAAGTTTAGTAGTCTTTTCAAGCAGATATCATCATGTGGAATTTGACCTCTTCTTCTCTCTCTCAAACATCTTTTTCAAAAAAAAGAATAATCATAAGATCAGAAATCGGGCAACAAAAACGGCTTGTTCATGAAAGCAGAGCATAAATTTTAAGGTAACTTAGATTTAACCAAAAAGAAAAACAGCACGAGCTTCATGTGATAGTTATTATTATTCGCTTGGACAAAATGGTATCGATTCTTGATAGAGACCTCAACAAGACTTGTAACTGAAGCATGCAGCACTATTACATAATTTGACTATCTTTGGCCGAGTAACCTCACATTGGTGGTCCTAACGTTAGGGAAAATTTCACGTTTGATGTATGTGGTGGTCGGAAAAGGATATTAAACAAGATGCTTTATTTTAACTACACCCACAAAATGAATACGATTTCAATTTAGTTCTTGTTAACCATTCATGATTGATTATTCTAATTTGTTAACCTTATGTTATTTAGCTTTAATAGTCTATTACAAACAAAAGAAATATATAACAGATTCAATAATATATCAACTAAGATGAAGCATTGGGTGACTTCACTTGATTTTGTAAACACTCTTTGTGTACGTGTTTTAACACCCGTCGATTCGTACATCATCCAAATTTAAATCTGTATAATGGATGTTGTTGTGTTGACAAACAAATAATAATTTTATTTGACAAAATGTATGTAAACTATATATATATATGATCAATTTAAATAAAACATCTTCGTTTTTTTTAGTTTAAATATAAATCCAAAATTCAAAACTACCGATGAGATCATCCACGATCTGATTCAGTTTCATTGCTTATAGATAAGAGTCAGTCAATGGTCGTAGCACTATGGGAAAAAGGTAATCCACTTTCCTCAACCAAAGCCATTAGTTCCACATTATAAGATTTGACTTATAATTCAAACATTAATTATTTCTTTAATTAGTATTGGATCTTTTTTATATACTAGATTTGGAAATGATGTTTTTGGTTTTGGTAGCAAATCCACTAAAGAATTCACAACTTTCTCCTGGAAATGATCACCAATAAGCTAAAACCACAGCCACTTAAAACTCATTTAATTTATTAAAACTTGATTGGTCTGATGAACTCATTTCTCACTAAACACACATCCATGAGAAATTCTTTCCTTCTAGAACAAAAAGAATGCAGTATTAATTGATTACTCTAGGATAATGATCGTTTAAGCCATTAATTTGGATGGTGGTTACAGTATATATTAAGCATAACTGATTAACATGTGAATCATGTGATTTTAATTACTGTTACAGTTGGAGACGTATATGATTATGCTTAAGTGTGTTTCCTCCTTTTTTTTCTCGTGAGTGATAATACAGGTGTTAGAGTGCAATATTGATCGTCTAAAATATATACGGTAGTGGTTAAAAGCACGATTAAATAGATTAAAAGCACGATTAAAAAACGATTTTCAAATGTGGCGGCACAATAATGTTTTTCCCATTGCTAAATTTTAGGTATGATCTGAAGAAGATACGTACCGGAGTTCAGAAATGGTGCTACATCAGTCGGTGATCTTACCTATTTTTTAGGTAATATTACCTGATTAAGTAGTTGTGCTTTTAACGAATATGGTAAATAGATCAAGGTAATTGACAAATTAAAAATCTTACCTGAAAAGTTGTTGTTTCATTGAATTGAAACTAATTTTAAAAGTTTATTTAATACTTCAACATTAGGTTTATGGTTCAACTATCAAAGAATGCTAATCCTACTATGCATTTCAAAAAATAAACTTATCAACTGTAAAATATTTCATTAATTGCCATTGTAACCAAGAACAAAACAAAAACAGAAAATATTAGGGATAAAGTTGTCTAATTTTTTAATATCTGTCTTTATATCCAAACAAGTCTCAAAAATCTTTCCTACTATTCATACAACTAATTTAAAAATCACCTTAATTTATCCAAATCAGTACAAAAATTATAAAAAGAAACCTCTAAGAGTTTGTTGGTATTGGAGATCAGATCCCAGGGCAGGAGGGTTTATCCAGAATCTTGAAAAATTAGGACAAAACTTTTGGTATTTTGAATAAGAGGTTTTGTCATTTGGGCAATGCGCTAATAATGTCTTGGGTTTTGGTGGTAGCCAAGAGGGAGCTCCAAAAAGACCCAACGAAGGAATCGTTTCTCTGTAGGCATCAAATCCATATGACATAAAGCTTCCTTAGGACATATCTATTAAGATTCTTGTAAATAAATATATATATATATATATATATATATATGTTCAACGAAAAATGCATGTTAAGATTATTTTTTTAAGTTAGGAGTGTAACTTTATTCACTTTCGGTTGGAGTGTATCATTTTTTAGCATTATAAATAGCTCAAAGTTGTTGAACAAAAATAAAATTTGGTCATCACATCTCTCAACTTTAGTAAATCTTCTTCATTCATGGGATTTTTTTGTTTTTTTATGAACATTCATGGGAAATTCATGCATGGAATCTTTGTAATTCATAGAAAACTTCGATTAAATATGAGATTTTATTCTGTCTCCATCTCTCTTTGAGATATTGGTAAATCGGTCTGACTCTCTTTTAATCATATGAGTTCAGGTAATTGTCAACTTTATTATTGTGAATGTTGTTAGGTCCACAAAGCCACACAAGTTATTATCTGAAAACGACCGATTGGAAAAAGATGAGCACTAGATCACACCGAGAATTTGTACTTATCTTAGATCAAAACTTCACTATCATTTTCTTCCATGTATTATTGAATAAACTTTGGAATAGTCATAAAACAGAAAGGCCTCTGAAATTAAATTTTAGCTTTTTATGAACATAATAATATTTTAAAAATAAATCGAAATAGAAGTTGAGGAGTTTTTAGTTATGTGTCTTCTATTTGTCAACCTAACGTGTCCTTTTAAAGGATCTTGGGAAGCACTATAGCAGAAGAGTGAAACATACTGATAGTTATCCATTATATAAGAGGACCAAGCTTCTCCACAAACACACCACACAGCAACAATCCTCTCTCTCACTCTCTCTCCCAATTATTAACACAAAAAATTATGGAGCACAACAAGGTTGATACAGAGCTTCAAGATTCATACGATGATCAACAAAAATGGGTTCTTGATTCTTCGACCGATAATAGAGGAGAGATTCCGCTTCGGTCTAGAACCGGAGCTTGGAGAGCTGCACTTTTCATCATTGGTATATATATCGAACGTTTCAAAGAGATGTTTGTATTAGTATATCTATAAATAACTCTTTTGTGAACAATTTTCACATTATAGTCTTATAGTTTGATATATGTGTACAGCTATCGAATTCAGCGAGAGGCTAAGTTACTTTGGGATCTCCACGAATTTAGTGGTCTACTTAACGACCATTCTTCACCAAGATCTCAAGATGGCTGTAAAAAATGCAAACTACTGGTCTGGTGTCACTACTTTGATGCCTCTTCTTGGAGGCTTCGTCGCCGATGCTTATCTCGGCCGTTATGCAACTGTTCTACTTGCAACCACCGTTTACCTTATGGTAATAATTTCTGAAAAATAAGGATACGTAATACTCGTAAACTATTATCGACCCTTTATAAACCTTATATATAGTTATTTTGTTGTGAACCTTGTGTAGTAGCACCTCTTGTATACTCCCAAATATATATATATATATATATATATATATATATATATATATATATATCACATATACCTTATTAATATACGTATGTTTTATATTTTATATTTTATATTTATGATTTTTTTTTTTTGTCGGTTTTGCTCGGTAGTACTTTTTGCACACTATCAAAACCAGCTCTTACAACTTCATATCTTATAAACATAAATTTAGGGATTAGTCAAAACTTGATGGTTTGTTTCCCTTGTTCTTGTCTTAATTCTTTTGAATTTACAATTCTACAGGGCTTGAGTTTGTTAACATTATCTTGGTTTATACCGGGATTGAAACCTTGTCATGAAGAAATGTGTGTTGAGCCAAGAAAAGCCCACGAGGTAGCTTTCTTCATCGCAATCTACTTGATCTCCATAGGCACTGGAGGTCATAAGCCATCCCTTGAGAGCTTTGGAGCTGACCAATTCGAAGATGGCCATTCAGAAGAACGCAAGATGAAAATGTCTTACTTTAACTGGTGGACTGCTGGTCTATGCGCGGGTATTTTAACTGCGGTGACTGTAATCGTCTATATCGAAGACCGGATTGGTTGGGGTGTGGCTGGTATCATACTCACAATAGTTATGGCTACTTCTTTAGTTATCTTCCTTGTAGGTAAACAGTTTTACCGTTATAGAGCACCTTCCGGTAGCCCATTGACCCCAATTTTGCAAGTCTTTGTCGCTGCCATTGCCAAAAGACATCTTCCTTATCCTAGTGATTCTTCTCTTCTTCATGAGTTAACTACAAAAGAGTATACTAAAGGCAGGCTTCTTTCCAGCACCAAGAATTTTAAGTAAGTGCATTACAACTCGGATGTTTAAGTCTTGGTTTAAGTTAAGTTTCGATTCAGATTTTTTTTATCATTTTAACAAAAGCAAACAAGTAATATCCAAAATAATATGGATCGATTTATTACAATTTCGGTTAGAGCTTATTCGGTGTTAGGACAGTTTAAACATAAACGGATTACTTTTTTGGTTTTTTTTTCCGGATATATAAAAGTTGAATCCATATAAAACAAAAACATGTTAGGATTAGTTTTGGTTTTATTTATCAATTTTCAATTGGTTTATCCAGATTGGGTCTTTAGCATCCAAACATGGAATTGATTCCGATTCGGTTTGCAGATTTCTAGACAAAGCAGCAGTTATCAAGAACCGAAACGAGAACACTAAAGCCGAGAAGCAAAGTCCATGGAGACTCGCAACGGTTACAAAAGTGGAAGAAGTAAAGCTACTCATCAACATGATTCCAATCTGGTTCTTTACATTAGCCTTTGGAATATGCGCCACTCAAAGCGCAACACTATTCATCAAACAAGCCATAATAATGGACCGACACATCACTGGGACAAGCTTTACAGTTCCTCCAGCTTCATTGTTCTCTCTCGTAGCTATCTCCATAATCATCACCGTAACAATCTACGAGAGAGTCCTCGTGCCTCTTTTAAGACGCGCCACAGGAAACGAAAGAGGCATTAGCATTCTACAAAGAATCGGGATCGGTATGTTCTTCTCCTTAATCGCCATGATCATTGCTGCTCTAGTTGAAAGAAAACGATTGGATTATTCTAAGGAACATCACATGAGTAAGACCATGACATTGAGTGCTATATGGTTAGCTCCTCAATTCTTAGTCTTAGGAATTGCGGACGCTTTTACCCTTGTGGGTCTTCAAGAATATTTCTACGACCAAGTCCCAGATTCCATGAGAAGCTTAGGCATAGCGTTTTACCTCAGTGTGCTTGGAGCGGCTAGCTTTGTCAATAATCTTTTGATAACGGTTAGTGATCATTTAGCCGAGGAAATTTCCGGGAAGGGCTGGTTCGGGAAAGACCTTAATAGTAGCCGCTTGGACCGCTTTTACTGGATGCTAGCCGCTTTGACCGGTGCAAATATGTGTTTCTTTGTGATCGTGGCCATGAAATACACTTACAAGAGTGTGCAGCCCAGTCTCGCTGTTGTTGCTGACGGCGGTGATGACGTTGAGACTGCGGTGACTAATAATACGTCCAAGTTGACGTAACTTCGCTATTGGTTAGGTCATATGATAACTATTTTGTGTTCTTATTTTGTGTGTTTGTTGTACTTTCGAAAAGTGATATCGTAGACAGCTTTACTTAGTGTGGCTTTAGATCCGTATGTACCAAACCGTTCGTATTGAAATATTTTAACCGAAACATGTGTTTATAATCCAATTAGTTGGGTTATTAAACTCCAAAATATCAAAACAAATTTTACTAGTCCTGGGCATTTTAACCTTAACCGAAAAACCAAACCGTACCGAACCGAAATTAGACATTCGGTTCGGTTTCGGTTTTCTCCAAATAACCGTTTGGTTTCGTTTTTAATTATCCACGGTTTTCGGTTCGGTTCGGTAAATAACCAAAAACCGATGGATAACCGAATATCTTAGCTTAACCTTAATTACTTAGAATCTTAGATTATGATTAACGAGTTTTAATCTCTCCTAACCAAAAACCTTAAGCTTCTTCTAAATAACGAGTTTTATCTCGCTTTCTCTCTCTTCGATTTTGGTCTCTCATCTCTCGTCTCTCGTCTCTCGTCTGAATTCTCTAATCTCTCTCTAGCGTCTCTAGTAGCTTCTCCATTTATGCTTATGTTAAACCAAAATCAGAAAAACTGGAAGCCTCAGGTGAGACACGTTTGTCGCCGCCAGACTCGCCTCCGTTAGTGGCATCCAAACTCCAAGCGCGTTCTCAGGTTCGTCATACTCTTGTGCGATAGTGGGTTTTGGGTCTTAGAAATTTATTGTTTCTGCGATTCTTGGCTCTTGTCTCTCAATTTTTTGGCTTTTGGCTGGTTTTTTTAGCTCTTGTCTCGATTTTTGGCTCTTGGCTGGTTCGATTATTGGCTGATTGGGTCTTAGAAATATAAGGTTCTTGTTTCGATTTTTGGATTGTTAAGGCTGGCAGGTTCGATTTTTTGTTTCTATATTGTTGGCTGGTTCGATTTCTTGTTTCTATACTGGTTCGATTTCTTGTTTCTATACTGTTGTTTATGTTGCTGGATAGTCTTTCTCTATTTACTTTGATAAGTCCATTGTTTCTCTTTGTGTTCCTTTTCTTTATCTTGTTTGATTCTTTTTATTTCTGAAGTGTAGTTGTCTCTTGTCTCTTGTCAGATGGATTCTTCCGCTTTTGCTGATACGAATGAGGGTGAACAAGAAGCAAACCCACCTGTCATTAATACTACAAACCAAATCAAATTGTAAGAACCTGAGGGTGGAGGTGAAGGAGCATCTAAACCTAAGAAGCAAACTCAGCAAAGATCATGGGTTTGGAAGCATTTTAGAAGGTTGGAGAATAACCCAAATAAATGTAGTTGTCTCTACTGTGGGAATCTAATGGCATGTCCTACATCTTCCGGTACATCAAACCTAATTTCTCATCTAAACATATGCAAGCCATACCTGGCAGTTAAAGTGCCTAAGAACCAGACCAAGTTGAATGTTGAAGCTGATGGTGTTGTCACATATGGAAGAGTTACTGAAGCTGTCTTCAAGGATGCGTCTAATGAGCTACTCGTCTTGGCAGAGCTTCCATTGTCTTTCATTGAGAGTTTGGCTTGGAGAAATTTCTGCGATAGAGTGAAGCTTTACAAGCCACATTCTCGAAGAACTGCAACAAGAGATATCTACAAGATTTATGTGCAGAAGAAAGAAGAGATGAGGAATCTGATTGGGAATCAAAGGGTTTCTCTTACAACTGATATTTGGGTTTGTCAGTCAACTGGTGCTAGCTACATGGTGATTACAGCTCATTGGGTCGATGCTCACTGGCGACTAAGAAAGCTGATCATTGGTTTTAAGCACGTGACAGATCATAAAGGGAAAACCATAACAAAGGTTCTTATTGACTGCCTAGCTGAATGGAGAATCAAGAAGGTCTTCACCATCACAGTGGACAATGCTACTGCAAACACTTCAGCCCTTAGGAGGTTTAAGGAAGAATTTGGAGCAATAGGTAATGATTCTTTGGTTTTAAATGGTGAGTTTATGCATTTGAGGTGTGCTGCTCACATAATCAATTTAGTCGTCAAGGATGGTTTCAGAGATGTTAATGAGTCTTGCATAGCGATTAGGAATGGAATCACATATGTTAGATCATCCACTGAAAGACTGCAGTCATTTGAATTAAGGGTTGACAATGGTAGGATGAGTAGAGGTAGTCTCCCTTTGGATGTTAAAACACGCTGGAATTCGACCTATTTAATGTTAACCAGAGGTTTGAAGTTTAAGTTG
Organism: Crucihimalaya himalaica; assembly: GCA_004349715.1. Taxonomy (NCBI): domain Eukaryota; kingdom Viridiplantae; phylum Streptophyta; class Magnoliopsida; order Brassicales; family Brassicaceae; genus Crucihimalaya; species Crucihimalaya himalaica. The sequence goes on along the minus strand of SMJT01000010.1, from coordinate 2,662,424 downwards.
GCTTTTGATAAGATGGAAGCAGAGGATAAGGTCTATAACACTTGGTTTAATGAGAAAGTTGATGGAGTAAAAAGAATAGGACCACCAATAAAAGAGGATTGGGAGGCAATTGATAGGTTGGTTAATATTCTGGAAATCTTTTACACTTCGACTTTAGTGGTTTCTGCTTCTTAATCTGTTAACTCTTACAAGTGTTATGGTGAGATTGTCACCATAGAGCAGAATCTGGTAGAACTATGTCATGATCCGGATGAGAAGATGAGAAAGAAGGCTGAAGATATGTTAGACAAGTTTGACAAGTACTGGAACGGATTGAAGGAGATCAACAAGCTATTAATAATTGCTATTGTTTTAAACCCAGCCTACAAGAGGTGTTTTGCTACTAAGGAAAGGGTACTAAGGAATGTGATGATCTTGAGAAGGCAGTCACTCGAGTTTTGGAGCGTCTGTTTGATGCCTACAGTGATGTCTATAGGCAATCACAAACAGGGTCTAGTGGGTTGTCACACTCTCAGTCTCAGCATACAGAATCTGAATCACAAAGTCAAGATGGTGTTTCTTCTGGCCGTGGGTATAAAAGAAAAGAAAGAGTAGAGTTTCTCTATAAGAAGGTTGTTAGTGATAAAGGACTTCATAGAGCAAGTAATGAGCTGGAGCTCTACTTGAAAGAAAGTGTAGAAAACCCAGATCTGATACTTGGAAGCGAGTATGATGTCATGTCATGGTGGAGGCTCAATTCTCCCAAGTATCCTATTCTCTCTGAGCTAGCTAAAGATGTATTTGCTATGCAGGTCTCCTCTGTTGCTAGTGAATCAGCATTTAGCACAAGTAACCGTGTGCTAGATCCTTCAAGAAGTTGTCTAACTCATTTCACCATTGAAGTCCTAATGTGCACTGAGCAATGGCTGAAACAAGGGATTCATATCCGAGAAAAGGAAGCAGATATGACTACTCAACAAATCCTATCAGAAATTGTTCTACAAGATCAGCTTGAAAAAGGTATAGTAAACATTTTTCATTCGATTTCTTATTATTCCTTATAGTTATTAGTTTTAACTTTGTGTTTGTTGTCTTGTGTAGAGTGTAACATTTCTTTTCCAAGATGATTGAGCAACTGCTAACATATGGATTCACATGCTCGGGACCTTAGGTTGTAATTTGCTATATCTCTGATCTGATTCTCTTAGAACTTGCTTTGTGTAATTAGAACTTAGTCTCTTAGAACTTTGTGTTGGTGCTTTGTACTTTGTGTTTGTAGTACTTAGTCTCTTGGAACTTGCTTTGTACTCAAAACATTTGATTTCTTATGGTTCGGTTTTATGGTTTGTTTTCGGTTTTTTGGTTGTTTTCGTTTTTTGGTTTGTTTTGGGTTTCGGTTTTTTTTCGGTTTTATTGTTAAAAGTTTAATAATCGGTTCTCATTTGAATTAACCATTTAAACCCGAAACCGAACCGAACCGAACCGAAAATAGCCGGTTTCTCTATGGTTACCAATTTTCAATAACCGAAAAAACCGAATTAACCGAACCGAACCAAACCGGAAAACCGAATGCTCAGGACTAAATTTTACTATAATTAACCGACTAAACCGAAATGTAGCAACACAGAGGTATATTACTTAATTATTAAATTAGTTTTTCATCTTAACCGGAACCTAAGTAAGGAGTTTTGGTTTTTATTTGGTCATGATTTAGTAAAACCAAAAGACATAATAACTAAACCGAATTAAATCAAACTAACATGTTTATATTACACGTATTTTACTAATATTTAACAAATTAAAAATTTAAATAGTGTAATCAAGAAACTATTCGTATCCAGCGAGCGATACTGGGAACCCCCTGATTAACGGCGAAGGCCATATAATAACCAGGCGGAGAAACGGCGCTGTTAGGTGGTGCCGTACACTGAATCCTATAACGACCAACTCCGTCAGGCACAGACGGCGCAACGGTCAACTTAACGAGGCGTTGACCTTGAGAAAACGAATGAGTCGCAAAAGGCGCACTTCCCCAATTGATCTGAATAATATCCACAACCGGCAACGGCACCGTGACGAACACGTCAAACACCTCTCCGTACCGTACGATCTGCGGGATCTCTCGGATCTCAGGTCGGAGATTAGCTCGATCCGGTGAAAGATACTCCGGTGAAAACGCTTCGATCCGTAGCTCCGTTGGGAATTCGGCGTTGAATTTGTAGAAATAGTGAGGATTACTTCCGGCGAGAAGGATTCGACCGTCCGGTAATAGATTCGCCGTCGAATGGTACATTCTTGGTACAGTTCCTGGATTCAATGTCATGAATCGTAAACCAATTGGTTGATCCGGTCGGTATAAAAGCGGGTATAGACACGGATCAGATCCCATTTCGAATCCTTGAGTTCCGGCGTGAGCTCCGTTTATGATCAGAATCTCTCCTGTCGGTAAATTCACCATATCTCCCATGATTCTTCCGAACGGCATCTCCTCCGTCACCCAAACAGGATCCGCCGCTGTAGCAACGATTCGTCCGCAGGTTCCGTGTGCCGGAGCGTCGGTTTCACGCGCTGTGAAGGCCCCGGATTGAGCTCCGCCGCAGATTAGAATCTCCGCCGTGGTGAAATCTCCTTGGATCGCTAGCATCGCCGAGGATCCACCTGACGGATAGTTCCTCGGACCACCGTCTAAAGGTGGATACTCCTTCACGACGGCGTTTATCCGGTGATCGTATTTAACGGCGCGACTGTTGGCGAAGACGAAGAGGTTACCGCCGTCGTCAGGGAGGAGATGAACGTACGGATAGAGATTATCCATTTGTTTATCTTCCACGTCAGCAAGAAACTGAAACGGAACGGCGCCGTTTTCGCGTTGAGGGTAATACTCAACCGTATTGGTTCCTCTTCCACCGACGATGATAACCGAACCATCCGGTAATATCTGGTTAGCAGCGTACCAGCGTCCGGTTATCAATTCGGTATCTTGAAGCTCAACCCAATCGCACGTTTCGTTCGGGTCACAAGGATCGAATTTACGGATCTTTTTAAACCCATCTTCATACCCACCCGTTTGAAGTAACGAACCATCGGATAAAAACTGACCCGATGAGCACCACGTGTCGGTTTGTATCATAAGAGGTCTGATCTGATTTGTACCGAGGTCGAACAGAACCGAGTGAGCGTAGCAATCGTGCTTTAGAGCTGCGTCGTTTGAGTCTCTCCGGCACCGGTGACGGTCAAGAGCTTTCCTCGACGGTCCGATGTTTGTTCGATCTAGAAGGATGACCGTGTTGAACCGGGTCACCGCCGTGTGCATAGAAGCTATACCAGCGTCTTGTACAATGAGCTCCCACGTGCCTGGTAAATCGGCACGTGCGATGGAGAAGAGAAGAATGGTTTGAAGTACAAGTACGATCCCAGAAGTGTAATAAGGAACAAGTTCTGCCATTTTTGTTTGGCTAAGCTTTTGGAAGCTTTCTGCTTCACTTACAACTTAAAAGGATTTAAGTGGGGAAAAAGTGTATGTACACTGTAATTTGATCACAACCGTTGATTTTGCTGCGATGATTTTTGATTCGACGATCAGAAAAGTACGATTTTGTGTGGGTCCCATGGACACATAGTTGATGACTTGATTCAACTAGGGATAGGTAATAGAAATAGACAAATAGTGTTGATACTACGTAACTACAATGATACAAAAATTATTTCTTTTGAAATTTGTTCTACATTCAAAAGTCTAAATTATTCTGCTATTAATTAAATTTTTTTTAACGTTTTACTATAGTTTTTGGACGATCGAAACAACATTATAAATGGATCAAACTACGAAAAATAATCGATCTTCATAAACCAAAAAAAAAATATGATTTCGTTTGTAATCATAGAGCCTTAAAGGTCAGAAAATATTTAATAAACGTATTTTTTTCAGTTGATTAACTTGCAAGTTTCTCCCTTTTATTGCTCAAAAGGCATAATCATGAAAAAAAAACACAATTAACAAAATAAAACTTTTTCATTTTTTCATTTTTTTTTGTAGTCGATAAAATATTATCTATCTTTTGTCAAATAGTATTATTCGTTTAATATAAATCTCAGAGTATATATACCGAACTATATGACTCTAAACAGCTCATTAAAGATAAGGTGCCTCTTTAAAAAACAAAAGGAAACAAAAAAGAGCTTTCATTTGCAAATGGTCCAAATTACAAATTGGAAAACTAATGTTGATGGCAACTCAACTCAAAATCTTCAAACTTTTATATTCTCTCTATGATTCAAACCAATTCACAGCCTTCCGTAACTAAAATAACAAATGATAGGATCAAACCCGTCTTCCCCTACGTTATGGTCTTGTGAACGGAGTCGATATAAGGTATGGACAGTCTCCCATAACTGATTAGTCCTATATATATATATATATATATTGGTTAACGTATACTTTTTCTTACCTTTTCTCCATATTTATCCTTTTTCTACTATCATTTCGTCATCTTGATGCTTGGCCAACAAAAATAAATGATACTTCTTCTGCATGATTACTTAATAAATTAATTCATTTATTTATATTAGTTGATAAGCTTTTGGGTTGTGCTGTCTGCAGCCAGTGGTCTTAAAAGGTATCATCCATTTATAATTGCTTCCACTCTTACAATATGAATCAAAAATTCAAAATGTACAATCTCATTGTTGTCACTCTCTTTCTTTTTACATTTTACATATTAGCCTTGATATAGTCCGACCAGATAAACTTGTCTCGATCCATTCAACATATTGGATATTACATAATATATATTTTACGGGTATAAGTTCAAACATGAATAGATTTGAATATAGAGAGGTTTACCTTTGAATTTCAGAATATTTGTTTCCGGATACGATCATTTCTCACTTATCAACTATTCAATTGCAAGCTGATGATCCCATACAACCATGCAACGAAAATAACTTACTTGTAGTGTGTTTCAAGAAAAAAAGTGAGAGAAATTAGGAGAGATGACTCACCTTATAAGAAACTTAATTTACATAATAAGAATTAATCTTCATGTGCTATAGTAAACTTAACTTTTTCTAGCATTTTGATGGAAATGCATTTATATATTCTCTCATGTTACACCTATCTTCTTCTCAAGCTAGCTTATGCTTGTTTAATTCCATATATATATATATATATTTTGGGTTGAAACGTCTTATCACCACTCCCATGTATGGAGAGTTGTTCTGATCTTTAATTGTGCTAAGTGTTTCGGGACGATATGCTAGCATTAAGTTTTTTTCAGTTCCTTAAAGGTGTAGTAAAATCTATAACTTCAAGATGTGAACATCACAATTGTTGGAAGAGCATTTTCTATTTTCCAATCAAAGATTTGGCGGATAATTTATGCGTTGCTGGCTTTTCTCAGCTGTGTTATATGGAAAAAAATAAGTTAACTCCCACAAAGAAAAAAAAAAAAATTCAAATCCAGTGGGAATCAAACATTTCTCGATATCCCACCAAATTGAGGTAAAAATCTCCAAGTTTTACAATATTTCATAAACATAAAAAAACTATTTCAATAATTTTAAAACCTATTTTCCCCAAACTTTGAACAAGTTACTGATTCAATAGTAAAACACAGAGACGAGAAGCGTGGATAAGTTTACCTTAAGGAAAACGCATAGACAAATTGAGAAAATAAATAAACGATGGCTGAGAGTTTACAAGCGACGGCAGGGACTGCACCTCTCTTACCGAATCAAGATTTGGAAATTGCAATTACTAATGGCAAGACATGTAATATTATTATTATCAAAAGATATATTTGTTAGTTGTTTGTTTTTTATAGTGAAAATAACATTAATTTTTTTTAAATTATATAAATTACAAGTAGCTGATCAAATATAGTTTAATAACTTAATATGGTTGATATGACACGATTCACATTCAAATCCGTAATGTTTTTTTAATTAAAATATTGGAGGTTAAAAATTCTAATTCCCAAAGCATAAGCCGCTTTAAAGTATTTACTTTCTCTTCTCTGATTCATTTTAAATGTAGTTTAAGATTTTAAATTTTGTTTTAATTTAAGTATTGTTTTAGATTTTCAATGCATATGTTTTTTTTTAAATTTTATTTTTATCTCTAGTATTATAATGTTGTGACCAATAAAAAAAATTATTAAACATATTAAATAAGGATAAAACAAAAAATTTATTTGTTTTTTAGTTTGTGTGAAAAAACTTTAAACTACGTTTTAAATTGAATCGGGAGTATAATTTTAATCAATTTTGTGTGTTTTTTTTTTCGGTGTTTCTTAAGTTATGTCTGAACAAATCTTGCGATATACTATGTTTGCGTCATCTTGTTTTACATATATTACAAAAATATCCTTCTCCCTTCACAGACCAGGTTTTAGGGGGTTTCTCTAGGGTTTACATTCTCCACGTTTGATTTCCCCAATCTCCGATCGCAAAATTCGAAAAAACATTCCAATATAATTGATGCTGAATTCAGCCGAATCATCCACAAAGTAATCTCGGAGGAGAGAATTAGAAACGAATATGGAAGCTCGAGTCGGCGTAGTGGTGGAAGGAGGACAGAGAGCTCTTAATACGGCCACCGCTACCGCCGTACATAACACCGTTGTTGACGCCGGGAACAGGAAGCTGTTACAGCAACAACCGCACACACAGACACAACAGTCTCTGAATCAGCAGCAAGGGCATTTCGGCACCGCTGAGCGTCTTCTCGCCGGAGGAATTGCCGGCGCATTTAGTAAGACTTGCACCGCTCCTCTTGCTCGCCTTACCATCTTGTTTCAGGTATCTTTTTTTTACAGGTTAATGTGAAATTTAAAAAATTGTGAGGTTGATGCCTACTTTGTATGGTCGTGTTGGAGCTAGTGTGTAAGGATCCTTCTATGAAAGAAAGAAGGAAACTTTGACTTACCCTTAAGGCTATTTGAAGCGAGGGCTTTGTAAGCGTTTTTAATCTGTAGCTGAATTGAAGACTTTATTGAACTCACAAACATGAATGACTCGTGAGGAGTGAGGAATCGCATGATTTTATTTTGTATTGACAAATATGTGATCACAGGTACAAGGCATGCAGTCCGAAGCTGCAATTTTGAGAAGTCCAAACATTTGGCATGAAGCTTCCCGTATTGTCAAGGAGGAAGGTTTTAGAGCATTTTGGAAAGGAAACCTGGTTACTGTAGCTCACCGGCTTCCCTATGGTGCAGTAAACTTCTACGCATTTGAAGAATACAGGACTGTGAGTTGCATTCAAGCCTCTTTTTGAGTGTGGTCTGTAGTAGTTCATGCTTCTCCGTCGCTAAGCCTTGTCTTGCTTTTTGTTTGCAGTTCCTGTACTCAAATCCAGTCTTGCATAGTTATAAAGGAAATGAAGGTGTGGACATTTTTGTGCACTTTGTAAGTGGTGGCTTGGCTGGACTAACAGCTGCTTCAGCTACCTACCCTCTCGATCTTGTAAGGACACGGCTTTCTGCACAGGTAATTATTTATCAACTTTATTTTAACTCTTTAAGAAGAAGGTGACTTTATTTACTTTTTTTTAGTCTCCCCTTGACACAAGCAGAGTTCTTTGTCTTCCCTTGGCCTAAATACATTATATTTGATCCTTTCCAGAGAAATTCAATATATTATCAGGGTGTTGGGCATGCCTTCCGTACCATTTGCAGAGAAGAGGGAATTTGGGGTCTATATAAAGGACTTGGTGCAACATTGTTGGTACGCTTTATTTGCTTAGCCTTGTTCTTTTGAATGAACTGTGTTGATTGTTAACTCCTTGGTAGTGTTGAAATAGTCGGTATAGTTAGCCGTTTAGCCAATACCTCCCACTGCAATTTTCCCTAGGCTGCTAGGGTAGATGGGAGTGTCTTAGGTGGTCTAAATGTTCAATTAGTCTGTCTAAGCGGCTGATTAGGTGGTCAAGGCACCTGATAAAGGAACGTATATGCGCTAAGAATTGTAATTGTTGTGTGAGCTGTTCAGTTAAAAATATAGACATGATTTCTCGATGATGCATTTCATGCTCAGGATCAAATTGCGGAAGAACATGAAGTGAGTGTGAGCCTATAATTACTTAGTGAACACTTTAAGAAACCAACTTTCAAAAAAATCTATTTGAGGCTAGATAATTTAATGAATCTATCTTGAAATTGAGGTAGTTAGTTTAAATATGGATAACACGTTATTGTTAAAAAGAACTGAAGACGTAGATGAAAATGTTATGTAGAAGTATTAAAATTTTAAATTAATCATCTATAGTTTAAGTTCGTATTTTTTGTTTGGTGTATTTTCTAGTAGTAATATATAACTAGTCTACCTGGAATCGTCGTAGATGCTCTAGGCTCTAGCTGTTAGGTCACCACCCAACTAGCATTATCTTTAAGCTTTTTGGTACATCTTTTGTATTGCAGGGTGTCGGTCCAAGCCTTGCAATCAGCTTCGCAGTGTATGAGTATTTGAAAAGATTTTGGCTCTATCGTAGGTAAATGCCTCTTTATTTTAAATACCAATATTGCCTAGTGAGTTCATCTGTCCAATAAGAGTCTAACTTATCCTATCATAATACATTTGTCTTCAAACTTGTTCAGGCCTAATGATTCAAATGCCGCGGTTAGTCTTGGTTGTGGCAGTCTCTCCGGAATTGTTTCATCGACAGGTTTCTTATTTGATATGTATCTAGTTACCATAGCTCATTTAGCTCAAAGAAAGTTAGATTTAGTCATGGCCCTTTTGGTATATACATTATATGAAAGTTTTGTTATATTAAATCGATAACTTCTGTAGCTACATTCCCATTGGACCTGGTGAGAAGAAGAATGCAGTTGGAGGGAGCTGGTGGGCGAGCCCGAGTGTATACCACGGGACTCTTTGGAACATTCAAACACATATTTAAAGCAGAAGGAATGAGAGGGCTATACAGAGGAATCTTACCAGAATACTACAAAGTCGTTCCTGGTGTTGGCATTGCCTTCATGACATTCGAGGAACTGAAGAAGCTCTTATCATCTGTCCCTAATTAATAATGTCTTAGTGTAAGCTGCTTTATAGAGTTTGGAGAAGAAGAAACAGATTTTTTTTTTTCCTTTGGTTGGTAGTATTTTTTAATTAGCTTTCAGTGTATAGTAGTAGTTGCAGTTTTTAGGTGTTACGAATTACAATTTGTTCCTCCTCCATTAGCATCTCTCGGGATAACAATTTTGCCTTGTTCAAGAGCTCTTTCATTGATCCAAGCTTTATGCTCTTTGTATCTATTATGGATTCTTAATATGTATCTGCAGAAAGTTTTGGTTTTTGCTCTGTTATATCTTTATCCTTACTTCAAGTTTTGTTTTTTACTCTGTTCAACGAGCCTTACTTGAAATTACGTGGTTTTTGCTCTGATAATATATGGCCTTCAGACTGGAACTTACTTGGCTGAGTAATTACTTTGATGTTCAGGCAATGGAGTTTTCGAATGAGAGAGAGACATTGCACAATGTTTTGCTAAAACAAGCGTATTTTTGAGAAATTGCAATGAAAGTTCAATCATCGATTTGACAATATATATTTGAATATCATTACAGCATACATGGAAATACAACCGAGTTCATGTCAAATATATTAAATTAAATCTATAGAAACAATTGATGAGCGTCACAACAAAGAGAACGTTACAAGTCCCTCCGGATTAACCCCAAAAGAATTAAGAATAACTTTTTTTGGCTGTACAATCAAATGATTACAATTACAGACACTGAACAAACAGACAAGAGAATCATTTCGGATTTGTTTGTTCCTCATTGCTTCTGAGGATATGAAGTTCTTCTGTGTGACTGAAGATGTTTTAATCTGTTTATGAGCGAGTCAATATATGTTCTGAGTCGATACCTTACAGAGTTTGTGAGTGTTAAAGGTGGATTGAGAATCAGCGTCTGCGCCTCTACTACTAGGAAGACTAGCAAACGCACCGCTTTTGAGTAGAGGTTTCCTGCGTTCTCTGCATCTCCCATCACTTCATCTACCTGCAATTGTCAAATTCTGAAGTCTCAACAAAAAGAGAGATTTGGCTACTCTTTAAAGACTTTAATAAACCAAAATCCTATCAAACGAACCAAATGGTATTTGCGAGTGAAATGTAAATAACAAACAATAATAACCAGATTCGTTTGGGATTGTTTATCAAGGAAATAGAAACTTACTCCTCCACTTATGCCAAGAGCCAGAGCTGCTTGAAATATTATTTCCATTGCATCCGGCATCTTTGTATTATCTACAATGATGTTCTCTGTATTTAAACGATTCTGAATAATAAAGAAACGGGAGTTTGTCTCAGCAGTTAGGTTACTCCAAGAAAATGCGTACCAGATTCAACAATCTTGGTAAGTTCTTCAGCACGCTCAACCTCCTGGACAAATTCTTTCTGAATCTGAGACAATATCTTCTCTGATCCTTCGTGGCTGCTATTTCTTCTAACTCTGTTAATATCTTGGCGCAGGCTTCCTTCTGTACCCGAGACTGCCTGAGTATGACAGATGTGCAGTGCTTGATTCCAAATTGCAAGAATCACCAGTTGCATCGAGAAAGCTTCTAAATGCTTACCATTTTCATTCTATGAAAAAGAAGCATGAAAAGTAAACGCTCAGAAACTCAAGTTAACAAGGTTTTCATGCCGAACTTTATATAACTATATTTGAAGTTGCTTACCCTTTCATGAACCAATTCTGCTATTGCTGCTGCACACTTTTGCAAAGACCGGATTCTTGTCAAACTGTTAGTCGATGGCTGTTCAAAAGCATCTACAAGATCCAGAGAGCCATGGGAAGTACTCGGGATATAATTCTGACTCTCCAAGCTTCCAAACCGACTAATGTTGTTGCCAGTGGCACCAGCTATTGGCATAGGAGCCGTTAAAGTAGTTACATTTCTCTTGATGGACTCTACAGGAGGAGAGTGTGATTTGAATGGGTAATTGAAAGGCTTCGGAGACCCAGACGAAGATGATGGTATATCAACCGGTGGTCCAGATATCAGAACATAATCTTGATCCATTGAGTCTGGAGAATCCCCTACTGCAGAACCGACGTATATTAGAAACTGCGCGAGGCATCTTTTCAAAAAAAATCTTAATGGGCTAAGCAAATAATAGAAATTTGATAACCTCTTCCTTGAATACTAAGTGATCTGGAATCAGGCAAGCTTGACGGTATGAATTGGCTTCTATCTGATAATCTATGGCCTTCAAAGTTGAAATTATTGGTGTCTGCTCTATGACTGACTCTACTATATCTGGAAGTAAGTTCCATGTTTTTCAAAGGACTAGATGCTGCCTCCCTTCTCTCAATACTAAATCCGTAAGATGACTTCATTGGAGAAGTATGTTTAAAAGATGAAGGGCTTCCCTCAGGTCCACTAGAATCATCATCTAAAAAGAACGGCAGACAGTCTTCTTGAGAAATTTCTTCCATATTTCTTGAGGGACTACTTCCAGCTGAATGAAAATCGTTCAACTTTCGTGAATCTAATCTACTCCTGCAACATTAATCATCATCAATAAAACAGCTTGAACCACAAATGATAGAAGAAACTAGTTTAGCACCGCATTTACCTTGTGAAATCATATGATTGCTTGTCTGAAAGAAAAGGATGATGAAAAAACTCTTCAAACGTCAAACGTTCCACTGTCAGACAAATTATTTCCAAAAAAAAGAAATGTTAAACACCAAAAAATAAGGACCATCAAAACACTATTAAGTGTAACAAACACATAGACTTAGGAGATAAAGAGAGCTTAACGGTAAACCTCCATATAAAATCAATACCCCGAGTATTTAAGATTAAGACACACCCAACTTTTACTGGAAAATTTCGAATTTTTGGCCACTTTTTAACAAAACAAAAACTGTGACCATGACAAAAAACGAGATATCCCGACTTGCCCATTCTCTTGTTACTTCGTCAAAATTAAATGATCCACATAAGCTGATAGAATCTGGAAATTTATTTACAAAGATGCTTACCAGGATTACGACGCAGAAGCTTCTGGCATAGATCTTTACAGTCAGTACTCAAATTTCTACAGTCTGCTGGAAAATGTAAGTCAGCTGATCTTATAATGTTCTGGAGCAACTGTTGACATTAGATGGAGAGCATGTTACCGATATTGCATTCACCAAAACACAAGCATTTAGATATTTTAGATCTCCATCAAACTTGATATACAAAACCTGAATTTGGCTGTTTCCTGTAAAAGGGGTTCTGCCTGTCACAAGTTGAAATAATATAGCACCAACACTCCAGAGATCTGCCTGTGTATCAAGGAAGAATTTAAGCAGGATATGGTGTAAGAATGGCTACGTGACATATAGAAATAAAAGTCGCACCTTTGCATCATATTTTTGGAGCTGCATAATCTCTGGAGCCATATACAGTGGTGAACCACATAAAGTTTCTGCCAAACCCCTAGGCTGCAACGATCTGAGCTAAGAAAGTGTGATGTTTAAGTGCAAATTACAAACTCAATGGGGAGTAATAAGAATGCTACCCCAGGCAAAAGAATGCAATTACCTAAAATTAGATGTATAGATACAAGAAAAGCAGAAAGAAACCATATAAGACCAACTCTGATCATCACATTACACTCATTGTTTCTGTTACAAAGGCGCTGACGACAATACCTTGCAAATCCAAAATCAGCAATCTTCAGAGCTGCATCATTATCATCTGTGGATAGAAGAAGATTCTGTTTCAAAAACGAAAGAACCTTAGCAATCGAATTTCAATTCTAGAATAAAATTATCTCTGCTAGGGCAAGAATTTCTCGGAAACTATATCCATGTGAGAAAGAAGAAAACATGTTATAGTGAAACCTAACAGATTACCCTTTTACGGCGTCCATTTCAACCCGTTGAGAGATTACTCTTTTAGAAAGAGCTCTCACGATCTGATTGACAAGAGAAGATCATATCACGGTTTGAGTTATCAGACATACCTGAGGCTTTAAATCGCGGTGAATGATATTATTGTCACGAAGAACTTGTAAGCCAGCCGCTATAAGACAGAAAATTCATTTAAAGAGTGAGAATGTGATTCCACCACTCCAAACAAAACAGCAAATGAAGAAGAATCTTTCGCAAACTTTACCTAACTGCTGCATAAAATGCTTAGCAGTAGCTTCAGGAACACTTCCATGTTTGTGAATATACATAGACAGATCACCCCCTTTACAGTACTCCAACACCAGATTTATTTTCCCAGGAGCCTATATACAACAGAAAACCACCCTCACACAATTAGACCTATCTGCAGCCTAAGCATTTACCATTTCCAATAGAAGTTATCATCAGACTACATCGTCTACAGATTTCGAAAGTGCTAAAACATCTGAAATTCAAGAAGGGCCATGGTATATTCCTCCACCCATATGACCCATTTTTCTCGTTGTAATTTCTAATAAAGCTAACACATTTAAGAATTTCACCAAATGAAGAAAAAATTTAGATGTTTCACCGAACAATGGCAGCTTATACGAGCTACATCATCCCAAATCCTGACTGTTCTGATTCCATCTTACTAGACAACCAAAGAGAACTCACTAAACCCCAAAATATAACCATAAACATAGCTAATCAAGCCAACATCTAGACTCATCGCATTCAACTTATCTAGCTAAAAACTGAAGAGCAAGAAGAAAAACTCAAAACCCAGCAACAACAAGAGAAAGATATACCTCGATCATGTCGATAAAGCGGATGATGTTAGGATGATGAATCTTCCTTAAGATGATAATCTCCGACATGAGACTCTCTTGCAACTTCTTATTAAGCCGAGCCATGGCGATCTCCTTGATAGCAACAACGGTGCCATGGACAAGGTGTCTCCCTTCCCAAACCACCGAAAACGAACCCGACCCGATTTGTCGACCCACCGCATAATCGCCGATAACCCTTCCGCTTCTCCCCACCGCCGCCAGCGACGACTGAGCCATTTTCCTCCGACGAAGGAGCAAAATCAACTCCGGAGATCCGAATATGAGCTGCAGAAATTGAAACTTCTTTGGAATTTTCGAAAACCCGCTTTGAGTTGAAAAAATGAAGGAGGATTTCAATTGGGGCGTACTGTATTGTATTCAGATAAAATGATATGAGAAGAAAGAAAGGTTTAATTTGAATTGAATTGAATTGAATGCAAGTTTATTTTTTAATTACTGTATTATGAAGGAATCAACTTGTAAAATGACGCTTCTGGTTTATACGATCAGATATGCATGATGATTTGTATTAATTTAATACACTTATGATATGATATGATTTTATTTAAAATTACGGCTGAGTGGACATAATGACATGATGATTAGTGTTCTTAATTTACAAACGCTCATCGCTACACACCAATCATGTTAATTGTTAACTAACATTAAACTTATTAGACAGAAACAAAAAAAACTACCACAATTTATGTCAAGTTACTTGCTGCCAAAAAAACTATGTGAAGATATTTCAACATATTATATAAATAATAAATTATGCGTTACTAACAAAATATAGGCGTTACTAAGTAAACGTATTACCTTATAAAATCTATATATAAAGTATTATTCAATTTGTTTTTCAAAATATATTTCAAGTAACCATGTGTGTTGTGCAAACTCACAGCTTAAAAACAGAAAATCTATTGCAGCGTTAGATTTATCATAAAAAAAAAAACAGTAACATAACAAGATTATTGTGGCCTCATTAAAAAATATATATGTGCTTTGTGTTTTTTTTTTTGTTACTAGGTGATAATCAAGACATCATGTGAATGTGTGATTGTAAAACCAATGTTGTCGTCTAAGACTGTTGTTCTTTCTTTTATTTTATTCTCTTAACATACCACATTTATATTTAATACTCAAGAACAAAGATTGTTGTTCTCGATTATTGAAGTCCGTTACAAATATATGTTTTATATATTGTTCAAAACAAACTTCTATATATACTGCTTTTGGATGTATAGGTTTTATAATTCACAGAAACAAATTTGTGATAAAAAAAAAAAAAATATAGATGGAGTATAAAACGTCTAAAATGAAGTGTGAAAATGGGATTACGTGTACATTGATATAAATGTATAAATAAAAATAGGAAATAGCGTAAGTAGTACACAAGAATTTTTTTAATTTTAGGGGCCTAAGCGGCTATAGCGTGCCGTTGTAAAAAGCCCACTAGCTTTTTCTGCTTGATTGTGACTTTAGCTGCTTTTTCTAAAAATTTCCAGCCGTTGATTCCTTTCCAAAATTCTTAGTTTCGAATTGGGAAATATACTAACTCAATAAACCCTCTAAAGGTCCTAGGTTCGAATCTGGAACATGGCATTTTGTGGCAAACTATACACGTCAATGTAATGTGTGTGACCTCTCTCATGATTGGTCATTTGTTGTAATGTTACATGTTTATATCCATCATGCTATTGCTCGGTCCATACGTTCTCTAAAGTTAGAGGTCATACAAAAAAGACGGATTGTAGATACTCATAGTCTTTAGATTAATATCATTAGATTACTAACACGGAACAGAAAATAACAAGCCGACTGTTGTATACTGCAAATATTGTTATCTTTTTGTAATCTCGGATTCGAGCATTAGCGATGAATTTTAATCCTTATGGTCTTTGACTCGAAAAATCATATGCATCAGCATCAGTCCAAAACTCCTAGGATTAGAAAAATTATCTATGTGTCTGATCTATTTTTTCTTTTCAACCACACTGAATTACTATCCTAATTTGTATTCTTTCATATAATTTTATAAACCATATATGAACTCGCTATTGCTAGTTAAATTTATAGGCGTTTAACCACTCTGCCACAACAACAATTATTATTGTGATGCCCCTATTTTTATTTATACAAAGTACTTAGCTGAATCCCTTGCTTGGTGGACTTTCCCTTAGGCCGGACCTATTTTTAAGTACAGACAAGATTAAGGATACAATAAAAATTCCATTAATTAATACTATATAAATTAATAATTACTATAAATTAATTATTTTTTTTGGTCCCGAATCGAGCCAGTGTAAAATTTAACACAATTTCATAAGATAATATGATAATTTTTTTTTTGAAATCACTATGTAAATATATTGTCCCAACAATAAGATAAATTAATAATTATAAATCTTATACGAACATATCTAAAACAATTTTATAAAATATGAATCTATTGCTGTTTGTTTATTCATAAAATTAGAATCTCGTTGGACCCATCTCTAATCTTTCTTGTGTATCCACAACTCTTGATGTTATACTCCCATAAATCTTTGCTATTTGATCGATCATGGCTGATTTTGCAGCAACTTTTAGATGAGAAATCATTGCTAAGTTTGGTGTGAAAAGAAAATATGAGATGACGTGAAAAATGCTTAATCAAATACCAAAATAAGTTAATAAAGCAAATAAAAGTATCGTAAAAAGCAAATAATAAGTAAATACTAAGAAAATTGGAATATTAACAAAATTTATAGAATATTTTCTCTCTTTTTTTCATCCTTCCATTTATCCGCATACTTTTCGATTACCTTTCGTAACTTATAATCATATTTCTTTATTCTGTTTTTTTGTAAAAAAAAATCAGTTGCTACAATGATATGATCAATCTATCATATCTTGACTGATTTAATTAGATCCAGTTATACAATTTTTTGGAATTGAGAAAATATGACTTTCCTTTTTTGTTTTCAAAGTAACTCTCATCAACTATTTTGTTTTGAACTATTAATAATAAAACATAAGAAATTTCATACAAAATAAAATTTAAAAGATTATGTACTGAATTTCTTTATCTCTTTTATTTAATAACTTATTCATTTATATAAGTTTTTTGGTTTAAATTACTTTATGAACCTAAAAACATGATAACTTCATATGATTTTACAAAAAAAACACATGTTAAAAAAACTTTAAATAAATGAAAAACTCACAAATTAGAGAAATAAATGCATTATAATGATAAAAAAAATATGAAGTGTACAAAATGTACACAGTAGACCTTTAATACTTTGAAAATAAGTTTATGTTTTAAATAGAACCCTAAGCAACCTGTTGTGTGGCGTATGCCAATGACCGACACTGCGACCATCTTCCTTCTTCGTCTATCTTCGAATCCGAATTTGTTTTCTTCATTAACTATCATCGACCATCTCCTTACATTGTGCTGGCACATGTGAAGAACATATACAATTTGTGGTTCCTCATCTTCATGCTTATGGTAATAATTAAGAGTTTACATTTGATTTAATTTTCTTTTCTAAAAAAATCGTTTAATTCATCTTTCTTTCATGGTTTTTTCAGACAAGTATGAAAGGTGCACCGACATCGCCGATGACAAACTTCAGCACGAAATGTTTGACTGCGTTCAAAATTACGGTCCCGGTCCCTACAACTTTCTAGTCATCACCGGCAACGGTGATTTTGCAAAGCCGATGGAGTTATTAAAAAATTGTGGAGTTCGAGTGTATTTGGCAAAACCGAGTAAGTGCAGTTGGAAACTTGATCAAGCTGCTTCTGCTGGTTGCATCTTCAATTTCAGGGAAGTGATAGATATGAATCCTAAGTAAAACATGTCTTGCTTAAGACAATGATCTGGGAAGTCTGTTTTAGGACCACCAACTTCTTGAAAAAAATTGATTTTTTTTTTAAATTAAACAAAACATCGAGAACAATAAATAAGTGAACAAGAAATCTATCAAAAATAGAAGTGACAAGCTCAAGACTTGGTAAGTGAGCCCTGTTGACATCCCAATACATTCATATGCCATAGCTACGATCGATGATATCCATATATGAGTCGTTGGGTTTAGTTTGGAGAGAAGAAGATTCATAATCTTTCGATTAGATTACTATCAATGACTCTTATGTACAGAAAATAACATGCCGACGGTTATATACTACAAAAAAAAATTGTATCTTTTTATAATCTTGGATTCGAGTATTAGCGATGAAATTTAATGTTTATGGTTTTCGACTCGAAAAACCATATGCCTCGGTCCAAAACTCTTTGGATTAGAAAAATTATCTAAGTGTTTGATCCTAATTTGTGTTCTTTCATATAATTTTATAAACCAAACTCGTGGTAACAGAAAAACTATATGATATGTTATGATGAAATGATTCAATTAAGGAGTTCCTAAATAAATATACAAATAGCTGATGGTAATGTATATTATTACATTCGTGGCATTATTCTTAAATAAATAATTACAATAACACAAAAAAATTCACATTATATTATTTTATATGATAGTTTTAGTACCACCAAAGAATATAGAATACTCTCTAATCATCCTCCTTCGATAATTTCCAAAGTGTATCTCAACACTATTTTTTTTTTTTTTTTTGTCAACTACCACTACTATTTTGTCTTCGTAATTAAAATTAGCTTTTAACTAAAAGGCGTTGTGGTTGTCATGGGTTTCTCTTGGGCTATTTCGGTCATTTTTGGCCCAATCGGCTTCGTTCTTACGATCCATTGCTGTTAACTACATGACCGTCTTCTTCCAAAATCACGCTGATATCAAAAACTTGTGTTTGCTTCACAGCGAAGATAAAAAGGTGTTAGATACCGTGAGAAAGTGACGGAATTTGATTTTTTTCCTCTCCGCTCCAATCTAAACAAGGTCTGAGTCGTTTCAATGAAATTAGTGTCGCTCAATTTGAAATTTCGTGAGATGAGATATTCGATTGGATTCAAAGTTGTGATTCAGTGATTGATCTGTTTTCTGGTCTCTTAGATTCTAGAATTGGGTTGTTGATTGATTCTGTTGCTTGTATCTGTGCATTGATCTGAATGTTTTGATCCTGTGGTCAGATATCTTATGATGGGAATAAGCAAAACGGAGATCAATTTGCGGAGATTGCTTTCCGCTGCACCTAATCAGCAAAATCAGTCAAAGCTTATGCATGTACGTCCTTTGGATCTTCATGTTTAAACTATTAGTTTCGTGCTTATGTTGATGAAACAGTGTTGCAGTATGTTGCTACATTGAGGGAACAATTAGAACAACTCTCGGAAGAGAAGACCCCTGAAGGGCTTCCCAGGTTGGTTACTTACTCTCTTATTGATTCAGCATTGCATTTTAAAAGATTCCTGCTTTGGTGTTTGACTGCTGAGAAGATCTATGTCTCTTTTTAGGATTAAGGGTTAGAGATTTGAATTGAATTGCTTCGTTTTATAGTTGCTCCAATGTACATGTTTTTGGTGAAAGACTAAGCTATTTGATGCTCTTTCAAACCTTTGCAACTATTATGAGAATGTACTTAGTTTCTCCTTTGATCTCTTTGTCCAGAGTTACAAAGGCGAAGTTAAATGAGTATTATGAGAAGATTGAAGCTGTTGCTTCGAAGATAGCTTCTCAGGAGGTAAGTCACAAGAATTAGAAAGGGACCGTTCATTTCAATTGTATAGCTAGGACATTAGGAGTAACGTGTTAGAAAATACATTTAGGCTCTTGCTAATATGAACTTTCTTATTTACTTCCCCAATTTTTACTATGCATTTGGTCTGAGAAATTGTTTCCCCTTGGTTAGATTCAGGAACGCACATTTTGGCTTGCTTCTGCATAGAACCATTGTTTAGTTGCAACTTGCAAGAATTCAAGTTTTACTTCTGTAACTTATACCAAATTATTGATTTTTGCTAAATTCACAGCCTGAGACGGAGGTATCTGATGAACCCTTTGCAAAAGATTCGACTAGTGGAAGCTCACCAAAAATAGAAGATGATCCTCGAAGCCCCACTTCTCCGCAGCTGAGAAGAAGAATCGTGTAAGTGGAATACTAGATTCACAAGTTCACATTCTTCTCAAGTTGTAAATTCTTTTCTTGATTACTTATCTGCTTCCTTGATCAAGGTAGGCCTGCAAGTTCCAAGGAGCAAAGCTTTGATGCTGCTTATTCATCAAAACCAATAAAACTAGACACCGCAGCTCAAGCGCACATTGACAAACACAGGTAGTTTCATAGATCACCAAGAAAAACTAGGAACTCATTTCTATCTATGCACTTTCGTTAATAGAACAAAAATAATCGCATAAAGGTAAAGCTTTATTTATTTGAATTAAAATTGAATTTGCCACTTCATGCCACATTGGTAATTCATTTGATGACAGAAATCTTCAAGAGGATATAACCGATGATATGGTGGTACTAGCAAGACAATTCAAGGAGATAAGTCAAGCGATGAGCCAATCTGTACAAAATACAGAACAGGTGAGATGTTAACCATTTCCTCACTACCCATTATTCTTACTGTTATCAACAACAATGGGATAAGAGAAGAATCTATAGTTTGGTTCATATATTCTTTTAACGAACTTCATTGGTCCTAACATTTATCTTTCTTTCTTATTTTGTGGATTCATTAACAAAAGATACTTGACTCTACCGAGGAGGCCATTGAGCAAAGCTTAGCGAGCACAGGACATGCAACCACAAGAGCCACAAATATATATTCGCAAAGCTCAAAGACAAGTTGCTTCCAGTGGCTATTGATCTTCGCCATGACCTGTGTGTTCATAATGGTTGTCCTGTTGATCCGAGTTACATAGAAAATGGTTCGGAATGTGAACCAGATTAGTGAAAATTTAAAGAACATTTCAGTTTGTTAAAGTTATGTTGCCTTGTCTAAATTCTGAGTTGGATATGTGAAATGAAACAGCATACTTTGATTCTGAAGAGATTTTTGGGTTACATTTTGAGAAATGAAATATCGTAATTTGACCGGTTTGGTTGAAAGACCGGTACGATTTGGTTTAGTATAATTAATCTTCTTCACAACATTTAAAGTTAAAACCCTAAGAAAATGCAAAAACCCTGAGAGAATCCATTTCTTGCAATCACAATGGGTTTCGCTTTGTGCATTCGCAGATCAGCTTCCAGTTTGGCTTCCGTGTGTGGTCGTGTGGCTCGAGCTCAGGCCGTCACCGTCATCGTTAATCGTTCGTCTCTTGTTCACAAGCCATATCTGCTTCGTCCTTTCGTCTCTCGTGGATTTACTTATTCGACGACGGCCACTGAGCGATTAAAGTCCGATCAGTCGCTTCTACAAGTGATTGACTCCGAGATCAACGATTCTTTCGAAGACGATGATCACGATGTGGTAATATCTTGTCTCTATTACTTCATTCCTGGAGAAAAACACAGAATTTGTGGATTTGGTTACTCCGATAGTTATAATTTTGATTTCTGATAGAGAAATGCAAAAGCAGTGTTTAAAATTTGGTCGTTTCTGTGATTTTGCTTAGTAGAAGCCATAAGCTTCAATGAAACTCATGGTTGAATCTAACTGGAGACTTAGTTTATCTATGCCTTAATTCATTGCATTTCAGTCAGAGTTTTTGAGTTATGTCTGTACATTTTCGAAACTTGATCATGTCTTTATAATTTTTACAAGCATTGATTAAGGTTTTCTGGTGTAAGGCAAATCAAAAGCATTGGTTTCTGGGGTATATATATATACATGTTGTGTTCACATGAACCTGATTTAATTTCTTGATTTTAAGTTTTTGAAAGCTTATATGATTCTGGTTATGTGTTTCTTTATGCAGGAGGATGAGATAACAGCCTCTAGTGACTTTCCTTTCAAAATCGAAGATAATCCTGGACACCGGACTGTGACATTGACTAGAGAATACAATGGAGAGCAGATTAAAGTGGAAGTAAGCATGCCTGGTCTTGCCATGGATGATGATGAAGATGATATGGATGACGATCAAGATGGTGATGGTCGTCATGAGAAAGCAAATGAATCAAGCATTCCACTAGTTGTCACTGTGACCAAGAAGAGTGAACTCAGCCTAGAGTTTAGCTGCACTGCTTTACCTGATGAGATTGTCATAGATGGTTTGTCTGTGACCCGACCAGAGAATTTTTCCGAAGAACAACTGGCATACGATGGGCCAGATTTTCAGTAAGCAACATTTATCCCAAGTTCAATTGCTTTAACCATGATGACCAAAAAACTCAACTCTTTCCTTTTTTAACTTTGCAGAGAGTTGGATGAAAATATGCGCAAATCGTTCCACAAGTTTCTAGAGACCAGAGGAATAAAAGCAAGCACAACGGATTTCTTGTATGAGTATATGATGAAGAAAGATAGCAGAGAGTACTTACTATGGTTGAAGAAGCTCAAAAACTTTGTCCAAGAATAAAAAACCCACTTAGATGAGTTTTTACAAACGTACGGTTGCAGGTTTTATTGTAATGACTTTTGAGTTCACATGGGTTTTGAATGTGAAGTTCGATTTTAAATCTTTGTGTTATCCACAAATTAGAAGAAATATAACATATTCTGCATGGAGAAATGATACAACCAGAAGTGGTAAATCAAAGTTTGCGACTATAAGGAGTTTTTGACATGAAAAGAAGTTGCATTCACAAGCTTGTCATCGGCAATTTTTATGGACCTTTTATAATTGACTGAAAAACATTAATCAAATGATTGTTTAAAAACAAAATTTATTTACATGTAAACAGATGTTATGCAAAAATTCATAGCTTGCAAAAATTAAACTTGGCAAGAAGCCTAAACGTTTACATTTAATCACAATAAGTTTATATCTTTTTATATAACACTAACATTTGAAATATATATAAACTCAATTGGTACAAACAAGGTATTGAGCTTTGTTAGGAAACGGTGAAATTAAAATGTTGTTATTTAGATCACTGATGCATTTCATCACGTTAATTTGTCTACAATCCAGTCCATTGATTGTAAGACACCTAGGATGATGTCTCTACCAAACAGACAAATGAGGCTTTTACTAAAAAAATGGAGCATTTGCGAGTATTAGACGAATTAGATATATTGTATCGAGTTGTAGAATATATGAATCAGAGTCGTTTCCAATACTATTAAATTCTTTTTATTAGTCAAAGTAATGTGATGTGCACTTAGAAGTTTCATCAGAAAGATATAGCAACAACTAGTATTTGAAGAAGGGACATTACGAATTTCATCTAATAAATCTAAGGATAATTTTGTTATTCTACATTCCTTTGTGGAAATTGTTTTATTTATTTTTATTTATATTATTGATTGTATTAAGAATGTTTTGTACTTTTTCCTTTGTCAATTTTTAATGATATAATATATTTGATTTACTGGAACAAAAAAATAACAAGATTCCATATATATTATTAAATACAGATTCGTGAAGCTACCACAATATTTATCATCAGTTTTTCACTTGATCCTATGTAAGTTAATTTTAATCTTTATTCTCAAGCATAAATAAATAAAATCAAACAGAGAAAACTTACATTCCTTCTAGAAAACCGAGTGCTTTATGTTTTAGACATATGGCATAATGTTATTTGTATTCTTCTTTATTCCTCATGTTTTTATTCCATGTCTTTGTAACTCAACTAAATACTAAAATATAATTTATTTCATAAAAGGTCGATATGTTAACAACACATGTTTCTTATTTCATAACAACAAATGTTGTCTATCATCTAGATAGTATTTTTTCTGAAAAAAATTATATAAGGAGGAGTAGCCGATTGTAATTTCTATTGTTTCCAGCTTACTTTTCGAGTGAGAGTTTCACGATCCGGGCCAACAACTTGTAAAGAGGCTTGGAAGCATACACTATATATCCCCAATTAAATTGGTAAGAACATATGTTCAGGTTCTAATATTATTATTATTATTAATATCAATTTTACCATATGATTTGTATTTATCATAAATATTGAGGAAAATGTAAGATTATATTCTTCTAATTAGTGTATTGATTTGTAAACTAAATTATTCTACTTTACAAGTTCAACTAGCTATCATTCATTCATGTCTGATTTTGTTCTTATAGTGAATAGTGACACAGCTATTACACTACGGCACACACTGTTTTATTGTTTTTACTCTGCCAATAAATCATTACTAATCTGGTATTATTTTGAGAATTTGTAAACCTTTACCATTGTAAAATTTTTAAAGACAGAGATATTCATATTATCAAATTTTAAAGTAAAGAAAAACTCACACACACAAAACATATAATTATAGTATTGTATAAATAAAATGTTATTATTCGCTTACGTGTGCTATTTCGCATAAACTTGACAAACAAAATATGTTATTATTTTTATTGAGTTTCAGGTATCGTACTTATAAATTGTTTTACAGAATGAAAACTTAAGTAATTCTTGAGACTAATATCATATTATTTTACCCGCGCAATGTGCTAAAGTATATATTATAAACTCAACCAACAACATTATTCGATCTGGGAAATAAATAAATAAACGAATAAAGGCAAAAAATCATTAAGAAAATTAAAACATATAATAAATCCCACATGCCCACAGATCATTCTGTTAAGGATCAATCATAATCAAGCAATAGCTCAATCAAAAGAATTGATATTCCTGCAATCTTCTTAATATGTAAAGTCAATATTGTGTATTTACTTACTCATAGGAAGAATCTGGTCTTCTTCACTCAATAAAGATTATCAAAAATCAAACATGCCCACAGATCATTCAACCTCACATCCCATAAAAGCTTAAATATAAAGATTCACAGGTCATTTATACTCTCGAACATGTTGGTCTTGATTCCTCTTTCTCTATATATAACTACACCTGTGTTCACATCTTTCTCGATATGCATATATATATCTACGATGTTCCAATTCTTAAATTTTTGCTGAAAATTAAGATAAAATTTTCAAGGCTTTTGGGTGGTTTTTAAAGAGATGTGATAATGAGAAGGAGAGGAATTGTAGGAACACAAAAATGGAAAAATTCTTGAAGTTGGCACAATCATTTGCATTTGTTTGGGGATTCATCTTGCTGGCGGCTCTTGTGTGTTGCTGCATCAGCACTAAACCTAATGGCGAGAAGGATGATGATACCGGTTGCGCCGCCTGCGACGGAGGGCATGCCGGGTTTTAGTCGATCCTCTCTTTCTTTCAGCGTTCTTCTTTGATCGTCTCGTAGATTTGTACTACACACATCGTCATGGCTTAGCCTTTTCATAATTACACAAAACATTTTTGGCTTAATTACTCCTCATATTTCTTTAGTTAATAACATATAAGCAAACTAAAATTTCGTGGGTAAATATGAAATTCACTAGCTATAATATAATCATTGGGATTTATTATTAACCGTAAGGAACGTAAGACTAGGAACATTTTCGTTTTTCACCGTTTTTTTGTTATAATTGAGTTTATACTATATATTTCCAACATTATTGTTACAGAATAAACTTTATACTACTAAAAAAAAGTACAAATTAGAAAATATCCATATCTTTGCAAGATATTTACAAATAATGTCATCGTTAAAATGAATAAAAATTCATTTTTTAAAGGTAAAATTGTCTTAAATTTGACCCAAACAATTTTTTCGGATCAATTAATGTTATTTAGATCTGGAATAAGAACATGTGAGTCGGTTTTTCGGATCATAGAGTGCATTATTAATTCTCTACAATCCCTACAACCAAACTCAGTGCATAATATTTATTTAATTTAATAAGAAATTTTAATCATATATGAAAACAAATATTAATTTCAAATTTCCTAAAATATATCACCTAATTAATGTAAATATATTGGTAAAAAGAAACATAAATCTGAAGAATTAGTTTTAGGAATACATAATATTTAAAGAGAAAATCTAAAATAATAAGAATCAATCAAAAATTTATTTCTTATTATCTCATTACGAATTTTAATAAACTTTAAATTCATTACAAATCCAAAATGATTCAAAACAATATAATAATTTATTATCAAATCCAAAAAAATATTTTCTTATTAACTTTTAATTAGTTATAAATCCAAAATAATTTGCCATTAATTATTTTGATTTAGTTGCATTTTATTTCGTTTTATACCCATACTCGCTAATTTTTAAAAAAAATATATTTTATGTTCATACTTGCTGATTTTTTTAATTTGTTAAAATAAAAAAATCTAAATGCAATCAATATTTAAAATATGTAATTAATATTAAATTATGTAGTCAAAAATATACCAAACAAATTTTAAACATGTGTACACTACTATAAATACAATTCACATTGAGAATGCTCAAAGATACTCTTTGGCGCCAAAGTAATTAATTATTCTTGAAAGTCTTTCAACAAAGCCGCAGCCACATACAGATCTAACCCTAACCCTAGTTTTGTAGGGTTACTCTCTCAAGAGTCTCTATTCTCGATCTCCGTCGGAACCGAAACCATGTATTACGCCAGTAAGATCCTTGAAATTGGTTTTGAGCTAATCGATCTGTCATGTTAAAAAAGCGGATCTGATAAGTTTTTTATTTTCTTTTTCTTTTTGCAGATGCAAAAACAAGCGTCTTCTGGGACGTGGAGGATTTTCCAAACCCTGTTGGTCGCTCGTTTTATGAGATAATCAAATCAGCTCTTGAGAACGAAGGCTATCGTGGTGAGGTATCAATCATTGCTTATGGTGAGAAGAAACCTGACGATCTGGATAGTGTAATCGCCTTCGTACCCAAAAGTGATTATTCTTCTCTTAATTAAGCCCTCTTTTATTACTTATATATCAATCCAAAAGTAATTTGACATCTCGTTGATATGATCATATGCATTTTCAGGGGGTAAACTTGCGAGACTTAATAAGATGTTAGTGGACATTGCAATTTGAACACTCGACAATCCTCTTCCCAATACTTATCCTGCAAATTTGATGGTAGTCGCCAAAAACATCCCTGAAGAAAATGAGTTCGTTGGACATCTTGATTTGTTGCGAGCGATTGATTACAATCTTCTCTTAGTTGTGGCTAATGACTGCGCACCAGAAGAAGCCTCACTTCCGTATGTATTCACATTATGGTTTTGGGAAAGCCTATTAGATGGAGCAAAGCCTCTCGGCAAAACCCATTTACAGAGCCTATTAGATCGATCAAAATTTGTTGGATTCGGAGAGGAACCCGAAGAGGACATCGACCTCGACGCTCCTTGTCCTTTCTGTGGAAAGTAGCTGATGCAGGGATGGACACACAGTAATGTTTTGTGTATGATGACATTGACTCTTTGTTCTCGTAAACTCTGTTTTGTGCTGAGATGTTTTATCACATGCTTTCTTGAGCTTTGCTCGTACTAATGCCATATGTTTTATACTTTGCTCGTACTAATAATGCTTTCTTGAAAGATATCATTTCCTGCTAGTTTAATGATTAATTGTACATATATATATGATTGTGCCCTGGATCTTGGATTAAACATACGGCTGAATTTTGAACAAATGGTTTCATTGCTTGCCGAGAAGGATCCATTTCCTCATGGGATAAGATAACTGAATAAAGTAATCTGGAAAATAACAATACAGGTTGATGTAAATGAACGAGATTGACCAAGTATAAATCTGGTTTTCCAGATGAATTTCCTGTCTACACGGAACTAAAGACAGAAAATCAGAAAACCCAACTCAAACCATCAACATTTGAAGATTTAGGAAGAATCTATCTACAAATAACAATGAAACAATCCGAAAAACCATTTCTAAATACTTCATATATTATAACGAGAAATAGGCAGGCCCTTTCTAAAGAGCCAGCAATGTTATCTGATAAAACCAAAGCCTTATAATAGACAGAAAACATAGTATCATTCTAAACGAAGTTGTCAGCATCAATCATCATCAGAATCGGAATCGGAATCACTTAGGATAGCGGAAATACCATCCCAAAGGTTTGTCCAACGCCATACTAAGCTTGCAGTAGCAGGAGGTGGCACTTCTTCTGGTGGGCAGTCATCAGGCACAGTTAAGAAAACATTGAAGCTTCTTTCTTCCAAAGTTTTACAAACATAGAAGATTGACTTTTGCAATTACCAACAGATTGACTTGTATAGAACTTACGGTCGGGGGATTCTCGTATGCCCATTCAACCATGTCCAATAACATCTTATGAAGTCTCGTGTATTTTTTCGCCGCTGGGATAATTATACAAGACATAATATGAGTTAGGCAATAAAAAAAGAGAAAGTTACGAGTTGTGTTTAAGCAAGAGGAAGTCACCTTGGTATCTGAACAGCATTTCGGACCATCTAAAGTGACACATGGCTTTAACTAGGAGCTTCCCAGCATCATAAAGCTGGATGTGTACTTTACCAATATAACCTTCAACCTCAAGAGCTCTTTTGATACTTCCAGTAAACGATTCCACAGAGCGACCATGAGGGACTGGGAAATCATCCACGTCCCAGAAGACGCGTGTTGTAGAAGCTGCAATTGTGAAACGGTAAAAACAAACAAAATTAAATAACGGGACAATCAGATTGATCGATATGAAATCTAATCTAGATGAAGACGAACAACTTCGAGCTAAAAGATTGATCTTACCGGTGTATAAGTCGGACATGGTTTCGAGCGGCGATCGATTCATAAAAATTCGATAGAAGATTCTGTAAATGAAAAAGAAAATGTGTTAGATCTCTGGCTGCTAGTTTGCTGAAATTGTGGCTTTTATATGCAGGCCTGGCCCAACTATCTCACAAAATTGTAATAAATTGATTTTAAACGTGTAATTAATAGAAATTATTGTTATTATATATGTTTTTTTTAGAAATGAAAATATGAAAAAGTAAAATAGAAAAATAGTTAAAATGAATTCTAAATTAAGGATGACACGTGTCAGCTTGTAATTAAGAGAAATTATTATTTTTAAATATGTTTTTAGAAATAAAAATATGAAAAGATAAAATAGAGAAAATATTATTTTTTGTATATGTTTTTTTATGAATGAGAATATCACAATAAAGAAAAAATGAAAAAACACATGTTAAAAGGTTATATTCAATTATGTTGTTTGAATTTCTTTAAAATAGATTAATGGATTAAGTTATTGTCAAAATTGTATTAATTGATTTTAAATATGTAATTAAGAGAAGTTATTATTTTTAAATATGTTTTTTAGAAATAAACATATCAAAAGATAAAATAAGAGATGATGACATTTTTGTTTCTGATGGTAGTAGTATGATATTTCACGTTTTCAAATTTTTTTTATTGCTCACTATTCATCCGTTTTGATAAAATATTAAAAAATCTTAGCAACTGTTTATTGATCAAATTGTTGCATGTAATGTTTAATTTTAGTATAAAAATGATGTTCAAGATCCTTTATATATGATATAATCCTTATTGAATATTTTAATATGTTATTATCTTGATATTTTTATATCTATTATAAATGGAAGATAATGATAGCTGTACATTACAATTATCCCTACAAAATAGTTAATAATTCATAAATTTTTCAGTATATCTTAATTTGTTCATTATATCAAATATATATATTATATACATAAATAAGTATTAGTAAGGCATCATACGATTTTTTAAAAACATTAAATCATAATATTATATTTTCCATATTTTTTTTGTAGAAATATAAATTTTCAGTTTCTTTAAATTTCCTAATCCTTATATAACTATCTTGCAATAAAGTAAAAATATTTTAAAAAAGCAATTTATCTATGATATAAAAAACTTTATCTAAAGCAAGAAAATGAAATTCAGGATATTAACAAAATTTCGTGAATTTTTATAGTAATTTAACTTTTATACGATTATCTTTTAGTTTTTTTAAACCTAAATGATAATTTTTTAATTAAATAAATTTATTAAGAATCGAATGGTAATTTTTTAATTAGATATCTTGCTGCAGGTTTGTTGAAATTGTGGCTTTTATAAGCAGGGTCGGGCCCAACTGTCTAAAGCCGAAAAAAAACCAAAGAAATTGGCCCATTATAATAAACAAAGTTGAAACCAATTTTTATAATAATACTAGGTAGTTTTGCGTGGGTTATGTGTTAAAATGAATTTGATCATTGATTTTTTTTCTAAAAATCCATTAAATATATATAATATACTTTCTTACAATTTTTATCTTTAAATTTATTAAAACTTTTAAAATATATATTTGATATTTAATATTATACTTCCTCTGTTTCACAAAGAGTGTCTTTTAAAGTTTTTGCACATAGATTAAGAAAACCTTTAAATTTTCTGTTTTACCGTCTATTAATTAATTACACGATTTTTTCATTGGTCAATACATTAAAATAATAGAGACAAAACTGAAAAATTTACCAAACATCTGCATTGGAAATACAAAACGACACTCTTTGTGAAACAAAAATAAAACCTTAAAACGACACTCTCTGTGAAATAGAGGGAGTAATTTTTTTATTTATTGTATTATATAACAGTGTGTTAAATTAGTTTTACACT
Source organism: Crucihimalaya himalaica (assembly GCA_004349715.1). Lineage (NCBI taxonomy): Eukaryota > Viridiplantae > Streptophyta > Magnoliopsida > Brassicales > Brassicaceae > Crucihimalaya > Crucihimalaya himalaica. The sequence goes on along the minus strand of SMJT01000010.1, from coordinate 2,632,208 downwards.
ACAATTTGATAAAGTGGATGGAACTAATCCATAATTATTTTATTAAACCGGTTGTTTTGGTTATGTTTGTCAAAACATTGATATATTGGTTTGAAAATAATAACAGTAAAAAATATTGTTTCTCTTTTTGTCATTTATATTTTTTCATATTTTTTCCTCTAATATTTTTAAGTAATTTTATTTGTTAAAGAGTCTATTTTATTGAACAAATAAATATTTTTAATCGAACATAGTTTATTTAATTCGAGTAGGTACCGTCAAAAGAAAATCAGAATAAAAACATAATTTGTTACCTGATAACTCTTCATCATTGTCTTTCATATCATTCAACTCAATAAACATAAAGAATCTGAAAAAAAAAAAAATCAAAACCAATAGAACATTGTTGTTCTTTAACACTATTCAACTTAGTAAAAATAATTTTTCACTTGTCGTTAGTTCGACGATAGCAGTTAAAGGCTGATTCAACATCGAAATCACAGCTTGTGTACATACTTACAAAGTTGACATAAGAAAACAATTTGAATTCTATTAGTTGTAGAAAAAAAATTGAAATAGAATTTACAAAATTATGTATTACTTGAAATATGATGAATAATGAAATGTATGTCTTTCTATTTATAGGTAGACATTAAGGCTCTCGAATTCAGGAGCATATGAAATTTGAAGCGGTTTACCCAAGATAAAACATGAAAACATATATAGAATTTGATGATTTTGGTTTAATATTCTGAATTAATACTAATTAATAGTTGTATGTTATGGAATCATCAATTAGTGCATTTGAATTAGTGGGCGTTAATTACAAAATTTCGTGGGTTGAAAGACTAACGTATTGAAATAGACAATTATTAAAATTGTTATCACTTCAACTTAGACAATAATTTAAAGTTGGTTTTTAAATCCAAATATTTTTAAAGGGAGACTAATTAATGCATCTAACTAGGCAATTATTGTATTTTTATCTCTTACGTTCTTCCAAGTTTTGGGACCTGACAATTTTCCACGACACAGTTTTTTTGTCAATGAGAATATCAAGTGTTACAATAAAGAAAAATTGAAAAACACATGTTAAAGGTTTTTGTCAATTATGTTGTTTGAGATTCTTTCAAATGTTTTAATGAATTATGTTATGGTCAAATTGCATTAATTGATTTTAAACATGCAATTAAGAGAAATTATTGTTATTATATATGTTTCTTTAGATATGAGAATATTAAAAGATAAAATAGAGAAATAGTTAAAATAAGAGATGACGCATATCAGATTGTGGTTAAGCGAACCCTACTTTATTATATAAGATGTGAAAATTCTAATATTAAATATGAAATAGATATTTAACAGTGTTTGATAAATTTAAAGATTTTATATATATATATATATATATAATAAAATAGAAATTTTGTATATGTAATTAAGAGAAGTTATTATTTTTAAGTATTTTTTTTAGAAATAAAGATATCAAAAGTTAAAATAAGAGAAGTTATTATTTTTTGTATATGTTTTTTATGAATAAAAAAATCAAGTGGTACAATAAAGCAAAAAAATGAAAAAAAAAACACATGTTAAAAAGTTATAGTCAATTATGTTGTTTGAATTTCTTTAAAATAGATTAATGGATTAGGTTATGGTCTTGTATTAATTGATTTTAAATATGTAATTAAGAGAAGTTATTATTTTTAAATATGTTTTTTAGAAATAAACATATCAAAAGATAAAATAGAAAAGAATAACAATTTGGAAATTTTCTAATTAATTAATTAATTATTACAAATTGTATTAATGAGTTAAGTTATGGTCAATTAAAAGAAATTATTATCTTGGTATATATTTTTTTGATATATATGTTTCTTTTAAGAATGAGAATATCAAAAATTAAAATAGAGAAATAATTAAAATGAAGGATGACAAATTGTAATAATTCATTTCTTTTGTATATTTCTTTTGTTAAGTTATTGTCAAATTGTAATAAATTGATTTTAAATGTGTAATGAATAGAAATTATTGTTCTTATATATTTTTTTTTAGAAATGAGAATATGAAAAGGTAAAATAGTAAAATAGTTAAAATGAATTTTAAATGAAGGATGACACGTGTCAACTTGTAATTAAGAGAAGTTATTATTTTTAAATATGTTTTTAGAAATAAAAATATCAAAAGATAAAATAGGAGAAGTTATTATTTTTTGTATATGTTTTTTTATGAATGAGAATATCACAATAAAGAAAAAATGAAAAAAACACATGTTAAAAGGTTATAGTCAATTATGTTGTTTGAATTTCTTTAAAATAGATTAGTGGATTAAGTTATTGTCAAAATTGTATTAATTGATTTTAAATATGTAATTAAGAGAAGTTATTATTTTTAAATATGTTTTTTAGAAATAAACATATCAAAAGATAAAATAGAAAAATAGTTAAAATAAGAGATGACACGTGTCAGTACATGGTTAAACGAACCCTATTTATTATATAAGATACGCCTTCGACCGTACGGTCATTTTAGTAAACGCTTTCTTCCTCTCGAAGGTGAACTCTAATTTTGTTCAGAGAAAAGCTATGGAGAAAGGAGAAGGTAGCAAGAAAACACCAACTAGAAGAGCAAGTAAGAAGATTTATTTTTCTCTGTCACCGTATTTATCTTTCTCTATCTCCGAATCTTATTCATACTTTTTTTTTGTTTTTTTTGTTAGGGATCAGGAATAGAAATGCCGAAATTAGGAGTAAAGAGGAAGCAAGGTTACTTGAGATTTCGAAAAGAGATCCACGAGTATTTGACATTCTACAAGTTGGTGAAGAACACAGACGACATGAGAAGCAACTCGACTATAACGGTCGAAATTTTGGCTATTTTGTTTTCATTAACGCGGATAATATCAAAGATGACATCCCGATTGGGTTTAATATTCAGAAACTTAGAGCCCACATCACCAGTCTACTCAGAGCAAGATTCAACCAATCTTCTTTTATTATGAAGATACATTTGATAGGTAATATGTTCGGTTTATTTTTGCGTCATAACATGCCGCAAAACTGGAACGGTATAATTGTCACTGACGTTTACCCAAGGGATGCATTTTGTGGTGGCGAATGTGGAAAGCAGATACAATTTGCAGTTTCTCATCTTCATGCTCATGGTAATAATTAATTAAGAGTTTACATTTGATTTAATTTTCCTTTCTAAAACGATCGTTTAATTCATCTTTCTTTCATGGTTTTTTCAGACAAGTACGAAAGGTGCACCGACATCGACAATGACAAACTTCAGCACGAAATGTTTGACTGCGTTCAAAATTACGGTCCCGGTCCCTACAACTTTCTAGTCATCACCGGCAACGGTGATTTTGCAAGGCCGATGGAGTTATTAAAAAATGTGGAGTTCGAATATATTTGGCAAAACCGAGTAAGTGCAGTTGGAAACTTGATCAAGCTGCTTCTGCTGGTTGCATCTTCAATTTCAGGGAAGTGATAGCTAGTATTCCTAGTCACAGTCACAGGTGAGGTGCAAGTTAGGGCTTGTTTGTTTTAGGTGCAATTAAATCCCAATTAAGTTTCAAGGCATTGTTTTGTTTTAGGGCTTCTTTGTTTTTGTTTTTTTCTTCTTGGTATCATGGATTATATATGTTTTTCTAATGGAGTTTAAATGGAACGTGTCTGGGTATTTATACTCACGTGTCAGTGAGAAATATATAACCGAAAGCACATAATGATATAATATATTAATATAATCATTGGGATTGATTATTAACCGTAAGGAACGTAAGACCAAGAGCACGTCTTGGTTTTTGGCCTTTTTATCTTGTCGCTTTTAACATTTTCGTTTTTTCACCGTTTCTTACTAATACAAAAGCTCAATACCCTTTTTTGTTACCAATTGAGTTTATACTATATATTTCCAATATTATTGTTACAGAAAAATAATTTAGTACGGTTTTAGAAGATTACGAAAGCTGAATAATATTTACTTAGATCTTTAAAGATAAATTAAACCACAAGTAAAACTTCATGCTTTTCTGAGAATATATGCAAATTGAGTTTAATCTCTCTCCACGCTCCAGAGACTTCATTATAACAATGAAAATTGTCAAAATATTAATTCATCGCATTAATAATCGCTGACATAATGTGTGTATAATAATGTAAAAGGAATGGGCACAGGTAAATGTTCTTAGTTTCAATGTTTCACCACTCAGCAAAACTAAAAATAGAATCTAACAGTTTTAATGAATTATCAACACTTTCACAAATGTATGCATTACGTGCCAAAGAGACAAGTTAAAAGAAACTAAGAACATTTCATTGTATTGTGTTAAATGGTGACAGTGACATGAGGCTGATTTTACGCTGATGTTGCAGTGACATAGAGTCAAAGATTAGTAAAAACCTGATGTCATGTTCCTTATAGAAACCAAAATCGAGAGAGAGGATTTGGAAGTTCTTAATGGGCTTTGTTTATTCAGGCCTTTTCATCATCGTATAGGCGCAAATGTATCAGTGAGTTTTATTCCTTTTTAGCTTTCGAACCTTTTTTTTGCTCGTTTGATTGTTAACCGTAAGGAACGTAAGACCAGAAGCAGGTGTAATCTACTAATCTGGGGGTTTGGCTTTTTAAACTTGTGGCTTTTTCTTCCTTTCCTACCAAAGCTCAATACACTTTTTTTGTACTATTTGAGTATAATTATGCTTTAGGGAAGTTCAAATTATGCTCTTTAACAAAAAAGCAAAAAATAAAAAAGTTCATTTTCCTCCGATAAAATTTCATGTTCTTTTATTTTGTTAATTTGAGAATATAATCAATTGTGTTTATCTCTCTCCAGAGACTTCATTATAAGAATATACTGTCACTTAACTTTCAAAATTTTATCATCAAATTAATAATAGCTGACAAATATAATGTGTGTGTAATAATGTAAGAAGAATAGGAAGACTAATTGTCTAAAAGATATTACAGAAAATGCCATTCTTTTACCCACGCTTTGTGAATCTGCTATTTTCTAAAGAGCTTTTATGGATTTACCATTTTCGACCACCTGAAATGACGCTTCTGTCCTTATAACCAACGTATGCTATATATTGTGTACAAAAGTATGTACACATACTTATCATATTCACACACACAAAAATATTATATACTACCTTATAATATTTATACAAAACATTCAATGCATAAAATCAGATTATATACTACCTTATAATATTTATACAAAATATTATATAATACCTTATAATATTTATACAAAATATAAAAACAAACAGAATTAAATAACGGGACAATCAGATTGATCGATATGAAATCTAATCTAGATGAAGACGAACAACTTTGAGCTAAAAGATTGATCTTACCGGTGTATAAGTCGGACATGGTTTCGAGCGGAGATCGATTCATAAAAATTCGATAGAAGATTCTGTGAATGAAAAAGAAAAAAGTGTTAGATCTCTGGCTGCTGGTTTGCTGAAATTATGGCTTTTATATGCAGCGCCTGGCCCAACTATCTCACAAAAAATATCTACTAATTATTATAGTAATATTTTTAATCAGATTTAATCAAAATAGATTAATGGATTAAGTTATGGTCAAAATTGTATTAATTGATTTTAAATATGTAATTAAGAGAAGTTATTATTTTTAAATATGTTTTTTAGAAATAAACATATCAAAAGATAAAATAGAAAAGAAGAACAATTTGGAAAATTTTTAATTAATTAATTAATTATTACAAATTGTATTAATGAGTTAAGTTATGGTCAATTAAAAGAAATTATTATCTTGGTATATATTTTTTTGATATATATGTTTCTTTTAAGAATGAGAATATCAAAAATTAAAATGAAAGATGACAAATTGTAATAATTAATTTTTTTTGTATATTTTTTTTGTTAAGTTATTGTCAAATTGTAATAAATTGATTTTAAATGTGTAATTAATAGAAATTATTTTTCATATATATGTTTCTTTTAGAAATGAGAATATGAAAAGGTAAAATAGAGAAATAGTTAAAATGAATTTTAAATTAAGGATGACACGTGTCAGCTTGTAATTAAGAGAAGTTATTATTTTTAAATATATTTTTAGAAATAAAAATATTAAAAGATAAAATAAGAGAAGTTATTATTTTTTGTATATGTTTTTTTATGAATGAGAATATCACAATAAAGAAAAAATGAAAAAACACATGTTAAAAGGTTATAGTCAATTATGTTGTTTGAATTTCTTTAAAATAGATTAATGGATTAAGTTATGGTCAAAATTGTATTAATTGATTTTAAATATGTAATTAAGAGAAGTTATTATTTTTAAATATGTTTTTTAGAAATAAATATATCAAAAGATAAAATAGAAAAATAGTTAAAATAAGAGATAACACGTGTCAGTAGTACATGGTTAAACAAACCCTATTTATTATATGAGATACGCCTTCGACCGTACGGTCATTTTAGTAAACGTTTTCTTCCTCTCGAAGGTGAACTCTAATTTTGTTCAGAGAAAAGCTATGGAGAAAGGAGATATGGAGAAAGGAGAAGGTAGCAAGAAAAAACCAACTAGAAGAGCAAGTAAGAAGATTTATTTTTTTCTGTCACCGTATTTATCTTTCTCTATCTCCGAATCTTATTCATATTTTTTTTTTGTTTTTTTTGTTAGGGATCAGGAATAGAATTGCCGAAATTAGGAGTAAAGAGGAAGCAAGGTTACTTGAGATTTCGAAAAGAGATCCACGAGTATTTGTCATTCTACAAGTTGGTGAAGAACACAGACGACATGAGAAGCAACTCGACTATAACGGTCGAAATTTTGGCTATTTTGTTTTCATTAACGCGGATAATATCAAAGATGACATCCCGATTGGGTTTAATATTCAGAAACTTAGAGCCCACATTACCAGTCTACTCAGAGCAAGATTCAACCAATCTTCTTTTATTATGAAGATACATTTGATAGGTAATATGTTCGGTTTTTTTTTGCGTCATATCATGCCGCAAAACTGGAACGGTATAATTGTCACTGACGTTTACCCAAGGGATGCATTTTGTGGTGGCGAATGTGGAAAGCAGATACAATTTGCAGTTTCTCATCTTCGTGCTCATGGTAATAATTAATTAAGAGTTTACACTTGATTTAATTTTCCTTTCTAAAACAATCGTTTAATTCATCTTTCTTTCATGGTTTTTTCAGACAAGTATGAAAGGTGCACCGACATCGCCGATGACAAACTTCAAACACAAAATGTTTGACAAATTTCACGTACATTTCTAGTACATTTCTAGAAATTCCAAGTACATTTCAATTCCACGTCGTCATCGGTCGCACAAATTTATTCGCCGGTGTTAACTAGAAATTTGCAATGACTGTAATCTTAAACGTAGTTAAACATGACATTCACAAGCTTGTTATCGGCATTTTCTATGGACCTTTCATAATTAACTGAAAACATGAACCAAATGATTGTTTAAAAACAAAATTTATTTACATGTAAACAAATATTATGCAAAAATTCATAACTTACAAAAATTATGCAAAAATTATGCAAAAAATATGAAAAATGATGCAAACAATTATGTAAAATATGCAAAAATTCATAACTTACAAAAAATTATGCAAACAAACAAATGATCATTCAAATGTTTCATTTAAATGAACATTCAGAAATAGAATGAACAACAATAATATAGAGCTTCTGGATGAAACACTTATATAGACCATTTGGATGAAAATGTTAGATGAGCAAACAAACATCAAAGACGACATTCCACTTTCGTTTGATGTTCACAATTTGAGAAAGAACATCAAGGCTTCACTACAAGCAAGATTCAATCCACAGTATTTTGTCATGAAGATAAATCTCATCGGCAACATGTTTGGTTTTTTTCAGAGCGTAAAGACCGACATTATGGCGTGGTGTAAAAGTCACAGATGTTTTTCCGAGGAATACATATTGTGTCGGCCCGTGTCAATTATGAAAGGTGCACATATATTGCCGATGACAAACTTAAGCATGCCATGTTTAACCACATCCAATATTACGGTCTCTGCAAGTTTCTAGTCATCACCAGCGATGGCGATTTTGTACGACCAATGAAGATATTAAAAGAATGTGGAGTTGAAGTGTACTTGGCGAAACCTAGTATTTGTAGTTTGAAACTTGATGAAGCTGCTTTTGTTGGTTGCCCGATCAAATTCAAGGCATTGATAGATATTAAATCTCATTCTACGTGAGGTGTAAGTTACTGCGGTCTTTATCTTGGTTGATTTTTTGTGTGTGTCTTGGTATCATGGTTTATATGTGTATTTCTAATGGGAGAATAATAATAAATTTTGTCTTTAAACAATTAGTTGATTCATGTTTTTCAGTCAGTTATGAAAGGTGCACATATTTCGCTAATGGCAAGCTTGAAAATGTCATGTTTAACCACATTCAAGATTATTGTCCTTACAAATTTCTAGTTAATTATCATCTTCGAGTTTCAGTTGGTTAAACATGAAATTGAATCAAATGCATTTAATCTTTTTTTTTTTTGAATTGCATCAAAATTAAACTTGGAAAGAAATCTAAACTTTTACATTTAAGCACAATAAGTTTATATATTTTTATATAACAATAACATTTGAAATATATATAAGCTCAATTGGTACAAAAATGGTATTGAGCTTTGTTAGGAAACAGTGAAAATGTTGTTATTCAGATCACTGATGCATTTCATCACGTTAATTTGTCTACAACCCAGTCCATTGATTGTAAGACACCTTGGATGATGTCTCTACCAAACAGACAAATGAGGCTTTTGTTGAAAAGATGGAGCATTTGCGAGTATTAGACGAATTAGATATATTGTATCGAGTTGTAAAATATATGAATCAGAGTCGTTTCCAATACAATTAAATTATTTTTATTAGTCAAAGTAATGTGGTCCTACTATATAAATTCATTTTCATATTTAATCTCAAGCATAAAAATATAAAATCAAACAGAGAAAACTTACATCCCTTCTAGAAAACCGAGTGCCTTATTTTTTAGACATATGGCATAATGTTTTTGTTTATTCTTCTATATTCCTCATGTTTTTATTCCATGTCTTTGTAGCTCAACTAAATAGTAAAATATCATTTATTTCATAAAAGGTCGATATGTTAACAACACATGTTTCTTATTTCATAACAACAAATGTTGTCTATCATCTAGATAGTATTTTTTCTGAAAAAAATTATATAAGGAGGAGTAGCCGATTGTAATTTCTATTGTTTCCAGCTTACTTTTCGAGTGAGAGTTTCACGATCCGGGCCAACAACTTGTAAAGAGGCTTGGAAGCATACACTATATATCCCCAATTATATTGGTAAGAATATATGTTCAGGTTCTAACTAATATTATTATTATTATTAATATCAATTTTACCATATGATTTGCATTTATCATTAATATTGAGGAAAATGTAATATTAGATTCTTCTAATTAGTGTTTTGATCTGTAAACTGAATTATTCTACTTTACAAGTTCAACTAGCTATCATTTCATTCATGTCTGATTTTGTTCTTATAGTGAATAGTGACACAGCTATTTTAATTACGGCACACACTGTTTTATTGTTTTTACTCTGCCAATAAATCATTAGTAATCTGATATTATTTTTGAAAATTGTAAACCCTTACAATTGTAATTAAAACTTTAAATACAAAGACATTCATATTATCAAAAATTTAAACCAAAGAAAGAAAAACACACACACACACACAACATATAGTTATAGTATCATACAAATAACATTTTATAATATGTTATTATTCGCTTACTTGTGCTTTTTTTGCATAAACATGACAAACAAAATATGTTATTCTTTTTATTGAAAATGTATCGTACTCACTTATAAATTGTTTTACAGAATGAAAATTGAAGTAATTCTTGAGACTAATATGATATTATTTTACCCGCGCAAGGTGCGAAAGTATAAATTATAAACTCAACCAACAATGTTATTCGATCTGGCAAATAAATAAATAAACGAATAAAGGCAAAAAGTCATTAAAAAAACTAAAATATATAATAAATCCCACATGCCCACAGATCATTCAACCTCACATCCCATAAAAGCTTAAATATAAAGATTCACAGGTCATTTATACTCTCGAACATGTTGGTCTTGATTCCTCTTTCTCTATATATAACTACACCTGTGTTCACATCTTTCTCGATATGCATATATATATCTACGATGTTCCAATTCTTAAATTTTTGCTGAAAATTAAGATAAAATTTTCAAGGCTTTTGGGTGGTTTTTAAGAGATGTGAATATGAGAAGGAGAGGAATTGTAGGAACACAAAAATGGAAAAATTCTTGAAGTTGGCACAATCATTTGCATTTGTTTGGGGATTCATCTTGCTGGCGGCTCTTGTGTGTTGCTGCATCAGCACTAAACCTAATGGCGAGAAGGATGATGATACCGGTTGCGCCGCCTGCGACGGAGGGCATGCCGGGTTTTAGTCGATCCTCTCTTTCTTTCAGCGTTCTTCTTTGATCGTCTCGTAGATTTGTACTACACACATCGTCATGCATGGCTTGTCCTTTTCATAATTACACAAAACATTTTTGTAAGGTTCTTTTCTCTTTTAATATATTTATCATTATACGTTTGCATTTGATGTTCTAGAACACGCAAACGCAGAATTATTTTGTCCTAATATGTCTAATCACGATTGTCCTAGTGGCAGTGGATATAAATATACAAGTCAGTACGGTTGATTGTTGTTAATATACAAAAAACATGTAAAGCGGTTGCTTAAAGTATATATTTAAAATGGAAATAAAATCAAATTGGATACCTCAAAGTGTAACAAAATTAATACAAACTATCATTTTGCATGTTGTTGACAAAAAATTAACTATCATTTTGTTTAGTTAAATTATACTATAAAATAATTAGAGTCAAGTAGTAACTTATACTATAAAAATGTCATCAGTAATTCCAAGTTGCTGTAATCATGAGACCAGCAATGTATTCACGTTCAACACAGTTCAGTTTAATTTTTTAAAAAATCGGTTCAGGTTTTTGATAAAAAGGTTACAAGAAAGAAGAAATTAATTGAAACTAATCCATTTTAAATTTTAGTATGTTAAATGCATTTCTAAATATAATTAAAATGCTAATTTTTATTTTTTGAAGTTGGGCTTATTCGTTTCAATAGCATTTTTCGGATTCGAATTGATAAATTTTGGTTCGGTTTAGTTTGGTTTTTATGCACTCTACAAAAGTGTGGGTAAAAAAAAGTGTGGCAACGAAAGACATAGAGAGGGGAATTAGAGAATTAGAAGAAGGGAGAAGTCGTGTCGTATAGACCATACAATCACACAGAACACTATCGTCTCGCTCTGCTTCAATGGCGTCCTTCAATTCATTCCCCATTCCCAAACAGGTTTGTTGTCTCTATACATCATCTGTATAGCTCCACTCTCGTGCTGACTTTGTTTTCCTTTGTTAGATTGTTGGCTCTTCTTCATCTTCTTCGTCTTCGTCTGCTTCTCGGCCACGTTTATTAGTGCGATCGAGTATGGCATCGACCAATAGTATGCTGGTAACAATAACAGTAGCTCTCTTCTTCTTCTCTTTCCTTGGGATTTCTCTCTGTCTCTCCTGTGAGCGAACTGTTTCATTTGGATCAGGTCTTCGTACCTCCACATCCTTTGATTAAACATTGGCTCTCGTTTTTGAGGTGTGACCAAACTTCTTTACCCATTTTCGGTGAGTACACTCCCAAGTATGATTATGATTATGTCCGTCGCTCTTGTCATCGAATTTGCAATGTTTCTCTCTGTGCTTATATTGTTGTGTGCTTGCCCATTCTTATTGTGTGTTTGAGACTTTTAATCCCAATTATTCTTGGGTTTATGCTTCTTATTTCGTTTGACCAAAATTTGGATCTTCTTGCTAATTGTTGGATGACTTGTTGATGCTTCAGTTAGAATTCCGGTGAATTCTTTTGTTGCAACGAGGTGGTCGTTTCTATCCTACTCAGTCAAAGAAGAAAGCAGAAGTTATCAGAAAGATCCTCTAAAGGCATGTGGCTGCGCATCTGCAACTCCTTATACTGCAGAAAATAATGTATATGTAGAGCTCAAAGACCCAAAGGTGTGCATTTGAAGTTCACTGTAGATGGTTCTTTTTCTTTCGTTTTGATTTTTAAGACTTCTTTGCCATGTATTCATTTTTTTATCAGGAAAATGTTGGCGTGGGTTCTGCAGAAAAATCCCATTTATCTCCTACCATGTTGCAGTACAATTTACTATCAAAGAACCTTTTGGCATTAGAAGAAACTTTTGTCGCCTTGGACTCTTTAAGAATGGAAAGAGATATTATGTTTCATATGGGGAAGTTGGGGGCTTCTGAGTTATTCAAAACCTGTCTATCTAGGTCGCGTGGCTCTTCAACCACTTCATGCTTATCTGACACAACCGAGTTGGTAGGTACTACACCAAAACAGCAAGTCTTTGTATCCTCCAGAAGAAAATTTAAAAAGAAAGCAAGAAGGTCAAATGTGACAGCTGAGAATGGTGATCATGGTTCTTTGCCAATCGGTTTAAGAACCACATGGAACAATATTGATGTCCCTAGAGTGAGAAGACCACCAAAATATCGAAAGAAAAGAGTGAGGATCTCTAGAAACGAGGCTGAGATGTCAACAGGAGTCAAGGTTCAGTGTGAAATCTTCCTGTACTTTTTTTCACCTTTCTTTTGTTCACTTGTAGTTAACAAGAAATTCTTATGACACTCTCATGTATCTTTTGAAGATAGTGGCGGACATGGAGAGAATCAGAATGCAACTGGAGGAAGAAAGTGGCAAGGTAGCGAGTTTGAGTTGTTGGGCTGAAGCAGCTGGGATGAACGAGAAACTCCTCATGCGCAATCTACATTACGGTTGGTACTGTAGAGATGAACTGTTGAAAAGCACCCGGTCTTTGGTTCTCTTTCTTGCAAGAAATTACCGTGGACTGGGAATCGCCCACGAAGATTTAATTCAGGTTCATCTTCTCTCCTTAGAATTGTATTAAGGGTGCTACAAAAGTTCTATCTTTTAGCTTAATATGATTACAGAAAGAACAGATAGGAAACTTCCGGCTTGGTTTCATGATACTGCTTGGTACACAAATGATGAAACTTTGCAAGTGGAAAGTTTTAAAACTGTGATTGCAGTTCCTTTTGTTCTTACTTGTGGGGTTTCCAGGCAGGGTATGTGGGGGTGTTACAAGGAGCAGAGAGGTTTGATCACACAAGGGGTTACAAGTTTTCAACATATGTGCAGTATTGGATAAGAAAATCAATGTCCATGATGGTGTCACGGCATGCAAGAGGCGTCCATATTCCTGTTTGTGCATTTTGATTTTTGACCCTTTTTCTTGTGTATCCAAATTGTCTCATTTTCAACAAAGCTAACCTCACTTGTTTTCCTTTATCTCTTTTTTTTGGCAGTCATCAATAATCCGAACTATTAATCAGATACAAAAAGCTCGTAAGACCTTGAAAACGAGCCACGGGATAAAATACCCGACGGATGAGGAGATTTCGAAACTAACAAGCCTCTCGCTGAAGAAGATTCGAGCAGCTAACCAATGCCTAAAAGTGGTCGGTTCAATCGAAAAGAGAGTAGGGGATTGCTTTTCTACAAAATTCCTGGTATGTAGTATTGGACCAAAATGTGCAGAAACTATGGGTTTTTTAGCAATTCATGTAGGGGGTGGAGGAGTGACAGTTTTTCTGTTTAGTTTGGTTCAATCTTTGGTTTTGAGAAATGTCTATTGAACAAGGACCAAGATTTGTTTAGTTTAGTATGGTAATTGGATACACTACATTCGGTTTTTTCGATATGAAAATACGGTTTCCATCAGGTTTATCATAAAATTGGTTCAGTAAGCTATTCTTTTTGTTCAGTTTGGTTCGGTTTTGAGACTCAACGCTTGTTTTTCCGTGCATGCAGGAATTTACTCCAGACACGACGATGGAGAGTCCAGAGGAGGCTGTGATGAGGCAGAGCGCGAGGAGAGACTTACATGATCTTCTAGGAGGGCTAGAGCCAAGAGAGAAGCAAGTGATGGTTCTACGTTATGGTCTTCAAGACTACAGGCCCAAGTCCCTGGAAGAGATTGGGAAGGTTCTTAGGGTTAGCAAAGAATGGATTCGGAGGATTGAACGGAGAGCAATGGCTAAACTCAGGGACCAACCCAACGCAGAAGACCTCAGATACTATTTGAAGCAGTAAAGGATATATAGAGATTTTGACCTTTTATGTCTTCTATCAGTGTGATGGTGTAATCATGTGTGTTTATAATTAACATTGGAGGTCTCTCGAGTGTAAAGTTATGTATATGTGGTGTAAACTTATACTATAGAGAAAAAAACAAAATCTTCAACCCAAAGTGGGAATATAGTAAAGACATTTTACTTGAAACTGAATATAAACATCTCAAATCCTAAACACTTGCATAAGCTTCACATCCTTACATTCCAGCTCATATAATAGTGTTCCTCTCAACATAATAACTTAATTAACGAATTTGTGAAATAAAAGCCCAATGGGCTGAGTGATAAGCAGACCCAAAGTTGTTTCGGTACAGGTATGAGAACCGGTTAATGTTCGCCCGCACTATCGTCTTTGTAAAAATCAGAACCAGATTCGGACATCGACGAAAATGGCGTGCTCAATTAGTAACACTTTCAGGTGTTCTTCGGATACGCTGCGTTTCGCTCCCCGACAACAATGCAGCCGCCTAAACCCTAATCCTTCCTCTCTCCTCTCCTTTAATTCCTCCCCAATTCTCGCACAGGTAACGAGTATATATACATATATTCTATTCCTAAGCACACTTTTCGAGTGAACCCTTTTTGGATATTCAAACTGTTATTTTGATTTCCCGAGTTTTATAGAATTTGGGTGCTTCTTCTTCGTCTGTTTCCCGGCGGAGTTTTCGAGTTAGAACAAAAATGGCGGCGTCGGAGGGGTCGATTAATGGAAGCAATAGGATGCTGGTAAATACCTCTCCGTTTAATTTTATAAATTTTGGTGTTTTTTTTTGGTTGATTCGAAGGTGAAAGAGTTGAATTTTGATTCTGGTTTCAGGTCTTTGTGCCACCACATCCTTTGATCAAACATTGGATCTCTGTTCTGAGAAATGATCAAACTCCTTGTCCCATTTTCAGTGAGTGGATAAGATTTTAGTGACTATTTGTGAAATTAAGAATTGTTTGTTCTGGACGAACTGATTTTATATCGATTTCTTAGTTTTTCTGATTCGTTGGATCCAAATTCTTGAATTTAGTGGACATTCTTTAGCTCTTAGACTGGTGTTATCTGTTATATTGCGTTTGGAAGAAAGGACATGTTTTTTTTCAACTTGCTACTATAAAGTCTGTGTTGCTCTCAAAATCTTGAGTTTTTTAAAATTATCTTAGGGAATGCAATAGCTGAACTAGGGAGACTACTCATGTATGAAGCAGCACGAGAGTGGCTGGTGAGTAAACTTTCACATCTCTTTTTCTTGAATTCGTTAGCTCTGGTTTTTGCTTACTGTTTGTTGATTTTGCCCCTATATGGTCAAGCCTACTGTTGTTGGAGAAATAATGTCTCCACTGGGTGCTGCTTCTGTTGAATTCATTGATCCTAGAGAGCCTATTGCGGTTTGTCTTTCCCTCAATCTCTAATTGTCTATATTTTCTTCTCGATGCAAAATGTAAACATTTTTTTTTCTTGGTTTTGGTCTCTGTGTAGGTTGTTCCGATATTAAGAGCTGGTCTTGCTCTTGCAGAACACGCATCCTCAGTTTTGCCTGCGAATAAAATATATCATTTAGGTAAGTAATTTCTTGTTCGAAGATGTCAGACATGACTACTTTGTCAAATAGCTTATGATATCCCCGTGCTTATCCTATTTACCAGGAATAAGTAGGGATGAGAAAACTCTTTTGCCGTCGGTGTATCTTAACAAGTAAGAACTTCTCTGCAGTATTATGTAGTTACTGAGGTGTTTACACTAACAGCTTTGATACATCTTATATAGGTTGCCTGATGAATTTCCCAAGAATTCTAGAGTATTTTTGGTCGACCCAATGCTTGCCACAGGTAAGAAAGTCTTATCAATTCTTGTAATGTAATGAGTTTTAGTCATTATTAGAAGTGCAATTAGGGTTTGCTGTTCAATTGTACATGACATGGTAATACCAAATGTTTTATAGCTAGAAACGTAGGTTTAGCAGCAGCTTGGTTTTCTCTATGCTTCAAAAGATGGGTTTATTTGTATTTTAGGCGGTACCATAATTGCGGCGATGGATATATTGAAGGAACGTGGTTTGTCTGTTCAGCAAATCAAAGTGGTAAGCATATATACAGGAAGCAGCTTTTTGTCAGAAATCTTGGCTACATAATGTCCTCAAGTATTTTTATTTTTCCGGTACCTCCCTGATAACAGATTTGTGCGGTTGCTGCACCTCCTGCACTATCGAAGCTTAATGAGAAATTCCCCGGGTAATCAATAGCAAAAGATCAAGTCTCAACTTGTTTGACATTTGGTTAACTCTTTACTAAACTGTTTGGTTGCTATATGCAACATTTCAGGCTTCATTTATATGCTGGAATTATCGATCCTGAAGTCAATGAAAAAGGGTAAGTCAGATATGCAAGTTCACGTTTTTCGATATTAGGTTCTTGGCTTAATGAAGAAAACTGGTGATTATATTTTAATGTCCTTATGTATTTACAACGAAATAGGTGGATAATACCTGGGCTTGGAGACGCTGGAGACCGCAGTTTCGGGACATAACCCCATTAGGGTTAAGCTTTTTGATGAAGTGATTCTTGTGTGAGTTCTTTAAACTTTACAGTCAAAATCATCAGACTTATTTGGTTTTTTACTTTGTTTTGATGTGTTTTGATCTCAGGTTATTGAAAGGGTTTCGATAAGAGTCAAAGATCACAAACAAGAAGAATCTGAATTTCTCATTATTCAAAACTTTTAAACAGCAATTATCTTTGGGAGTATATCGCGATTTATGTATCATTTTGTCAAACTGTCTACCAAACCATTTTTGATATATAAAAAAATATGCAACAAAATCTAAAAGTCATCAAATGATAACCAATTATAAGTTAATTTTCAAAGTGAATGAACTGAATACCTAAACTGAACCAGTCTTCTGTTTGGTTTGGTTACGATTCCGATGACGGTATAACAAATCAACAGGTTACAAGTAACTATACGTTAAATTCTGGTTGAAAAACTTTGTTAGTTCGGTTCGGTTCGGTTCGATTCAATTTTATAAACCGCTCTAATTAGATCGGTTTCTCTTTTGTCGCTCTGCGGTTCAAAACATAAAAGGGTATAGTAGTCATTATATATAAGACCACCTGTGAAATAAGCAAACCCTAAGAGCTCGCTACTATAAATACAATAAACTGACTTTTTATTCTCTTCTTCGTCGCCGCCAAACTGATCTCGGATTCTTCTTCATCACAGGTGAGAATTTTTCTCTTAATATCATTCTTCATGTGGTATCTTATGGATTTAACTTTTCTGGTTTTGCTAATGAACGCATCAGAATAATTTGGAGTTTGCGATAACTCTTCACTCCCTTGTTCTATTGCTAATCTGATTAATTTTGGTGCTTGTTTACTTGTTCAGATCGTTTTTTCGTTGTTCAAGCCAAATCTCAAAAATGCAGAACGAAGAGGGTCAGGTCACAGAGCTTTACATTCCAAGAAAATGGTATATCAGCTTTACTTTGTTCTCTGTTGTAACGTTTGATTAGTATCTTAAGCCAATTTTGTCTTAATTAGGTACTAAACTGATTGTTTTGTTTTTGTAATGGTAATGTTTTTATTCAGCTCGGCAACAAACAGATTGATCACATCAAAGGATCATGCTTCTGTTCAGCTTAACATTGGTCACCTTGATGCTGATGGTATCTACACCGGCCAATTCACCACCTTTGCTCTTTGCGGATTTGTCCGAGCTCAGGTTTGTGAATGACTTCAAAATTGCTTTATAATAATCATCTCAATGCTAGAATTACTCTTCCACAGATGTTGTAACAAAGATTATGATTTGAGTTTGTTTGATCGAATCTGTAGGGAGACGCAGACAGTGGCGTAGACAGACTCTGGCAGAAGAAGAAGGTCGAAACCAAACAACAGTGAGAGACAAAAGTCCAAAAGCTCGGCCTCTTGTTTGTTTTTGAAGTTTCCATTTACTAGCAATGTCGCTTCGTTAGTTTCTCTACATGCGAATTCATGTTTTGGATTTTTCTGGTTTATGAAAGATAATTCTTAGGCTTTGAGGCCAATGGAATCAAATTCTATCTACAGTCCAATATAAGTCTAAATATATTATTTTCAAAAATTACTGTCAGCTTGGTGAACTTGATTTGCCTGGTGAACTTGAGATAGTTTTAATAACACTGCGAAGTTCTTTTTATTATAGAAAACTGAATCGTTTTCTTCATCTTCAAACGAAAATGGTAAAAACTCTAAAATTCAACAAAAGACGTCTTTGGATTCATATCTCACCATCCCAAAGCTCTTCAAGTGTCTTGTAAGGACTTAACGTCTCATGAACAAACGACGTACCTTGGACTAACCTAGCCTGCACAGTGAAGATTCACATAGCAAAAAATAAATGATGTTTAGACTTCTCATAGATTCTAAATTTGCAGAAACGATGTTTATAGACTAATAGTTTTACTTACCTGCTCTATCTTGGAAAACTTGTCAAACATTTCTTCTGGGATTGACCATCCCAATACATCAAAATTTTCTCTAATTCTTGCTTCATTTGTGCTTTTGGGAAGTACACTATGACCCATTTGAAGTCCCCATCTAAGCGCAGTTTGTGCAGGAGACTTTCCGATTTCTTTAGCAACCATTTCCAGAACCGGACTCTTTAAAACATCGGCCTTCACCCACGTTGTTCCAGGAGAACCCAGTGGCGAATATCCCTGCCACAGTCGAAATTCACAAGTGTATAAACATGAAATTCTGATTCCTATAATGATTTGGACATGTTAGTGTTTTCAAACTTACTGACAGGTGAATCCCTTTGGACTTGCAGAACCCATGTAAGTTATGTTGTTGCCATGCAGGATGACATTCCACCTGGTTTACAGCGGGAGGAACACGGGCAGCCTCCACGAGATCTGAGAGTTTTTTTGTAGAGAAATTACTTACGCCAATGGCTCGTGCCTTGCCTGAATCATACAGTGCTTCCATTGCTTTCCATGTGGACGGAATATCAATAGGCATAATGTTCTCAGGCTTAAAGTCAACAGTGCCTTTCTTCAACCTAACAGGCCAGTGCATCTTGAGAAAAGATCAAATGAAACCAATCGAAGTATAAGCAAGCTTAACTAGAGTTTCCAGTCCAAAGATCCAACTAGTTCTGTAAGGAAAAATCAAGTCTAGAAATCGAAGAATGAAAAATCTTGGAAACTGTTAGAATGATAAAATTAGCATTTGTCCAAAGGAGTCATGCTTACGAGATACAAATCAACATAATCTAGCTGCAGATCCTGGAGAGTTCTGTTCAACGCCTCCTGTACATCGGGAGGGTCGAGATCAGTCAGCCTGTCATGGCATAGTTTGTAGATTATAAAAGGTTAGAGGCTAAACAGACGCGAGGGAAACAGAAAATGTGTAAGAAAATATGACGATAACAGAAACGTTGTGGACAAAATACCAGATTTTTGATGTGATGAACAGTTTCTCACGCTTCACTACGCCATCTTCAAACAACTTCTTCAGAACTTTCCCAATCTGCAGGTGAAAGAAGTTTTCAATATCTCCATAGCAAAATTAGAATGTACATCTCAAATGAATTTGAAAACAGCTTATAACAAATAACTCCATCAATCCTTCAAAAATTCAAAGCTTGTTAAGAAGAAGATACGCAAAACAATGTGTACCATTCTCATAAGAACGATCATACCATACAATACACTGTTCTACCAAGGGGCATCAAGCTAAGAGTCGCCAAAGATGAACTATGTGAACAAACACAAAAGAGATAATACAAAATGTGTGCAAACATGAGGTATACAAGATTCAGATCCCGTGTAATGAAAGCAGGCAAAAAGAAAATTGGAAAACCTAAAACGCCATTACAGACTAAATTTACCAGACATGCAAGGTTTAGAGACATAATTTGATAGAAACAAAAAATCAGATCGGTGGATGTACCTCAATTTCATTGCCATATCTTGAAGCACAATCAATATGCTGATAGCCATTCTGCAAAACGAAAATGATGCTTCAGTTCTTCTACTATTAAAACGATTCTTCAATTTCAATCCCTAATTCCCGAGATTAACAAACACTGAGGGAGAAAAAACAAAATGCTGTAAAGATCTGAAATCAAACCCTGAACATCTAACCCAAGACCTTTAAGGATCAGTAAAATGAGACGGAAAATCACAAACGAACCTTCACAGCGGCGGCGACGGCATCTCCAACGACGCCAGGAGCAGCTTGCCATGTTCCGAGACCGACCGATGGGATCTTTGCTCCGGTGTTGAGTTTGAAGAATTCGAATTCGTCCGCCATCGTCAGAGTTTTAGCAGTGCGACTTAGATCTCGTGACCTTAAAGAAAAGGCCGAGGTAGAGTCGACATAGCGGGAAAATCGGCGGAGTTTTACTCTTACTTACGGCTAGATTTCAAACACGTGGATAAATCCCATCGCCACATTTCATATTCTATTTCACCAATTAAAATACAATTTGTACCGTATAGTACATCGACTCTTTTAATTTTAGTATGCAAAAGAGAAAATAATTTATGAAACTAAAAGGGCTTTTTCAACATCGGAAATCTGAGAATTGAGATAACTTTTGATAAACATTTGGGGGCACGTGTCTGATTCGAAGATACGAGAAGCTATTAAGTGTCAAAAGAGGAAGAACAGGTGAAAACAAAATCACATCGACTAGTAAAAGGATTCTTCTAGGCGACTGAGATCATGGCAGGGTATTCTCCGGCTGTGAGTGGAGCTTCCGGTACGAGAGTAGCCGGAGCAGCAACCTGAGCAGGGGTGAGGTTGACATCATCTTCCTTAGGAGTATGAATGATCACAACATCAGGCAATGGTGTCATTGGTCCTAATTTGCCCTTCGGGTCCCAATCAAGCATAATCTTCACCTTGAGTCCCAACACACCCTGCACATGCGGTTTCACCAGACTAATTTAGACATTGCTGATTTACTTACTCACTAAGAACATCTAAGCCGAAAAGCTCACCTGTCTAAGCAAAACGTGTCTAACAGCAGAGTCAATGTAATCCTTAGTTGGTTGACCAGATGACACCATGTAGCCATCCTTGAACTTCATAGACTTGGCACGTGCAGCACGGAGCTTTCCACTCACGATGACCTCGCATCCCTTAGCTCCATTCTCCATAACAAACCTCAAAACACCATAGCAAGCCCTGTAAAACATAAAACCATTGCAAAGATTAAATCTTCGTATGAGAACTTTAAGTGACTCTGAAATTCCGTGAGCACTACACTTAGGACCTAGATAAGACCTAATTGAAACTTTAAGTATGAACAGCGTGTTCAGTGGATAGGGAGACATTACAATTACCAAATACCATGAAGAGTGTGGCAGTGTCTATGAAAGACATCTATTACAATTACTCTAAACTAAACAGGGGTTCGGTGAATGCTCATACAAGCTAGTAGTAATGTTAACAAGATCTAATTTCTCAATTGATATATCCAAATATAAAAAGTAATATGGCAAACAAAATACAGAAATGTCATACCTTCGAACAGCAAGACCACCGAGAAGCTTGTAACGTAAAGACTCAGCCTGAGCAATGGCACAGAGACCTCTATTGGTCACCTTTTCAGCATAAAGCTCAACACTGTCTTGAGGAAATTTGAATCTTTTCTGAACAAGTGATGTCAATTCCCTGATTCTCCTCCCCTTCTCACCTGTATTCAGATAATTATCCTAATCAGATCTCCAAACAAAATTCTATAACATTTCAAATTTCCAAATGAAGAACAGACTCGACATACCGAGAACGTTCTGAGTACGGGTGGCTCTGATGATAATCTCAGTCCTCATTGGAGTAACCCTAACCTCAACACCAGAGTAACCATCTTCTGCAAGCTCTCTAGTGAGAACCTCATTCAATTCAGCGTAGAATACACCGTCCGCTACAAACTACAATAATCTCAACACAGTTACCAAAACAGTTCCAATACGATGCAACGAGATAAATCCATTGAAAGAAAAATGAAATCACAATTCACCTTCCTCTTCTTGCTGATCTGAGTCGTCATGTTTGTGTGAATGTCAAAATCTGCCGATCTCTGAAACCCTAAAAATGAGTACAAGGAGCCGTAATTTGAGAGAGATGATATTAGTATTTATATTTGACCTAATTCAGAAAATCAGGTTTCGCGACTAATTTACTTTGGGCCTATTTGGCCCATATATTGGTATAAATAGTTAAATCATTAGTTTGGTACTTTGGTTTGGGCCAATGGATAATTTTAAATACTAAAATTATTATTTGTTTTTAATCAAGTAATTAAAGACATATGAGTTGCGGTCTGATCATCTACAGATTCATCTCTCTCTGTTCTTGTGAGTAGATTTAGTTAGCGACAGATTTTTTTACTGTGTAGGTATCGGATCTTTATCAGCATTTAGCTATTAACTATTAAGACAAGTTTTGGTACAATGTGTAGAGTATAGTCTTAAGAGCTTTTTTTTTTTTTTTTGGTCTTAGAGCTTATGATACCCATTTTGACTAATACTACAACAATATGTAGGTTATATGCACATTAACAAAACTCAAAAATGTAATTAATATTTCAGATATTATAATTAGATTGTTTAGCGAGATTTTCTTACCCTAAAAAAGCAGCTAGTTAATATAAAAGTTTCCATATTTTAACTAAAAATTATATCTGTCCGCCACGTCGGATGCTTGTTTCTTCTCAGTCCACAAAAAGCAAAAGCAAACAAAAAGTGAAAATGTCAAAGGAGAATGAACGAAGAAGCTTATAATCGAATCTAAGCCGTTTCGGGAAATTCTTATTTGTAGGTGACATAATCTTTCTCTTGTAGGGTTCTTCTTCTTCTTAGCTATGGAGTTCCTCTGCATTTCCTATTTTCCCCGCCAAAATTCCTCCTGAAGCAAATGTAGCTATTTTTTAATTGCGAAAACTAGGGTTTTTGGTTCTCTTTCCTCGATTTTGTTCCCTCTTTCCTCTCTGGTTTATCTGAAATTTCTGGGTTTTGGGAAGTAATATTTGAGTCGTGGTTGATTGAAATGAAGAAGCTTTTCGGAGGTCCGGGAACTTTGTGTGGTCTATTACTGAGAATCGGACAATGTGCTTCAGCTGCGGCTTCAATCGGGGTTATGGTCTCTGCGAAGCAGTTCTCTGTTCACACTGCTTTTTGGTATGGTTTTGCTATACTAAAAGTGTTGATTTGTTTTTACCCTTGTTTTGTTCGCTTAATTGTCGGATTTAAGTAGTATGGTAATGGAAAATTTCTGCAATGTTTGAGTAATTGTTTGGAGTTTGGGTTGGTTTTGCAGCTACTTGATTGCATCAATGGGTCTTCAGTTGCTGTGGAGCTTTGGGCTAGCTTGTCTTGATGTTTATGCTCTCAGGGGAAAAAAAGATCTCCAAAACCCAATCTTGGTTAGCTTATTCGTAGTTGGTGATTGGGTATGCACCACACTTTTAATGGGTTTGTTACACTATATTCAATGTTTCTTAGATATGATCATTTTTTGAATGATGGAATTGTTTTTCTTGTATTGCAGGTGACTGCAATGTTATCCCTTGCAGCTGCATGTTCGTCAGCAGGAGTTGTAGTCTTATATGAAAAAGATATCAAGTATTGCAGTACTCAAAGCCAATATTCATGTCTTAGGTATGAAGTAGCTGTAGCGCTTTCGTTTGTCACTTGGATCCAAATCGCTGTTTCTTCTCATGTCACATTCTGGATCTTAGCCTCGGTTTAGTTTCGAAAAGAAACCCAACTTTTTTTTTTCTTCTTGGAATGTTGAGACAAGAATCTTTGTAGTTCTTGAGGGACATAAACCATCTGCTTCAAATCGAATCCATCAATGTTTCTTGAAATCAAGCTATTGCTACATATAAATATTTCTCTTTTATATAACCACACCTTACTTTCGAGACAACAAAACGTCGTTTCACAAACTTTTAAATACCGGGCAAAATGCTCTCGATCTCCTTGACAACAACATTCATGGTTGGTCGACATTGTCTCGTCTCCTTCACGTACCGCTCGGCCAAAACTCCAAACTCCTTCATAGACTCAATCTCCATAACCGTCGCTCCTCTCCGGATCAATCTCATCGATCAATCTCCCATCCTTCAAAGCCTTCCACACAAACACTACCAAATTCACATCTTCCTCCTCTGTATCGAAATCAATCGCCTTCTTACAAGTCAATAACTCAAACAAGACAACCCTGAAGCTCTAGACGTCGCTCTTATCCGTCAACTGGAAGTTAAGATAGTACTCTGGATCAAAATACCCTAAGGTTCCTTGTGCACAGGTCGTAACGTGGCTCACATCACTCACACCTAATCTTGATAATCCGAAATCAGCAACCTTAACATCAAGATTCTCGTCGTGTAAAATATTACTCGATTTAACGTCTCTCTGATAAATCGGCGGTGTAGCTGATGAGTGAAGATAAGCAAGTCCTTGAGCCGTCTGATGCGCGATCATAAGACGGCGCCGCCAAGGTAAAGGATCATATAATCCTCCTGCGCCGTAGATGTGTTCGAACAAAGTTCCGTTAGGGACAAATTCATAAACAAGAATCGGCACATCCAATTCAATGCAGCATCCGAGAAGCTTCACTAGATTCTTATGGCTAACTTGACAAAGGATCTGAACCTCGTTGACGATTTGGTATATGCTCTTCTCATTCCCTAGCTTAGCTCGTCTCACGGCTACGGTGGTTCCGTCGTCGACATTTCCTTTGAACTTCGCCGAATCCTCCGAACCCTATGAGATTTGATTCGGCGAATTTGTTGGTTGATTTGCCGATTTCTTTTCCGGTGAAGATTTTGTCGAGTACGGTACTGTTGGTAGTCAATAGGTGTCGATGAAGTTTCCTTACGCTCGCCCACGATTGTCTTCCGGCGATTCTCCGATTCTGCTTTGAGAAGATCGTCTTCATTACCAATCCGGCGATCAATATTGCCCCCACACCGCCGGCTAAACCTGTTCGATAACCGAAACTAATCAGTTTGATAACCAAACCATAGAACCCAACCGAATCTGACCGGTTGAACCATCCAAATTTACTGTTGACTGTCTCAAATTTACCTCCGATTAAAGGTGAATTGCTCCATCGATTGCAGTTTTTTCCCTTAGAACACCTGTTAACTAAATAAACAAATGACAATTTTACTGTGAGTGAAAGATTCAAATCTCAAACAAATCAAAAGCCATATCACAAAACCGGACCGGACCTGATACTGCGTTAACCGAGTCCCATCGAAACCCTTTCTTGCAGAAACATCTCTTCTGTCCTAAAATCGTTGAATCGCCCGAACAAACTGAATTAACCAAATCTTTGCAATCTCCCTGAATCTTACAAAACGGTTCTCTCGGGGCTTCCCATAGTATCTCCACGGCCGGTTCACCCCATTTACTAACCGGCATCAGCAGATCCAAGTTCATATAACTCTGATAAGCCGAACACATATCTGTCCTAGTCCTGTAAACTTTAAAAGTATTAACCGATGCACCGTTTTTATACCAACAGCAAGATGACACGCCTCGGCACTTGCCTCGTGCTTCAAGATTCTCATTGAGAAACTTGTGGCACAAGCTATTGTCTGAGCAGTTAAACCCTTGAGAGCTGTAAGCATCTAGACCATCTTTTGTACACTTCATGATTATAACCGTGTTACTACTACTAACATTGAAAGGAAGGTTTGGGTCTAGCTGAATACCGTGGTACTTGATATCAACCGGTACACACTTGTTGGGTTCGAACCCGGGTGGACGGAGACAGAAACATTGGCTTAACGGGTCTATTGTTTTGATAGGATTGGTTGACCCGTTGAGTGTATCGAATCACAGGGAACCGCGGTCATCGCATCGGATCTTGTAATCTGGATCGCCACAATCGAGTCTCGTGCTTAGCGGGTACGGGACTCGAGTGGACCCGCAGTTAGGGCATCGTTTGAAAGATTGTGCAATAGAAGAAAAAGAGAGTAGTAGAGAAAGAGTGAAGGTGATGAGAGAGAGCCATGGAAGCTCCATTTTGTTTTTGTTTTTGTATGGGCAGGTGTTTTCTCAGGGTGTGTGTGGGGGGACGTATATTAGCTGCATGTCTACTATGATTTCTGATCACAGAAAATAATAATAATTAAAGTACGTACTATTGGTATTATTTTTGTCAAATAGATACTTTCAATGTTCTGATTGCATCATGGTACATTAAAAGCTGTGTTTTAATATCTCGAATTGACCCAGAAAATACTGATTATTTATCATCTTAAAGAATTTTGTTAACGAGTTTAACACGTGGAAGATGTCTCTTTAATTGCGTGAATGTTAATACGTGTCCATTTGCGTGAATGATGAGGATTTTTAGTGTTAAAAGCTCAAATCTTTTTTTTTTTCTTTTTCTAATGCTTACCAATTAGAATATTGCTATATAAGTCGAATAAACGCTCTACACATGCATATAAATACAATAATATTACTTTTTTAAAAGATATTTGTATTTTGAAATTCTGAGTAATTCAATATTTTAGAAAGATACAATTTGCTCGGACTAATTAGATTATCGTAAATGACGATGTCACATCTACAAATCTTCGAGTACGAGAGTATTATTTCCACCTATCTACAAAGAATTTGAACAAAAAGCTTGGTAGGTTAGAAAAAGACATAAATTTAGAAAAATAATAAAACTGAGTGATGGATCCTTGACCAAAATAAAACTCTGCTGTATCAAAGAGACAAACCTCCTGCAACGTGACATGGGTAATGCCATTACCGTAATGGGTTCCGAGGAATATATTTCTTTATTTATACTTGTAACTTTGTAAGTGTTCAGTAGCCAACTGGCCATTTAATTTATAAAGTGTGGTCTGTTTATAATAATAGTGTGATCAAATCACCCTTAACACAACTAAGAAGCTAATACAAATTTTAATGGAAGTACGCCCCAGTTCCTTAAAATTTTAGACATAACTTAACTGTGATTCGATGTATATTTATATATTTGACCGTGGATCTACGCTAAAGATTTCCCAATCATCATTTGTTATTAAACCTATTAAAAATCTAATTTTATTACGTGGTTGATTGTAACTAGAAGCCTAGAATATGAGTTATCATCCCAACTCATGCAAAAAACTTTAGTCACAACTAATACTGATTGCATTAACTTTTCTGATTCCTGATACAAGTGAAATAGAACTGAAGTGCTGTGACCGAGACTGTACAAAGCAGAACATGACTTCTTGTTCTTTACCAATCTAAAAAATCCAATTGTTTTTACACCCAGTCTAAAGAAACCTAAAGATCCTTTCATACCAAACAGTATTATTCTCCTGTCCTGCAATTTCCCCATGTTAGACAATAGAAAGTCAAAGCTCTCTCCCTAAGAAAAAACATGAAGACAGGGAAAGATTGAAGAAGAAAATACATATAGCAAAAAGCCTGTATGTACAGCTTCTGTCAAACCTATAGGCATCTCTTTCACAAGGCAAAAACACTAAAATGCTGTATTGAGGATCTGGTGCCTGGTTGGGAAACCTCAAGTGGGTGAGTCAGCTAGTAGTAATGTATGCCACCATCCACACGCCACTTTCCTCAGTCTGCAGCCATCCAGCTGGACTTGTGTAGGAATATTCCGGTCAATCGTGTCCCCTAGACCCAGCTGTTGAGTTACAAGAGGGATGCAAAAATGAGATGCTTTTTGTACAAATACAGTGATAATGAGACATCATAACCGGTAAGCAAAGTCAAACAGGAACAACATCGTACCTGCCCGTATTTGTTCCATCCCCAACATAGCAAACAACCATCTTCTGCAGAAACAAAAATTGCAGAGCGAATCAGCAAAGCAGAGAATACATTTAGTACCTCCGTCACAAAGTTTACCGTGAGCTAGAATGAAAGGGAGAATCCACATCAGACATTTATCATAGAATGCAAAGTGTTTCACGAACATGAGTCATGTTTCAAAAACGAGGGAGATAACTTTTTCTCTCTTGGAAGACTTGAAAGAGAGACCACAAATCAAAGGGACTGAAAACAATACAAAACGAGACCTGAATACAAGTTGCAGCATCTCACAAGCTAGGGCTCTTTAGTATCTTCTCGTTAAAACAACTGAAAACAAATTGCTAGGGCTCAGTTCGGTTCGGAGAGTCCCTTTCCGCCATTAACATTTGAAAAACCATACCTGCCAAAACAGCACTATGCCGCGCGCCACAACTAACTGCTTTTGCATGTTTGCCCTCCAAATTCTGGCCATCCAGCAACCTCGGTATCATCTATATCAGAAGAGAGATGACCCAATATTTGAGTATACCAGATGTTACAGTTCATGCATTGCACAAAACTTCCAGACTTTGTCGTTAAAAAGTCACTAATTTTAGATCACAAGAGATATTACCTCAGCATGATCGGTGCCAGTTCCCAGTTGACCAAATTGGTTTCCACCAAAGGCATACACTTTACCATCACTAGAGGTGCAAACAGTGTGCCATAGTCCAGCTGCTACGCTTTCCATCCGAACACTCTGCACCGATGACACAGCCATGGGCCTTAACTGGTCATTTGTGTTTCCGTGGCCACACTAAATGCCAAGAAAATGTTTGGGTTAGCATGAGCACACTATGATAGATGTTGAAGGGGGCTGGTTGCACTTAAAGTCAAAAGTTCAGTCAATTGAACAACGAGACAAAGATTGCTAAGGTGTAAAACATTCACCTGTCCATACAGTCCCCAGCCAAAAGTTATTAACCCTCCAGCATCTGCAACTAGGAAGGACGAGCAATCAAGATCAAACCATAACAAAGTTTTCTAAACTAGTCTTGACTACCAACTTTAGAAATACATATACTGCAACGTAACCTTCTTTTCTTTCACTGATCGCCAGTTTCATCAGTACTGTACAGAGGAAAAAGTCAGAAAAGAAAACAGACCTGTAATTGCCGCGCTATGACGACCTCCACAAGAAATAGCCTTTATGTACCGGCCAGGTTCTCTTGAAACATGAGTAGACGTGGTTGTTATTCCTTGATGTAGTATGAATGATCTTTCTTTTTCAGATCCAGGTGATTCAAAGCAAGGTACTAGATGAGGAGACGACACCAATTTAATCCGGGAACCCAATCCTAATTGCCCTTCACCTCCGTATCCCCAACCCCAAATCTGTCCTATATCTGAAACTTCCGCAAAAACATGATCATCCTCAAATGAATCTTCAATTACAAGGTAGCAGCTTCATCTCGGATTTGTAAAGAAGTCGTTTATTCAATTTCACCTGACAATGCCAGAGTATGACGACCACCAGTAGCAACACTGGTGATCCTCACTCCAAGGCCAACACTCACAACTGAAGGTGTTGTAGCAAAGAAGTTCTCTCCAGGTGTAAGGCCTTCGGCTTCATCTTTGGCAGTTGAAACCCGCCTCCGCTTCATTGATTCCTCCCCTTCCTTTCGGTTCTCATTCTGTAGTGTCATACCACTCGCTACATTTGAACCTTGTGACGGTGGAGTTACTATCACAATTTAAAACATACCATATCCATCAACAGTAAACAAATAACACCACTAAAACCATAGATATCCCAACCGATTTTACCTTGGTCGCTCGAGCCACTCTGCTGCTTTCCAACAGGATCCTTAAATGGAATGCATTCTTTCCAACCCCAAGTAAATGCTTCACCAGCCTCTGTACACACCAACACACAGGTCATGAGTAAAAGACATAGTTACAAGTATCATTACTCTATTTCATGTTTCAGTTGACCAATCCTAAATATTCTACCTTAATACTTCAAACATAGACCAAGTGTAACGAAATAGAAGTCAAAGTACCGAAGTAAAGGCTAATCACTTACCTGTTACAACCGCACAATGTGCCCATCCTGAAGAAGCCTGAACGACTGGAGCCTCCGTGGGAAGAGGAAGCGGCTCTGGAGTTTCCTTAACCAGTCGTAAATCATAATCAAGAAAAAGCAATAATCGAATCAATTTCGTAACAAAAAAGGTTAGAAGAAGAGACAAAATTCTATCATTCTAAAGAACTTTACCCCATGCTTTCCAGAAGCCACATAGCTCTGTCCTTCATCATCAGTAGAACCCCAAGTTATAAGCTTCCCCTTCTCTAAAACCCACAAACATTCAAAATCAGTAAAAATCCAAGAACCCAAAGTTATGATCTTTTGTTGAACACGAATAAGTTTCGAGTTGATCAGATTCCGAAATGACTAAAACCAACCTGAAATAGCCATAGCGAATCCACAACCGCCGCCACAGACATCTTTCCAAGAATCTCCACCGTGAAAAGCCGCCGGTAAACGCACGGGAACAGGAGAGAGAATAGGGGATTTCTCCGGCGCAGCTCCTGGTAAGTAACCGGACATGTAAACAAGAGTCGCCTTACATTCCCCAATCGGAATATTTCCTCCATTGTTTCCATTCATTGCACAGATTCTTCCAAATCCACAATCACCATAAAACACACACACAAACAATCAAAATACAACCCTAGCAACAAAATCTAGTGATCTGCGTTTCACTTTCACAACAAATGTTTTCAAAAGAGGAGTAACACAGAGATTCTGTAACGGAGAAACAAAAGAGAACGAGTTGACTCAGGAACCAAAAGAAAAAAATGATGGTGGGAGAATCAATTACAGGGATTTAGGCTGTGCCACCTCGGATACCACGTCATCTTAGTTACACGTGGCATGATCCTGACCGCGTTTATTATTTATTTACTTTTTTAAAAATCGAAAAAATGTGGAGAAGTTTCTGGAAGCAAAAGAGCATCCTCAAATTTGAAGCTGCCTTTTCTCTTTAATATTACTCCTGCGTGGTTCGAATTATTCTCTTTAATATTACTCCTGCGTTATCAGGTTCCATTATTAACTATACTATTAATTAATAGTAGTTTTTTTTTAACATAACTTATAAGACACAAATAGCTTATACCTTCTCAATCTGTGCCAGCTTTACTCTCTGACAAAAACATACAAAAACATACACTTTATTTGAAATCGACTAGTCTCAATTTTTCCAATACTAAATGTTCCTGCATCTTTAACATTAATTTACCAAACTAGTCGAATTTAACTATACTTCACACAAGGTCGGTCCAATGAAAATGATGGACCAAATCCCAAATTTTTTTTTTGATGAGTTTCTTTATATATGTTATCTAAAATTTCTTTAAAAAATATGTAAAATTATATGAATTATTTTTAGCAACATTGTTATGTGAAAACAAATTTGATTGTTCTAAATACATAACTATTATGTTAAAAAAGTAAAATTAGTAGCTCTAAAAAATCGTAAAATATTTGGTGGCTCTAAGCGGTCGCTTTAGTCGTTTGCCCTCTGGACCGGCCCTGACTTCACGTACTCACAGTTCACCACAAATATAATTGTACATTCATTTTTTTGTCCCTATCAATTATTTTTATTGATTTTTCCTATCAATTTATTTTAAGTTTCTAAAACTCTTTTTTTACTTTAACTTCTTCGCATATTAACACAACAAGATCCTTTGAAACAGCTAACCATGAAATCATTACTTATATATACCTTTCATGCATATATATGCATACTCAGTTATTACCTATGCTCTTCCTCTTTTCTCAACGTAAATGTACGTACTTGTCTTCTCATATACATCAAATCATGTCTCTTTGTTCTTTACGTTAAAGTTTTGTTTGTGAATTCAAATCAATGTGACGTGGGAGGATGATGTTGGATAGAGAGATCGAGCAAACAAAAAAAATATATAGGAGGTGGGTGGAATAGAAAAGACTTTAAGGTTTTTATTTTGTTTAAAACTTGCAACTATTTTTTTTCTTCAATATTTTCAATTATTAATTATGGTAACTAATCAGTATATTTCCTTCGTTTTTTCTTTGATAACTTCTCTTTTTCTTTTTTCAAACATTCTGATTTTTTTTCTGTAATCTTTGAGAGCAAAAAAAAATTGTTTCGTATATGCTAATAGTAATAAGTATGTTGTATTCATGTATCATAAGTTCAAAATAAAATATGATATATTGAACCCTAATTACAATTTACGCATATAAGGTAAATAAATAATTATGGTACCATAAATAAATAATTATAGTCACATATTTGTACATAAAATGTTAGTTTTTTGTGTAATATTAACAAATCAATATCTAATCAAACGAAATCATCCACATAATTACATACTTGGCGACTAAAGTATTCACATAGTTACGTACTTGTATTTGTTGATTTTCTATAAGGATCTAATCCTAGACGGAGCTCAAGATCTATTGCTTCTGCACTTTGAGATAAAGCCTTTTGAAGCATCCTCATTTTTTTCTCTTCTTCATCCCCTAAACAGTTGTAGCTTTTATCATCTCCTTCTTTTTTCGTTGGACTGACCGTATCAACGAAGAAAGGTAACTCAATAAGCTCTTGCTCGAACCGATTTCTCGAAGTGGTGCAAATGGCCTCTTCAGTATCTTCTTCTTTTAAGTTCGCTTGTCGAAGCTTTGCCCTATCTTTTCTGTGGATGTTCATGTGGCCTCCTAAAGCTTGTGCGTTAGAGAAACCTCTCTCGCAAAAATCACATATGTATGGTCGTGCTTGTGATCCGGACCATGAATATGATCGACGATCCAAGTATTTTTTATTCATTTGTATAAAATATCGAGAGAAAATATAAACGAGGAAGTGTTTTAATTTGCGAAGAGATGTAAAAATGATAAATCACAAGGTGATGACTATATCATAAGGTTAAATATAATGATACAACGTGATAATTGGTCTTTATTAAATTTAAAGTCCAAGCCGACTTTTTCTAGCCGACAAAAAGCAAAGATAACTTATGTTGTTCATTGTCTAGCGATGATTAGTTCTTTAATTGTTTTTGGCGTTGACAATTTAATTTTTGTAACTAAGATATATAGCCGACATTAATGTAGATATCTACGCAAATTTTTCTTATTAAAAACAATAAAGTTTATGAATTTATCAAAATAACACCCTGTAAATATTACAATACATGAAAATATAAAAGTAAACAAATAAGCGATGTCTTAATAATAAAAAATATATACATAACGTACTTTTCTCGTAATTGTTTTCTCTCGTAATTGTTCAGCACGTTATCATTCTGAATCAATGAATATTTCCAAATACACAGCTATATACACACGTATAAGCGAGCGACGACATATATGTCTTACAATTTTCTTTAATCAATGTCATTAGAAAATACTTATGATCGTCATTACACAAATATATGTTTATTGAATTCCGTGTTCGATTTTCATCAGTTAGAGATATCTATGTACCTATAACGTCGGCATCGTCGATCTCGTATACGCTATATTTAAGTGTTTTTACTAGTGTCAAATGTTAATTAATATTTTATTAGAATCTTAGATTATGCTCATTCTTAATTTCTAGTGTATGATTTTTAACTACGAATGTAGTTTAACAATTGTTTCTTTATGAGTTTAGGGTTTTATATTAAATCTAATAGGAGTATATGAAGACTTCAAGCCGTATTAGATAATATATCGATCTTTAGGGCGAGGTCCATAATATAAAATTTCACAATATATTTACATATACATGTGTACTCTTTTTAAATATATGTTTTTGTCACCCGATACATCTAATTCAGTGGTCTGTACTCATATATCAACGAAAATTGATAGGGAAATCATGTTTCCTAGTTTATAATGTTTGTTCACAATATAACTATCCGAACAACAACAAAAACTAAATGGAAGCAAATTACATACACGTTTAACTGGTCGGTTTGTAATGTATATAAATGGTGACGGCACTTGCTTAGTTAACTTGTTAACGTGAACATTAATTTACAACTCGTTAAGTACTGGCTAACAAGTAATAAAGTATTATAATCGTTGTTACTTTCCTTAAGGAAACAACTATAGAACAATTCCGCATTAATTAGTCTCTTGGACTTATCCAACAATTAATTGATATGGACAAAGATTTATAAAGTCCACAAGCTTATTTTAACCATACGGTTAGAATATGTCAAAGTCTAAGAACAGCTCTAATTTTGAACATTTCTTTTACTGACTTTTCAGTGTTGTAGTGTCACATGGCTTCTAAGAACAGCTCAAATTTTAACCCTACGGTTAGAATATGTCAAGGGTTACTGATTGTCTACAACGCAAAGAAAAACTGAAAAAGTGTCGAATATGATATTTAATTACTTGTTAAACGTTTTGATTATACATTCCAAAAAATTATTTATGATCAAAATACCAAACAAAAATAAGGTTATAAATTCTGAAAATAACTTTATAACGAAAGTCCAGAATATAGTGTGAGATACAGAAACGTTAATATGAATTTTCACCGATTTCACGACACTACTTCGCATTGAGAAATATTTGGAAATTTGTTGGTTGGTTTAGTGGTTTAAGTCTGTTAGTTACTAATATTATTGGCTCAATTCGATTCCTCTTAGTCACATATGGGGCTTAGATATTATTAACAAAATACCTATGGGCCTGGGCCTAGCTCTAACTGTATATTTTTCCTTTATTCTGAATCAATGATATATCCACCAACCAAAAGAAAAAAACTTTGCCAATAATATATGCTACTTCTGTTTCTATATAAGAATATAATCTTGTAATTTTATTATGAGAATCTAATACAAAATTTTTTTTAAAATATATAGCATTTTTTTTTATCTCTACTCGCAATCAATGTATCACTTCCGAATCCGAGTAGAAACCAGTCCTAAAGGTTAAGAATCTGGATGGAATAAAACTGAAGTACTGCAAGAAAATTCAAAGAAGAGCAAGTGCATCGTCATGTAAGCTGACTGAGCCCAAAAATTCAAAGGTCAGAAATTGAGAAGGTTCCTAAGAAATACAAGTGGACAAGTTTTGACCAGTTGTCCACTTGACACACATGAGGTCCCATCACTTTCATCATTCCTTAAAAGTCTTTGTTCTCTCTCTCTCTCCCTCCATCACTTTCTTTTTTTCTTTTCTCATGAATCCAGGATCCATTCATCCACGTCACCATATATGTTATGGATACTTTCATTTTCTAAAAATGATGATACAATCTAACAATTTTTTGAAGTAGGTGTATGGTGTTATGGATAAGTCCACGTTTTTCATAAATGTCACATGAAATCATACTATTACTCTTGCCTCTGACTGTTAATAAAACAAAGAGTAGAAAAAAAATGTTCTGGCTTCTTCTGGACCTTCCAATGTAGAGTAATTTTTTTATTTTTTATTTTGTTATCAAAGACTATTCTTTCTTTTTTTTTTTGAATTACTTGTAAATATTAGAGTAAGCAGCTATTCTCTTTATATAAATTATATGCAGAAGAATATTTTATATGTCGGTCACTGTCTTCTTTCTTTCTCTCTGATGAAGAAACATTAGTTACAAAACCACTAATAAGATAAAAGTAAGATCTCAGCCTCTCCTTTTAGTTTCTTGTCATCAATCTGAGTCTTTCAAGCCACAAACTTCTTTGCAAAATTTTATTTTATTTTGGTTCTCATTGTAATTCCTTGAAATATTTTGATTGATACATATTATTCCTAATATCTTTTCAGTGTTCACACAAATATTAATGTTTTGAAATGTTGAAAGAATAATACTTCTGTGGACATCCATGATGTTTTAGTCAATTAAAGAAAGTATAGTTTTCATACAAGTTAAATTTTGATATAGATAGTACCATAGTAGTGTATTTGTCGACATAACAAAAGAGAAAAAATAATTATTTTGTAGAACCCTAACACGCTTCTAGAACTTCATTCTCTTATTCATTCATCAAACTTTTTAATATTCCAAAAATGATTTTTGTACATGATTCCATTTGTAGAAGAAATAGTTATTAATCGCTAAATCGGATTGTTATAAACTTTTAAACTGTATTATAAACCACTTAATTAGGAACTAAACCAAAAAAAAAAAAAAACAATCTATAGTCAAAATTCTGAGAAAACAAAAAAAAAATCTAGAAAAAAGTCTCAAAATCACAAACTCAAATGTGTGGTCTCAACCATGTGACCAAAGATTGAATCGACTAGTTTAATTAATTCAAACTAAAACAAAAGTGATCAACATCTCAGTCATTGACCGTTGAACACTAGAAGAAACCTACAAATAATAGTTGTAGTCACATGCAGACAAACTGGATTAATGCATCGGTCAAAATCAAGTGTGGGGTTTTTAGAGATACTCACGAAAACGAACTTGTATTATTATAAAACCAATTTACAATAGAATTAAATTAACTTGTTCAATACTTCACCAAACCTTTGACATAAATAAAATTATTCAAATACTATCACAAACAAGCGTGGCCTCAAAGAAATATACTACCACGACTTCTCTTATCCTCTCTTCACATCTTTTAAATAACTTCGATCTTTCTCTTCAAATCTTTTGTTTGACACAGAGCAAAACGAAACCGGATTAAACCGGAAGCAGCCATGTTCATCAAGCTCAAGCTCAAGCTCGTCTTCTTCTTCCTTCTCTGTCAAATTCTGAGATCTTCCTCTCAAATTCTCAATTTCACTTACAATGGCTTTCATCCTCCATTAACAGATATCTCACTCCAAGGTCTCGCCACTGTCACACCCAATGGTCTCTTGAAGCTAACCAACACATCGGTACAAAAAACCGGTCACGCCTTCTATACCGAAAAGATCCGGTTTAAAGATTCCCAAAACAGCAACGTTTCGTCCTTCTCCACAACCTTCGTCTTCGCGATACACTCTCAGATTCCAACACTCAGCGGCCATGGCATCGCCTTCGTCGTAGCTCCAACGCTAGGTATTCCATTCGCACTTCCTAGTCAATACATCGGTCTCTTTAACATCTCCAACAATGGTAACGACACGAATCACATCTTCGCCGTCGAATTCGATACGATCCAGAGCAACGAGTTCGGAGATCCAAACGATAATCACGTCGGAATCGATATCAATGGTCTGCGATCGGCGAATTACTCGACGGCTGGATACTGGAATGCTCACGGCGAGTTTCAGAATCTGAGTTTGATTAGTCGCAAACGGATCCAGGTTTGGATCGATTACGATCATCGTAGTCATCGAATCGATGTCACTATGGCTCCATTCGATTCCGATAAACCTAGAAGACCTCTTGTTTCGTATGTGAGAGATCTATCTTCGATTCTTCTACAAGATATGTATGTAGGTTTTTCATCTGCGACTGGTTCAGTTCTCTCGGAGCATTTCATAGTGGGATGGAGCTTCCGGTTAAACGGCGAAGCTCCGATGCTTTCGTTATCAAAGCTCCCGAAGCTTCCTCGATTTGAGCCGAAACGAATCTCAGAATTTTACAAAATCGGTATGCCTTTGATTTCACTATCTCTGATCTTCTCTATCATCATCCTCGGTTTCTACATCGTGAGAAGGAAGAAGAAGTACGAGGAAGAGCTTGATGATTGGGAAACAGAGTTTGGGAAGAATCGATTTAGATTCAAGGAGCTGTATCACGCGACCAAAGGGTTTAAGGAGAAGGAACTTCTCGGATCCGGTGGATTCGGGAGGGTTTACAGAGGGATTCTTCCTACGACGAAGCTTGAAGTCGCTGTGAAGAGAGTCTCACATGATTCAAAACAAGGTATGAAAGAGTTTGTGGCGGAGATTGTGAGTATTGGTCGGATGAGTCACCGGAATTTAGTTCCTCTTTTGGGTTATTGTCGTCGGAGAGGAGAGCTTCTTCTGGTCTATGATTACATGCCTAATGGGAGCTTAGACAAGTATCTTTACAACAATCCTGAGGTAACCCTAGATTGGAACCAAAGATCTAAGATTATCAAAGGAGTTGCTTCAGGATTGTTCTACCTCCATGAGGAATGGGAACAAGTTGTGATTCACCGCGACGTGAAAGCTAGCAATGTTTTGTTAGATGCTGATTTCAACGGTAGGCTCGGCGATTTCGGGTTGGCTCGGTTGTATGATCACGGGTCGGATCCTCAGACGACTCACGTTGTTGGAACATTGGGTTACTTAGCACCTGAACATTCCCGGACTGGACGTGCAACGACCGCCACTGATGTATATGCGTTTGGTGCGTTTCTTCTAGAAGTTGTATCCGGTAGACGACCTATTGAGATCCATAGCCAAAGCGATGATACGTTCTTGCTTGTGGAATGGGTGTTCAGTTTGTGGTTGAGAGGAAATATAATGGAAGCGAAAGATCCGAATCTCGGGTCATCTGGTTATGATCTTGAAGAGGTTGAAATGGTTTTGAAACTCGGACTGTTGTGTTCACATTCAGATCCTCGGGCTAGACCGAGTATGAGGCAGGTGTTACAGTATCTAAGAGGAGACATGGCGTTACCGGAATTAGCGCGCTTGGATTTGTCGGCAGGGAGCGTGATGAATTTGGGAGGCCGGGACGGTTTTAGCGGTATTGCAATGTCTGATTTTTCCTCCGTGTTTAAAGGGTTCACGGGCGGATCTTCCATCGCTGACTCTCTACTCTCTGGTGGGAGGTGATTATTGATGTTTCAACTCTAGCAACGTTTTATTCTATAGCGTTTTTCAAAAAGGTTTACTAATGTAGACATGTACATAAATTTTTTGCCTTTGTATGGAGGTATGTAATTTGAGATTTTGTCGTAAGATCTTGTAAAATATTATGATTATGTGATTGCCATAGTTGGCAGTCTCACAAGAACAGTCTCACAAGTATGATTCATGACTTAACACAATAACTGATCATTATAATATTGGTAGAGTTGAACGGAGAAGTCGTAGAACATATTGTGTACGAGGTGTAGAACTCTATTTCGGAACAGAACACAGATAATCTCTTTAATAGCGTCTTATGGTTCCTCAACTACACATAAACAAGAGCTATAGAAATATTAAAGCAAAGCTGATTTGTTGATATCTGCAAAATCTAATAATTTGGTTCTTCTTAAACGCCATGGCAACGAGATCACAATGCAGGACCAAGAAGAAGTGGAACTGGGGGTTCACTCGTTTCATCATGTCGTCTTGCAGCCCAAGCCCTTAGAGGAGGTTCAAAGCGGTCCCTAACCACCTCAGGAGCCAGCTCGTCATCAGAAGGGAGGTAAACCAGGCCTCTCTCTCTTAGATGGGATGGTTCATCATAACACACGGTCCAAAGACTACCGACTATCTGTCTTTCTTCTGTAGCTGCACAAAGATCTTCGTCCGACATCAAAATTATTCTTCTTGTTCTCTCCTCAAGAAGTTGTCTTAGATTCACATCCGCTCTGTCAAGGTTTCTCTCAGATTCTTCACGGGCGAGCTCTAGGAGACCACGAAGGGCGAATTCCCGAACTTCGAAGTCTTGGTTGGATGCTAGGTGGATCATTATTCGAGGGAATCCAAGATCTCTAACGATTTTACAGTCTGAGTTGCTTTCTTGGAGAAGATAATGAATCACGTTCAAGGCTTTTCTGAAACGGAAAGAATACATTAATTACTAATATAGTAATATTCATGAACCGAAAACCTGAACCGAAACAGAACCAAAACCCGGATCAAACATTCATCTATCTAATGCATATGCTTGAGACGATTTTTTACCTTTGGAATCTAACGGTGTCAGAAACCAAAGCGTCTCGCAAGCCAGCATAACCATTTGCCAGACGGAATGTTGTAATCCCGGGTTGGTTGTTACGGATAAGATAATCATCACCTTAATACACCGACCGACTCTTGGACTCTATATAAAAAGAATCCTACGCATCCATATACAATAGAAAGAAAAGATATTGAAAAACAAACCCTAAATACACAGTTGAGAGATCATGGCAGGTGAAACAATAAATTTAACACAAGAAGAAAAAGAAGTTTACAGGGCTGCATATATATTGATGAGCATACGCGAACCTCAATATCGAAAACATTTACCGGAAGAAGACGTTTTAGATGATGAAGTTACGTCGACTCCATTATTGCAAGTAAGTCAAGCTCATCAAAAGCTGTCTAGGAAGAGGAAAGATGCCGATGAAAATCAGCCTAAGAAAATTAAAAAACAGAATATGGTGAAGATAATGAAGGAGATCTACTTTTCGGAAGAAACTCGAAGGTTGATTGAGTTATGGTACAAAACTGAACCTGATCCACGAACTATATTCGGAGATGTTGAGGTGACGAGGCAGTTCAGCAAACCACTTAAAAAACAGTTGATGTTAAGCGACGTAAAAAAAGATCAAAGCAGGCTCATGTTACCGAAGCAACAAGTGGAGGAGACGATGCTTCCTTTTCTAAAAGAATCAGAGAATCCGAGCGTGGGGTTTGATGTTTCGGTGTATGGACCAGATGGGGAATGTCAAGGTATGAAGTTCAAGATCTGGAATGGGGACAAAACACCTGTGTTAACTAAGGGATGGAAGGAGTTTGTCGAAAAATATGATCTTACGATGGTTTCCGATTTTATCACTATTTGGATGTTTAGGCACATTGAGGGGGATGAGATTTGCTTCGCTATTGATTTCAACAGATTTCCTTTAAAAAATAATTAATCGAGTGGGAAGATCAAGAACACGTTCTTGAATCAGTTTTTTTTTTTTTTTTTTTGTGTTTTAGGATTTTTGTTTTTGTTTTTATTTTTTTTGGGTTTTCCCTTTTTTTTTTTTACCGAATGAATTATCATGGTTATATGTAAT
Organism: Crucihimalaya himalaica; assembly: GCA_004349715.1. Taxonomy (NCBI): domain Eukaryota; kingdom Viridiplantae; phylum Streptophyta; class Magnoliopsida; order Brassicales; family Brassicaceae; genus Crucihimalaya; species Crucihimalaya himalaica. The sequence goes on along the minus strand of SMJT01000010.1, from coordinate 2,591,295 downwards.
AAGGTTTCTTAGGAATTAATTTTTGCCCTAAATCAATAAATTGTCATTTTTGAGATTTTTCTAATTTTAGATAATGATGAATTCAAAACAATTAAATATGATAATGGTAAATTAATTTAATATATTATGATAATGATAAATTAATTTAATATGCTAAATATTAATCAATAATTAAAATTAAAAGTCAGAACATGTTTTGAAAAATAATTTCAAATTAATTATTTTAGAATAAGTATGAATCTATAATAAGGTTAAAACAACAATATTTTTAAAAAATCTTTTTGATTTACTCAAGATTATAAACTATATGATTATTTTAAATATGTTAATCTGTTTTGAATTAATTACATATTTATATTATTTAATTACAAACAAATAAATCGACATCAATTTTTGAATTTTAATTATACAACTACATTTTATTTATACTTTGGGTTGAGTATTTTAGATAGCAATTAATTTTCTATTAATTTTTAATTAAATTTGAAATAATAAATTTAAATAATTTATTTCGTAATTAATATTTTAACACTAAAAAATTCGGAAAATTTTACATTTACTATTTACTATTTTACATTTACTATTCGGAAACTGAATTCGGTTAAATTTTACATTTACTATTTAAGATAAAACTGAAATTGCAATAGTTAATCTGGGTAAGAAAATTAAAAAATCTCCATCGCTCTTTTTCTCCTCCGAATCACCAAACGTCGTCGAAAATCTCTAAACGCCGACACTCTTTCTCCTCTTTCGCCGTAAGTTATCGATATTCTTCCTATCTGCGGGAAAACCCTAAACTCTAATCCCATCTTTTATTAGATTCGCAGATCTGAGAATCGTAACCGTCTATTCATATATTGAAAGCTATTCTGTGTCTGCTTTCGCATATCAGATGAGTAGCAGGCGGTCGGTGAAGAGAGCATTGATTCTAGATGACGATGACGATCAAAATGAAGATGAAGATGAAGATGAAGATGAAGATCCAGATGAAGATGAAGATCCCGATGAAGATGAAGAAGAAGAATCAGATGAAACTCACACTTACTAATCCAGACCCTGAGATGCCAATGCAAAATTTTGTCGACCTGGTGAAGAAGGAGTACGATAATGCACGAAAAGATTGTGTTTTGTTGTCTAAGAGGACGAAGGTTGATTGGAACTCGGGTCGATAAAATTTTGCATTGACATCTTAGGGTCTGGGTTAGTAAGTGTGCGTTTCATCTTCATCTTCTTCTTCATCTTCATCGGGCTCTTCATATTAATCTTAGACAACATAACACAATATTTATTTTTAATTTCTTTTGAAATGGATTGAAACTTTATTTCTTTAGTTTTATGTTAATTATCTTTAATTTCTCTTATTATGTTAATTATCTTTCGGAACCTTTAATTTCTTATTATGTTAATTATCTTTAATTTCTCTTATTATATTAATTATCTTTCGGAACTTTTGATTTATTATTATGTTAATTATCTTTCGGAACCTTGATTTTGTAAATCAAATACAAAGTTCGAAAACCGCAAAAATACAAAAAAAATTGGTTATACAGAACACCTAGAGACTTTACGAGTAGACTTCACCAAGAGACTTCGTATTCATACAGAACACCCAATTAGAGACTTCTCCAGGAGACTTCCAGCACAGACTTCTTCGTATCCCATCTTTTATTTGATTCGCAGATCTGGAAATCGCAACCGTCTATTCACATCTTCAATCTTAATTCATCTATAAATTCAAGCTATTCAGTTTCTGTCTTCGCATTTCAGATGAGTAGCAGGCGGTCGGTGAAGAGAGCAATGGTTCTAGATGGCGATGAAGATGAAGATGAAGACGAAGATGAAGATGAAGACGAAGATGAAACTCGCACTTTAACCCAGACCCTGAGATGTCAATGCAAAATTTTGTCAATGTGATGCACGAAAAGATTGTATTTTGTTGTCTAAGAGGACGAGGTTGATTGGAACACGGGTGGAAATATTAATTGCTCAAGTCTACATAACTCAATTCTCCACCCGAGTTCCAATCAACATGCGTCCTCTTAGATTTGGCTTAACACAGTCTTTTCGTGCATTGTCGTACTCCTTCTTCACCAGGTTGACAAAATTTTGCATTGACATCTCAGGGTCAGGGTTAGTAAGTGTGAGTTTTATCTTCATCTTCATCCTCATCATCATCTTCCTCTTAGACAACAAAACACAATCTTTTCGTGCCGGAATATCAAAGAGCACCTAATCCTTTGAACCTTTAATTTATTTATTTTTAATTTCTTTTGAAATGGATTGAAACTTTATTTCTTTAGTTTTTTGTTAATTATCTTTAATTTCTCTTATTATGTTAATTATCTTTCGGAACCTTTGATTTCTTATTATGTTAATTATCTTTAAGTTCTCTTATTATGTTAATTATCTTTCGAAACCTTAATTTTGTAAATCAAATACAAAGTTCGAAAACCACAAAAATACAAAAAGAACTGGTCATACAGAACACCTAGAGATTTCTTAAAGTAAACTTCACGAGTAGACTTCACCAAGAGACTTCGTATTCATACAGAACACCCAATTAGAGACTTCTCCAGGAGACTTTCAGCACAGACTTCCTCTATAGGAAGTGGTATAATCATTTGCATAGAACATAATCAACCTTAATTTTATGAAAATTTCTGAAATTTTAATTTATAAAGTTCATATTTGGGATAATCTTATTTTCTTTAAAAGAAATTGCATTGAGATTATTTTTTATTATTTTCTTAATTTAAATCTACGGTTTAATTACGGTTCAGACTTCGACCATGAAGTCTGGAACCGTAATTAAATGTGGAATTTTAATAAAAAATGATAAAAAACTATTTCGATCAAAATTTTTGAAAGATAAATTATTTTAAATCTGATCGAATATGTTTAAAAAAATAATAATAAAACTAAGCCATTTGATGTAAACCATGTGAGGCATATTGGTTAGAGGTTGCCAATGGGTAAAATCCATGCATATATCTTTAGGGTTAGACTTAGATTGATATGTTTTTGATATAAAATGGCGATCCTTCGTATAGTTGTTAGATTTTGAATATATTATACTATTTTGATGTCAAATGTTAGTATTTGTTAACAAAGAGTGAATTAAACGTTCGAATTCTGTAAGATTTTGTTATCGTATGAAATTTAAATAAATCTAAAACAAAGTTTAATATATCTTATATAATAAAGTAAGGTTCGTATAACCACAAACTGACACGTGTCATCCTTCCTTTAACCTTCATTTTAACTATTTCTCTATTTTACCTTTTCATATTCTCATTTCTAAAATAAACATATATAAGAACAATAATTTCTATTAATTACTCATTTATTTGTGAAAGCAAGCTTTCCCAGTATTGTAGGCTTTCCTTTTGTCAAAACCCCAGAAGATTTGTTTCTCTTCCCATGTCCTTCAAACTTGCTTCTTTAGAAAGCTGAACCAAAGAATGTATACTAATTTTCGTGATTATTATTTCTATAGATAAAAGTTGTAGGAAAGTCTTATCAATAACAAAAACATTTTTTTTAATAAATTAAAGATCAAATTCAACTAAACACATAACCCACGCAATGCGTGGGCAACTACCTAGTTATAAATAAACTTATGTTCTTAAACAGAGATTTAGATAGATAAATTCCCTATCTAGGAACAATTGCCCTGTATCTTGCTATCATATCAAACATCAAGAAGTCGTCTCTCAAATCTTCAACCCCTTCCATCGCTGGGTCGAACAAAATGTCTAATAAGCCTTCTTCAGTTTCCAGCCAAATGTCATCATCACCACCTGTGGGAATTAGATTGGTATTGTCGAGATCAATTATGATATGTTAAACTGTAGGAATAACACACTTACGCGCGAACGGATTTATCCTCCATAATTTAAGCACCACGATCACCGCTCCACCCCTCTTGTTCCTAAAGCCATTCCAGAAGTTATAAACGTGTTCACCATTTGCCACACACTTTAACATATTGTCCCTATTATGATTAATAGGTGGTTGTAAATTACAATACGGTGAGTTTCGTCATGGTATTATTATTGTTTGGTTTAAACTTACATGGTATCTTTGATCTGAAACACACTCTTTGAAAATGTACGGCCATGTGGACTCTCTTGAAGAGGGCATGTGTTGCAGAGCATGCCCATAGTATCTACATCATAAATGTTCTCTTTTAGTTAAATAAAGTTACATGCATATAAATTATGGGTTAACAAATTTGCATGCATACCTATAGCAACGTTCGTTTTGGTTTTGATGTCACGTATTTAGGTCAAACTTAAAAAATCCAAGTAGTGCTCGTCCTTCAAAGGATCAATTTTTATGATTCCAGTCTTTGTAGACTGGATTGTAAGTTTGAAGCGAGAGTTTGTTGCACGGAACGCTGTGAATCCTGGCTGTACTGCTACATTCTGTATTTCAAGCCCATTGGGAATTCTTCAAGCTCTAGCCGACGGGACAAAACTACTATCCAAAGCCCTTCATACTTCTCCAATCCAGAGAACGCTGGTACATGTACTGGAGTAATCATCAACTCCATCTTAGTTCCCTGCATAAAAAGAAGCATCACCAAAGTATTGTATTGTCAGATCTTTGTGACTGCATGTCTGCATGTAAGTGAATATCTCGTACCGCTTCATCTACTAATACGTAGGACCAGTAGGGACCTTCATTGAGAACGGAGTAAGAGTAGGCGCGGAGAATCTTGAATTTAAAACACTAATCGGTTTTGCTTCCATTGTCTCTTTCATTTGCTTTGGCTAGAAGGTTGTAAGCATCCATCGGGTTTTTGTTTTTCTTGTTGTGAGTTTTGTGTTGCTGAGATAAAAGCAGTGAAGAAGAAATGAATTCTTCTATGGAGGTGGAATGATTAATAGATGAGAAACTGAAAAGATTAATAGATGGGAAACTGAAGAGACGGACGTATCTTATCACAAGGACGTGACGACTTTAGAAAGAAAAAAAAAAATTGCAGCGTTTCTGGTTCTTTAATGTTTTGTTTTAAGGGTTATAGACTTTTTCAGTAATGTCTGTATAGACTTCATGAGAAGACTTCACACACAGATTCAACGAGAGACTTCTTTGGCGAAGTCTGCAACCGACTTCCTCTGTAAGTCACCGATTTATCTAATTTTGGGGGAAAAAAAAAATTTACTAAACAATTTACAGCTGTAAATGTACGAAGTCTGTAAGCGAAGTCTCCAAATGAAGTCTGAAAATGACAGAATATAGACTTCATGACCATACTTCACACGCAGACTTCTATGAGAGACTTGTTTGGCGAAGTCTGCAACCGACTTCCTCTGTAAGTCACCGATTTATCTAATTTTGGGGAAAAAAAAAAATTTACTAAACAATTTATAGCTATAAATGTACATTTACCGGTTTGACATAAACAATTTACAGCTGTAAATATACAAAGTCTGTAAGCGAAGTCTCCAAATGAAGTCTTAAAATGAAAGACTATAGACTTCATGACCAGACTTCAAACGCAGACTTCTACGAGAGACTTCTTTCTACAATAGATTTCGTCTGTAAGTAACCGATATTATCTAATTTCAAAAAAATTTTAAAATATACAGTCTGTCAAGATAGAAATTTCGAAGACTGAAAATACGTTTAGGTTAAAAAATTTACATCTACTAAAAAAAATAGTTAATCTGGTAAAAAAATTAAGAAATCTCCATCGCTCTTTTCCTTCTCCGAAACACCAAAAGTCACCGGAAATCTCTAAACGCCGCCGACTCTCTTACTCCTCTTTCGCCGTAAGTTATCGATTTTCTTCCTCCCTGCGAGAAAACCCCAAACTCTCTCTACGACGACACTCTTTCTCGCCGAAATATCACCATGCGACGACACTCTCTATACGACGACACACTCTCTCTACTCTTTCTCTGAACTGTTTCTTCTTTTTTTTGTATCTAAACCCATCTTTTATTTTATTCACAGTTCTGGAAATCGCAGACTTCATTCACATCTTCATCTTCATCTTCGTACAGCTAATCAAATTAAATTTCAGTTTAGCCTCTTTGTCTGTCTCTTTTTACTAGATTGTTCGAGACTTCATAAGGGAAGTCTATATGAAGACTTCACCGGCGAAGTCCGTACACTTCACAGTCATCTAACTTTTTGTTTTTTCTTCTGTGACATAGGTTTGTAATATGGCTCTTTCGCGCGAAATAACTGAATATGAATCGAAAGAGGCTATTCACCATATGCCAGAGTTTCCAGACAGGCATTTTACAAAAGACGCTGAGCCGCAGCCTGAGAAAAGTATAGGCTACTACAGCGGAACACCTAAGCTTCTTATAGCTGTCAAGGGTGCACTAACTCGTGGTGAATGGGAGAGGCTTTGGACTTCCCCTCTGGGTGTCTTCCTAATGTACCACGAGCAACAGATCGCATGGGCATCAAGGCTGGTCCACTATATGCTCAGTTTCCAACTTGTATGCTTCAAGAAGCATGAGATTTGGAGCCTAGTTGGTGAAGTCCTAGTGAGATTCTCTTTAAACGAGTTTGAACACATCACTGGGCTCAACTGCGATTATGTTGAAAACCTTATGACTCCGGAGCCGGAGGCTGAGATCACAGATGAGCTGAGGGATTTTTGGGTAAAGCTTGGAGTTGATGTGGTTGTTGGACCAAGCTATGAAGCCTTGGTATCAGCATGTACACGCTGTGCTCAATGGGATCCGGAAGATCGAGTGAGGTTGGGGTATCTAGCCATCCTTGCCAGCTGCATTGATGCTCACCCTCACCATCAGGTTATCAATGTGAACCTTGCTAGGTTGGTGATGGTTCTGGACAAGTTTGCTGCATACCCTTGGGGAAGGGTAGCTTTCAAGATTCTGATTTCCTCGGTGAAGGCTGCTGATATCTCCAGGACTTATCACATCAGCGGATTTTTCCAAGCATTGCAGTTCTGGGTTTACTTTGCCCTACCGGACTTTGCAAAAGAGGTCAGAGATCCTTTCCCCATTGACCCCATTGAAGCAAGGCCACTTCTCCTAGCTTATAAAGGATTAAGAGGGAGGAAAAACCTCAGAAATGACATCCTCAAGCAGGTATGTCTGTTATTATATTATCTGATCTCCTTCACATATGTGTGTCTGTTATTATATTATCTGATCTCCCTCTATTCATTTTTATGTTTGTAGACCAGAGTCTGCAGGTTTGTCGATAAAGGATTTGATGAGATGTGCCCACGGTGGGATGATGATGATGAGGATGAGAGAATTGTCAACACTGTGAAAGCAATGTATGGACATTTCTCAATTAACCCTTGGCAGTGGCAAAGAGGACACTGACCATCTAAGGGTGTCTTGCCTGCAAACTTCAAGGAGAAGGTTCCTTTGAAGTTGAAGGAAGAGGTGAAGGATGAGCCTTATCATGACTTTAAGAGAGAGCTAGAAGCTCCTGAAGAGGGTAGATTGAAGAAAGCTCGTCTATCCCCTGAATTTGAGCAGCGTATATGTGATGCGTTGAAAGATGTAGTTGACACTCGACTCAACACGTTTGAGGCAGAGTTGAAGGGGCAGTTGGTTGAGCTTGGAACGAAGATTGTCTTACTCACTGACAATTCGAAATTGCAATAAAAAGATGTTTGCTTCAAACTATGCGGAGCAGTGTTAACCAGGGCAGTGGAGACAGTGTTGTGCTAGTAAAAAACTCCAAAGATGTAGATACGGAGTTTGATAAAGCAAGAAGGGCAAAACAGAACTTGAAGGAGAAAGCAGCATTACTCATAGCTAAGAAGATGGGTGATCGGCAAAAGTTGCTAGAGAGGCTGGTTGTTCGTCCTGGCAATGGCTATGACCCTTTTGGTCCTATTGACAAGGACAAAAAAGCCAAGCTGATTGCCTTCTTGGCGACTTGCCCGTAAGTTACACTATTTAATCACCCTTTTAAACATAGTTTATGTGACGTGATTTTGAATGTGTGTGTAACTTCATTTTAAAGGGAGTTGAAACAGAAAAAATCCAAGGAATACTCAACCACATTCTGGTACCAAGTGTTGCGGTCTCCCAGAATATGGCTTTGGGACCTGGTGAGACTTTTTGTAATAAGTCTGAGAGTGAAGTCTCATATTGAAGTCTGAGAGTGAAGTCTGAGGGTGAAGTCTCAGACTTCACTCTCAGACTTTATATGGAGACTTGTTTTTTTTTATCGTTACTTGTAAGGTTGCTTTACAATAACTAATTATTTGCTTACTGCAGCACATTAATGCTGAAATCAATCTACTAAGACAACGGTTCACGAAGCATCCAGAATAGTTTAGGAGCGACAGAATCTGCTTCGTTGATTCCATCTTACCACGATGTGGAAGTCTATGTTTGAAGAATATCAGAAAAGTGGTGATGAAAAAGGTTTAGGCAGATTGCTACCTCCTGGTGCGTATGATCTTGCCACAGGAGAGCAACCAGAGTTCTGCAAATCTAATAAGATGTGGGTTGCTCTACTGATTGATATTCCTAAGAGACACATCGTTATTTGGGATAGCGATCTAACGGTCAGCAAGGCTAAGGAGATTGATGCTGCAATACATCCTATTTGCAATATAATGGCTTATCTTATGAACTTTCTAGCTCCCGTGGCGCTAAAAGATAAGTACCCTTATGTTCCCTACTCATACGAGCGGGTTCCACAGACGAGTATTCCTAAAAACAATCAGAGCGGTGACTGTGGAGTGTATTGCCTGAAGTACATCGAGTGTCATGCGCTTGGCATACCATTTGATTCAACCCACTTGTGTGATAAGAACATCAGGTCCATAAGGGAGAAGCTGGCTACAGAAATATACGATGAGCTCGGCATAACAGGGACTGAGAAGCGCGGTTACGAAGGTTTGGATTTGTACGATTGAGCTTCTCTTAACCGTATATTTTGTAAACTAGCTGAGAAATTTAACCGTATATTTTGTATAATTTAACCGGATATTTTGTATGTTGTATAGATCTGGATATTTGTATGTTGTATAAATCTCGATATTTTGTATGTTGTATAAATCTGGATATTTAACTAGGGTTTTGTATGTTGTATAAATTTGGATATTTTGTATGTCGTATAAGTCTAGCATAACCGTATATTTTGTATAATCTTGTATAAATCTGCTTAAATGAAATATAACCACAAAAATTTTTCTAGGAGACTTCAATCGCAGACTACTAATGGAGCTTTCATCTTCGTACAAAACCTTAGTTAGAGACTTTTGTAGGAGACTTCAATCGCAGGCTTCTACGGGAGACTTCATCTTCGTACAAAACCCTAGTAAGAGACATCCTTAATAGACTTCAAACGCAGACTTCTACTGGAGACTTCATCTTCGTACAAAACCCTAGTAAGAGACTTCCTTAGGAGACTTCTCATTTAAACTTCTCAAATACGATAAAAAGCAAGCAAAACGAAACAGACCTTCGTGAAATGTCGCTTCTTATCATTTATTACTCTTCTCCAAAACACGCAACCGACTTCTTTGAATCACTATATTACTCAATAGATCTAAAAATTACAGTTTCATCTATTGCTATCTAAGGAAATCCCAAATATCTTTTATAAAAAAAAAATGTCGTACACACCAAGAATCATCGAAAGAAGTTTGAAGAACCTCTTGAAGAATCCGCATGCTCACTTCACGGCAGGTAATCTCTATACAGCTTCACCAAAATTAAATTTTCATGCAATCTTCTAATTTCTTACCAATTTTTTTTACGACATGTGGCCGATGACATATTCCATTGGGAGGGTATGCTATTTGGCCCTATTGGCACCCCTTATGAGGGAGGAATTTTCAAAGTGATTGTTTATTATCCGCCGTTATACCCGATTAAACCTCCACACGTAAGTTTTGATCATATTCCAGTTACACAAATAGAACTTAGGGAACACACGCATGTTTAATAGTTAGTATAACACATAGGAAAAACTAGTAATACAATATGTCTTTTTCATGTAATTGGAAATTCCTTAAATATCGTGACGGTTTGGTTAATGTAGGTTCGTTCAGCACCTCGATCTGCCACCCTAATGTGGATCGCGGGAGTATCTACTTGAAGATGCTCCTCTCTGAGCACTGGAGAGCCGACTACAACATAACCATAGTATTTGAGGCTCTTGTGAAGATGTTGACTGAGCCAGAGTTAGGTGAAGGAGATAATTTTGTGGATTCCGTTGCTGAAGTCTACATTAAAGATCGGGACCGTTTCAATGAGAAAGCATGAGAAATGTCTGAAACTCTTGCCGGAGGATCAAAGAGCACCTGACCCTTTAGATCTCTATGAAACAGAGCGGGGTGGGGGGGGGGAGGTTTTATGTAAATTATATCTTCAAACCTTATTATGTTAATTATGGTTCGGAACCTTTAATTTATTTATGTTAATTATCCTTAATTACTCTTATATAAGTAAAGAAGTTTTAGACATTATTTTCGTAAAAATACAAAAATAACTGGTCATACAATTAAAACCGCAATACTTGATAAATTAGAACCGCAAAAATACAAAAAGTTGTAGACAGCAAAAGTATAAAAAGCATAATTATATAAGTAAAAAAGTTGTAGACTTCATTTTCGTACAAAACCCTAATTTTAGACATCAAAGGAATACTTCATCCACAGACTTCCATAGGAGACTTCATCTGCATCCTGAACATCTAGTTATAGACTTCTACGGGAGACTTCAAATACAGACTTCTGCTGGAGACTTCGTATGCGTCCTGAACTGACTTCTATGGGAGACTTCAAGAGGAGACTTCAAGAGCAGACTGCTACTTTCCTTCAACCTTGAAACTCTACGTAACAAAAAAAAAAAAAACAGAGTCCCCTCACTAACAGAGTCCCCTCAAAAACAGAGCCCCCTCAAAACAAAGATTTTAACTTACACAGTGTGCGCGAGTATGTCCAGATTGCCTGTATTTTAAACAACTATATTGCTTGTGAGCCTTCCGCGGTTTTGGCGTAGTCTTTCTGGCGATTTCAAGCCACGTTTGCCACCTTGACTTCTTCTGCCTTCCAGGAGGACGCCGGATGAGTGGAGGGAAAACCTTGGCAAACTCGAGCTCTTTGATATCGACGGTTTTGGGGAAAATGTTGCCTGCATACGTTGAATAGAAATATTCCTTTGTATATGACGGGCATACGAGGGCGGCAACATCTATTTTAAGCTCAGGAGCAGCAGCAATAGCATGCGAGCAAGGTATTTTCTCAACATCATACACTATACATCCATATGTTCGATGTTGAAAATCAACGATACAATCTCTATGTCCTCCCTTCACGTGAAATCGCCAACCGTCTATGCGTTCGACAGTCATCTGGTCAGCATAATGTTGACGAATAGTTAGCAAATATTCAACTCCCTTGCTATGTTTGGTTGTGAGACTGATAGCGTCTTCTCGCCTTTTAAAAAACTATCTTCCTAGCTTCTCTCGTATGAATTCCAAAAGAAAGGGTATAGGAAATCTTCGAGCTGGCTTAAGTGCAGAGTTTATCGATTCAGCAGTGTTGCTCGTTTGTATGTTGAATTGTTCTCCTGGAAAGTGAACGTGAGCCCATAGTTTCACATATGCGTTCTCCAAGTAAGCTGCAAGCTTGGATTTCGTCTCACTAAGGCGTCCATGTATCTGTAAAAATCATAATGCGTATGTGCATACGCAGCGCCTCTCACCAAGTACATAAGATGTTTTCCCTTGTACTTGGTGATTATGTTATTCTGTAGGTGATAATAACATATCCCTCTTGTTGCCCATGGCATAACAGTTTCAATGGCATTCTTAATCGAGGCGTGCCTGTTGGACACTATGACCTAATTAAATTGATCTTAGACACATTCACTCAACTTTGTGAAAAACCATTGCCATGTTTTATCATTTTCAGAGTCTACAATAGCAAAAGCTAACGGGAATATTTGGAAATTCCTGTCATGGCCGCAAGCCATTAGCATAACACTGCCATACTTGCCCAGTAGATGACACTCATCCACCACCATAACTCTTTTCAAAAACTAAAAACCAGTAATAGAGGCTCCAAGAGCCATAAACAGATATTTGAATCTGTTTTGATCATCAACCACAAGATCAGTGACGGTATCGGGATTGACTAGCTCGATGCGATAGAGATAAGGCGACAGCTGCTCATATCCATCTTCCGCTGTTCTCCTCACCAATTGTTGTGCAAATATTAAAGCTCTATAGGAAGTGGTATAATTCATCTGCATACCATATTTATTCTTTATTACAGATCTAATCATCTTCGACATTAAACAGTTTAGCAATATATCTCAGAGCATGACGTTTGCGCAGAGAAATTCGGTCCGCCACATTGCAAGTATGATCTTTTTGTATAAGGTAACTCAAAACCTTTTTGGTTCGTTTTTTACATCCGCTCTAATCCTCCAATTACATCCTTTCACATCGCAAATGGCTACAAACAATTTTTGTGTAGACTTATGCACTTTGAACGTGAATTTTGACATTATCGCCGTCAACTGCAGCTCGGATACAAGCACATCCTTTGTTGGAAAACTCTCAGCTGTATATGTATCGTCTAACCATGTCATGTTGGATCTTGGGCCTTCACCAACAAAGCCACCTTTCGCAACAAGACACGTATTATCATCATCATCATTTTCACTAACATCCTCATCCTTAACTTTCCCATACACAGTATAATCCTCAAGGTATTCGTTTTTAGTCTCACCAGCATGAGATTCTTCCGCATCATCATCATCATCATCATCATCACCATCGTCATTGACGTTAACCTCACCACCATCAGATATATTCATATCTTCGTCTTCAAACTAATCTACATCCTCAACCTCTTCGTCAACACTTTCACCAGCAACCTCATTACCACTAGCCATACCAAAACGACTCGAGACGCAAAGGTGTACAGCATGCGTTTTACATAACTCAACCAAAGACCGCACTTGTCTATTATTTGAGACATGCATAGGTGGTGTAGGACAATCCGTGTCCGTTAGTTGCAACATTGAATTCGGCAACGAGTAAGTTAACTCGACGAAGTCGTTCTTGTCCAGCTCATAGTCTGCTAGTGTCATCTCAATGAGTCTCTTAGTAGACTTCTCCGATGAAGTCTACTTTGCTATCTGAAGCAGATTTCGCCCGTGAAGTCTAAATTTATAACCTAAACACCTAATAAGTTAAGAAAAAATATATAAAAATAATTATGCGATTAAAATAGTTCAAATTTCTAAAACATCAAAAGCCATACGTAACACACATGTTAGGACAAAAAAAAAACTAATTACAAATAGGCTAAAATTACATTTTTACTAATATTATCATTAGAAACTTCACATGCGAAGTCTCTTAGTAGACTTCTTTGATGAAGTCTGCTTTGCTATCTGAAGCAGATTTCGCCCGTGAAGTCTGAAGCACGGGTCTAATTTTGCAATTGACCAGATTTTGACTTTTTGAGCAGACTTCACAGGCGAAGTCTGCTACACAAGGAGACTTCGTCACAGAAGTCTATACCAGTTTGGGGTCTAGTTTTACAATTGACCACAGTTTTGACTTTTTTTTTTAGTAGACTTCATCTAGGAAGTCTTTTTGAAAATAGACTGTGCCTACGTAATTAGACTTCTTCGATGAAGTCTTTTTGCCTTCAGAGACTTCTTCGGCGAAGTCTACCCATAAAGTAAGGTATAGTTTTGCAATTGACAAGAGTTTGACTTTTACATGAGACTTCGTCTGAGAAGTCTAAGTAGAAAAAGGGTTACTTTTGCAATTGACCAAAAAATTTTATTTTTAAAATTTCAGAGTTACCGATGGTTGTAGACTTCATACGAGAAGTCTACCAATAGTCAATTTTTTAGAATTTTTTAGAATATTGGTCAAATGCAAAACTAACCCCTTTTTCATGCAGACTTCTTAGATGAAGTCTCAATAAAAAGTCTTCGTTCTGGTCAATTGCAAAACTAACCGCCTTTTTTCGCAGACTTCACAAAAGAAGTATTTGTGCAAAGTCAGACTTAACGGTCAATTGCAAAACTAGACCCCTTGTAACCAGACTTCAACGGTGAAGTCTAAACACCGTTTTTTTTTTTCATAGGAGAACTTCAGACTTCATCGTGGTTCAAGCGTGAAGTCTGAGACCCAAAAAGTCAATTGCAAAACTAACCCCCAGTTGACTATTGAGACTTCATCCATGAAGTCTGCCTTCTGGAAAATCGGAGAAAATGAAGCAAAAATTACCAAGATTCGGTTTGAGCTTGTGTTTAGCTTCTTAAACGGCCAAAAATTGATCACACCAACAATACCCAAGCAACCCAAGTGTTATTATGCTCGAATATTTGTAAATCGCAAGATATATGGATGGTAAATATTGAAAACGATATTATGGAGTTAAATGGTTGAAATGAGAGAGGAGATCGACAAAAATGGAGCTTTTAACTCAGTTTTAAAGCATTAACATCACTTAATTCGGTTGTTTGAACCATTGAGAGCTCAATTTTGTTTGGTAAGTGTGGTTGGGAACTATTGAAGACGATGACATTTTCGTTATTACGTGAGACTCTTTGAGTTATTGTTTTTCAAACTCAGCTACCAGAATTCACAGGAGAAGTCTGCGCTAGGTATTTTTGTGAAAAAAGAAGCTGGGAAGAGTATTTTAAAGCATTTTGAAAAGAAAAGAAAAAATGGTCTAGTTTTGAAATTGACTTCAAATAAAGGTCTAGTTTAGCAAGAAGCTCTTGTTACCAAGTGTTGAATAACAACATTACGTTTAAATATTCCCACCACTTTTTGGTGGAGTAATTATATATCCTATATTCTTTAAATACGGAACAATCTTCTGTGTTATTAATCAAAATCCTAAACTTAAATAATTCTAAATCGAATCTAAATTTCATCCGGTCCGATCAGACCAGAAAGCATGAGCAGCTAAAACCCTATCAAGAAGGTCTTGAGAAACAGGTTCGCCTCTCCTTTGCCTTGCTGATATCTTTGCCGTGTGAACCAACGTTTTCCATTTATCCTGTTTTAGGTTATATACATAAGTTTTTTTTATTCACGGTAAAAATTCTGATTTTATACATAGTCTTTATTACTAAAAGGTACCTTGAGGTCAACGTACGTACGATGATTTGCATGGTCAAATGCATGAGACTTAACGTCGCGCCACCTGAAAAGAAACAATGTATGTATATAGAAAACTTAATAAGTAGTTTAATAAACCAGATTATTATCATTTAAATACAAATCTATATATATAATAGCACAATTCTCTCTCCATTTAGGCTATCCAGCAAAGTTTTTTTATTTTATGTGGTCCCACATCATTTTTTTTTTTCTCTCATTTTCGTTTCCACTCCATCGACACACAATCACATGTAACGCTTTGGTTGCCTCTTCAAAACTGTTCAATGCTTAGGTCTCCCTAATCAAGTCTTACTTATTCACCTCCGCTACATCTACCTCGACTTTCTACGTTCCGAATGCATCTTCACCATGAGAGAGAAGAAGAAGATAATTGGAGAATTTAAGCTCCTTCTACTCTATCTCTCTGTAGAATCTACGCTCCCTCTACTCTCTGTACATCAACCATGGATGTGACCGATGATGAAGAGATCCACCAAAATCGCCATTCTTACACTTCGGTTTCGAAGCATCATAGTAATAACACCAACGTGAATGCTGCTTCTGGGCTTCTTCCAACCACCACCAGTGTTCATGAGCTTCTGGAATGTCATGTATGTACCGATTCTATGTACCCAGTGCCGGCTTAACCACGAGGGCGGGCAGTGCGACCGCCCCGGGTCCAAGGATTACGGGGCCCATAATTTTTTTTTTGTTGCTAAAATTAGGGGTCCAAAAATAATTTTATATAACAAAAAGGCCCAAAACAAAACTTATAAAACAATGAAAAAAAAATACAAAAACAGTAAGGCCCAAAACAATTGCAAAACAAATTAAAGGGTCATACTATTCTCTTACATTTTTAATAATCGATAACCCAAAACCTCTTCATATTACCCTAATTATCTCAATTGTATCATATTAGACGCATTCAAAATCATGAGATCCATCATCATTATCTTGGTCATAATATTCAAAATGAGTTTATTTCTCTTTTGGCTCATAAGGTTCAAATTTCCATTTTAAAAGTCATTAAAGAGGCAAAGTATTTTTCGATCATTCTTGATTGTACACCGGATGTGAGCCATCAAGAGCAAATGACTTTAATAGTACGATGTGTGAATATATCAAATAAAATAGTAAGAGTAGAAGAGTATTTTTTGGAGTTTCTAAAGGTAGATGACACATCCGGGTTAGGACTCCTTGATAAACTACTAGATGCTCTAAAGTCTCTTACACTTGATGTCGATAATGTGAGGGGTCAAAGTTATGACAATGGTTCTAACATGAAAGGAAAACATCAAGGTGTTCAAAAGCGATTACTTGACATAAATCCAAAAGCTTTGTATATGCCATGTGTTTGTCATAGTCTTAATCTTGTGGTTAGTGATATGGCTCATTCATGTGTGAAAGCTATTTCTTTCTTTGGAGTTTTGCAACGGATATATGCATTATTTTCTAGTTCTACAAAGAGATGGAAGATTTTGCTTGACAATGTTCCAAATTTTACCGTGAAATATTTATCTAATACTCGTTGGGAGAGTCGAATCAAAAGTGTTAAAGCTATAAGGTTTCAAGCTCCACAAGTAAAATTAGCTTTATTGGAATTACATAAATCTTGTGATGATGCTATGACAAAGAGTGATGCTGAAAGTTTAGTCATGACACTTGATAATTTTGAATTTTTACTTGGTATGGTTATTTGGTATGACATTTTGTTTGCTATTAACTTGGTGAGCAAGAGCTTACAATCTAAGTCTATATGCATTGATAATGCTTTAAAACAATTGGAAGGTGTGGTTTTGTTTTTTGAGAAGTATAGACATGAAGGGTTCAATTCTAGTTTGAGTATAGCTCAAAGTATTGCTCATGATATGGACATTGATCCTATTTTTCCAAAAAAGCGTCGTGTTTCTAGGAAAAAACAATTTGGTGAAACTGATTTTGGTGAAGAAGTTCAATCAAGTGAGGAAGCTTTTAGAGTTAACTACTTTTTAGTTGTGGTGGACATGGCAATAACTTCGGTTAAGAATAGATTTGATCAAATGAAAATTTTTAATAGTGTATTTGGATTCTTGTTTGATTCGAAAAAATTGAAGGCATTAGATGAAAGTGAATTACAAGAACATTGCACTCATTTTCACAAAACATTTTCTCATGGTAGTTCTTCGGACGTAGATTGTAATGATCTTTATTCTGAATTGAGAGTGTTGCAAATGACTTTACCCGATGTACCTATGCAACCTAGTGAAGTTCTTGAATTTGTTGAAAATGTTGGTTGTTATCCGAATGTTTCCATTGCATATCGGATTCTTTTAACTACACCGGTGACTGTGGCCTCAGCGGAGAGGAGCTTTTCAAAGTTAAAGTTATTGAAAAATTATTTAAGATCTTCTATGTCTCAAGAAAGGTTGAATGGTTTAGCTATTTTATGCATAGAAAAAGGTACATTAGAGAGCATAGATTTTGAAACTGTTATTCATGATTTTGCATCTACTAAAGCTCGAACGAATCGTTTCATTTGATCATATATTCTTCTTGGAATGACTAGTGGTTTCTTTTTCAGATTCAATCAAATATATATTACGGTGTGAAGGTCGGTGAACGAAAATTGCAAGAAAAGCGTGGAAAGAAGGAAGAGCGCAATGAAAGACGTTGATTATTTGTGGTTTTTGTTTACATTTCAACGAACAAGGATTACAAATTGACTTCTTATTTAACATGTGTGTTTGCTTGTGTTTTGCTAAAATAGTATTGTTTTTTTTTATCGTAACAATTTTTTTTATATGTTAAGGAGTCTATTTTTCAGATTTGCCCCGGGGCCTCTAGCAGGTTTGAGCCGGCACTGTATGTACCCTCCCATTCATCATGTCTCTACTTTATCTCAATCCCGTGTTGTCTGATTTTATTTGCCAGGATCTTTAATTTCTTGATTGATTTTAGGGGTTTTGAGTTTTTTATGAGAATTACCATATACAGATATGGATTTGGATGTTTGGATGTTGAAGCAGTGGCTGTGTTGGTGTTTGAAAGAAAACTATAATTCTACATCAGCTACTTTCTTGCGTGTTGTCGGTAGTGAACTGATATTTGGGAGATGGTCTTAAGCTTGTGAAGGAGCTTTTCAGGGTTGTCGATGACCTTTCACCTTCTATTGTTTCAATAGACGAGATTGATGCTGGTAGCACCAAGCGGTATGCCTAAGAACAACACAAACGTGATGCTGGTGGCACCAGCTTGATGGGTTTGATTCAAGAGGAGTGTTAAGGTTATTCTCACGTGAACTACCGTGTAAACACATGTCAATTGGAATTTTGAGAACCTGCTTCTGTAGTAGTTCTTGAGTCATCCTACTCTAGGTGAAAATTTGACAGAAGAAGACCAAAAGGTTTGTCTTTTCACCCGGAGATTTCGTTTCATTGATTTACTTTTTCATTCTTGTCATCTTGATTCGTTTTTTTTGTTTTGAACAGATTCTCAAATATCTTATCTCTCTGGATGTTGAGGATGTTAAAGATGTGAAATTCGGTCCATCCGGAAACTCGATCACTTTTGTAAGTTTCTTTTAGTCCTGCTCTTTGTTTTTTCCTTCCTCTTGACACTCTTTCCACTTCCCACTATTAAAAACCTCTCTCTCTCTCTCTCTCTACTCTCTCCTCAGAAACTAAAAGAGCTAAGAGAGAAGAAGAATCAAATCCACATGATGGCCGCTACACTCTCCTTCACAGCAACGTATCTGCTTCTCATCGTCTTTCTATTTCTCTCTTCCATCTCAGTTCTCAGCGAATCTCACCACCAAACGGCGGCGGTGACTCCTGTAGACTATTGGATTGTCATCCTCAACATGGCTGACTGTTGATCCTTTGTCTCGAGCGGGGGGCACGGTGGCAAAACCCGAAGGTTCGTGTTGCTCTGGGCTTAAGACTGACATAGAGTGCCTATGTGAAGCGTTTAAAAGCAGTGCTTCACAGTGCGTTTAAAAAAATATGAAAGGATTCCATAACGCCTCACCATTTTTGGAGACAACAAGCGTGAAGAGAAGCAGGTTCATAATCACTCTTTTTGTTATGTTATGTTCACCTTCATCAGAGGAAAACAATTAGTTATGGAGATAAATTATACAGGAGAGCAAGATATGGAAGTTCTTGGGATTAATGTGGAATCCTTTATCATGGGTTATGGAAGCTGCAGCAATATGGCCATTGTACTTGCCAATGGAGGAGTAAGTTCTCTTCTGTCCTCTAAATGTGAAAAGGTTTTGATATCAATCTGATTTGAAAATGTTTCGATTTCTTCAAACAGGGAAAGCCTCCTGATTGGCAAGACTTTGTTGGGCTCATTATTCTGCTTTTAAACCGAGATAATAACGTGGTTACCTTACTCCTCCGATTGTTCATTGTTCCTACCTTACTCCTCTGATTCAATGTGAGTTTTGTTTTTCATTTTTTAGTCGAATTCTGAGTTCCGGATTCTTAAGTTTCCAGATATCAGAAGGTCTGTCTGTCCATCCAAAGAGGATAAAAGATTAGATTATTTGTTTCAAATCGATGTAAGGGGCTTCTCATTTGAAGTTATACGAGTAGGAATTTTCATTTGTGGATTTGAGAAATTTTGCTACACCATTGTTGTCAAATACAGATTAAAGTTTCAAGTGGGAAGCCGTTCACGGTTGTTGCATCAAGAAAAGGTTTTTATCCAGCTGGGAAGCATCAACTTCTGTGTCACTCCTTAGTTGAGCTGCTGCAACAAATAAGCCGGCCATTTGATGCGGTAAGTTTGGTGATAAAAAGTCGGCCTTTTTACCTTTTTGGTTTTGCCTTCTTATCGCTGGTCATATGTGATGGTGGCTGCCGGCTTATGACGCTCTTATGAAAGCTTTTATGTTTGTGGGCATGATTCACTACTATGCTTCTTGGTGCTGCTAAATTGCTTAGCCAATGCAATTATGCAAACATAAGCTTAATGTAAGCTTTCTCTTCTTTATTCTCTAGCTGGTAGAGGTAAATGTGTTGTGAATTTGTAAGATTAGCTTAGCAAACGCAAACATCATCAAACACATATGTATGATTAGTTTGTTGTTTGCAACAAAAGGATGAATGTTTCCCACATTCTAAAATCTTAGTAACTTAAATGTTTTGGTCTGATTTGGAGAATACTACAGCTGTAACTGTGTTATATGTACAATAGTTTATTGTTTGCAACCAAAAGGATGAGTCTTGCATTGTGTGTTCTGTTCATGTTCTAAAATCTTGGTAATTGAAACGTTTTGATCTAATTTAGGAGAATTTTGTAGCTGTAACTATGTTTGCTTTGGTTATAGAAAGGGTTTAGTCTTTTATCATGTCTTAGGTTTCTTTGAATGAGAATTTATCTTTGCTTATCAAAAGGGAACATTGAGGCTTCTTTTTCAACCAGCAGAAGAAGGTGGTGCCGGTGCTTTTTACATGATACAAGAAGGTGGTTTGGGTGAATCAGAAGCAATATTTGGGGTGCATGTACACACTTGCTTACCTACAGGAGAAGTAGAAACAATCTCGGGCCCTGCTATGGTATTCACAAGCATTTTCAGTGTAAGAATGAGTGGAAAAGTACCGCTTTTTTCTTCGGAGACCCATTCTTGTGTTGATCCAGTGTTGGCTGCATCATCTACCATCTTAGCATTACAACTTATAATCTCCAGAAAAGTAGATCCTCTCTCAAGCCATGTATGTTGTATACTTTCCCACTCGATAAATCTAACAGTTTTTTTATGCATATGGATATCACTATTTGCAAGACTTATGTTATCTCTTTCGCTGAGAGTATGTTAATGTTTGGGTCCCTGAATAGATTTTTATTTCTGCTGATTGGTTTGGTCGGAATTCTGCTAAATTTTGAGGGTTCAAGGATAAAAAGAGATTGAAGTAGTGCCTCTGATATTTTTTGTTTCTTATATTAAATTTGTAAATGAATTTAGTTATAAAACAGTATAGCTTTTTACAGTATTCTATAAAACATCCAAATGTTATAGCAAAAAAAGATTTTTCTTTTTGTTCTTGTCAATAATGTAGATCATAATGAGTTTTCTTCGGTTTGTCGAAAGAACAAAGCACATAAAACAATATTGAAAAATTCATGAGAAACAAAAACCCAAAAATAGAAGAATGAATTACATATCATTGATTTAACAAAACTCAAAAAGTACAAGAACATAGAGAAAAGCTTAGTGGATTCAATCATTGAAAGTGTAGATTCTTAATAGTATAAAACAAGTTTCGTTAAGTGGGATTGAAAGATCAATTTCAAAGCTCAATATTTAATATTAAACACATGAACATTAAAGAAACGATAACCATAAAGATAAAAAAGACCAAACTTACAAAAACGATTAACATAAACGGTTTTCGATGGATAGATAATGAAAACAAAACCACGAAAGGAATATATAAATTCAGAACGAATGACTGACTTCCGAAGTCATCAAAATTTTAATTTAATTAGGGACTCTTACAAAAATAATATTCCTTATTTTATTTCAAAGTTAACAAATAAGTTTCTATTTTAAATATTAAAAGAAAATAGTCTCAAACTATACTCCTTGCTAAACCTTAAAAGCCAAATTATAAATTCTAAAAACTTAAAAATGGAGTATTTCCATAATTCTTAATGAATCACCTAATTTACTTTTTTTTTTAGCTTTTCTTCTCAATTGTCCCATTTGAAGAGACAATTTTTTTGTTTGTGGCAAAACGTCAAATAAATTATAGCAGACTATTGATCAACAAGTTAAACTTGGGTTAAAATTTATATTGACCGTCGGATCAGCATGTTCACACACTTGTCTTTGTTGTATATCTAGGTGTTCTCTGTTACATTTATGAAAAGCGACGCTTCTGAGTTTGATGTGATTCATAAGCCAAATTATTCTTCTTTGTTTATGGTTTAATATAAAGCTTTATTTGAATTTAAATTGAGTTCAATAACATAAGGGGTTATTTTACCAATTACTAAAAAGTGGGGGTTTAAAAACATAAAAACAAAGTTGAGGGCGTTTTATATGTTTTTAAGAAAGATGAGAGTTTTTTACCCATTTTCCCTAAAAGAAACAAACGCTAGGATTTTATTTTTGATCATTTACACCCTCAAGAATCATCGCCATGTGTGGAAGAGCTATAATATCCGATTTCATTACACCGCCTAGGTCTCGCCATGTTACTAGCGAGTTTATCTGGCCGGATCTGAAGAAGAATGTGAAAGGATCAAAGAAAAGCACGAAGAAGCGTTCAAATTTATTTGCTCTAAACGATGAGTTCGAAACTGATTTCCAAAATCTTAAAATTATGTGCACTTACCTGCATTTCCTTTGAAAGTTAATAAGAAACTAATTTAAACTAATTTTACAAACTTCATCGTCACAAATGATAATCTGAAAGAACCTAACACCCCAACCTGCCCAATCATTTAGTTTGTTGAGAATACAAAGATAATTTACTTGAATCCGAGACCTCTTGAGAATGAAATAGCGTTGACCACTTTCTCATATGTTCTAGCTAGCAAAATGATTTCTCTGTATCCGATTGGTATATGTATTTCACTTTAGAATAATATATATATATATATATATATATCTTTGCATATATTATTTCCCTATATTGATCCATCATTTTACCTTTTGTATACAAATATTTACTTGGCCAAGTTATTGGGATTGAAGATTTTCAAACGGTGAACGATGATACTTACACAGTCAACACCGAAAAAAGACAACCTCCCTCACTTTCACTTTGAAGGACCACAAGTAAGTTAGTTCATTGGTTCAAATTCATTTTTTTCTTCTTGCATGATATATTAGGGGTTTGGAACTTAAATGTTCTCTTTGTGGGAAATTAGCTATTGAATTCAATGACAAATTCTGGAATGAGAGTAGGGTATCTTTTCTCTATCGTTAACCGATTGACGTCTAACGATAACTGAAGGTTAGTTTACTAACCTTACCCAATACTTATTTTTAATTTCTTAATAAGAATTATAAGATAAAAGTTTGAAACACTGTCAATAACCTATTCAAAATATTTAGGTAACCCTCAGATTAAAAGTGTTGGAGGAATATCAAGATTTTAGTTTCATCCATAGATACCCCAAGCTCGAATATTTAACCGAAGGTTAAATGAGCGATTTTCCTAATTCACTACATTTTTCTATATTCATTTCATACTAATATGACACTCTTTGCAGGTTAATGAACAACCCAAGGAAATCAACCTCAAACGTTTGTGAGGAACTATTAAATGACATTGAAGGTTCGTTCTTTAGAAGATGAAGATCCAAAAATTCTAGAATTTTAGTTTTACGTTGATTTCCTCTGCCATACTTAAAGACTATGTGTCCTATTTTTTATTTGTATTCCGTGTTGTTTCCTCTTTAGTTGTAAGACATTTTTAGTACTTTGTTGTTTCTTATATAACCAATTACAAATTTTATCAACCCGACGAACTTAAGTAATAACAAAACTGTAACACCAAACTGAAAACAAATTAGGACATCGTCTCAAAAAGCTAAGGGTAATCCAAATAACTAAGTAAACAAATTTAGATTTAATCAACGTTCAATTAAGACTTCTCTTAACCTCAAAGTCACAAACACCCACTTGTGTGTAGTGTATCCGGTCAATTGTAGAAGTTTCTTTAGTTAATCTTTGGTCTTTCTTACTTTAAGTATGTTGGATGTTAATTTGATGTCTGTTATGTTTATAATTTCAGATAATGTTTTTAGGGTTTTGGTTGCTTCTCTGTACTAGGTGGTTAGTTCAGTAAAACAAGCATAAAATAGCAATCACACCCGCGCATTACGCGGGTTCTATCCCTAGTAATTATAAATGAGAGACCTCAAAGGCTTGTAAATTAATTACCTTCCGGTGCCAAGCCTCTCTACGGCCTGAACCAAACCTTCCACTTCTGAGACAGTGAATGGCCGTCTGATTCTCCGGTGAATCATCTCTGGCTGCGAGGCGGGTTTCATGCGTACTGGAACCACAGATTTAGCTGCCACTGCCTCTGAGTCAGTGCTATCCACGGATCCCAAAACCCTATTTTGTCTACAAAAGTTAACTATCATGATGTTTCTGACCGCGATTTAAAAAGAATAAACAATCTCATAACATAAAATTGAAGTGCTTAAACTCATAGTCCCTCTCTTGCAAATTATATGTTGTTTTATGAATTTTTATACAAATTTAAAAAATAATTAAATATTCTATTAATTTTATCCTTTATTAATATGTTTAATAGTTTTTAATTGGTAAAAACATTAATACAATAGGAATAAAACAAAAGTTTTTAGTAGACATTTATATTGAAAATCTAAAACTGAAATAAAAGGAATAATATATATATATATATATATATATAAGTTTTGTCACACTGCGCAATTTTTATCGTGTACCTTAGTCGTGTTCTCGGGGAAGCAGCGATTAATGTTGTTATTTCGTCTGATTTATGCGGTTGTAGCATGAATCCCAAGGAGCTGAAGTTGTGGTCATCGTCATCAAAGAAGCGTTTAATTTGGAGTCATCAACGATGGTTTTACCTCGAAGAAGCACTCCAATGTTTAAACCATCCTTAAGAATCCGCGTTACCGCCTCCAATACCGCTAGTTTCACTGACCCAACCGTGACTGATTCGGGAAAGTCCACCAATAGCTCCGATATTTTCAACGATTTGATACTGAGTTTAACTAAATATGTATATATGACAAGAGAATGTTATATAAATAGCACTTTTTCGTATAGAATATATCTCATAAATATATATACATACCGGTACCGGTACACGGATCATCACGTGATTCAGGTCGATGATTTTGGTAAAACAACTTTCTTTTCTTCAAAGGATACATATGGCTACTACACGAACCTCGATCTTTCACGTAACACATTTTTCTTTTACCATCTATACATTGATCAAAGAAACATATGTTAACAAAATAATTAATCTTTTATGTAAAAAAAGCTGTCGTTATATTATATATATATAGACAAGTAAAGTTAAGGAGCGATGACTTGATCTTACCGATCTTGGAACCTGAATCAAAGTTTTCTTCTTGTATGATTGGAGAGCAAGGACCAAGAGCTAACCAGTCCTTAGACAATAACACCTGAGAAGGCTTCTCCAGACAAAGTTGAGGCTTAACCTCAACTTCCATTGTCTCCAAGAAATTATTGACAAAGAAATCGTCCTTTCTCTTCTTTGTTTCGTGGGCCAACGAGCCGATAGCAACTCGGTCCTTGCGCTGGCCTGAGAACTTTCCAGCCACTTGAGTTAAAACCTCGAACTCGGATCTCTGGGTTCTCATAGGTTTTAGCCTGCGTCGTCCCTGGAGAAAAAAGATGCGATCGAGTAAACCAAATGTATGTAACTTCTGGAAGACGAAATCTTGTTCTAATGTATGTGCAGTAATCTTGGTGATCTACATGCCCTAGGAACCACCGGAAGTTGGTAGGCATTGAAACCACAGTCCAGCATGTTCCTCGCAACACACACAACTGCAAATTGCTTACGTTAAGCCTGAACCTGCATGCGCAGTATTTTTTTTTAAATCATATCCAAGAATTAGATTATAGAACACAAAACATTGATGAGGATAATTGGGAATACAAACATTGGTCACAAATCATATAAATATCCAAACCTTGTATATGATTGTCTCTGTCGTTTCTCTAAATTGATTTTGATTTTGTGCTAGAAAGAAAAGTGAGATTTATGTTAAGAATTTGTTTGTAGGAAATAAAACATATAGAAAGATATTAGCCGTGAAACATCCGCCTTTAAAGTTGGGTTTGTGTCTGAACAAAAACCCCATGAAACCACAAAAATTCTTTACAAAAAAAAAAACTCCAATGTTTTAGAAAAAAATTGAACTCATTTTTAACAACACTTGTCAACATCTGATTAGTCTGAGTTTATCAGTAAGTTTAGCACGTTTTCTGAGTTTTCTTTTTTCTTTAAAGAAATGTTTTTTTAATTTGTTTTTTTTTTTGTGGGGCTAAAACTAACCAACAGTTTTTTAGCTTTAGCCCTAAACCCTCCTCCGAACACTTTGAACCAGTTCTTCCGCTCCCATAATTACTTCTCAACATCAATCCTACTTTTGACACGTGGATGACTTTCCATTATCCTTGGATAATCTCTTCTCATTCACTAATATTTTCTTGTTGTCGACGAAAACTCTGTGGTTTCATTTCGAGTTTTGGATCAATTACGTGGCAAAATGTAGTATTTGTTTCAGTCCAAACACGTTACGATGTAATTGGCAATCAGTTACAGAAACGTGTGTTGAATAAGGTGTATAAGGATCAATTGAAATGAATATGAATGGAAAAAATGATTGTAGAACAATATAAATTACTTTGATAATCAAGTCAATTGATAATGTTTAAAGCTGTTGGTGAATGATGTTTTTTTTTAAAGTAATACTTTGGAATTAGTCCTCAAAAACATTTAAACTATTTAACACAAAATAGTATTCATTAAATTATTTCTAAAGTGTTATAAATTACGTAGATCCCAAGTTACCGACAATTGTCAACGAATTTAAAGTTTCGAAAGCAAGCAAGAGAGTTTTTTTCGGGGTATACCTTAGCGTTATAGTATATTATTATTTTTACATTGGTTGTACATTATTAATTCACATATCTAGAGAAACCGATAGAACCTAATCATAAGAAAGCTTCAACTTCGTCACAGCTTTCATAAAATCTTTACACATAACTTGATATTAAAGAACAAATTTTAACTTTGTAACTTGAACGCATATTAAAACAGTGGATATTTAAAGAGAATCATCAAATCAAACGATTAGAGAGAGTAGGTCTGCGACTTCCAAAAATAAATAACCTTCTCCATCAATTATATGAAAGATATATCTATACATCATCGATAGAGATCACGACCAAAGGCGTCGAAGTCAAAGCTCGATGATTACGTACTAAGGATACAAGTAGACGAGTCAATTACAATAAAAAAAGGCGGGATGGAGCGGTTGAACCACTAATCACTCAGTCCTAATTCGGAGGTTAAGCAAGTTATGCAAAAGATTATTTTATTATTCACAAAAATGTAGGTTTTGAGTGGAGTAGTTCAAGAAGAAAAGTCCAAATGCAATGCGGTTTAATTTTTGTTATGTCATGTGTTTTTTTTAAACAATTACTGTTTGTTTGGAATAAATTGAAAATGTCTTACGAGTTAATATTATATTAATACAATTTTTTTAAAATCAAGCATTCGAAGTATTAGAAATGAGTATTCATATTTTGATAATGCTCTTACCCGTTCCATTCAACTGGTAAAAGAAATGTTCGTCAAAAAAAAACTGGTAAAAGAAATGAACAAAATGAACAGTAAAAAATGGAAAACACAATTTTTGAGGAATGAAAATGAAAAGATCCAAAAGAGGACTATTATGATGAATGGAACCAAACAATAATAATATCTTTTAAAAATATTCTGAATAAATAATAGGTCAAATTTGAATTAAAAATATTAAAATTAATTAGAAAATATATCTAATAAAGAATATGAATAGATTAAAATATAATGGTCAATTTTTTTTTTTCGTTTTAACCCCTGTTAATATATTTTTACACAGTAGATTCGACTTTCTTTTTTTTTTTTTTTTTTTTTTTGCGTCTTCAAACCCGGAAACAAATACGTAAAAACCTAACTTTTTTTTTGTTTTTTCGTTTGAAAAAAATTGTTTTACTGGTAGAATTAGGAACCGTGTGATGCATATTCGGTGAAGACCGTTGACTTACTCGTTTCTTTACTTGTTTTCAGACTCAAACTCCAACAAAAGTTTCCCTTTTGTATACATAGATTGAACTTGCTCTAAGCTCAAAGTCCAAACCCGATTGAGCAAGACACGAAACCTAATTCCTCTCTACACACATCTCAAATTCAATCTCAAAGCTCTCATATTTTATTCAAAGCTCGAATTTTTAATTGCTTCAATGGGTGAGAAAGATTCAGAGACAGCTCCGATTTGGGGAAAAACCCGACAGAGAGAGAGCAACAACAACATAAACCCAATGGATGTAGAATCTGCTTCTCTATCTGGGCAGCATCGATCTCTGAATCATAGTCGAAGTTCTTATGAAGAACGAGGAAGAGGTGTTAAGGAGTTTCGGAGCTGGTTCGCTTGGCTCATACCATGTTTCGTTGTTGTTAACGTTGTCGTGTTCGTGATCACCATGTATGTTAATAATTGTCCGAAGAAATCTGGAGATTGTTTTGCTGATTTCTTGGGTCGGTTCTCGTTTCAGAACACAAGAGAGAATCCTCTTCTGGGTCCTTCTGCTCTAACGTAAGTAAGCTTCTTATTCTAGGGTTTTATCTTGTTTCAAACAAAGGTCTAATCTTTACCGAGTTAAGTGAAGCAGGAAATTTTGAGATTTCTTAGGAATTCAAGTAAAAATCCGAACTTTCTTAGGAATTTAAGCAGGAAACTATGCTACTGTGGATTGGAATAAGTACCTATTGATCTTAATATGGGTCATGATGTGGAAGATGTAGTCTAATAGGAGTAGAGTAAAGAGACAGTGTTGTTTTCTCTCCTCTTGCTTGAATTGTCCTGATTTTGGTTACTTTAACTTGGAACAGGTTACAAACAATGGGTGGATTGGATGTAAGGAAAGTGGTTAAAGGAGATGAAGGATGGCGTCTACTTTCTTGCAACTGGTTACATGGAGGAGTAGTTCACTTACTGGTTAACATGTTGACTCTATTATTCATTGGCATACGTATGGAACGTGAATTCGGTTTTAGTAAGTGCCTACTCTCTCTGCCTCTCTTGATTAATTTGTTATTCCTTTTAGTGAAATGTGTGTGTAACCTCTGTTTTTATCTCAGTACGGATTGGATTGCTTTATTTGATATCGGGCTTTGGAGGAAGCATACTGTCAGCTCTTTTCCTCCGGACAAACATCTCTGTTGGAGCATCTGGTGCCGTGTTTGGTTTACTTGGAGGAATGCTCTCTGAGATCTTTATCAACTGGACAATCTATTCTAACAAGGTATTCAAAACTCCTTTTTTGTTTATGATCTAAAGATTAGAACTTTACTACTTATGTTGTTTGCCAATGCTTTGTCTTAGGTTGTGACAATAATAACTCTTGTATTAATTGTGGCGGTAAACTTGGGGCTCGGTGTGCTCCCGGGAGTAGATAACTTTGCTCATATTGGAGGGTTTGCTACGGGTTTTCTTCTAGGATTTGTGCTCTTAATTCGTCCCCATTACGGATGGATCAACCAAAGAAACGCTCCTGGAGCTAAACCGCACAGGTACAAGATGTATCAGGGCATATTATGGACCATCTCTCTCCTCCTCTTGGTCGCTGGGTAAATATTACATTTCTCTGTTATCACCCTCCACGTTAATACCTATAAGTCAGTCTGTTTGTTTTTCCTATACTCATAAAATCCTGCAGATTGCGTTGTAATGATGCTCTTGTCTCTTGATTGACACGAAAAAGTTATGAACTTTGTGACAAGAATCACCTAAACCAAGCTTCTTTCCTTGCCAGGTTCATTACTGGATTGATCTCTCTATTCAACAATGTCGATGGAAACAAACATTGCTCGTGGTGTCATTATCTTTCATGTGTTCCAACTTCTAAATGGAGCTGTAACCGAGAACCAGCCTCTTGCACGGTAAGTAGAAAAATCCTTAGGGCCATTTTTCGTATCTCAGTCATGCTCAATGTCTCTAATCACATCTCTTCTTCTTATTATTTTGTTTTCTGCAGACGACTCAATTGGGTAACCAGTTGAGCCTGACTTGTTTGAGGAATGGGAAATCAGCATCTTATATTTTGGCAAATCCCTCGGATTCACGGATTTATAGCTTATGTGTTCAGCTTTGCCGTTGATTTACTAATGATTTTTAGAATATATACAAACACACTCTACACTACACTCTTCTCCTTCTCATTTTTTTCTTGCTTATTATGTGTATATTTTATAGAAGCCTCCTTGTTAAATAAATAATACAATATTTTCCTAAATAATAATATTTGAGTTTGAGTTTGAGTTTGAGTTTGAGTTTGAGATCTCTGGTAAATTTTCATATAAACGTGCTTCGTTATTTTAGAAGAGATTTCGTAAGACAACTTTGTTCTTTTGGTTGGAACAACTAAAAACGCCAAAATCATGAATCCAATCCCAAAAATTATAATATCGCCGTCTGTGGGGATCGAACCCACGGCCGCGTGGTTAAAAGCCACGCGCTCTACCACTGAGCTAAGACGGCTTTGATGTTTATGAGTTCTTATAAAAAATTAAATACAACATTTACAATGAAAATGGTTCCATTGCATGCGTATAAGTTCCATTTGTTACGAAGGTCAATTTACATCTCACTACAATTACTTTTCTCTTTTTTGGTCACATTACTCGTAAAAATGAAAAAAATATATAGATATTTGTTGTTATACGTACGTATATACCCTTCTCAATCAATTTTTCCAAATTAGATTCTGAAAATGGAAATTTGACATGGAGATCTTCCATTTGTCATATATAATAGTTTTTTTGAAAAAGAAAATATGGCATGGATATTATTATTATTTATTACTAAAGGAGTAAAGGTAATATACGTGACAACTTGTTTTGTAAAAGATCAACCAGATAAAAACCCAACATTTAGAAGCAATCTTGAACACATCATGATGTTGCCAGATAAAGTCTATACGACTAGACATTTATCCGTTTCGCATTGGAAAAGAAGTAAAACTGAGCCAAACAATAATTTGCAAATACTTCTTATTAGTTCACACTTCAAATCGATGTACCAGAATTAAAAATAAAATAAATACCACACATGCATGTCGAGATCATTTGGCTCACTACGTCTTGTGATTCTTATTGCAGTGCAAAGACCGAAGGTCAGCTGCGTCAAGCTCTCTGGCAAAATTGTCTGGTCTATAGTATCCGGTGTGAGGGTCAGGCATCCACCATAGCTCTTCTCCTCTCATCATTTTAACTTGACTTTTTGAGGTTTCTGCAGTGTTTTTATCTAACTCTTTCCCAGCGGTATCAGGGTTTGATGTCCACGATGGTTTCTCTCGGCTACTTCCAATTGTATATCCCCTTTGAGAGGCTTGTGTGATCACAATGTATCTTCTCCTAGGATAAGAATTAAATCAACACATTTTCTTGTACCATATATAGGTTTATACAAATGGGTAGATCACTTACATTATGATTGTGTTGTTGATAGATCGAGAGAAGCTTTTGAGATTGTAAAGTGATTGAGTCATTAATCCTCTCAAACTTTCTAGAGAGGAGATGAAGCGTGAAAGGATATTTGTATAGACTAATATATGGACGAGTTGAACTGTACGTATATTTATGTTGGAAGATATGACTTTGTATAGGTTATATAGGAAATTTGTTTCTAAAGATTTTTGTTTTTGTAAAAACTAATACTTTGACATTGTAACGTAGATTAGACTTTTGGTAAAAAAAATCTAAATATTGACAGGTTCTGTTCAATTTTGTGTGGAATGTAAGGGAAGTATTAGTCCTTTGCTCGATCGGACGTCAGATTAAAAAAAAATTTGAAAAAATTACAACCATGATAATGACCTAATCATGCTTCAGTCGTAAGAGTTTAAGGGTACGTGCTATTTTGAAAATCAAGTGTACATATTTAATAACGGTGAGCTACTATTTAAACTTAAACAATATTTGTTGCGAGTGAGTTAATTGGTATATATATATTATGTGAAAAGGTCCGATAGGATCAAGGGTTTCTCTGAACGGTCAAATTGTTTAAATGGTCAATTAGAAAAATGGCTTTTCTACGAATAATATTATGTTTATGTTGGCTCAACGAGATACTAGACCAAGTGGAGCCTAATAAAATATTACTTGACCAAGTGTAGGAAGTAAGGGTAATTACAAATTTACAATAATTTTCTCTTTGGTTTTATGGTAATTCCTAATATTTTGTTTATGTCACTTATATCTTAATTCTTACATTCATATGCTCTAACATCACCTCTCACCATTGATGTTTGTTTTCTCCATTATTTAGCTTAACTAGAAATATATCCATGTGTTTTCCAAATATGTTCGACTTATTAAAGTACATCAGACCATAACTTATGAATTTGGCTGATATGTTTTTGCTTAGATATGGTACAAAACTGAATCAATAACTTTAACAGAAACTAACGCGGCTCCGTTTATAAGAGATATTCAATCCAATTTCTAGTTTATAAGACATAAAACTGAGTAAAAGTTGTATATTATTTGGTTCGGTTTGGTTGTGTTATGGTTTTGGTATAGATTTAGTTTTTATAATGAAAAAAATCTGTATAATCTGGTAAACATATAATTTTCATCGCTTAGCTTTTGGATTCGGTTTGGCTTCAAATACGGTTATTGAGATATGGGAGAAACATAACAAGTTGATTTTATTTTTTCTCGGATTCGGTTTTCAGAATTTTGGTTCGGCTAAACCAGATTTGAATTAGTGTTGCTTCTAAAGACCAAAACTTCCAAACCGAATAAAGAGTCTTTCGAGACAGAGAGAAAAGAGACTATCCAAATTTACGGAAACACCTTTTGTTTTCTCATGAATTACATCATTTAACACTGAGCTACATCGGTAAACCAAACATGTTCCGGCGACCGTGACCGGCATTTTTGATTTTCAATTTCCCTCCCCAAAATTTTAGCAGTTTCGTGGATTTTCCCAAAACGCAATGTTGCACGAGCTTCTTCTAGCTCTCTTAGGCTTCACCGGCGATCTTATCGTCGACGAGCGAGAGCAACGGAAAACCCTAGGCCTCGCTTTCAACTCCGATTCACCTCTCTCTGATGAATGTACCTTCAAACTCGCTCCTGATATCTCCTTCATCGAACCCAGCGAAAGGTATAGTCTCTATTCGCGCTGATCTGGTGATTGCGCGCTGATTTTGATTTCTAGTGATTCTGATGCGCTTCCTTGCAGGGACTTGATCGAGAGGTTGATCAAGCTAGGGTTCTACTATCGAGAGCTCGACCGGTTTGCGAAGAAGTCTCGCAATTTGAGCTGGATTAGGTCCGTGAACACCGTGCATCCGTTGGAGCGCGCTGATGAATTGGCGAAACAGAGTAGAGAGAAGAAGCCTAGCGTGTACCGTAGAGCCATTGCTAATGGAATTGGTGAGATTCTTTCAGTCTATAGATCTGCGGTTCTTCACATTGAGCAGAAGCTATTGGCGGAGACTACGCCTATTCTTGCTACGGTTACGCAGGGGCTCAATAAGGTGCATTCCCAATACCATTTACCAACACATTGATCACTTGATGATTGAGCTTAGGAATACCATATGAGAATGTGTATATTGATATGTAATGCTATTTTATCTGTCTTTGTTTTTTTTTTTTTTTTTTCTAGTTTTTCGTTCTTTTCCCTCCCCTATACGAGGTTATTCTTGAGATTGAGCGTGATGATATTCGTGGAGGGCAGCTTCTTAATGTGTTGAACAAAAGGTGTCATTGTGGTGTGCCTGAACTGAGGACTTGTCTCCAAAGGTATTCACTGGCTCAATGGTTCTATCTACAGTAAATTCTAATCGTTTTTAGTCCAGCTTCACCGCTTGTAAAAAATTTGTATTATGCTTATTCCCATATCCATGTGTAGGCTTCTTTGGCATGGACATCAGGTCATGTATAATCAACTTGCGGCATGGATGGTCTATGGGATTCTCCAGGATTCTCATGGAGAGTTTTTCATCAAGAGGTTATTCTAAATCTACGTCGTTTTGTCATTTTACTTTTGAGATTTGTTGTGTGCCATCTCGTTTGGCTTAATGTCGTCACTAGTGGTCCTCATGAAGTCTCCTATTATATCGATTAGGTAGCTGCTGTATACTTGCGCTGATACATTATTGCTTGGTGTCGTCTTCGTTTGGACTTTGGTTTCTGTTTGTTCTTCTCCAAAGAATGAAAAACTCATTTCTGATTTGCTTGCAGGCAGGAAGATGGGGATTTAGATCATCGATCATCTCAAGAAGAAATATCTGAAAAGTTGGCTCGTACCTCAGTTCATGAGACATCTTTAACTGATTGGCACTCTGGATTTCACATCTCTTTGGTATTCTCCATGCCACTTTCAATTTTGATTTACGTACCAATACTATCTTATTGATGTTTCTGTGGTTATATTGCAGGATATGTTACCTGATTATATTTCTATGAGGCTTGGTGAATCCATTCTTTTTGCAGGGAAAGCCATAAGGGTTTTGCGAAATCCCAGTCCTGCTTTCCAGTTCCAGAAGGACAAGAGTTTTCAGCAAACAATGCGTGGCTCCCAGAGGATTCGAGGATTTATGCATAGTGATTTCCCTGAAAGGGAAACTGAAATAGAAGCAGATCTTACAGGAGAGTTACTTCCACAATCTGAGGCAGACAAGATCGAAGCAATGCTCAAAGAATTAAAGGTACTGGTTGGGTTACTTACTCACTGCACGTCATAATTGGTAGAAAAAGTGTAACAATTTTGATAACTGAGTTGATTTCGGTCATGCAACATGTGATCTATTTGCTCATGCATAGAAATAGTATATGCCTTTCTCCTAGGATCACGTTAGAGCTCAGATTGTATGCTTTAGATTTATACGTCTATGTGCAGGAATCATCTGAGTTTCACAAGAGATCATTCGAGTGCACTGTTGATTCTGTTCGAGCAATAGCAGCCAGTCATCTTTGGCAGGTTTTCACTTGCCAACTTTTATTATCTAATCATTTGGATTTATTTTTTGGGGTCACATTACCGTCCTTTCTACAGCTTGTCGTTGTGCGTGCTGATCTCAATGGTCATCTTAAAGCTCTTAAAGACTATTTTCTCTTAGAAAAAGGAGATTTCTTTCAGGTAAACCACATAAAGTATATGTTGAGTTTCTTAAATGAACAAGGGTGATTAATGTCGCTCCCACTTGCCCATGTCCTCATTCCCTTACATTAGACTCAGTAAAAGACCTGTGGACATGTAATTCACATCTCATAGACTTTCTGATTTCAGTGCTTTCTGGAGGAGAGTCGTCAGTTGATGCGTTTGCCGCCTCGCCAGTCAACTGGAGAGTCTGATCTTATGGTACCATTCCAGTTGGTATGTGGATACAACTTCAAAATATCTTATGATACAAAGCTCTGGTCAGGTCAAATTTGTTTTGTGACGCTCTTTCTTTTGGGAACACACAGGCTGCAACAAAAACCATTGCAGAGGAAGATAAGTATTTTTCTAGGGTATCCTTACGGTCAGTAACGCATCAAACTCTTTTTAAATGAGTTCATATAGATGGATTTAATTTCCAGCTTTTGAGCTAAGTGGGAAGCACACATCAATAATTACTTTTCCCAACTGTTTCTTGATTTGGCTGTTTTAACTTTTAACTGCTACTCTCACCAGGATGCCTTCATTTGGAGTCACAGTCAGATCTTCTCAAGCTGAGCTGGCGAGATCTAAATTATCTCTCGCCGGGAAGGCAAATCTTACATCAGACACCTCTGTGGATGGCTGGGACGCTATTGCTCTGGAGTATTCTGTTGATTGGCCCATGCAACTGTTTTTCACTCAAGAAGTGCTTTCTAAGTAATAATCCTTGGGCATTGCTTATATCCTCTTTTTCTTCTAACTTATCTCACTTCCAAAGTTCTTGCATCAGTTCTACTATGAACTATTAGGCGGCTGTTTTGATGCTTTGTCTGAGAGTTATAGACTTGTGTTTAGGTATCTCAAAGTGTTCCAATATTTGATACGGCTAAAGAGAACTCAGATGGAATTAGAGAAATCATGGGCTTCTGTAATGCATCAAGATCATATAGAATCTGCTCAACATCGAAAAGATGGTACAAACGGATCAACATCTCAACAAAGACGACAAGGAATAAGACCCATGTGGCGAGTTAGAGAGCACATGGCGTTTTTGATCAGGAACCTTCAGTTTTACATTCAGGTAAAGAAACCTATGACGTCTCTTAAGAATTCCAAAGTTGGTCACAAGCCAGTTTGAAAAACAAAAACGTCTAAGGTTGATTCTCTTTTTGTCTTAAGGTTGACGTGATAGAATCTCAATGGAAGGTGTTGCAAACTCACATCCACGATTCTCAAGACTTCACTGAACTCGTTGGCTTCCATCAAGAGTAAGTATCTCCAGTGCTTGTTGTGCGATTTCAAGCATCTTCATGCTACTTACTTGGCCTGTGCATTTGATTTTTCGTTTTGGTTCTTTATTCGATTTTTGCTACTTTGTGAAGCAAGGCTGAACCAAAATCTTTTTCACTAAGTTTTCGGTTTGGTTTGGTTTTTTTATGCCTGCCTCTACTACTTTACCTACTGTACTGTACAAATGCAGGTATCTTTCGGCTCTTATATCTCAATCTTTCCTCGACATTGGTTCCGTCTCAAGGATACTCGACAGCATCATGAAACTCTGTCTCCAGTTCTGCTGGAACATTGAGAATCAAGAAAGCAATCCAAACACTACGGAACTTGAAAACATAGCCGAGGTGCTTTATCTTTTCTCTGTAGCACTCATACAAAGGTGAAATGGTCTCGTATAATTTTCTTTCTTGTGGTCTTAGGAATTCAACAAGAAGTCGAATTCCTTGTATACCATACTGAGAAGCAGCAAGCTTGCCGGGAGCCAGAGAGCCCCATTCTTGAGACGTTTTCTTTTACGCCTAAATTTCAATTCCTTTTACGAGGTAATGATTTCAACTGAAAGATTTTAGTTTTTCTCTCTGGGAGCTTCTCACTGACTCTTTCCTGGCAACAGGCAACTGCAAGGGGTGTGTTGAATGTTGTCCGCCAACGCCCAGCTCTTCCATTGTAAATGCCCAACAGTCTTGGTGGGAGAATCTCGTTTTGAAGTATTTTCAGACATGGGCTTTTGAAGGTTTTGCAACAACTATGACACGGGAAGATAGATTGGTCTGATCCTCAATTCAGGAACACATGACGCCACCAAGGGAATATACATAAATATACGTGGACACTTTTTGCTCACACTGCCTTTCCTATGTAAGAATCTGTGTTGCGACTTTAGTCCCAAGAACAAAAACTGCGAGCTGTGTTTCATTCGTGCTTTATACTCTGTAAATTATGTAGGGGACACCGTAGGTGTGGTTTCTTTAATCATTTAACAATATGATCAGCTTGATGACGTGCTTTGCTAAATTTTCTGTCAAGCTATAGTATAATGACGATGACCATGTCTACGTCGATGAACTGACCATACCATTTTAGTAAGCTGTTGAAGTGTTGAATATGAACACTGATAATGTTTCTCATCTTCATCAGTAAAAGATAACTTGGTACTATAATAACTTGAGTTAGTTGCTTTACACAAAATCGACAATGAAATAACAATAGTTTCATGACTATATTAAAATGATGAGCCAAAAGGCTTACTAGACTTGGGAAAATTAGGTGTTCTTATTCACTCAAACACAGTCGTGTTATCCAACAGAAATAAAAGGAACAAGACAACATTTTTAACCACAACTACAAACAGATAATGTAAGTTCTTCAAAATGTCTTAGGCCAGAATCTGAAAAACTTGAACAAAAATAAAGACCAGCAGAGAACGAAGATAAAGCCCAGTAAGGATAAATTGGAAAACCCACAGGGCTTCTCCGGACTTAACTTCAAACTCAAAAGCATTTCCGGTGAACAATCGACGGGCCTGACTCATCATATTCTGCCTTTGCGATCCACATCTACAAAATTTAGGAACGGAAGATTGATTAGTCGAGCTGTAGACTAGAATAATATGGTTTTGGGAAAGGAAATTGATTGGATTAGTTACCTGCTGGAAGGTACTGAGGGAGGCCAAGATGGATCCTCCAATCCAGACCGAGTATTTCCTCTCGGGCGGTGCAACAACTTTGATCTTCATGCTGCTCGGGGCCAAAGCAGTGATCTCTTTGCTCATTCTGTCAGCAATTCCAGGGAACATAGTTGTTCCACCACTGAGCACAATGTTCCCATACAAGTCCTTTCTGATGTCAACATCACATTTCATTATAGAGTTGTAGGTGGTTTCATGGATACCGGCATTCTCCATACCAATCATAGATGGCTGGTAAAGAACCTCTGGGCAACGGAACCGCTCAGATCCAATGGTGATCACTTGCCCATCAGGTAGCTCATAGTTCTTCTCTACAGCAGAGCTGGTTTTAGCCGTCTCAAGCTCCTGCTCATAGTCAAGAGCAATGTAGCAGAGCTTCTCCTTTATGTCTCTGACAATTTCGCGCTCAGCTGTTGTGGTGAAAGAGTAACCACGCTCAGTGAGGATCTTCATCAGAGCATCTGTGAGGTCACGACCTGCAAGATCAAGACGTAGGATGGCATGTGGAAGAGCGTAACCCTCATAGATAGGGACCGTGTGACTCACACCATCTCCAGAGTCGAGCACAATACCTACAACATAAATCAACAATCTAAGACATATGGTCCTGAATCTGAAAGATAAAGGCCTCTCAAGTTCTGGACTTACCAGTAGTACGGCCACTAGCATAAAGTGACAGGACAGCTTGAATTGCGACATACATAGCCGGAGCATTAAAGGTTTCAAACATGATTTGAGTCATCTTCTCACGGTTAGCTTTTGGGTTGAGAGGTGCCTCAGTGAGTAGAATCGGATGCTCCTCGGGAGCAACTCGGAGCTCATTGTAGAAAGTATGATGCCAGATTTTTTCCATGTCATCCCAATTGTTGACAATACCATGCTCAATTGGGTATTTGAGGGTTAGAATACCACGCTTGGATTGAGCTTCATCGCCAACATATGCATCCTTTTGTCCCATTCCCACCATCACTCCAGTGTGGCGAGGACGACCCACAATACTTGGAAACACAGCCCTTGGTGCATCATCCCCAGCAAAACCAGCCTAAGTCAGACACAGAACTTAATCACCTTAGCCACATTGTTCATAGGATGTCTATATACGTGGGCTAAGTTTAGGATTTGGAAACAAAATATGATTCTTCATAATTAGAATTTACCTTAACCATTCCAGTTCCATTGTCACAGACAAGGGGTTGAATGTCTTCGCCATCAGCCATTTTCTACTTTCTGCAAACAAACAAACCAAAAAAAAAAAAACATAAAAGATCAATTTGGCATATACAAGAATAATTAAAACGCAAATCAATCAATGCTATGTATCATGTATGCAATTAAAAAATGCCAGTAGGAATATATCTACGCAATATAACATTTTATTATAATAAACAGATTCATTTCCAAGGAATCAAGAATATTAATATCCTAGAGAGACAAAATCCAAATCCTAAAAAGAATATGACATATATTCGAGATCCATAATCACGTTATTAATTCAATATATTGTAATATTAAACGACATCACAGCTGAAAAATCTTTGAAGACGCAAAATGATGTTTAAACCAGAAAATTCCACATCGAAACTTCAACATAATCGGATATTGAGGTAGACGCAATGTCGAAATCACACAGATCCAAAAAAAAAAAAAAAAAATCACAGAAGAGAAGACGAAACTGATAATTGTCAATAAAAAATAACGAAATCTGGATCGGAAAAATAACACAAATTAGGCTCTTAAATTACCGGAAAAAAAAAATAGATTGAAGTCGTTCTCGCTGCAGGAGGTGTCTCCACTGGAAAATTATCGGTTCTACAGAATCAAATGAGGGAAGAACACTAAAACCAAAAAAAAAAAAAAAAGAATTGGCAAATAAAAACGGGTCCAAAGGCTTCGAATTCGGCTCACCTCGTTTTCCGATTCAATTCCTTTCGAATGACGTTTTTGCCCTCGGTCAAGGCTTTTTGGTTAAGTTGATTTATCACTTACCAATTTCAGTCCATAATCTATTAAATTTATATTATTTGACACTTTTATGTTTTACTGTTATATTATATATATATAGTTCATATTCTATTTTTTTTTAATATTTACTTATATTTTTGCTTTCTACTAGATTTTTTTTTATAACCATATTTAGTATTTGATTAAAAATTATATCACGTCGTTTTATCTTTTTCTTTTCATACTAAACTTAGCAATAATTTTTCATTAAAAAGTGTTGGAAAATCAATTATGACAGATTAAATACGTAAATAATTATGTGAGTATAAAACCATGAAAAACAATGCAATAAACAAGATTAAAGATGAATTGTAACAAGATTCTAATTTTAAGAGTAAACAAAAAACAATAGATTCATATTTTACAAAAATATCTTAAATATGTATACATAAACTTTATAATTTATAATTTATTTTATTGTTTGAAGCATATATTTATATAGAAATTTTTAAAAATTTATTATTTCATTATTTTATCGAGTTGTGTTAAATTTTATATTGGTCCTACTCGAAATTGAAGAAATTTATTAATTTATAATGATTATTAATTTATAGAATATTAATTTTGAGTACAGTAAAACTTCTATAAATCTACCTAAGCGGCTTTAGTTAGATTGAAACAACTTACCTTGATTTTTTACCTTGTCAAAAATATAAAGGAAGTGGCACAAATATAAGTTTGAAGACAGACCCAAAATTCAAGGCCCAAATTGTTTGCGAGAGGGCTCAATCCAAAGACTAGGTTTTACCCTAGCCTCTCTCTGTCTGTATATGGAGGTATAAGATGCAATTTTTCAGTCATCGTCCTCCTTTCGTCTGAACCCCCGGAGGAGCTCGATCCAAAGAGTTGGTAAATCTTATCCCTTTTGATTCAATCCTCCGACTTCATCTCTTGTAATGGTTGCAATAAAAACTTTGATTTTGTATTGAATTGGAAGTTAATTGTCTGTGAAATTTACAGAAGATGACAACTCCGCAAGTAAAGACCGGTTTGTTCGTTGGGTTGAACAAGGGACATGTTGTCACCAGACGCGAATTAGCTCCTCGTCCTCGTTCTCGCAAAGGAGTATGTTCTCATTTGCCTTTCGTTTACGTTCTTTTGGATCATTAGTGTTTTCATATAGTGTGATGTATCTCTCTGTGCTTCACTGGATTCGTGATTTTAGGGCTCTTTGAAGTATAGAGATTTGATATGGTAGGCGTGACTTATGCTGCATTGCTATAATTCTTCACCTTTGTGATTGCGTAGTTAGTTCATTAGACCTTCTAAACCATTTTGCTTCTGCGATACTGATGCACCATTCTACATGTGTTTTGTAGCATTCTTCTTGTTATCCAAATTTTGAGCTTCCATTCCTGTTTCTGTACTCGGTTTCATGATTTGGCAGCGGCTCGTATGATGTTTTACTTTGTTAAGTATAGAGAGATTTAGTAGCTTATCTTGCTTTTTTCATTTTTGATTTGTGGCGTTTTTCTTGTTTGATTGATATTAGTCTGATTCTCATATTTGCTCAGAAAACAAGCAAGAGGACGCTCTTCATCAGATCCTTAATAAGGGAAGTAGCTGGTTTTGCTCCCTATGAGAAGAGAATCACTGAGCTTTTGAAAGTTGGTAAAGACAAACGTGCTCTTAAGGTTGCTAAGAGAAAGTTGGGAACCCACAAGAGAGCCAAGAGGAAGAGAGAGGAGATGTCCAGTGTTCTCCGCAAGATGAGGTAAACCCTTACACCAACAAGTTCGTTGGTTACTCTCATTAGAAATATTACTGCTGTGCATACTGTCGAGGAATTAAAGCCTAACTTAGTCAAAAGCTTTAGATGCTTAGGTTTTTGAGTATATAAGTGAGAGGGCAATCCTTGAATTTACCAAATCTCATCTCAGCTAAACAAAAAAAAAAACACTTATATTATATGTTTGCGTACTTGACTGTGTTTGCCTACACGCAGGTCTGGTGGCGGTGGTGGTGTAACAGAGAAGAAGAAGTGAGGATCATCAAGTTTGGGAAAAATCGTAGAATATTGGCTTCTTATTGCAATATCATAATGATTCTTCAGCTTCTTGTTTTATGTTTTGTTAGAATTTTGGATTTAAAGAGA
The DNA here is from genome assembly GCA_004349715.1 of Crucihimalaya himalaica. Taxonomy (NCBI): domain Eukaryota; kingdom Viridiplantae; phylum Streptophyta; class Magnoliopsida; order Brassicales; family Brassicaceae; genus Crucihimalaya; species Crucihimalaya himalaica. Next base: position 2,549,218 of record SMJT01000010.1, on the reverse strand, counting down.
GTTTTGCCCGAAATGGAGACCAGTGATTGTGCGTTTAAACTAGTTCCCTCTTTTAATCAATTAATTTCTTTATATTCGGAATCTTTTTGAAAAACTAAAAAAAAAAGGTTGCCTTATATAGTATCAGCCAAATTGTCATCTCGCCAGTAATTCTAAGCTTGACCAATCAATTTGGTTCAATCTATAACTTTCATGAGACGTTAGAAAGATCATCAATGGGTCTGTTAACGTAACCAGCTTCTCTAACATATCAATTTTCTTAACTTATTAATTTTGATTCCAAGAAAAAAAGTGTTTAGTCCTATTTCTGTTTTATGAGATTGATTCATTAAACACACAACTAACACAATCTCAGTGAAGAACAAATTAATAACTCCTTAATCACATACAATGTAACCAGAAAAACAAATATGTCAGGTGAAGAAAACAAAACAAATATAGTCATTACCAATTGCGTATCACCAGATCAACGGCTCGTATATCTCATAAGGCATTATGACGCGGATAGCAATAAATCTAACGGTTCACAATTCATACATAATAATCTCGCGGATAGATGATAACAACCGTCGATAAAACAAAATCCAACGACTCAAAATCTCCCGACATTTTGAAAAACACAAATCCTATCTCCTCTTCTCTCATTTATATAGTTATATGAACCTTTCTCTCATTTATCAATCAAATCAAAACACCATCTGGTAAAATCGAATACATCGATAAATCTAAGTTCGCGTTTAATTTTCCCAAGAAAATGTCAGGCCGAGGAAAAGGAGGAAAAGGATTGGGAAAGGGAGGAGCCAAGAGGCATCGGAAAGTTCTACGAGACAACATCCAAGGGATTACGAAACCTGCGATTCGTCGTCTCGCGAGAAGAGGAGGTGTGAAGCGTATCAGTGGTTTGATCTACGAAGAGACTCGCGGCGTTCTTAAGATCTTTCTCGAGAACGTCATTCGTGACGCCGTCACTTACACGGAGCACGCTCGCCGGAAAACTGTTACGGCGATGGATGTCGTTTACGCTCTCAAGAGACAAGGACGAACTTTGTATGGATTCGGCGGTTAAATCGTGATGTTATCAGTTTGGATTTTGTAAAGTCTTCAGTTTCTACGGATTTCAGATTTGTGATTTCTTAAATGATGAATACATTGCAAAAATCTGATCTCGCTTAAAAATTTAATCGCATCTAGATCAGTTTGTGTCTCGTATGGGCTTATAGTAGGTTACACAGAAGCCTTTTGGGCTAAAAAAGGTAGTGGCCCAACAGAATTACATTGCCGAAAACTCAATTATTCAAATGTTTTTACTTGTATCACAACAGCAAGTACATGTATACTGATTATGAAAACTCTGATAATTTAATCAATTTTATTTTTCCTCGTAGATAAAAGTATTTGGAAAAAATACATAGGTTTACATGAAACTGAGTAACTGTACAAAAGCATATAGTTTACATCAATGTCAGTATGTCACTATTAATTAGTGTACATAAACATATCCTCAATCAATCGTTACTCAAGTCAAGTTTTATAATGGAGTTATATGGACCCTTTAACCGATGACATCTTCTCTGTAGCCACTCTGATTTACTCCATTATAAGCACCTGAGCTGTTTTGAGGTACTTTTTTCTCAAATCGACCCATATGCTGATTTTTCTAGACCAAGAGTAATAACATTTACTTTCGATTTAAGAAATAATACAAAAGCAGTGGAGCAAAATGTTTTCGATTCATTATTGTTGCTAGATTCTTTCGTACACAAGTTCCGATAATCTTTTTTATTGTATGAAAAAAAACGAAAAAAAAAAGTCTGGGCGTGTGACTCTTCGATGTCAACTACAAACACGAACAAAAAGGAAAAGGGAAACGTGAACACGAACTCGGATGCGTATACTAGGCTTCGAATGGTGACAGAACTGCATGGTGCGGTGTGGTCCCAATAGTAACTAAAATATCTGTATATATATATGTATGTATATGTTTTTGTTACTATTAGAACCGCACCGCACTTTTTCTGCAGTTGTTCCGCAAGTTACTGTTTGGAGTCTAAATGTTAAAGAATAGACAAACACATATACCAACAAAAAAAAATGCAACAAAAAGCACGTAAAAGGGAAAACTTAAATGCAAACATAAACATTAAATATGCTCATGCATACACAGATACTCCAATTTTACCACCAACGCAAAATAAAATACAGACGTGCGTTCTAAATAGTAGTATTATTTTGGTAATTAGTTTTTCAGTTATATATTTATATACTATAAAAAATATTAGATGATTTGTAGCTTAGTGAATCGATATGTCATTACTTATGTTCAAACCCGAATATTATTGACAGAAATATATATTCCAGAAAAAATATTCTTACAAAATTATAAATTATTCTGAGCTTAAAAACAATCAACGTACAAAATCTGACTTTAAGCTTCAACTAAAATTAAAGACAAACCTCCGAAAAACTGAAACGAACGACCAACAATAGACCAGACCCATGAATCTTCTCTATAGTTCTTTAAGCTGTAATTTTAAAAGATGGTAAGACCAAACTTGTTGTTATGTTTTGAACTAACTGTTCCTCAAAATTTGGAGGGCCACTTGTTTGGCACTTTTGGGTTGCCTTCATGAAATGTCCAAATCTATTTCATAGAAATGGAAATGGATAAACGATCGCCTCGTGATCTTCAGTTTCATTTTATTGTTGTTTCTTTTTTGTAATCAGTATTCTCGTGAATTCTCCCACTATATATTATGAAATTATTGAAACTTTTTTAAAGTGACATGATCAACGTTTTTTTCAAAAAATAAACAAAAGATAAATTGTTTTCTCTCCATTGGATACGATCTTTAGGACAGATCATCACCACCAGTCAAATTGCAAAATACGGACATCGAGTCTTTATATGAAATCTTTTGGTGACTGTTTTTTTTTTTTTTTTTTTTTTTTGCGTCAATTTCATCCAAGAGGTCTTTAAAATAACATATTTGATCATATATCATATAGCAGAAAACTACATGTGATCAGATATAACATATTTGAGACGGTTTAAAACAATCATTATTTTCGTTCATTAAATGTTTGTTTTCTAATGTAAAAACAGTATATAACACATCCTTTAATTAGAAATATATCAAACAAAAGAAATATATAAATTTCCATATCACTCATATAACAAATATAATTATTAATGTTATAGCTCTTAAATAAACATGAAAGTCATCTGGTGTATATCTCACTAAGCTCTAGTAGTTACATTATGATTTGTGCGTAAGAATAAAATTATCTTATTAAAACCTTACACTGGTATTCCATGCGATCTCAATGGTATCTTTTTGTAGCGGATGTTCAAATACTTCTAGCAATCGACTTCTAAAAATAAATGCAAGATGCAGACATCCAAAATTGTGGACAACCAAGTAATTATATTGAATAAATAGTGTTGCATGTTTCGACAAACAAAAAAACAGTGTTGCATGTATACGTTTTCCAGTTCATGCTATAAATTTGTATTCCTTCTGTTTCGGTTAGGAGATCCTAATCAATAAATTTTAGTTATCAAAAAAACAAAAATACCCATATATATAAATAAAGTTTCTTTTCTTAGCACTAAAACCTAATATTTTAAAAATTATTGTACGGATGGTATATAATAATCCAAAACTATATAATTATTCAACACTTTAATCATTTTGTTTGCGTATTAAATTGTTACATCCATTAACTTATGGTTATCCAAAATTCATGGGCGGCGTATAAGTGTCAGTGGGAACTTTGTTTTAAAAAAAACTCTAGCTCACGACAAACATATTATACATATGTTGACGATTAAATGGGTCGAAATAAAGTGTGATTACAAAATTTATAGCATCTTTGAGGCAGTCCACTACTTTTTAGTGTTAGATCCTTTTTTTCTACAATTTCAAATCTTTGTTACGCCACAATCTAGTACTCATTTTTCATATACGTAACTCGTCGTAAGTCGCTACATTTGGCTTTGTAAAGTCTACCCATTACTAATATCACAGCTGATTTCAAACTTGACTAACAATCTAAATAGATAAAAAGTTAGGAAAGTCTTAGACACCAAGCTGAATAAAGATACCATTTCTTGGAAAAATCAACAGCTCTATTTAATGAAAATGATGCCAAACTATATAAATCGAACAAATATATGAGAAGTCATATAGATACGTGTCACTTGGTTGCACTTGTATTACCCATCCACGCCGACGCAGCACTTGTCAACGCCGATCTCTCGCGTATCACGTGCGACTCACATGATTCCTACTTCGTTGATAAGCCACTCTATTAGTTTGCAATTTACGTTGTGTTGAGATGAGTTGAACTAAAATGAAGACATTAACTTATAGCAATTACAAATTGTTTTTTTTTTTTTATTTTACAAAAAGGTTACAGCCACAAATTGTTCTGTGAGTAGATTATTACTTTCTCTGCTTTATAGTAAACGTAAAAAATTCAAAGACTCTAGGATTTTTTGTAGATAATTTTATTTCAGTTTTTGCCTTTTTGGGTTTTAGTTTTCCATAAAAACCAAAGTTAAATAGTTTTTGAAATTCCCACCAAAATAACAATGTAATAAGAAAAAAAAAAACTGTTCTCCTTAGTTTTAGTAACATTAGTTTATTAATATAATGATTTGAATTTTTTTTTCTCAACATATAAAATGATTTGATAATATTGAAAATTTTTGAATTTATTTTTTACCTATTACATAGTACAACTATTACTTCCACTCATGGTCAAGTCACCCGTGAGATGCAGAAAGACGCACCCAAGTTACAAGCAACAACATTATAACTACTTTCTTGAATCTTCAAACCAAAAAAATTATAATTTTTGCCTATAAATTTCTTCACAAAACTTCATCTTATTTTGAACTTATATCACATGTTCCAAAGATAGTCTTTCCAAACAACAGATACAACAAAAAAAAAAAAAAAAAAGTCACTGAAATCCCCAAAATGCCCCTCAACATAACCGCCGTGAAAACCTCATCTAACGGTGTATGGCAAGGAGACAATCCCATAAACTTCGCCTTTCCGCTACTAATCGTCCAAACGGCGTTAATCATCGCCGTCAGTCGCTCCCTCGCCGTCTTATTCAAACCACTCCGTCAACCCAAAGTCATAGCTGAGATCGTCGTACGTATTAAAATTACACTCTAACCCACACACACAAAAACTATTTACAATTTTGCCATCATCGTCATCATTATCTTAATTCACCATTTTTGCCATCGCCTTCTTCTCAGGGAGGTATTGTGTTAGGACCTTCGGCGTTAGGTAGAAACACGGCGTATATGAACCATATATTTCCGAAATGGAGTATGCCGATACTCGAATCCGTCGCGAGCATAGGACTTCTCTTCTTCCTCTTCCTCGTCGGTCTCGAGCTCGATTTATCATCGATCAGAAGAAGCGGCAAACGCGCTTTCGGAATCGCAGTCGCAGGAATCACACTACCGTTTCTCGCCGGCGTCGGAGTCGCGTTCGTGATCCGTAACACTCTCTACACGGCCGCTGATAAACCAGGATACGCCGAGTTTCTCGTTTTCATGGGAGTCGCACTCTCAATCACAGCTTTTCCTGTACTCGCGCGTATTTTAGCAGAGCTCAAGCTTTTAACGACTCAAATCGGAGAAACCGCGATGGCTGCAGCCGCTTTTAACGATGTTGCCGCGTGGATTTTACTCGCTTTAGCGGTTGCGTTAGCGGGTAATGGCGGTGAGAGCGGTGGTGGGGAGAAAAAGAGTCCGTTAGTGTCGTTATGGGTTTTATTATCGGGTGTTGGGTTTGTGGTTTTTATGTTGGTTGTGATCCGACCCGGAATGAAATGGGTCGCGAAACGTGGATCTCCTGAAAACGACGTCGTACGTGAGTCTTACGTGTGTTTGACTTTAGCCGGAGTTATGGTTTCCGGTTTCGCGACGGATCTAATTGGGATTCATTCCATATTCGGTGCGTTTGTTTTCGGTTTGACTATACCGAAAGATGGAGAGTTCGGTCAGCGATTGATTGAACGGATTGAGGATTTTGTCTCCGGTTTACTCTTACCGCTTTATTTCGCGACGAGTGGGTTGAAGACTGACGTGTCTACGATTAGAGGAGCTGAGTCATGGGGGATGTTGGGTCTTGTTGTGGTTACGGCTTGCGCCGGAAAGATCGTCGGAACTTTTGTTGTGGCAGTGATGGTTAAAGTTCCGGCGAGAGAGGCTTTGACACTTGGTTTCTTGATGAATACGAAAGGTTTAGTGGAGCTCATTGTACTCAACATAGGCAAGGAAAAAAAGGTTAGTCTTCCTTTTTTTTTTTTTGGAATTTTAAGGTTCTTTGTTTTTGCTTTCAGACTTTTAGTTATCTTCTGAATATTATAAGAAAAAAAAAAAAAAAAAAAAAACCTAGCAACACTAAAGTTATTTGATCATTTTTAGTAGGAAAAGCATATAAAACAAAACACGATTAATTTAATTCCATCGGTGTTTAGACTTTAGGTATATTAAGGATCCTAGGTTTTAGTTGGTTCCATGTGGATATGGGTCCGGTCCGACCAACCGTTTCATCTTATTGGTAGGTTGTTTCGGGATCTTGGGCATAGTAATAATTTGCATGTTTATTTGAACATTAAGCAACCGTTGTCTAAGTCCATAGCTTAGATAAATTGTTGATAAGTAAACACGAGTATGATAATTAAAAAAAAAGAAGATAAATACTATAGTTAAATTGATCAAACTATAATTATGATTAGTCAATTAACACGCATATCAAAAACATATATAGCTCTTAAACACCCGTTAATTAATATGTAGGAGGGATATAACTATCTAACCTATCAATTAAGGACTAGATTAGGTGAAATTTATAAACAACTGGAAATTATTGACTCTAATAGAATCCGTACGATGGTGGACCGGCGTATAATAATCGGATTATTTATCATATAAATAATGTTTTCATTGGTGCTTCTTCCTACCAACTCCAAGTCCTATAATTAATTAGTATTTAGTGGAAGGCAAAATAATATTTATAAACATTTAGTGCATATGCGTCTTGTCAACACTTGTCTATAACTAAGAATAATTAATCCGAGAATCATAGATATGGTTGCATGCAATTTGATAGCTAGGTTTGTTGTGGATGATGATCAAATAATACCATTACTGGCTACAATTCATTTAGCAATTGTAGGTTCAAAATTAGTCCGTGCTTCGGTTTGTCGCATCAGAAAAAATATTTTATCTTATATTATACAAGAAGATAATACTAAATGATTCTGACATGTACAGTATCATATAACTATATATAATCTTTGTTGGGAAGATACGTTTCAACATTTTCTTTTGAATTCCTCCAGTCTGACCTAGAATTATTGGGATTTGGGGTGACAATTCCACGGTACTACGTGGAGTAATTTGGTTGTTTCATTTCCTATTGTTTGGGGTAGGTAATAAAGAAAAACTAATCAATTAAGGACTAATCATGCATGCATGAAAACTCATACGAATACCTTTTCGAAGGGGCCACTGGCACTGTTTACGTAATTAATCACCACCTACTGATCCACTTGCAAATGCAGCACTATACAAAATTATATGAATTTGCTCATATAATGCAACAATAAAGTCAAAAAATGATTTACCCACTAATCATTGTAGTATGTGGTTATTAATTAAACTGTGCGTACGTGGGTCTCACTTTGTTTAGGTGCTTAACGACGAGACATTTGCAATATTAGTGCTAATGGCACTTTTCACAACGTTCATAACGACACCGAGTGTAATGGCCATTTACAAGCCAGCACGTGGCACCCACCGGAAACTAAAAGACTTGTCGGCGAGCGAAGACTCATCCAAGGAAGAGCTTCGTATCCTAGCCTGCCTCCACGGCCCAGCTAATGTTTCCTCCCTCATCTCTCTCATCGAGTCCATACGAACCACCAAGGTTACCTTTCTTTATATATCTCTTTGTGTTACAATCCATATTTAAATCTATGATATAATTCTTATATAACTATATTTGTTTTGGCAGATACTACAGTTAAAGCTGTTCGTGATGCATCTGATGGAACTAACGGAACGGTCGTCGTCAATCATAATGGTGCAAAGAGCCCGTAAAAATGGATTTCCTTTCGTCCACCGTTACCGACACGGCGAGTGCCACAGCAGCGTCATAGGAGGCTTCCAAGCCTATCGTCAATTGGGCCGAGTCGCAGTCAGGCCCATCACTGCAATTTCTCCGTTACCCACAATGCACGAAGATATTTGCCACATGGCAGAGACCAAGAGGGTCGCAATGATCATTTTACCTTTCCACAAACGATGGAACGTTGATCATGGTCATGGCCACCACCATCAAGACGGAGGAGACGCAAACGTACCGGAAAACGTTGGTCATGGTTGGCGATTGATTAACCAGAGGGTTTTGAAGAACGCGCCGTGTTCTGTGGCGGTTCTTGTGGACCGTGGACTTGGGTCTATTGAGGCTCAAAGTTCGAGCCTCGATGGGTCGAATGTGGTAGAAAGGGTTTGTGTAATTTTCTTTGGTGGGCCTGATGATCGTGAGGCTTTAGAGCTCGGCGGGAGGATGGCGGAGCATCCTGCCGTTAAAGTTACAGTTATTAGGTTCTTGGTGAGAGAAACGTTGAGGAGTAAAGCCGTCACCTTACGACCGGCACCGTCTAAATGCAAGGAGAAGAACTATGCCGTTTTGACAACAAACGTGGATCCAGAAAAAGAAAAGGTACGTAAATCTCTTTTCCCCTATGTTTTATACATCAGTTGGGACAAATATAACAGTTGTTTTCATTCTTGGAAAACCAAATATGTATAGGAATTAGACGAAGGGGCATTGGAAGAGTTCAAGAGTAAATGGAAAGAAATGGTGGAGTACAAAGAAAAGGAACCAAACAACATAATTGAGGAAATATTGTCAATAGGACAAAGTAAAGACTTTGATCTTATAGTGGTTGGAAGAGGAAGGTTACCATCCGCCGAGGTGGCGACATTAGCTGAGCGTGAGGCTGAACATCCCGAGTTAGGTCCTATTGGAGACGTGCTCGCCTCTTCCATCAACCACATCATCCCATCAATCCTTGTGGTTCAACAACATAACAAAGCTCATGTAGAGGAGATTACGGTTTCCAAAATTGTTAATGAGTCTTCTCTAAGTATTAATGGAGACACAAATGTATGATGAAAACAAAATGATGTAGTCTAACCTTGCCTTAAAGGTTTAAGTGGTTAACTGAATATGTAGTTTATCTACAATCTTTATTCAGGAAGAATTATAGAAAAAGCGTTCTACATATAAATAATCATATGATCAGGCATCTTGTAAGTAGATAAAACTAGTAATGTAGTAGAATTTGAATCTCATTATTGTATGGCCATCTCATATTTTATACGTTCAAATACCTACTGAGAAGTTAACCCTATTCATATAACGGTTATGAGGCAAAACCAAAGGTTAGAGTTCGAATGGTTGCAGTGGTTGGAAATGACAAATTCGTTTGTGGAGTAGACTGATTTTATTTACTATTTACAAATTATAATTCGCAGCAATGCGGACCACGAAAAATAAAACAAATCCGCCACAGATCAACCTTTTATCTTTGGTTCGCGGTAAATTGTGGTCTATTCCAAAATTAGAATGGTTTAGTCGGCTAGTGGTTTAGTCATCTTTGTCCGTATTTAGCTGCCGAGAACCGAACCTCGCACGTGCCAAAGACACGTACTAAAATAAAACAGAGTAACTCGACTCGACATACTTATTAGGAAAAGAAGAGGAAAAAACGAAAGAAAAGAAAAAACGGATTAATCTGAGCAGCACAAGCCTGCGAGATTTGGTTCAGATCTGCTTCAGGTTGATCGGAGCTCCGGGAAACATGGCGGCGGCGAGGCAATTACGCACTCTTCAATCTCAGCCTGAAAACAAGGTATGTGTGGACTGCGCTCAGAGAAATCCTCAATGGGCCTCGGTTTCTTACGGAATTTTCATGTGCTTGGAGTGCTCCGGGAAACACAGAGGTTTAGGCGTTCACATCTCCTTCGTCAGATCCGTTACCATGGATTCATGGTCTGAGATCCAGATCAAGAAAATGGAAGCTGGTGGTAACGAACGGCTCAACAAATTCCTCGCGCAATACGGAATCGCTAAGGAGACTGATATCATTTCCAAGTACAATTCAAACGCAGCTTCTGTGTATCGTGATCGGATCCAAGCTTTAGCTGAAGGTAAGCCATGGAGGGATCCGCCAGTTGTTAAGGAAGCGATAGGAGGTGGTGTGGGGATGAATAAGAAGCCTCCGTTGGCTCAGGGCGGTTACGGAAACAACAACAACAACAACGGAGGATGGGATAGTTGGGATAACGATGATTCCTTCAAATCTTCAACTGATATGAGGCGGAATCAATCAGCTAATGATTTTAGGGCATCGGGAACTAGAGGTGGTGCTCCGGTGAAGTCGAAGTCATCGGAGGATATCTACACTCGATCCCAGCTCGAGGCTTCTGCTGCAGGGAAAGAGAGTTTCTTTGCGAGGAGAATGGCGGAGAATGAGTCTAAGCCTGAAGGTCTTCCTCCTTCGCAAGGCGGCAAGTATGTTGGGTTCGGTTCAAGCTCGGCTCCACCACCGAGAAATAATCAACAAGATGATGTTTTCTCCGTTGTTTCTCAGGTGAATTGAATGCTTTTCAATTCCTTTTTGAATGGATGAGTATGATGGGTGAATTACGTTTGTTGATATGTTCTTAAAATTTGCTTAGGGTTTGGGAAGATTGTCTCTGGTTGCCGCATCGGCTGCTCAGTCAGCTGCTAGTGTTGTTCAGACTGGTACTAAGGAGTTTACATCCAAGGTACTTTTAACATTTTAATTCTGCTTGGCTTCCTAGGTTGCAATTTATAACTTTGAAAGTTACCTTTGATTTAGGCTTACATGGAGTTCGTAGTAACTACCTGTAGTCTCATGTGGTAGCTCGTTTTCGACATTGTTATGTAACAAATTTAGTGTTTATTCTAGCTTCACAATCTTCCTTAATGCCTCACATTTTCAGTGTGTTTCATTATAACTCTGTATCATGGACTCTCTGTAATTTTCTTGTTTGCTGTAATACTGATGATAAAAGTATTTTGGAAAGATGAAGTCAAAATCAGATAAGAAACCATTTGTTTTGCAGGTGAGGGAAGGTGGGTATGATCACAAGGTGAGTGAAACTGTAAATGTAGTAGCTAATAAGACAACAGAGATAGGACAAAGGACATGGGGAATCATGAAAGGAGTAATGGCAATTGCGACACAGAAGGTCGAAGAGTACACTAAAGAAGGAACAACGAGCTGGAATCAACAGAATGAAAATGAGAGCAATGGTTACTACCAGAACTTTGGAAATGGGAACAAAGCACTGAATTCATCTGTTGGTGGAGGAAGGTCACAGTCATCATCAAGCGGTCATTACAACAATTCACAGAAGTCAAATTCTTGGGATAGTTGGGGAGAGAATGAGAATAAGAAGACAGAAGCAGCAGCGGCAAAAGGGTCATCAGCTTCTAATGATGATGATGGCTGGACTGGTTGGGATGATCATGATGGGTTCGATGGTCATTACCAAAGTGCAGGCGATAAGAAATCTGTTGGTCAAAACGGGAAATCAGACACCGCTTGGACTGGTGGAGGTTTTCTCTAATGGTAAGCAAGCTTTAACTCATGTAGCTTTAACAGTTACCACACAGTAACGGTATATTCGTTTTTTGGATAGGAGATTTGAAACGCCGGTGAGAAGTGTATAATTAATTAAGGCTGAGGCTGTCGTGGTCTGAATATAAGATGAGACTGGTCTTCATCGTAACACCATTTTCATCCATTCCCCAGAGGTCTGTTTTTCTTCATATGTTGGCAGTTTCTTGATATCTTTTTGGGTGTTAAAAGAGTAACGTATTTGTACAAGATCCATCGCTGACTGTTTGCTAAAGATTTTCGGTTTTAGTATTTCACAATTTAAATTTATCTTCAACTGTAATCACAACTGAACATTCTTTGTCTCAAAATTGCCTTACCTTTGTTGGTAGTGTGATAACGTGTTTTTGGAACCGTAAGTTATGCTGTTTTGCCTTTTTTCTATAAAGGGTAAAAGGATTTAGCAGGTTCAAAGAATGATTAGTTGGATCCATAACAAAATCCACTAGTGGATGTGGAAGTAGTTATACAAGTGGCAGTGAGTGAGAATTTATCCAAGAGTGACGAAACCGTCCTCTACTGATGCATATGTGGATTGATCTGCTTTATTGAACAAGTATGCACTAATACGAGAAAAGATCCACAAGTTTTAGTGGAGAATTTAGATGTTCTTTTTTATTTGTATCCCACTGACCCAACGATAAAGCCTATATAGTTGTTGAGGACACGACATTTGTGGTTGAAACTACGACCGAGGCTAGTTATATACTGTAGAAAATATAGTGAACTGACCAGCAAAGAGAACCCAATTATAAGGGCTAATCTGTTGAACCACAGGATTTGATCAGGTTAACTTGAAATCCGTCAATCTAATCGGTGAGTAAAAAAGAGATCCAAAATCATTACCTTTCTCCTAGAACATATTATCCTTACGAATGAGGATCACCTTAACTTACCTACTCCATGTTCGTTATGTTTCTGCTTGTTGGTAATTAAACATAGGATTATATGGATGAATTACTCCAAAATTTTATAGGAAATCATATTCATAACATACATATCTTCTACGAATTTGGGAATGATAATTTTTTTTTCAAAGGTATCATCTTGACCGGTAAGTTCTCCTTGGCTGGCGACTGTCCAAGACGCCACCAAGAGTGGCCAAAGCGTCCTGAAATTTCCTGATTTTAAGCAAACCTTTCACCATTGAAACTTCTTCCTCCGTGAATCTGGCTTTCTGCATCACCATGTTAACTAACTTGACCAGTGTCTCCTCCATTGACAAAGTGAGAAGACCTTCAGCCAACATGTACAAAGAAGAAAACTCAGGCACAAACCCTTTCTCTAACAGCTCAATAAGAAAGTCCACTGCTTCACGGATTGGTCCGCCTCCATTACATAGACCACGGAAAACAATTCTGTAAGAGACTGCATCTGGTGCAGCTTCGTTCTGTTCAAGCATTTCTCTAAACAAATTTATAGCTTCTGTTGTTTTCCTCTTTCTAAACAACCCTTGAATCACCGGGTTATAAGCGTGCGGTGTCAAAGCAATCCCTTTCATCTGAATTGACCTCAAAAGCTTACTTGCAACTTCAACTCTACCAGCTTTACACAAACCGCTTATCAAGGTTCCATAGGTCACAATGTCTGGTTCGCATCCGTTTGAGGTCATGGCTTGCACGATATCCGCAGCTTTCTTTATGTCACCTCCTCTGCAGAAATGTGTTAGAAGCGAGTTGTATGTGAACTTGTCAGGTTTCTGTCCTTCCATTATCATTTGATCCATGAGCTGAGCTGCGTCTTCTACTCGCCTGCTTTTACAAAGCCCATCGATGAGTGTGTTATATGTAACTGAGTTTCTTGAAACCCCATGTACTTCCATCTCATCGAATATCTCCTCAGCTTCTCTTATCTTGTTGGCTTTACAAAACCCATCAATCAACGTGTTGTAAGTTATCACGCTCCGTGCACAGCCACTCGATTCCATTTGTTTAAGCATGTTAAGAGCTTCATCTAGCTTCCCTTTAGAGCATAAACTATCAATCAGCATATTGTACGTGAATTCGTCGGGCTCACATCCTTTGCTTCTCATCTCATCAAACAGCTCCATCGCGACCCGGTGATTCCTAGTCAAACACAAACCTTGGATCAAAGAGTTAAATGTACAAACATCAGGAAGAATCCCTTTGCTGGTGAGAACACGGGCAAGTTCCGTGGCTTCCTCGATCTGATTCTCCTTGCATAATGTGCTGATCAAAGTGTTGTACGTAACCGTGTTTGGAGAACAGTCTCTAGTGATCATTTGATCAAGAACCTCCACTGCTTCTTTCACCTCTCCAAGTTTACACAACCCCGAGATCACCGAGTTGTAAGTATACACATCTGGATCATACCCTTCCTGAAGCATCACATCCATAATCTCAATGGCATGCTTCACATGCCCTGCTTTACACAAACCGTTAACCAAAGTGTTAAACGTATACTGATCCGGGAAAAACCCGCCTTGATTTGACATCTCCTGAATAAAATTGAGAGCGTCTTCAACTCTCCCTTCCTTGCAGAAACCATGAACAATAACATTAACACTCACATTGGACCATGAACACCCAAACTCAACCATCTGCTCCCTAATTCTCAAAGCTCCATCCAAGTCTCCTTCTTCAATGTAGCCTTGCATAATCGTTGTAAATGTCTTCTCATCAGGAACAAGACCGTAACTCGACATATCCTCCAACATCAAAATCGCAGGTCTAAGCTGATGAGCTCTACACAAAGCTTTAATCAGAACATTAAACGTCGATACATCTGGTTTAATCCCCCAAACACTCATCTCCGCATGAGCAATCTCCACAAGTTTTAGATTATTCCCATCAACGAGAAGATTCAGCATCCGGTTATAGAAATGGGTATCGGGTTTCAACCCGAATTCGTCAATCATCCAATGAACAACACCCAAAATCTCATCTTGCAATTCGAGCTGAGCATAACTCTCGATTAAAATCAAGAAAGGAGAAGTACCCATTTCGCATCCCGAGTTCTTCATATCCTCCAGAATTTTCCTCATATCATCAAACGAACCAGACCGGCCTAGCCGGAGGAGAATCTCCTCGTAGAGAGCAGGTTCAGGTGCGAAATTGGGCTGCTTGGAGGCCAAATTAAAAAGACGAAGTGCGGCGGAATCATCAGGCTGGCTACGGAGTGAGTCGAGTAGCTTGACATCAGGAGATGAGAGAGCGGCGGAGTGAGGAGAAGCGAAGGAGATGGTAGAAGAAGGAGGAGTTAGCTTGAGAGAGAAGGATTGATGAGTTAGGGTTACGGCTTGAGAGATAGAAAAGGGATAGAATTTGAGACAGGAAGATAAAGCCATAGTTTCAGTTTCAGTGTCCAGAGAAGATGACGAGAGTTCCTGAGATGAAGCAACAAAAGGGTTTAAGGATTTGGATTTGTTAATAACCGACCGTCGAACCGGGTCTACGTAAACCGGAGAAATTATTAAAGTTCGATATAGGTTTGATATGACGCTTTGGGAATTGATCCAATATTCCAATGCAAAGCAAAAAAATAGAAAGTGATCCATAAACCCTAATTTGATTGTTGACGAACCCAAATTGGAATCATATGAAATGGCGACACAGTCAGTTAATGCAGTGATCGTTGATCTTCCCGGAGATGTAAACGATGACGGCGACAATTCCGATTGTTTCATCTTCTCTACTCCTCTCTCAACTCGAGGTTCCACCAAGCGTGACGCCATCTCAGTTGAGAATTACGACCGTGATCGCAAACTTCAACGTCTCTTGGTCAGCTCTCCTCACACTCCAATCAAATCAGAAACTCCAGTTTACATAGATCTTGATCAGTACAACGACGAAGACGACGATGATGATATCAGAATCCTCTATTTCCCACCACCAAATTCCACCAAATTCAGAGAAAAGGGACAGTCTTCGGCGTCAAAAACGGAGATGTTCGACTGCGAGATATGTGTTGAATCAAAATCCATAATTGAATCGTTTCGAATCAGTGGATGCTCTCACTTCTACTGCAATGATTGTGTCTCGAAATACATAGCAGCCAAATTACAAGACAACATTCTCTCAATCGAGTGTCCTGTCTCTGGTTGCTTTGGTCGTCTCGAGCCAGATCAGTGTCGTCAAATCCTGCCAAAAGAGGTCTTTGATCGGTGGGGTGATGCTCTGTGTGAAGCAGTGGTGATGCGTTCAAAGAGATTATACTGTCCGTACAAAGATTGCTCTGCTTTGCTCTTCTTGGACGAGAGTGAACAGAACACGACGGATTCGGAGTGTCCTCATTGCCATAGAATGGTGTGTGTGGAGTGTGGAACTAAGTGGCATCCGGAGATTACTTGCGACGAGTTTCAGAAGTTAGCGGAGAACGAAAGAGGAAGAGATGATATTTTGCTCGCGAAGATGGCCAAGCATAAGAAATGGAGAAGATGTCCTTCCTGCAAATTCTACATTGAAAAGTCTCAAGGTTGCAAATACATGAAGTGCAGGTAAATGTATCTTCTTCTTCTTCTTCTTGTCTGTGTTACAACAAAAGTGTTTATCTGGTTAACACCTTTGCAGGTGTGGATTGGCTTTTTGCTACAATTGTGGAACTCCATCTAAGAACAATTCTCACTATTGTTATAATTGTAAGCGTTGATATTAGCATATTATTATTTATGTATTTAAAGCTAATCTCAAGCTTTATGGATATGGATTTCTATTTGGTCAATATGTATGGCTTTAAACCTCTTCTTATGTCTAATCTCTTTTCAATATATCTTCGAATTACTGTCACAAACACTCATTATCTTCATCATCTTGAGTCTTATCGCTACTCATTATTTATGTCACATATATCTTCGAATTAGTGTTCACTATCAAAAGAAAACGAACGAAGAAATAACCTTCAAATTATTGCATTGAAGTATGAAAATACAAACCTTAATAATTTTTTTTTGACATCAATACATTCATCTACATAGAACTTGTACCTTTGGTCTTCAAAGCTATACTAGCTCAAATCCCTTCTTAACCTCGAGCTCCCATATGCAATCTATGTAATTTTTTTAAATTGAGATCTTTTGTTATCTCCCTGTTTGCTAACCAATCTACTGTTTTCCAGCAACAAAGAGAGAGTAATTACCATCCTATATCTTCAAAATAAGTCGCACTAAAATGATTATTTTGTAACACCTTTTCTCCTTTGTTTTAGCTTCTTTAATCAGTAGTTAAAATTTGTTGTGGAACACTGCCATTAGATTAAGTGCCTAGTGGCTAGTGCTTTCATGAACTTGCTAGTACTTGTCTACGTATTCCCACGTAGTGTTATCTTAAATCTATTACACCAAGAAAGTAAATTTTCAGTTATTCCACCATATAAGTTTCTAATTACTCCACTGATATGATCATTTATATATCTGTAATAGTATACATCAAAGTCTGTTAAAATCTATTGATTCGACATGTTTCTCGTTAGTCGTTACCATTCACTCGTATAGATATTTTTTTTTTGTCGGATTACTCGTATAGATTGTAGAACCATATTGTGTGATATTTGATCATTTTGGTATAAGTATATTTTTCTAAGATTATGAAAATGTTCTCGTTACCTCTATAATTATTTTGTCAGCCAAGTTATGTAATAGAGCTTTCTTTCTGGTTCCTTACACGTTGTCTCTCTTTTCCCTCTCTTATCTCACTTCCCAAAACCCTAACCCTAATTCGTCATCTCTTTACCTTCGGGTTTGTTTCTAAATCGATTTTTCTAATCGTTTTCGCAGATCTTAGATCCACAAGAGTTTCTTCCGAACCGTGCATTATGGTCGTTCGTACGAGAATCACTGTGAATTTTTTGATTTGAATCATATAGAGATGTGAATTAGGGTTACTAAATTCATACGTTTCTCCAATTGATTTTCGGATTTCATAGAAAAAAAATCCCCAAAGCCCGAGACAGTTTCTTCTCCGATTTGGATTTGGACCAGCATACGTGTTTTACGGATCGGATTCGCAATAGCAGTGTAGCCCAGACTTGGTGTTGGAATTGTTTCAAAGCCTTAGTTTCCAGAGAATAATCTCAACGACAGTACAAGGGCTTATTTCTTGAATGCCATTGTGTGAAATTGAGCAATTTTACAATGGGAGAAGGAGCAATTTGTTCGGAACTGCCAAAGGAAGGAGATATGGTGGAAGAGAATTCAGAAATGAAGGAGTTAAAGAGAGACCTTATGTGTATTGAAGAAGATACTGGAGAAGGAGAGCTTTATTCTAACAAGAGACAAGCCAAGGAAGCTTCAAACGATGACATTAGGTCGGAAATATCAAACCCCGTCCTGTCTCCGGTTGATATTGCCTCCAGCTTTCGCGATATCACTAGTAATCCGGCTAAATCGATTTCATGTGATCGCGTTGGGTCTTGTTCTGGCAGTGATTCTGGTTCCGGTGACACTGTAAGCGATGAGAAACACTGTGAATATGGCGCATCTCTAGGAGATAGCTCGCAATCGAGTGATGATGTACCGTCTTGTTTCGTACGGGAGATTCCGAAGCATCTTAGCACAACCGGGATCACGAAAATCACGTTTAAGCTCAGTAAACGAAATGAGGATTTCTGTGATATACCCATGATTAAGGAGCAGACTTGGGAGGGTGCTCATTCAAATATAGCTTCTTCAACTTTAGATGTTAAAACGTCGAAGAAGATCGTCTCTACCAACTTCACATCTAATGTGAAGAACCTGTTGTTGACGGGTATTCTCGATGGTGCTCGGGTGAAGTACTTTTCAACCTCACCTGCGGTTAGTTCGTGTTTTTTTTTTTTTTTTTTTGTCTTTTATCGTGATTTGGGTTTGGATATTCTCATTTTGTTATGATATTTTGTAGGTCATTAGAGAGAGCTTCACGGGATAATCTACTCGGGTGGGTATTTGTGTGGCTGTACTGCATGCGATTTCTCAAAAGTAAGTTTGTTCTTCACGATTCCTCATAGTTTTCTTATGTGGTTATACTAGGTTACTAGGTCCAATTTTGCAGTCTTTAACTATGTCATGTTTTGTTTTGTGGGAAGGTTCTAGGTGCCTTTGAGTTCGAGCGTCATGCTGGTGGGAAAAAGAAACACCCTAACAAGCACATATATTTGGAGAACGGAAGGTCGGTTTATAACATAATTCAAGAGCTGAAGATTGCTTCGTTTGATGTTCTCGAGGAGGTGATAACGAATGTGGCTGGCTCTGCTCTAAACGAGGAGAGTTTTCAGGCTTGGAAAGGTATCTAAGTTACCTGGTGAATTTGGTTTGCATTGTTTGCTTGGAAATCTCCCAGCATTTTGAAAGGGCTTTCCCTGGATTTTCCTGTGTATTTTTTTAATTTCTGATGGACATAGCTGACTTGCTATTCTGCTCTTTAGAAAGTTTCCAGCAGGATAATAACATGGCTGAAGATGTTAGCAACCATATCATGGATCATTCGCTTCAATCCCTTGTCAGGTACTTTGACCTCCTACTTGTGTTATTACTTGATCTGAAATTTCCAAAGAATTGTATGAAGATAACATTCTGCGACACTTTGATCCTTTGTTATCTAGTTGTTTATTTCTATAAGAAGGTTGACATGGTCTAAGTTACCGTTGTGAAAGTTGCAGTTATCCTGGTTCTGGTTGGTCTTTTGATGAGAGTCAGAGCTCTACTCCATGTTTTCCGGAGAACAATTATTTTAGAGAGAAAATATGTACAAAGGACACAAAACATGATCATAAGCCAAAAGAAAAGAAGTACGGTCCTTAAATTTTCTTGCCTAGATATTGATTACTCGAGTATTACCTATTGACAATTTGTTTACTAGAACATACAAAATTTACTTGGTTGTTAATACTGTAGGCTTACCTCTCATATGTTTGGTATGGGTTCCCACAAGAAAGTTTCAGGAGGCGGTAAATGGAAGAGGTTTGTATTGCTTTTGTGAACATCATTATTTGGGTATCTTTGTTCATTCTCTAAATGCAATCCCACGGGTGATGACAACAAATTGCTATCATATCTTTATAGGGACAATGATTTACACCGGTTGCTGTTTTTGCCAAATGGGCTACCGGATGGGACTGAATTGGCTTACTATGTGAAGTCACAGGTCTGTTATCGTGGGCTTAATTGAATAATCCTGTTTATTGTTGTTGCAAACTTAAGTTTGTCTGGTTTTGCTGACACTTGTTTTTCTCGCAGAAACTACTGCAGGGTTACAAGCAAGGAAGTGGTATAGTATGTAGCTGCTGCGACACAGAGGTAAAATGCTGGATGTAGTGACTATATAACCCTTAGACTCATTTCTTTTTCAAGTATAATGACAGATATTTATTGTGTTTCTTAACAACAGATTAGTCCTTCACAATTCGAAGCACATGCTGGAATGGCTGGTAGACGACAACCGTGAGTTATCTAGTAATGATGTGTGTTTGCTCTAATGTTGTATGACATATCTGAAGTTTCTGATTCTGTTGCAGTTATCGTCATATCCACATATCTTCCGGATTGTCATTGCATGATATAGCCATGTCATTGGCGGATGGGGGCCATGTCATTACAACTGGTGACAGCGATGACATGTGTTCTATTTGTGGCGATTGTGGAGATTTGCTACTCTGTGCTGGATGTCCTCAAGCATTTCATACAGGTGGGAATCCGTTACTGCTAAAGGATAGTAGACTTGCTCGTTCATTCTACTATGGCGAATCTACAGCTTAATCTTTAAGCACATATTTCAAGAAAATTTTCTCAAGCATAATGAAAAAGGAATTACTGACATATGCCTCTTTCCATTTAAGTTCTAAAATAAATTCTTAAAGATAATTTGCAAAATCAGCTCTAGGGTTGTTCACTGGTTCTAATACTTTGTGACCCTTTTCATATGCAGCGTGCTTGAAATTTCAATCAATGCCTGAAGGTACTTGGTACTGTTCAAGCTGCAATGATGGACCTATCTCTTGTAAAACAGCCACTGCTACTGATCCTAATTCGAAACCCATAGTTATAAGACTAACAAGAGTTGTTAAAGCCCCAGAAAACGAAATTGGTGGTTGCGTGTTCTGCAGGTTGGCTGTATACATACTTAGTTTTAGTGCGCATATGCGTGTTCTCCACTCTGCTTATTTTTATCTCGCCCATTTCTAATAGGTCACATGATTTTAGCGTTGGGAAATTTGATGATAGGACAGTTATTCTCTGTGACCAGGTATTGTTGTTTCTGGTTTCTTATTGAAGGTTTCCTTGAACCACATCTATCTTGGCTGATGTTCATTTTTCCTCTTTTCTCTTGAAGTGTGAGAAAGAGTACCATGTCGGTTGTCTCAGGGAAAATGAGCTTTGTGATTTAAAAGTAAGTCATGTAATGTTGGTGGTCTGTGTTGACAAGTTCATTGAACCTCTCTCAACTATTTTCCTGAATGCTGTAGGGAATTTCCCAAGATAAATGGTTCTGCTGTAGTGCCTGCAGTAGGATTCACACAGTTCTTCAAAGCTCTGCTTCATGTGGGCCACAAACTATTCCCACGCTTTTGTTAGACACAATCAGCAGAAAGTACAGAGAAAAAGGAATATATATTGATAATGGAGATACTGTGGAATGGAGGATGCTTAGTGGAAAAAGTCGATACCCAGAGCATCTACCCTTACTTTCACGAGCAGCTGCTATTTTCAGGGTATGCCTAGACTTATAAATTCGCTCAAATCATTTTGAGTATTATCTGGCTTGTAAATTTATTTTATTAACACATGTATAGCAAACGAGTTTACTTTTCAGGAGTGTTTTGATCCCATTGTGGCAAAGTCTGGCCGTGATCTCATTCCTGTCATGGTCTATGGGTAAGCTGTACTATGATAAACTCAGATTCAAGTTCCTTGTTCATTCGTATGTTTATATTAATTGATCATCCCGGTAATTCTTCCAACATGTTTGCAGGAGAAATATATCAGGCCAGGAGTTTGGAGGAATGTACTGCTTGGTCCTGATGGTGAAGTATGCTTGGTGTTCTTGATGCATTTATCTTTCTTTCTCTGTTTTTCTTTTACCATCTCTCAGTCTTCCTAATTGTTTTTTTTTTAAATTGTTTTTGCTGCACTTTTAGTTCCCTTGTTGTTTCTGCCGCACTGCTTAGGATATTTGGTCAGAAGGTTGCAGAACTTCCTATTGTAGCCACAAGCCGAGAGTATCAGGGAAGGGTAAGCTTTTGTACATCCCATCTTTCTTTACCTTGTCGGATTCGCTTGTTTTTATAACTCGTAACAAAACTAATCTGTTTAATGGTTCTTAAGGGCTACTTTCAAGGCCTGTTTGCTTGCGTTGAGAATCTTCTTTCCTCTCTGAATGTTGAGAACTTACTTCTCCCAGCAGCTGAAGAAGCTGAGTCTATCTGGATAAAGAAATTTGGCTTCACAAAGATTACTGAACATCAAGTATGTAAAGTTTGGCCTGGGACATTTTTCCTGGCAAATTTTTTTATGATTAATCTATTGACTTAATCAAATCGTTAATGGTTGTGCAGTCTGGTTACAAAAATGGTTCAAAGAGGATTAACAATGGTGTTTGTGTTTGCAGTTACAGAAGTACCAGAGAGAAGTGCAACTTACAATCTTCAAGGGAACATCAATGCTCGAAAAGAAAGTACCGAATTTTGGAGAAACCACTTCACTCATCTGATATCATCTTTCATGGAAGATTTTTTGAAGCTTCATCTGGATTTTGGTATTTGGGATCTCTCCTTCTATTTGCTTTCTTACTCCTTTAAAAACCCACTCTTGTTTTCTTTTTGCAGAAGAATCCTTTCTTGTGGTACCTCTGTTATTTTTTGTACAAGCTCTTAACAAAGAGAACATTAGAAGTTAGGGTTGACACAGGAGAGGTTTCAGACCTAGTGAGATATTTTGTAAAGGAAAGAATTAAAAAGAAGCAAGTATAATAAAGTCATAAGCATGTATGTAATACTAATGTTGTTCCTTTCTTCTATGCAAGGGTTTTGCTCAAACTGAATCCTTTCTGTTCACTTTCCATCAGACTTAAGAGTTGAAATCTACCCACTTACTATCCAATCTGCTTTACTAAATTAGCAACTGCTGGCTAAAAACTGCTGGCAACAAGTATTGATGGACAGCATCTTGTACACTTTTAGTCTTTAGTACGAAAATAAACAAGTTTATGAAAGTTTTTGGGAAAGCTCCGTAAGATGATATAATTTCACTTTAAAATTTCTTGCCTACGGTCTTTTTACAAAATTTACAGCTATAAAAAGAACACGTAGGTGGAGAGGAAAAAGCTTCACAATAATAGTGTAATTCGTGTACAATCAAAATCAATTCAGTACGCATAACGAAAGTCGTTTCTGAAACTCAAAAGGTTTTCACACCAAATATTTTATTTATAAACAATAGGGAGGAGAGACAAGAGTAAGGAAGACGCAAGTGCCTTGGTCATGTCACACAGATTCAAGAAGATGCAGCTATAATAGACACTTGTGTTGCCCAATCAAACTTATCACGATTGTATTTGCTGCTGCGAGAAGAAGACTGCTTCTTGTCTTTGCTGCCACGGGAATTGCTGCTTCCCTTTTGTCCTTTCTTTCCATTCTTCTTCAGGTTGTCTTTACTCTTAGATTTCTGCGGTTGCTGTTTCTTGCTTCTTGTGTGAGAGACAATGGACGGTGGAGGATCATACACATCTTCAGCCCATGACACACTCAGCTTCTCGAGTGACTTGCCATGTTTCTCTCGACTACCTTTAATGGCAGGAATCAGAGTAACCACACTCATCTGTTTAATGAATACAAGAAACAAAAATCAGAAGCAGCCAACATAAACACAGCATTTCTCTACTATTTACATCAAAAACAGAAAAAGATATTGGTACGTACAACCATTGAGATATTATATAACACACAACCAAAATCTGAGAAATTGTACTCTTTCATGGATCATAATATCGGTTATGTAGAATTTTCCCTAAGCTATGTCCTTGCTTTGGCCAGGGATGCTTTGTAACGCAACTCCATTGCATTCTTGTACATCTACCACTAAAGACTAAAGGGTTGGTTCTAGATTGTTGTAAGCAACTACTGACATATGATGGAAACAGCCACGATCACAAGCCTCGAGCTACGCGGACCTTCTAAGTTCAGGCATATATATGATCAGTCACAGAAACTTGTACATCAGCAATATACTGTATAAAGATACTTTAGTCTCGCACAGCACAACGTATTCAAAACAGGACAAAGGCAATAGAACAGAAACAAGAAAGATAGGGACCAGTCTGAAGAGTAAGATAGGGTCACTTACACTCTCAGAGAACATGTCTTGCAATGCGTTTGCAAGGTTCTTGTCTTCACTTTCATCATCCAAAGAATCGAGAGGTAAAGACTCAGGGATGGGTTCGCTAATCGGCTTGTCTTTAGATTCTTCAATCAGATTTTGGTGTATATAACCACTATCATCACCATCAGACTCTTGAGCATCTTCAGATCCAACACAAGAGATATGGTTAGAGCCATTAGAACAGTTATTGGAACTGGAAGCAGAGCTGCTCTCAAGGTGAGACTCTGCATCTTTGAAATCCAACCCACCACAAACAGAGCTCATATCCAAGAGTAACTGCAACAAACAAATTCAAAGTACCATCACTAACAGATCTTTTGATACAACACTTTAGCCAAGAAAACCACAAGAACAAGAATATAATATATATAAATACCTCTTGCGTCGCAAATCAAGCACTGGGAAACGTGGAAGAAACACGGAAAGATCGATCACTGACTAAAAATGTCCGAAGAAAGAGATCTCAAGCTTCTTCTTGTTCGATGAGCTAAATCGGAGCTAGAGAAATAGTGAGAAAGAGACGAGGACGACGAAGATCTAAGGGGATGGAAGAAGAAGAAAAAAACGGAGAAAGGGAGAAAGGTTTAACTAAGATTACCACGCCAATCACTCTTCTGAAGAGGTTTCAAACGATTAGAACTCAAACCAGAATGATAAAAAGTCAACGCAGGAACCAAAGAAAGAAGGAGTATCTCTGAGGACACCCGCATTTTTATCTTTTGCTCTTCGAAACCAAACCCTATAATCCACAAAGAGCTCTACGGATATTCAAATTAAACAACCTTATAATCCAATCCGACAGGGATCTCAGGCGACAAACTAAAGTCGGATCATTAGGACAAGAATCTGAGCCAACATATCCACATCGAAATTACGACAAGAAAAGTGAATCTGAAATGACGGTAATAGAAGAAGAAGAAGAACGATGAGGATCGAGCGACATTTTTATATTTAAAGGTCAATCAGGGAGAAAGACAGACGTGGCCACCTTACTAGGGACCAATCACAACTTTACACATGTAACGACGTCTTTAATACTCTAATTCATGGGCCTACATATTTTTAATAATAATGGGTCTCAAATAGGCCCAGTTGACATCATGTTTCTTTGTTTACAAATCTTATTGACAACAAAAACTTCAATCATTAACATCACAAACACGGTTAGAAATCGCTATGGATTTGATTAAATCACGGTTAGAAATTGTTAAGTATGATTTGTTAAAGTAAAACGTTCTTTTAACGTAATTAATCAACTATATGATTTTATCATTTTGCCCACAAATCTCAGCAAATTTTAAATACTAAAGAGTATAGCTACTAAGCTATGTAATAGTTCTGCAAAATACTAGTGTTTGCTCTTTGATTTCTTCCTTCTAATAAAGAGAGGATGAATGAGATCCTACACATCTTCAGCCCATGACACGTTCAGGCTTCAGGAGTGACATGCCATGCTTCTCTCGACCGCATATAATGGCTGGCTGGAATGAGATTAACCACACTCAAGAAACACTATTACATTAAGCCAGTAGAAAATAAACAAAGTTATAAAACTAGCGACCACTGTTACGACTTACGAGCAAATCGAACTAACATCAGTAAAGGATCTGTAGATTCTAAACCCGAAATACAAAAGCACAACGGCTACGAAGAGTCAAATACTCAAAACGACGTAAACAGGAAACGTGAAAAAAGCCAATAAATATCACAGAGATGGAAGAACCTTCCTTTTCACATATATGCTCATGTACAGAGCACAGAATACACAATTTTCAAACGATTAGAAGAAAAAACCAGTACGATAATTTGAAACAATACAATCATCCTTCAAATCAGTTACAATGATCTGGGTGATCATCTTCATATAATGCCCAATATGATACAAATCTCTGCATAAAATTTTACTATCTTGAGCCACGATTCAGAGAAACTTGAGCAGTCGAGGCTTATTTTTTAATGGACAGACGTAATTAAAAGACACCACAAACTTCAAATTCCCAAATGAGAAAACGAGAGATATATTCATTAACAGAGAAGGTCAAATTTAATTCCAAGCAATTGACTTACCACCAGAGATCTAGAAAAAAAAAGGTGATAAAACTAAACACTTCGAACGAGTATTAAGAGATGTAAAACCCTAAGAGCTTGTGAATTTGGTGACCGCCTTAGTTCCTTCAGAAACAGCGTGTTTCGCGAGCTCTCCGGGTAACACAAGCCTCACCGCCGTCTGGATTTCCCGAGAAGTGATCGTCGGTTTCTTGTTGTACCTAGCCAATCGCGATGATTCCTGAGCGAGTTTCTCGAATATATCGTTGATGAAGCTGTTCATGATCCCCATCGCTTTCCCGGAGATTCCAATATCGGGATGAACTTGTTTCAGAACCTTGAAGATGTAGATCTTGTACGTCTCGATGTTCTTCTTTGCTTTCTTCTTCTTCTTTTCGCTTCCACCTTCCTTCGTTATCTTCTTCTCCGCCTTTGGTCGCTTCTCCGCCGGAGCTTTCTCTGCTGGCTTCTTCTCAGCTGGTTTCTTCTCTGCTGCCTTTGGAGCCATTGGTGTTTTAGATTTGAGAGTTAAGGAATCACGAATATAGAGGAATCACGAATATAGAGGCTTCTGGCGTCTGCTGAGGATAATGGAGAAGGGGTTTTTTTATATAGAGGCTTCTGCTGGCTCTCATTGGTTACCTGAGTTTTATGTGGATCGATGACGTGTCAGCAATCGCAATACTCTTGAGTGAACGGACAGGATTAGCTCTATCCTTTTAGCCATAATATTCTGATGGACTACTTTTATTAAGACCCATGCATGACCTGGCTGGGCCTTTTGTTTCGTGACATTATGGGTTTTTAAATCGACGAGTTTAATTATTATTATTATTATTATTATTATTTTGACGAGTTTAATTTTAAACTCTAAAATGAGACGATAAAAGCGATAGGTCTCAAGACAAATTGCATACTTTATTGATGATTTAGTCTATTATGGAACTACGATACAAGATGTTGCCAGATGCATTGGGAGATGAAAATCTTCATTGGAAGTACTTGAGATTCGAAACGATTCCATTAGATTTGGTTATCGAAAGCAGAATTGGAAAATGAGCAAACAATATGATTTTGAACAAAGAACATAAATTAAACTAACATGGGAAAACTTAAAAGCTTCCGAGTTCGATGACCATGTATTGTAATCTTTTCTCTGTTCATCAACATGTATTGTAAATTTGGTTCAGAAACAACTTCAGATGAATTTCTTAAAATGAAACAGATTCACCCATGGATTCCCGGGTTTAAATGGAACAGAATAGAACCCGTAAATCCACCAGCACCTTATGTTACACCGAGTTGTTCACACATCTGAAATCTTCCCGAACAATGTGACCTCTCACTTCCACGTCGCTCTTAGGAACTTAGACCCTGCCAATTCACATGAACCATGTACAATCAGTGGTCGATTAAAACTTTTTGAGTATATCAACACAAGATAATCAAGTTACAGTTGGATAAAGTGAAACAAGAGGATAATCTAACAGATACTTCAAAGAGGATGGGTATACCAATGGAATATGAAAAAAGCAAGAGTAAGATCAAGCACTACTAATACTATTGAGTAGGTTATCACACCACCCGTTTAATGTTCATCATCTTAGAACTCTCATTAGGTAATGTAAACGAATATCTCAACATCTATGGACATCTGATGATCTTTGGACATCATATGAAGATTTAAACAACATTGTACATTAATATTTGTGGACACAGTAAAGAAGAAAATACAGGTTCTTTACGGGTTTTACTGGCATGAAAACCCGAGTACTATAGTGAACTGTAATAAATGAAAGCAATAGATTTGCAGATCGACCAAGTCTCTATAGTCACATTGTGAACTAATTCGCGTGTGAAAAGCAGCAGTGAAAGCCAAGCACGGTACAACAGTTAACAAAAAGCAGAATTTCTAAGAACTTGATGACACTGGAATAAACAAAACCAGAAATTGAATATTCATATACATTTTGATCATAATTGTGAAGCAACTATCTACAAACCACCAAAGGAAAAAAGATTAAAATCAGGTAATGTGAAGAGAACTGAAGGCAGGTTGCTAATGCTAACCGAGTTTGTATTGGTCTTATCACCAAGCTAACAGCTAAATCATCCAAAAGATATGGAGCCATTGTTATATTTCTCAATGAACAGCTAAATAATCCCAAAAACAAGAGCCACAGTTACATTTCTCACAAAATTTGTAGTCTGTATCAGACCCAATACTTCGATTCGCCAAAAGTAAACAAGCAAGATCACGAATAACTAATAGCAGTGTTGAAATGTAGTAATAACTTATAGAATCGAGTAGCTTATGGAATCTGCATCATACTATCCTAAGACTTCTACAGGATTCACAGGACGTGACATAACACAGAAAGATGAAAGTTCAAATGGAGTTCAAAGAACCAACCTTGAGGAACCGATGTTGATGTTGTTCCTATGAAGAATCCTACCAGGAGCAGCGTCTCCACCATCGATCAACTCTCTGAGCCCCAAATTCTCCACCTCGTCCTCTTTGACCTCCTTCTTCTCCTTATCTACACGGCGGTTGGGAAGCTTCACGGGCAACCTCTCAAAGTAATTTCCATAGATATACTCAGGCGTGTACCCATTCTCTTCATCGAACAACATGATATGACCATGCCACTCCCAAACACGATAATCCGATTCCTCATCCTCGTGATAGCCAACGCAGATGTGGTGTTCGTTGACTGTCACGGCTTGACCTGAATTCGGCTTAAGAGAATCGCTTCGACCCGAGACAATAACTCGGATAAGCTCTTTCTCAAGCCTAGCTTCTTCTCTGTCGAGACTGTTCTGACCTTCTCCGTCATCATCGCCGTCGCTATCGTCGGATTTGAAGAGGAGGTCATCTAGGGATTGAGAGAGGAAATGGGAGTTAGGGGGACGAATTTGGAGACGTCCAAGTAAGGTTTGGATTAGAAGGTTGTCAATATTGCTGTTTCCATTGAAAGAGCTCATCGTTGAATTGATCTTCTTCTTCTTCTTCCTCCTCCTTCGATCTCGTCCTTCTTCTATCTACCCTAAGAAGATGATACTCTCGGGTTTTAGGGATAGGAAAGGGTTTTGGTTAACGATGACGGTTCGTAGAGATAGAGGTAAACGTGGGTTAGTCGGCAAATTTCAGAAAAGGTGAAGGTTACAATGGTAATATTCTATGGAAGACATCTGATTCAAATTTGTTAAATGGTAAATAATTTAGTTGGCTAAACAAGATTAAGAAACTTGAAATTTGAAAAGGAATTAAGGAAACGAAAACAGAGAAGAAATTTAGCACGTACATACATATATATTTTTCATAAGGTGTCTAGTGAACATAATGTGATAATTGAATTCAATCAAATTCACTTTTCAAAACACATGACGTGAAGGTGAAACCCTCAATGACATTGCCTAGTAATCGCAAAAGTAGTTTCTTTGTGGTCTACTAAATAATTTAATATTAGAAAAACTCTTAAAACAATTATCAATATAAGAAATGACTCCATAATTAAAAAGTGATTAACACAAATGGGTAAAATCCCTGTTTAAGTATTTGAATTATCGGCATCATCTACCGAATTCATCAGAGGACATACACAAATATATCCTTTGAGAACCCTGACATTTATATGTATATTTTATATTTGTGTATACACTTTCACATCTGTCAAGAAAACAAATGTGAATAATGCACTTGTAAGCTTTCATTTCATTGCTTGGGTGGTATAAATCAACGTCTTAGGTTCTCCACGACGTAGTCCGCATAAAGATCCCTACATGGCACGAATGAGGTATCCAATTTGATACATTAGTTATATCATATGATAAAAATTGCATCAAGTAAATGGTCTTAGTATATAAGTATGAAACAGTCAGTTTTATGAAGGCTGCTTACATGGAATGCTGAACTGCGTCGTAGGCTGCTGTTGCGGGAAGGAAGTCGTTAACGGCTACTTCCTTGTTCTCGTTTTTCTTATCTGCAACAAAAATACAAGAGTATGAGTCTCATATATGCCGGTTTACGCTTCAGTTTTCAATTTGGTATAAACATTTCACTTGGCTTGGTTTATTATGTCTACCTAGCTGATATCATCATCCTTAACCAAACAAAAGTTGAAAGAAAGTGAAGAAAGATCACTCACAGTCTTCAAAGAAACGGCGGATCTCAGCCATACGATGAGGCGGAAGCTCACTTATGTCGTTGTAATGGCGATATTCTGGATCATCAGCGCAGACAGCAATAATCTTGTCGTCTTTCTCACCCTTTTAAAGCAGAAAGAGCATCTAGTTTCAATCACTTTTGCCTTTATAGGACGTAAGATGCATATACATTCAAGGATGTTAATTTTCTAACCTGATCAATCATTGGCATCAAACCAATAGCTTTGGCACGAAGAAAGCATCCTGGGATCACCGGTTCCTGCACAAAAAAATCAATATGATTCACATGGGGATGTGTTTTCTACCGGTGATGCTGTTAAAATAGACTGAGAAGCCTATGGTGCTGTTAAGAACGAAGGCTGTGAAACTGCTTTTGTTATTCAATTTCACCAAACCAGAGAGACTTGGTTAATATGAGACTCTAAATTCCAAAACAAAGACTAGAAAATCCACACTCTGAACTATATGCTGAGACACCTTTATAAGCCTAGCAGGCTAGCACTCACTAACTGCTCTCTAATTGACTTTCAACATTTCTAATCTGCTACATTCATTCCTAAGCTACACACAGTTATACAGTAGAGTCTACACCTAAGAGTTGAAATGTTGAACTTCTTCAAAGCTTATGAGATGCACAAATCAAATGGAACAAGAAATATTATGTAATGAATTATCAGGTTCTTAAAATTGTATAAAAGAAAAAAGTTACGTTACCTGCATAATGACAAGAACATCAATAGGGTCACTGTCCTCACAAAGGGTACGCGGAATGAACCCATAGTTGTGAGGGTATACAACAGATGAGTAAAGAATACGATCAACCTGAGAATATATGTAATGTTTAGACTATTGTTCCTCTGTTAATAAATGGGACAGCGAAGAAAGTTACTGCAATGAAGTGTATACCTTAATGAGACCGGTAGTTTTGTCGAGTTCATATTTCACCTTGCTCCCTTTTCCTATCTCAACCACCTGTAATAATGGCTCCATATGCTTTGTTAATGATTCCCACAAAAATATCTCAAAGATTAAACTCATATATTGGTTCCCTAATCAGGCAATGAACATCATTTCATATCCTACAGCAGACTCAGTCCAGGTCTCAAGATAAACAGCCAGTGAGTGTCTGAATTTTCTTTGAGTGGAGAATTCAAATATATCTGTAAAAACATTATAAGAGTGCAGCATCTCCAAATACGCATAATGGTTTTTGTGAAATTCTAATAAAAATTATCAGTCCATAGGGCTTTTGTGGCCTATATATCAAGAACAAAAACAAAATACTTACACAATTGAAGATAATTGGGGCTTCAGGTCCTATAATATAAAAGGAACGAGAAGAAAATGTATAGAGTTAATAATAAGAAACAATGTAATCATGTTAGAACCCCAAAAAAAAAAAAAAAAAAAAGAGAGAAGAAGAAACCTTAACGTATAGCTTACCTATCTCAAGATCATGCCATGGGTGTGCAGCAACTGATCTGTGGCTCATGGAGGAAAGTATCCTTTCATTAAGAGTAGGAAGTGCAACATGTTTCTCAACATAACTTTTGGCAGCAATCTCAATAGGTGGCGCCATTGCTGCAAAAGCAATGCAGATAGCAATATATAAACAGAAAGACCATAATATATGCATCTCTGAAAGCAACAAAATACGGAAATGCATCTGTCGAAACACAAATTTATGGCCTTGATCTTTACAAATGTTTTAATTTCCCTAGATCTACTACATCTCCACCGTAACAAATTCTGGAACCGACATTCGTAAATCAAATATATAATTATCTTACCACCTAGGAAAACCATTTGGAAGTTTTGATTAAGCAACAACTGAATACACACAACGCAATGGTGGACACAGAGACACAAGATACAAAAATCTTTTAAAAGAAAGTTACAGAAACGTCCAAGAAACGCATATTTTTCGTAGCAGTGTATGAATCCATAAATGTGTCCACCGACAAAACCGTTCCCACATGTGTATCTAAAGCGACCAAAAGATCAAAATTTTATATCTATAAAAAACAGGGCACTCTCTTGAATCATCTTCATATAATCAGAGAGAAACGAGCAAACATTTTCCCTATATTGGAGTATGAGAATCTAGAAATGTAGACATCACAAGTGTGAATCTTTTCGAAACCCAACTCAGATCTACAGATTACAAAGCCCCCTCGAAACAATATAAGCTACAAAAATTATCGCTCATGGCTTATACAAGCAGATTAAGACACCCTAAACCCTAGAGAAGCAGTGAAGAAAAACAAATCCAATTGAAAAACATTTCGAAATCCGTACCTGAGCGAATCGAACCAATCTCCCGAGCAAAGGCACAGATCTCAAGAACAGTGAACCCGAGAAGCACCCACCGATGCAAAGAGAGAGACAGGAGAGAGAAGCAAAGAGTAGAGAGGAAAGCTAAAGGAGAAGAAAGCTGTAACTAGACGCGTTCCCGCTCTCTCTCTCTGCTTCTGTGCTATTTGAAGGCTCCATTTTAGTAGTAATATTTTGGAGGAATATAATAAATAAAAAAGCATGACCAAAAAAAGTAAATTAAATCTCTTTAATTTTGGAAATTAGGAGAATATGTCCTGACCGGAATGTGTACACATGTCAAAATATTATTGGATAGTGGAGAAAGAGACATAGACGGAATTCCTAACGGTGGTGGGGTCAACGTAAGGTCTGGTTGTCAGCTACACGTTAACGTAACTAGGATTGCGAGGAGTCCACGTTAAGTCTCCGTTAGCTACTGTTAATAGGGAATATGCGAGAGAGAGCGAGGTAAGAGAGTTGAGATCAGGTGTTAGCGAGTGCACTGATAATTCGTGTTCATATTTATGACATCGCAATTTCTCTGTCGGTGGATTACAAACTGCAGTTATAAGATAAGCATATGTAATCTGTCAAGTGAATATTCGTTTTCATTTTCTTTCTATACATATTGCATGTAAATAATTCTAACAAAAGAAATACTGTACGTACATGTAAATTTTTTAAGTAAGAACTTTTCTTTTATTTTTAATTTTTTAAAGTAATACAATAAATACATAAATTTATAGACTACAACATACAATTAGACTATCAATTTACAACTACAGAAAAAAAACTATAGCCAAAAATCTAAAGTTACAGTCGAAAATCTACAACCAAAATATTATAGCTAAAATTTTAAATTTACAAACGTAACCAATCATACCTGATTACGCAAAAATGCATGGATTGTGTTTAATAGTTTTGGTAACAATGATGTTAGAAAAAGAAAATCACTTCTGATCAATTTAAAATTATTAGATTTTATAGTTTTGTTCGCGTGTTTGTTTTCCGTTTACCTGTTTACAACTCATGAATATTTCGGTTTTGAACTCATATTATATAATAATTCGTTTATGATTTTTTTTGTATTTACTACTACTAATATTTTAAAACAATATTTTGTAAATATGTTTCTCCTACTAATATACATGTGCATCCCCAAATAAATACCATCTGCAGTCAATAAGTTCAACCGGTGTTGGCTAAAATTTTAGCTAAAATTTGGATAAAATTTTGGCTAAAATTTGGATAAATATCCAGAAATAATGGATAAACATTAAACTAATCGTGCAAAATTAGATTTTCTTAAATACGATGGTGTTGGATAATATGTTTCCAGACTTTCAATAAAACATTAAATAAAACGATCACATTCGACATTACATTCAAAACAAATCTGGGAAATATATGATGATTTCACTTAATTGTTAAATCAAGAACGAAATAAGTTAAAGTTAGCTTTCATAAGTTTCCTTTAATGTCGATGGAAACACTCTTCGTATCCATTAAGAAAAGGGAAACTAGATCGCGTAATTTAGGAAGGGCTTAATTACGTCATGTCATTCTCTTATTGGTACACAGGGGATGATGGGATGGGATGGGTGGATGGGGTTGAGTAACGAGTGCTCATGCAGTACCAGTAGATGCTACGTAGGATCATTGTAAGAATATCCCTATCCATGCTTTATTCTTGGGATGACTACTTGCTTAACACCGAGGACATTTACTTATGCGAAAATCCCATAAAAAAACCTCCGTCTAAATGATTCTCAACTTCTTTCTAACTTTTTTTGTTTTCAGTTAAAACTTTGAACTATTGAATTTTTCTAGAAAAAAACCTTCAACTCTTAATACTTGTGTCCGAGGTTAAATTGACTAACGGTCAACGATAAACAGTAACATTGACCATTAGTCAACTTTTTTTTTTTTCTTTAACAACTTATCATTTTAAATGATTAGTGTAAGTAAGATAAAAATATTTAGTTAGTCATGACGGTGGTAAAACATAGGTCGTAAACAAATTTTGAGTGAAGTGAGTTATGCGGATGCGGGTCGCGATATATGAAAAAGAGGATTATATAAATCCGCATCACTATTAAAACAAAATTCAGGCCAAGTCAATCGAAAACATTAAAATCCAATCCAAAATCTTGTGTTTATTTAATATAATAAAAAAGAATTTTTTTTTTTATAGTTTTCTTTCTCTAATAAAGCAACAATTCTAGCTTAATATAGAGCATAAGTCTATTATATATACAATTCTTATTTATATTATTTTTTTAATTATGTTTTAACTGCAATAGCAGATAACCCGTTTCACTGAAAATTTGTTTACGACCTAATATTTGTAGCAGATAACCCGTCATAGCTAGCTAAATATTTGTACCTTACTTACATTAATTAATCAAAATGATAAGTTAATGAGAGGTCGACTGACCTCACATCCTTCCATCTAGGTCCGTAATTGGCTGCACATCTGCTGTAACGGTGAAGAATGTAAGGATTTTCTAATTGGACTAGATTTTAATGTTTTCGGCTGACTTGGGCCAAATTTTTTTTAATTAGTTATGCGGGTTTATATAACCTTCCTTTTCAGATATCGCGACTCGCACCCGCAATGTCTTCTCCTCAACCCGCATCCGTATAACCCGCTTTACTCAAAATTTGTTTACGACCTATGTGTTACCACCGTCATAGTTAGCTAAATATTTGTACCCTACTTACACTAATCAATCAAAATAATAAGTGGTTAAAAAAAAAAAAAAAATAGTTGACTAACTGTCAACGTTACTTTGCATAGTTGACCGTTAGTCAACTTAACCTCGGGCACAAGTATCAAGAGTTGAAGATTTTTTCTGGAAAAATTTAATAGTTCAAGGTTTTAACTGAGAACAAAAAAAATTGAAAGTTTAAGTTAGAAATCATTTGCAGGTTTTTTATGGGATTTTTCCTTCATTTATTTATATTCAATTGAATTTACCAATTTGTCAATCGACTCTCTTTTTGCCTAACCTTTCACCTTTGCGTCGCCTTGAGTCGATACATTTTTTTTTATCCTTTGACGCACAAGCTAAGTTAAAAAAAGCCATCAAAATATCGTATAGCACAAGTTGAGTCGCGTATTTCTTGAAAAAATATTGAAAAGGGATTCCGACAATTCTGTTGGGTCTGGATAGTCGCACATAAAAGTAGCCCAAAGGCCCGTTGTTCAAAATATATCAAACGTCACCGTATTAGTGTTTATCAAACCGTAACCGAAGACCACGCGCCCCGGCCAACACAGATCTCCATCACGAACAAGATCTAACGGTCCAGATTTATTCCCTCTCCTTCTCCTTCTTCTCTCAAACAAACATAGAAAAAATTCATCTGAATCTCCGAAAAGCCGAATCGGGAGAAAAAAACAAAAATTCAATTCTGAACATCGATCTTCTCCGAGTATATTGGTACTTTTCCATTTCGATTTTTCATTGTTTACGTTATTGAACTTTCGATTTGAATTTGCCTCAGTTCACTCAGTGTGTGTCTCTCTCTCTTTGCTTAGCAGTGATTTGTTTCTCGGCTATTAGTTGATTTTGTTAAGAGATGGCTGCTCCTCCTGCTAGAGCTCGTGCTGATTACGATTACCTCATTAAACTTCTGTTGATCGGAGACAGCGGTAAGTTTCTTCATCATTCTTCAGATCGTAATATTGCCTTTGTTCCTTGCATTTTATTCAATCTATTTCTTAACTTTTTTTTTTTTTTTTGATATTATTGATATGCTTTTAAGTTTTGTTTCAAGGATATGAGGCATCAGTGATTTGAGTTTGAGTTATTCGATCGTCCATTTACGATTAGTCTTAGAGTGATTTAGTTACACATCTTACACATATCTTGTAGATGCTTTTGTCGCACATGCTTTAGACTAGTCTTAACTTTGTATGTGTAAGCCACACTCCTTTCCTTGAGCCAAATTGATTGATTATTTCTTTTGTTGATTGCTGTTACTGTTTCACTATGTTCCAATGGTTTATTCTCTTCTTTTTCTCTCTTTCATTCATGTACCAGGTGTGGGTAAGAGTTGCCTCCTCTTACGTTTCTCTGATGGCTCGTTTACCACCAGTTTCATTACAACTATTGGGTATGTCACTGTTAACAAGTGCCTTGTGAACTTGTCTGTTCCCACTTAAGTTGTGTTTTTATTTGACAGAATTGATTTCAAGATAAGGACTATAGAGCTTGATGGGAAGAGAATTAAGCTGCAAATCTGGGATACTGCAGGACAGGAGCGCTTCCGCACAATCACTACTGGTGTGTCTTCAATTTTGCTTTAGAATATGCCCTTTGCTTTTCAGTTTCTCTTAGTGTTATTTGTGCATCTTACACACTATGGTGGGAGCCTGAATTATTCACCTAATTGGTTTGTTCTTATTGCAGCGTACTACCGTGGAGCCATGGGCATTTTGCTTGTGTATGATGTGACCGATGAATCATCTTTCAACAGTAATGGCTTTCTTAACTTTTACATTGCAGTTTACCTAGTTCTGTTCTATGCCTTGTGCAACCAAAAATCTTCTGCAATATTTCTTAAGTTTCTATTTTTTCAGTCTGTTAACTTTATTTCTATCTATTCAACTAATCTCTTTTCTTCTATCATTTGTTTTTCTTCAACTCCAGACATCAGGAATTGGATCCGTAACATTGAGCAGCACGCTTCTGATAATGTCAACAAGATTTTAGTTGGGAACAAAGCTGATATGGATGAAAGCAAAAGAGTCTCTTTCTTTCACCCTTCCCTTGTATTTTTCTACTGATTTAGTTTATGTTTTTCTTTGGCTAATACACCGATTTGTTATGTTTCTCCAGGCTGTGCCAAAATCTAAAGGCCAAGCTCTTGCAGATGAATACGGAATCAAGTTTTTTGAGACTGTACGTTGTGGTTCTTGGTTTTGTTCCATGTCAATATATATAGGAAATTGTATGATTTTCACGTGGTTAACCTTGATGAGATTGCTCTTACAGAGTGCCAAGACTAACTTAAACGTTGAGGAAGTTTTCTTCTCAATTGCTAAAGACATTAAGCAAAGACTTGCAGATACTGATGCAAGGGCTGAGGTACGTTTTAGCTTAAGATATAATTTCACCGTCATCATCATCATACATTGCAATTAGGTTAAGTGGATCTAGAGAGTAACAAGTTAAGAACTTTAGTATTTCAAGATAAATCCCTGAAGTATTGATTAAAATCACAATTTATGGTGTGTATCAACGATGCCAATTTTTCTTATAATTTTGTAGCCACAAACAATCAAAATCAACCAATCCGACCAAGGTGCAGGAACATCTCAAGCTACTCAGAAATCAGCATGTTGTGGTTAGTAAAAACCGGGTCCACGAGGCCATCAAAGGGAAGAACCCAGCTAGTGAAAGAGACTTGGTATTTTTTAACCTTTGGAAAGAAAGAAAAAAAGGAAATCAATGTTCTTTTGCTTTTATGAGAGTGTTTCTACGTATTCTTTAAAATTCTCTCTTTCCCCTAATGGTAATGGTATAGTGTGAAGGACACAATTCGTATTCCATATTTCAGGAATGGATTCTCTGACATCAGATATGACTAGTGATAATTTATCAGTTTTATCAGTCGCACACCAATGATCTTTTTATAATTTATTTAAACAAATTTTGTATACATACATGACAGAAAGAATGAAATAATGTTTGGCAAGAGAGAAAAAAAATTACAACAAAGATACAAAACAAAAATTAAAAAGACTACTAATTCACAAACTTCAGATCAATTTGTGGAACCAAATTCTTCCCAAAGATAAAGACAAGATCATTCTCCAATGGAGTTAGATTCAAGTCCAAGATCTTCTTGCTGCTATTGCATCGATTCAAAACCGGTCTGGAATAAACAACAGAAGGGATAACCGATTGTTCGGTTATCATGGTCGCCCTATGTTTTCTCATGTGACCACCTAGAGCTTGACCGGTACCAAACATTTGGTCACAGATTGAACACTTATGCATATCATTCTCATTGTTACGATGCTTCACCTGTTCTTGGTCAACGCTCAGCTTAGGTTTCTTGTGGCTAGCTCTATGACCTCCGAGAGCTTGGAACGAATCAAATTTTCGGTTACACGTTTTGCATTCGAAGTGGGCAGTAGAGTGCTTTACATCGATTTGTTTGACAACAAAACTGCGAGATAACATCATTAGACTTTCTACTATGTCTATATGCTTCATGGATTCTTCGTTATCAGATCGGTCTCTCTTCATGTTTCTTTGTATGTCGAGAAGAGAAAAGAGCACGATAGAGTTGGTTGGTTGGTTGGTTCACCTAGAAAATGTGAGAAGGAGATTAAGATCTTTGTAGCGTATTCATGGAGTAATGTATTTATAAGCAAAATAAAGAAGGTTTCAGAGGTTTTGACTTTCTTGTTTTATTTGACCAAAAGAATAAGTCGTTTTAAAACTTTCTATTCAAAAAATCTATAAGCAGCATTGCTGGTTTGACGAAAACAACAACACAAAACATGTTTGGTAACCGACAAATCACATTTTTTGTTAAATAAAATGAATACAGTATAACTTCTATAAATTAATACTCGATAAATTAATATTTCAACAAATTAATATAGTTTCAAATCAATTTTTTGATTTAATTAATATATCAATAAATTAGTAATTTAATAAATTAATAAAATATTACGGCTCTAACAATATTATTTTATAGATTTTACTGTAATTCTCTAAGATATTCCAGGTATAAAATGTTTTATATTATAAGTTGCACGTTTTATTGTTGGCTTCGTGATTTTTTATTGACTTTGTAGCGTAAATGAGCACGTGGAGAATATTAGAAAGAACGGACTAATATGAACCCAAAAAAGTCAAACTAAAAGTCAAAATGATTGCATTCTTAAACGTCAAAATCTGACAACTGCTCTTAACTTAGACGCTATTGGTAATCCCTAATCTAGAGATGTGTGATTACATAGATTATCAATGATGGAATAGTGACGCCGACTAATCCGGATTTAGACTTTTTGGACAAAGTACAAATCCTGCAAAATAGTCATTTTCTTCCCACTTCTCATTCCTTCTTCATCTGGACCAGAGTTGGGGTCAGGTCTAGTTTAATAAGCCAACTGCACAATTCACATCTGCTGCTTTCATCATGGTTCTCAAAGAACTGTTAAAACTAGTCACAGCTTTCAAAAAATAGATGATTGGTAGCTTGCATTGTGTTCTATCTTAAGGCA
The DNA here is from genome assembly GCA_004349715.1 of Crucihimalaya himalaica. Taxonomy (NCBI): domain Eukaryota; kingdom Viridiplantae; phylum Streptophyta; class Magnoliopsida; order Brassicales; family Brassicaceae; genus Crucihimalaya; species Crucihimalaya himalaica. Next base: position 2,509,385 of record SMJT01000010.1, on the reverse strand, counting down.
AAAGCATTCATCTCTAGGTTAATCCAAATCTGTTTAGTAAACATCTTGCTGGACTTGAATAGATATTTAAAAGACTGAACAAGAAGAGTTAGCTTGCTGGATCTTCGTGCGTATGGCTACAATCTGATGTATTAATGTTTGGTCCTGAATATTTGGAAAAATTGAATGTTTTGTTTGTCTATGAGTTGTTTATTGTCTGTCTGTCTTCCATTGGCATTATTAATATTGTATTTTTGGGTGTGTAATCCATTTTGAAGTTCCATTTTACGATATCTGCTAAGAAATTTATGTAGTTCACTTATTTGGTGAATGCTTCTCTATAGACGTTTGCTGACATTTTCAACCTATTGTGCAGCAAACGCATTGCATGTTATCAGACAAAATTTTATTGTATCATATAAGGAACTTAAGTAAGTAGGCTGTAGTAATCATTGCAGTTCAAAATGGTTTGGCATGATATTGATAAGACATGAAGGGAATACATGTGAATCTCCAAGATGGTTTTATCCTTTTTTTGGTTCAAATCTTGTGTAAAATGGCAGCCTGCGCAAGATGGGAAAGAAACTGATGGGGATTATAAGGTATTCTGGGATTGGTTTGGCATGGGAGAGTAGTAGGGGAGGCTCCAGAACTCATTCACAGGGCTACTTTTGGTTTTGTTATTTGGCTTGTTCTGGATTTCTATATGTATTCATAAGATTTAAAGAGAGTTATAAGGGAAATCAATTCTGACACTATCAAATCTGGTGTTATGCATGTTTAGAAGCTGTATGTTTCTTTATGTTTTGTTCTTTTGTTGCCTGCTTTTATCTTATCTTGAAGTACTGTAAGATGAGAGATTAATGTGTTTCTTTATTTGCTTGGCTGCTCAGTTCACAGACTTCCATCTATAATAGATGACAACAAAACTTTAGTTGATTCTTAGTTTGTGATTGCGCCGGGTACTTTTGCTGTATAAACTGCAGTTATAGTGCTCAATGAGATTTTAGGTACTGAGACCCGATCAATATGACATCAAAAACATGTTTTGGTACCAAATTAATAATCACTACTTGGGGAAGTCTAGGCTTAGTTGAGTGGCAATTAGCATGCGTTGAAGTCTAGGCTTAGTTGAGTGGCAACAAGCTCTGTTGGCTCGTTGAACATTCTGGGTGCAGCTTGAGCATGTTTAATCTGAGAGGACCTGTAGTTGACTTTTGCTGTATAGAAGTTTCCAAAGAAAGAAGAGCTCCATCTTTACCTAGACAGGCTTTTACTTGCCGTTCTTATTGTTTTAATCAATCTCAATGCTCTTTCACCATATAACCCGAAGTTTTGCTAACCTATTTACTTTTGTGTTGGCTTGATCTTGGAATATTGTAGACCGGATCAATGTAGGTTAAAAATACCCTAGCCTAGATTGGGAAAGGGTCTTAACTTTGCAGCTGAAATCACTAACTTCTTAAGACCAGGTCAGCCTAAGTGGACAACCAGTCTGCAACTGAAATTAAGGATTATAAAATTGACAAGTTGGAAAAGTTTTCTGTAAAAGAATTTATATATATATATAAAAATTCATTTATATGTGTGTATTCTGCTCTATATACACTTATCAGAATGTTTTAGGCATGGATTCGCAGCTTGATTTTAATTACCATCAAACCTTTTTATTTATGTTCAATGTCTTCCCTAGCCGATTCAATCTATACAGGGAACTGCAGAAGATATAGGTTCATCAAGGAAAGTCAATCTTAATAAGAAAAATTCAAACTCCATTTCATTGAATAAAGATATACAATAGAACCTTGTTGACAATTTCTTAAGTAGTCTCTTTCTGGTATGTTTTGTTAACACATTCGATCACTGTCATTATGAGGTTTCTATTTCCAGCAGTATTTTTATGGACACAACTATGTCTAATGACCATAAGACTTGTACTTTTCCGTGGTGTCATGAATTTTTAATCTTCTGCAAAACTTGTTTCTTGATTATTCTTCTGGTGACTTGATCATAACTTGATAGGCATTGACCCAGCATTTTTCTTATGAAATGTGAGTTCATCTCTAGCTCTGCCCCTCACATGTATGTTTCTATGTGCTACAACAGAATAAGTATGATTTGTCTTCCTTTTCTAGGTATCGTGATGAGTTCAAGAACATGCGGTTCAGTATTCCTGGTTACATTTTGTTGTTGCCTTCTGCTTCATGCAGCTGATTCAATAACAGATCGTTCAGAAGGTGATCATCTTTTCGCCATAACTTCACATCTGTTATAATTTCTTTGATTAGGGTACCACTTAGAATAAAAACTACACCTGATAAGCTTACAATCATATACATATATCAATAATGTCAAGTTGCATCAGTATGGCCACTAGTCTTCCTATGAATGTTTCATAGTCACCATCTTGATTGCTCGTTCCTCAGACTCCACCGTCTACTCAAATCTTATATCTCATTCTACAAAGTGGAGGCTGGTTTCCATAATTTTGCCAATATTTTATATCCATTTTGCAGTAAATGCTTTGAGGGAGATCAAAAGGAGTCTAATTGATCCTATGAGAAATTTAAGTAACTGGGAAAAGGGTGACCCGTGCAAGTCAAACTGGACTGGCATAATATGCTTCAGGAGCTCACATGATGATGGCCACTTTCATATCCAGGAGCTGTATGTCTCTCTCTTGTATTACCATTTGTCACATTTCTTTTCTTCTTTTTGGTCTTTTCTGCCAAGGTAGATAGTTTTTGAATCACTTCTTGTATATTGTATTGTAGTTATAACTCATGTTATTTACATATTGTATTGCAGCCGATTGATGAGGCTGAATTTATCTGGAGAGCTGGCTCCTGAAGTTGGCAAGTTATCGTATCTTGAGATTCTGTAAGATACAAAGTCTAATGAATTGTTTCATTTGGTTCTATAGACTATGTATACTGAAAATTCTATTTTCTCTCTTGGGTTGCCAACGTTGAAGTAATGTGATGTGGAACAACCTGACTGGTCGTGTTCCTTTGGAGATAGGACAAATTTCTTCCTTGAAACTCCTGTAAGTTGGATCACATTATGTATCTTTAGTTTCACTTATGTGGGAGCTACAATTCCAGTTTTGTTTGAGTTTCTTCAGTTAACTCTTTTTCTATATCATTTGGACAGATTGTTGAATGGGAACAAGTTCACGGGTAGTTTACCTCCTGAACTTGGTAATCTTCAAAACCTAAACAGGCTTCAAGTAGATGAGAATAACATAACAGGTTCAATTCCATTTTCATTTGGAAACTTGACAAGTATTAAACATCTGTAAGTTTCTCGTTAAGTATTATCTTCTTCATAGCAAAATCAGTAGTTTGTCTGTGGTTCATCCTTAACTCACCAGTAGCTTTTGTGTCTCAGTCACTTTAACAATAACACGATAACCGGAGAAATTCCGGTTGAGCTATCCAAACTGACCAACCTTGCTCACCTGTGAGTTTTGTTTGTTTTCTTGATTTCACATTTGGATACTGTCTTTAAAGTGTCTATATTGATGGAAGAGATCATGTAGGATACTGGACAACAATAACTTGACTGGAACACTGCCGCTAGAGTTAGCTCGATTACCATCATTGACTATTCTGTATGTGCCTTATTGTTCCCATCTCATTAACTGGGAAAGGATGAATCTTTTTGCAACTTTGCTAAGCTAGTAATCTGCTTATGCAGTCAGCTGGATAACAACAACTTCGACGGTTCTGAGATTCCGAAGGCTTATGGAACGTTTTCTAGATTAGTAAAATTGTAAGACTTTACGATCGTTTTTGCAATAACTTTCAAAATGGGTTCGTTTTTCTTTACTAGTTTCAACAGTGAGATGAATTATTCTTTGTACCTTCATCTTTTCAACTTGGCAGAAGCTTAAGGAACTGTAGACTGCAAGGATCAATTCCTGATTTAAGCAGAATACAAAATCTTAGCTATCTGTAAGTGTCTATGTCATTGTATGATTCTTTTTATTGGTCCTTGAGTTCTTGAATCTTGTTTAGGAAACAATACGAGTCCAATTTTATTTAATCTTCACATCATTACAGAGATCTAAGTTGGAACAACCTCACAGGCACTATACCAGAAGCCAAGCTTTCTGACAAAATGACAACAATGTATGCATTTCTCCAAATTTTACTCCTTTTAACAGTTTACCTAACTTAATAGCTGAGTTTTGCTGCAGTGAACTTTCTTATAACAACCTTACTGGTTCTATACCACCAAGTTTCTCGGAGTTGGGCTCCCTTCAATTACTGTATGTAAACATTATTTGATCATTGAGATGAATTTTGCAAGTCATCTAATTTTTTTAGCATTTTCCAATCATATATAAGTACTTTGTAAGATATTATCTTTTGTCTATAACAGTTCACTTGAGAACAACAGTTTATCTGGTTCTGTCCCAACAGAAATTTGGCAGACCAAGTCTTTCGAGAACAACAAGCTGCAAGTGTATGACTTCGAGTCTTTGTTTATCTTTTTATGTAATACTTGATAGTTTCCTAGTTTATACTTCATTCTCAGAGGCTGAAACTTCTTTTGGGATGCATGCACAGTGATCTCAGAAACAATAACTTCTCTGATGCCACAGGAAACCTGAGAACGCCGGACAATGTTACCCTATAGTGAGTTTCTTTGTTCCTATTTGGTAGCAAGTTAAAGCACATCAAACCAAAAGTTAACAACTCATAGGTTTCTCTAGTTTCTATATATTTTTGGTTTATCTACTAAAGCTCTTTGTTTATCCTTTGTGTCAGTCTTCGTGGCAACCCAATATGCAAGAGTACAAACATTCCCATTGTTAAACAATTCTTTGAATACATCTGCGGCGAGAAAAAACAAACATCTACAAACTCAAATACAACCTGCAGTAGAAATGTGTCATGTCCCTTTGAGAATGTGCAAGTTTCCTCAGGAATATGTTTGTGTACAGCACCTCTTTCGATTGATTATAGGCTAAAGAGCCCTAGCTTCTATTTCTTCACTCCATATATTAAACACCAATTCATAGAGTATATAACCACGTCCCTCCGATTGGAAACTCATCAACTAGTAATTGATAGATTTGTTGATGAGAACAGGCTGCGTCTAAGGATGTACTTAAAGCTAATTCCAAAAGGGAAAAAAACATTTAATGTTGATGAAGTCATACGTATCAGAAACAGGTTTATGTCATGGAGTTTTAATAAAACTGACTTTTTTGGACCCTATGAGCTGCTGGACTTCCCTCTTCAAGCACCATATGGTACAGTTTTTGGACCTAATCTTTTAACAAAAAGGATATTTTTGATGATTTATTTATTTAAGTCTTTGGATGCAGCAGATTTGAATGCTCAAAAAAATGGATTTAACATTGTTGTATGGCTGATGATAGTAGCAGGCTCTATTGTAGCTGCAACTGTCTTATCAGTGAGTGCAACACTTCTATATGTTAGGAAACGTCATGAGAAAACGCATACATTCACCAAAAAACGTTTTTGTAAGAAACTCGTCAATAGATCTTTATGTCAGTGTTTGACTTTGTTTTGTCCTGTTACCATGAAACTAAGGACTCTTTCTTATGTCTTTCAGTCAGAGCGATATCTCGAGAAATCCAAGGGGTGAAGAAGTTCAGTTTTGTAGAACTGTCGGATGCAACTAATGGTTTTGATAGCTCCACATTGATCGGTAGAGGTAGCTATGGAAAAGTCTACAAAGGCATTTTGCCAAATAAAACCGAAGTTGCCATCAAACGTGGAGAAGAAACTTCTCTGCAGAGCGAGAAAGAGTTTCTGAATGAGATCGATTTGCTTTCAAGGTTACATCACCGGAATCTTGTGTCGCTGCTTGGCTACAGTAGTGACATTGGGGAACAGGTACGTTCTTTTTCATATAGTTAGCTTAGCTATCTATGTTTTCTCGACTAATCCATATACTTGTGCTGATTGGTTCATGCACAGATGCTGGTATATGAGTTTATGCCTAATGGGAATGTACGTGATTGGCTTTCAGGTACGAAACAATCCTCCAACTTCTTTTTCTATACCTGCAAGATTTGAAACTAGCATTATATTTGTTTTGAAGTCTTCAGCTTCCATATCGATGCTAATGTATCATTGGTTTGACATGGTCATACAGCTAATTCTACGGATACATTGAGCTTTAGCACGAGGTCACATGTGGCTTTAGGTTCAGCTAAAGGGATTCTTTACCTTCACACCGAAGCAAATCCGCCTGTTATCCACCGAGATATCAAAACCAGCAACATACTCTTGGACTGTCAGCTTCGTGCCAAAGTTGCTGATTTTGGACTGTCACGGTTGGCTCCTGCTTTTGGGGAGGGAAATGGTGTGCCGGCCCATGTATCTACAGTAGTGAGAGGAACACCTGTGAGTTCCAAACTAGCATACTAATCAATATTTGATCATATTACCTGTGGCGTTTGACAAAAGAAAACATATGTTTACTCTCAGATATATATGATAATATGAGAATTGTGTATGCATAGGGATATCTGGATCCAGAGTACTTCATGACTCAGCAATTGACCGTGAAGAGCGATGTGTACAGCTTCGGAGTAGTGTTGCTTGAGCTTTTGACTGGAATGCACCCATTCTTTGAGGGTACACATATTATCCGCGAGGTACTTTTCTTGACTGAGCTCCAACTCAAACCTGATAAGCATTCAACAATTTTCTTAAGAGTTTTTTCTGTACAATGTGATATAGGTGAGGATGGCAAATGAATGTGGAACGGTTCTGTCAGTGGCGGATAGTCGGATGGGACAATGTTCGCCCGACAAAGTGAAGAAGTTGGCGGAATTGGCGTTATGGTGTTGTGAGGATAGACCAGAGACAAGACCAACGATGTCAAAAGTGGTGAAGGAACTTGAAGGTATTTGCCAATCTGTGCAAGAACCCGATATGTTTTCAGATACAACGAAATTGCTCTGCACCAAAACATCCCCGTCATCTTCTTCTGTACCCTCGCCATTGTCTTTACTTCCTGGTAGTGACTTGGACAGTGGCTTTTTCCAAGCAGTAAAACCTCGTTGACAGATCTTTGTGTGAGATAGGCTAACTTCAGACGAATGAGAGTTTTGTTGTCCTGATTCTAACTATAGTAAAAAAAAGCCTATAAACTAATATCTATGCAGATATGAAAGCTATGCCTCATGTATATATGCGTTTTTGTATTCTCTTTAGATGTTATTTATATGTACATTCTCTCAAGTTTTAAATCCATGTCTTTATGTGCAATCACGCCTTTGACAATTTCTGTTCTGCTGGAGATTCAAGTTTTACCATCAGTGTAGAACTGTAGACTGTAGAGAGTTATATTCCAAGAAAAAAAATATTTAAATTATCAACATAAATGCAACAATTCAAAAGGTTTAGAACTTTACTCTGAAAACAATAGAAGTACATATACAAATCCATGAAACACAATCTAGGCGGGATAGGTAAGAGCTTAGCACGTTTGGAATTTGGATTAGAACACAGACCACAAAAGAACAACAACAGTGAGAGGACAAGTTATCGACTGTGAAGGAGGCCCATTAGAGCAGTGCTGATCCGTAGAAAACAGCTTCAGCAGGACCCGTCATGTAGATATGGTTGTCTTCCTGTTTCCACTCTATTTCCAATGGTCCGCCAGGTAGATCCACCGTGCATTTCTGTTCCACCATAAACCAATACAGAAAATATATGAGGAGCTCAAGGACAATATGTATATGTATATCATGCAGCTAATCTCAGCTCATGAAAATCTTATTAATGTAAACATTTGTGTCTGTCACATCTCTGTCGAGGTATAAACCCAATAGTAGTAACTAATAAGTGAGAGTGAAGAACCCAAATTTTTGTCTATCTATACACATCTTTTTCCCTAAACTATCATAATTCAGGTGTATATATGGAAGACTAGGAGCTGCATACCATTGTATAATCTGAAAATGTACCATTTTGCAAACTGTTATCTAGTTTTTTTGTTCTGAACTTCCACACTTACCCTGTTGGCTCGACCTTCAAGGACTGCTGCAACAACCAGAGCACAAGCTCCAGTTCCACAGGCCAAAGTTGCTCCTGTAGTTGAAAGTATGGTTAAGCATTAAGCATATAAGGATATAAGGATACAGAGACTGTTGATAATCAACTAAGAATTATATTTGAAGATTTGGGGGAATTAGCTGACCTGCTCCTCGCTCCCAGACACGCATTTTCAAATGAGAACGTGATAGGACCTCAACAAATTCTGCAGACAAACACAAAGAACAGCAAGACAACTTAAGGGGCATAAATCCAAATATAGAAAAGTTTTCCTGCAATGTCAAAAAAAAAGAAAAAGAGAAGTGTTGCTGTATCTATCCATGAAAATCTGGATAGATCTGCAGATGAGTCTCCACTAACCAGTGTTAGTTCGAGCTGGGAACATTTCATGATGCTCGAACTTTGGACCAATCTCTGGTAAGTTCAAATCATCAACTTTCAGACTCTGGTTGACACAAAGGAAAATCATAAATGATGAGAAATTCCATGTGTAGACAAATAATATAACTAAAAGTCCAGCTCGCAAACACGCACCGGACCACCCTTTTTACCAAATGTGATACAGTGAGGATTTCCCATACCAACGCACGTCACATTCCAGCTTACTCCATCAACAACTAGCTCTGCCTGAACAACAGCTTCACCTTTGTTCCCTGGCAACTTCGTGGGTACATCTTGTGCTTTAAGAATCGGTGTCCCCATGTCAACCTTAACCTGTACCCATATCAATCACAATGCAGTAAACAACTTGCAAACAATGAGAAAAAGGATAAAAAACCAATTGTTCATGAACACAGACATTAATCCAAATGATTTACCTGTCCATCATCTTGAATTTCTGGAACAATCAGGCCAGCACCGGTATGTATTGAAAAACTATACAAACAGATAAAGAAGAGTTTAGAGATTATTTCAAGCATGACTAAATTCAGAACTCTCAACAGATGTTTCTTAAACATGATATAGATTACCTATGTTTTCCCTGCAGATTTTCAAGCTCAGCAATGAACTTAGCAAAGCATCGAACTCCATTGCCACACATCTACAAGAACAAAATCAAAAGCCAATGACTCCAAGCGCAACAACAAATCACTCAAACATATCAACTCCAAAATCAACAGACTTTATCATAGAAAATCCTACCTCTGGTTCACTACCATCTGAATTGAATATCCGCATTGTGTAATCAGTACCATTGACTCCTGGCATTGCAAAAATCACTCCATCGGCACCAACACCGAAGTTTCGATCGCACAGCTTCGCCGCCTGATCTTGAGTAATCTTAGGTTCCGATGAGTCTCTGTTATCGACCTACAAAACCCAATTCCCAAAAAGAAAAAAATTGAAAACATCTAAAAATTCGATACATTTCGGGTCAAACTTACATATTGAAAGTTCAAAGGAGAACAAAAGTACCAAAATGAAGTCATTGCCGAGGCCATGATACTTCACAAAATGAAGAACTCCGGTTTCTCTCTTGTCGAGAAAATTCGCCGTCGGAGAGATTTTTTCGGCAGTGACGGCGTCCATGGAGGCTGAAGCAGACACGCAAAGCCTAGAGCTCTTTAAGCAATATTCTCTGTCGAAGAAACCTAAAGAAAGAGAAGAGATGGATCCTAACTTCCTGGGGAACGCATTCAACAGTTGACGCGATTGCGGCGCAACGGAGACAGTGCTCGTGGCGGCTATTTCCATGGCTGCTTCAGATTTGTTCTTGTTCAATGACTCTGCTCTTGGGCTCCATATTAAAAGAGAGGGGAGAAAATAACGCGTTGTTCTAATGTTTAACAACGGAACTCCGCGTCGTTCTTTCTCCTAAACAATAAAAAACTTCATGTCGTTCTTTAGTCGATGGATATTTAATGAAAAGGCCTGAACGAAAAAGCCCATCATCGAGAGACTTTGGTTAAAACATCGTGCTCTTTCAATATTCAGCAACTGAACTCCGCGTCGCTTTTCTCCCCTGAATAATAATAAACATCATGCTGTTCTTTCAGTCAACGGATATATTTATTTAATGAAGGCCTTACTAAAAAGCCCATTAAGAACTTCCAAAGCCTCTCTCTATCCTTCGCCGTTCTCGTCCTCAGGTACGCTCTCTCTCTCTCTCTCTCTCTCTCTCTCTCTCTCTCTGTATCTCTCTCTCTCCGTTCTAATCTGTCTCTTTCGCTGTTAAATATTTTTTTTTTCTCCAATTCCAAATTGAGTGAGCATTTTTGTATGTCCGATCTGAATTTCCGGCGGTTAAAATATACGGCAGTGTTCAATTCTCGTTTAATTTAATCTGTGTGAGAGAGATTTGCGGTTAGTATATTAGCTACATTACTTCTGCTTTATTATATTTTCTGTTACTTTTCCCACCTTTTTTAGTTATCTTTTGGGATAGATCCCCCAAATCAAAGATTATTAGGGTTTCGAAATTTTAGAATCTCATCCCCCTAATTCGATTCGAATTCAATCACAATTCTCTCTTTGTTCATATCTGAGCTTTTGAATTTCAGCTCAGGATTTGCATTTTATAACCCTTTATGCAAAGCAGTGTGCATCGTGATAAAGCTAGCTCGATCGCGATGATCTTGGAAACTCAGAGGAATGTTGAATTCCCTCATAGGATCGCCGATAAGCGTCCCAGGAAACGGCCGCGATTGGCTTGGGATGCTGCGCCTCTTCTTCCTCCTCCACCCACGGTAATTGAATTGTCCATATATGTTTGTCTTTTTGTATTGGTATCAAAGAGCTGTTCTGTTTTAGTTTTCCATAGCTCAGGCCTCAGGGTCCTTTGAAATTGGATTTACTCATTGTCTGATTTCCAATCTTGGACGATATTGCGGATTGTGTTAACTGCTTAAAAATCAAGACTTTTTTGTGTGCTTGAGCTAAGTTTCAGCTGGCTGTTTTTTTTTCCAGGTATTTCAACCTCCGTTGTACTATGGTCCAGAGTTTGCGAGTGGAGTAGTTCCCAATTTTGTTTATCCAAACATGTTCTATAATGGCCTTCCTCATCAGGGATCTCCTCCCTGGAGACCAGATGATAAAGACGGCCATTATGTCTTTGTTGTTGGAGATACTTTGACTCCACGATGTGAGTCTTATGTTACAGAGTCATTTGGCATCTTATCTGTTTCACAAACTTTATCATGGAGGTTAACTACGGTACACTGACTTGCCTCTTCTATTGTACGTGCAGATCAAATTCTCAGCAAAATGGGTGAAGGTTGGTATCCTCTTGCTTAAATGTTTATATAATCCTTGTGATTAGTATATTATGCTTGTATTTCTGTTCAATATGCATGCTCTAACTCAAAAGTAGGATTTCCTATTATCAAAGTAGATAATTTTATATTCCGTTGGATTGTATTCTGGCAGGTACATTTGGTCAAGTACTGGAGTGTTTTGATAATAAGAACAAAGAAGTCGTGGCAATCAAAGTTATACGTTCCATAAACAAGTATCGTGAAGCTGCCATGATAGAAATTGACGTGTTGCAAAGGCTTACAAGGCATGATGTTGGTGGTTCTCGGTAAGAATATTTCTATCCTCTTACTAATTCTTGGTTAGTGTTAAATTTATTGCATTTGGTATAAGCTTTTCAATTCCTTGCAGTTGTGTGCAAATACGGAATTGGTTTGACTATCGTAATCATATTTGTATTGTAAGTGCTGTTACCTTTACTTGATAAGTTTGAGGGGAAAATACAATTTCCTTCATGCCCAAATATCATGTAAGTTAAAAGAACTTGCGTATGGGTTTAAATGGTTTCAACAGGTATTTGAGAAGCTTGGACCAAGCTTATATGATTTTCTCCGGAAAAACAGCTACCGTTCATTTCCCATTGACCTTGTTCGGGAGCTTGGCAGACAACTTTTGGAGTCTGTAGCATGTGTGTGGACTATTCTTGAACCATTCTTCTATAAAGTAGTCCCATTAGTGCTACCAATCTTACTTTTTGGAACTTTTTAATACAAGACTTAGGTGTTACTTAATGTTCTCATTTGATTATTGCAATTTCCATGGAATCCATGTTGCTCAAACAATTATTTCGGAGACTTTTGTTTATTAGTGTACTCAGACGTTGTTCATTCTATTCTGACAGACATGCACGACCTACGGCTGATTCACACGGATTTGAAGCCGGAGAACATTCTTCTGGTATCGTCTGAATATATCAAAATACCTGATTATAAGGTGAGTAATCAATCATCCCAATCTGGACTCATTTAGGTTCAGGGCTTTTATGAATTATGATATACATCCATGAAGGAATTTGTACAACTCAAGTAGGTTGACCTTTTTCGTTTGTGGTCATGCAATTTAGTTTCTATCACGACCCACGAAAGATGGGTCATACTTCAAGAACCTGCCCAAGTCAAGTGCCATCAAGCTCATTGATTTCGGAAGTACAACGTTTGAACATCAAGACCATAACTACATTGTATCCACAAGGCATTACCGTGCGCCAGAAGTTATCCTAGGTAGACTTGTATGACTTTCACACATGATTTTTTTGTATAGCTATCGGTATTTAATATTTTAGAATGTTATCACAGGGGTTGGATGGAACTATCCATGTGATCTGTGGAGTATTGGTTGCATACTTGTTGAACTTTGTTCGGTGAGTAACTTTCTGTTTACATATTATTTGGTACACTAGGATTCATCTCACCATGTCTTCATAAACATTTCTTCTGGATAAAACTTGCAGGGAGAGGCACTTTTCCAAACACATGAAAACTTGGAGCATTTGGCCATGATGGAAAGGGTCCTAGGACCATTGCCGCCTCATATGGTGCTCAGAGCCGAGTAAGAACAACAAGATCATCCTATTAACAGCAGCGGAATATAATTGAACTGTAATTTCTTATATCCAACTCAAAACGGTTCTTGCAGCCGGCGCTCTGAGAAATACTTCAGGCGAGGTGCAAAGTTAGATTGGCCTGAAGGTGCGACATCAAGAGACAGCTTAAAAGCAGTATGGAAACTTCCCCGCTTACCGGTAAATAATCTCTTAGTGAGATGAATTAAGTAACTTCGACACTTGACATTCACTTATCTACAATATTGAAATCGGGACACCATTGTTTTTGGCATTTTGCAGAATCTGATAATGCAGCATGTGGATCACTCGGCTGGTGATCTGATAGATCTAATACAAGGTCTGCTTCGATATGATCCATCAGAGAGGTTCAAGGCAAGAGAAGCACTGAACCACCCCTTCTTCACAAGAAACCGGGAACAAAGTATACCCTTTAACCCAAGCCCTCACCCATTTTTATATAATCACAAGAACTAAAAATAAGAAGAAACAGCAGATGATGTTTGGATAAATCTGCAGTTTCAGTGTATCCTTCACTTTCCTGGGTTTTTGTAGCCTTTATCATATATTTTCATGTATAGAAATGAAAGAAAGAGAGAAAGGTTTGTGCCCTGTTTTTTTCTTTTCTCTGTTGTTGTTTTGGTTTCTTGGGTTCAATTTCCGACCACAGACACTGTTGCTCCATGGCGGTTGTAAGAGCTATTACAGTTACTTGCTTACACCACAAAGTGTTAAAAATGTGTTTATAAGTAGAATCAATCTGAAACATCATTATTCGCTTTTTGGATAGGACTAAATGCAGTGCGAGGCCCATCAAAGACCAAACGGTGTCGTATCTCCAGGAGCAGCGTGTATAATATATTCGGGATCGAAGGACTTCATCCTCTTCCTCAGCTCAGCTCTCTTTCCTTCACTGTTCTAGGGTTTTAAGGGTTTAACGCTTCCACAATCATGGAGTCTCTGGGAAAGCTACAACTCCATCACCAGCCATTTCACCTTTCTTTGAGTCACACCTCATCTTCATCGTTCCCGAGAAACCCCTTCAAATCCTCAATTCGACCAATTTCATCTTTCAAATGCGCTTCAATCAAAGCTTCGTCCTCCAAAGTTCAAGACTCTGTAAACCATCTCCCAAAGTCCACACCTTTCTGTCTCTTCAAATCCACATGCATCACTCTAACAACCGCCGCGGCGCTGCTATTGGCCAATATCCAGCTCAAATCGCCGGCGATTGCAGCTCCCGTGGCGCCTCCGCCGTCAGTGGAAAGCAAAACCCACGTGTCATTGGAAGAAGAAGAGAAAGCGCTTGATGAGCATTTGATAACTCACCCTTCTGATGTAGAGGCTCTTCGATCTTTGATGGAGGTAAAGATCAAATCTCGAAAGCTTACAGAAGCCATACAATTGATTGATCGTTTGATAGAATTGGAACCTGAAGAAAAAGAATGGCCAGTTTTGAAAGCGAACATCTTTACCTACAGTGGAGATCTAGATTTAGCTAAATCTGGATTTGAAGAGATTCTGGCTAAAGATCCGCTTCGCGTTGAAGCTTATCACGGCTTGCTTATGGCTTATTCCGATGCAGGTCTTGATTTGAAGGATGTTGAGATTAGAATTGAGGAAGCAATGTTGAAGTGCAAAAATGAGAATAATCATAACGATTTTCGAGATTTGAAGCTACTCGTGGCGCAGATTCGGGTAATTGAAGGGAAGCATAGCGAAGCATTGAAGCTTTATCAAGAGCTTGTGAAGGAGGAACCAAGAGATTTCAGGCCGTATCTGTGTCAGGGAATAATATACACATTGCTGAAGAAGAAAGACAAGGCAGAAGAACAGTTTGATAAGTTTCGGAAACTTGTTCCCAAGAATCATCCTTACAGAGAGTATTTCATGGATAATATGATAGCAACTAAGCTTTTTTCGGAGAAGGCGCAGCGTGAAATGTCTGAGGAGATGGCTGGGTCAAGTAATGAGGTGAAGGATCATGCTTAGAAGACTTGAGAAATGTGATTTTGATGATTTTCTGTCGCTGGAATTTATCATCTCAAGATGTCCCTTTAGTTTGTTTGCACTAAGTTCATAAGTTGAATCATGCTTGGTTCGATATAATGATGGATTTTGAATCACAATCTCTGTGCACATGGTCTAGATGCATATGTACGCCTTGCTCCTTGGTTCCAAAAGAACAGAGAAGCCTCAGGAATTTTGATGAGAATGTGTATAGAGAATCATGATAGCTGATAGGGAATAAAGGTAACATTTTACAAGTTGAGAATTGAGAAGCATGTGATTCATATATTCCATTCAAATTCTCAAACATCTTTTGTCTGCGTAACTCTTACGAGATTCTTTCATATGCACCTATAAATAATGTTTCTCGTCTCTCATTTATTCACTTGAAACACAATTACACAAAAACACATATATTACCTTTATCCTTCTTCTCTCGAAACTAAACCCAGAAACCATTCATACATGGATATCATCGATCGTAGCTATGGCATCCGAATGTATTGGGATGTAAACGAGACTCGCTTACCAAGTGTTGTTTATGTCTCTATTTTTTGACATAATCATCACTTGGTAAGCGAGTCTTGTTGATATCCAATACGTTCGGATGCCATAGCTACGATTGATGATATCTACGTATGAATGGTTTCTGGGTTTAGTTTCGAGAGAAAGAAAATAAAGTGAATATAAGTGTTCTTGTGAAATTGTGTTTCAAAGAGAAAAATAAGTGAAAATAAATCAGAGAAGAGATACGTTAATTATAGGTGCAGATGAGAGAACAATCGTAAGAGTTACGCAGACCTTGTGTTGCATTTGCATGTGCAAAGGAGTCTACTAGTGAAGGCTCTCCAAAAGTGGAAGACGATCCTCGAAGCCCCACTTCTCCACAGCTGAGAAGAAGAATCATGTACGTGGAATATTTGAATCACATGCTTCTCAACTTGTAAAATTTTGCCTTTATTTCTTACCAGCTATCTTGATTGAGGTATGTATGCAAGTTCCAAGGAGCAAAGCTATGATGTTCTTGTTGATATAATCACTAGTTAAACTCAATTCTAATCTCTACTTATCCATGTAATTAACTCAATGCTTTTATGTTGCTGGCATCTAGAAATTGTGGATAATCCGGAAATCGACGTCCTATAGCCAAGTTGTGAGGAGTCATAAGTTTGATAGAGATCTCTTCTTCCATGAAGATGTCATGCCATTTTTAAATTGGACCACACTTTTGACAATCACAAACGATGATCTTATTCTTATGCTTCTGTAGGTGAAGTCTATAAATGCCATGTTCAATTACCCATTTTCTTGCTTGATTTTGACCTTTGGTAAGGTCCCCACATTTCCATCAAATCGATTGGGAAATGACTGCTTAAGTCGGTTCTCTAAAACCAAAAGATTGTAATGTCCGGTTAATGAAAAACCATACAGACAGTAGATTCTTTGGGGTATGATTGGCTTCATGGTCCCAACCGCAGTAGATTTGGAAGCTGATTGCAGTATCCTTATCTCTGTCTCTCCATGTAATCTAACACATTCTTTGGTTCTGATTCAGTGTTTCTTGAAACCAGGTTTGCTTACGTGTCGGTCTGATGCAAGTAGAATCTATCTCTGTCACTTGGTCTCATATCTACCACTTTATCAATTAACGCACCTAACACTCAATCTTAGCATTATTGTACTATGTACCTTGGGCTACCCAAGTTCCAAGAAGATGTATGAAATCAAAATATAAATATTTAGATTCAGGTTTTGTAGCATTAATTTATTTTGAAGTTTATTCAATTAGAATTGATATAAGTGATCAAACCGAAACTAAACCAAACAAATTTTGGTAATTTCGCATCTAGAGATTTTATCAAAGAAAGTATTAAGTGACCTTCATGGCTTCATCCACTCCATGTTTCCATATCATTTTTTCCGTATTTTTATATTATTTTAGAATATATAAATTCATGACAAATAAAATAAAAAATTTGATATCTTATGTAAATTTGTATAAATCATTATTGACTTTCTACTTAAAAGCATACATTAAAACTTGTACAATGTACTGTATTTATCAAATAAAATTATTTATATATTTTCTTCATACTCAAATTTTGTGCTTTTGTTCTAAAATGACTAATTATCAATGCTTATCCACAATTTCTAGATGCCAGCAACATAAAGGCATTGAGTTAATTACATGGATAAGTAGAGATTAGAATTGAGTTTAACTAGTGATTATATCAACAAGAACATCATAGCTTTGCTCCTTGGAACTTTCATGTCTACCTCAATCAAGATAGCTGGTAAGAAATAAAGGCAAAATTTTACAAGTTGAGAAGCATGTGATTCAAATATTCCACGTACATGATTCTTCTTCTCAGCTGTGGAGAAGTGGGGCTTCGAGGATCGTCTTCACTAGTAGACTCTTTTGCACATGCAAATGCAACACAAGATATGCGTAACTCTTACGATTGATCTCTCATCTGCACCTATAATTAATGTATCTCTTCTCTGTACATTAAATTAAAGTATAGGTTAAATATTAAAAGTCATATAATCTCATTTGGAAAATTAATATTAAAACCTTTTTAACTGTTGACAGCAAAAAAAAGAAAAGTTTGTATGTTAGGGTCAATAGAGTCGTTGTCACCTAGAAGGTAAACAAAATGCGTAATATTTGATCATAGGTTATAAATGTGTACTTGACCTATGCTTCGTTGTGTGGTAGACTCCGATTCCTCTCCTCGTTGCTTCCTTATTAATCAAACTTTCAATGACTAAGTAATTAAGTCGTTAGTTACATTAAAGGCAGGTTAAATTATAACCAAAACAAAAATGTGGACCATGTTCTATATTTGAAATATTTATAGATCCTGATTTTACATAATACTCTTTTCTAAAATTTTGGCTTCTAAAATATATCAAATTTTTCGTTAGTTTATCGCAGACCATGTACAAAAACATACCGTGTACATACTTTATATACGTACGGCTCAAATAACAATTGATTTTTCATAAAATAATTAACAAGCATGATTAAGCAGAATATTAATTCTGCTAACTAAGGACATAATGATAGAGATTTTTGTGGTGAATATTGTTACAACAAGCGATAAAAAGATAATTTATTTATATGTTCTTAACACGGCCGGCACAATATGCATTCCTCGAAAAAACATATGTTACTTTTACTCCACGCCATAATTTCAGTTTTTTATTTCCGAAAAAAAAACAAACATCTTACCGTCGAGATTTATTTTCATGACAAAATATTGTGGATAGAATCTTGCTTGTAGTAAAGTCTGAATGTTCCTTCTCAAATTCTGAACATCAAACAAAACTGGAATCTCGTCTTTGATGTTGTCAGCATCGATAAAAACAAAGAATCCATGAGCTCGACCCTTGGCGTGGAACTCTTTCACATATGATTTGTGTTCTTCACGTAGTTTTAGCTGACCAAATGGCCTTGGATCTCTATTTGAGCTTTCCGCTAACAATGCAGCTTGTCCTTCACGTAGTTTTAGCTTGATTTCAAACATGCAAAAAAAACATTCAAATCGCCATTTTTTGCAACTTTACACTTCATTTCCGAAAAATACAAATTAATCATACAAAATCAAAAATAATATGCACTATAACCTTTATACGTATCTTATAAATGTTTTTACGGTCATATATTTTATTTCTAAAATTTTAAATGTAGACTTAGACTCTTAGTCGTGAGGGCTTTGAGTTGATATATTATTTATCAACACTTTACAAATTTGATGGTGATGACGAAGGTTTATATTGCGTATTAGTTTTGACTTCGTGAGATTAACCTGTATTTTTTGGAAATTGTGGATAAAATTACAAAAAAAAATCAATTTCGAGGATTTATTGCAGAAAACCCAAAATTTTATGTTTGTGAATTTGTTTCTTTATATTTATTGATTTATGGAAAAGATTTGTCTGAACACGCTAATTTGTTTTTATCTTTTCTCTTTCAATAATTAAAAATAAACATAGTTTTCATAAAGCTATTCTAAAAGGGCTAGCTAGTTAAGTAAAAGAATGAAAAGGCTAATTTTAAAAAGAAAAACGAGTAAGAGAGAATAAAATTTAATGTTAGAAAATGGACTAATTAAGGTTAGTGGTGAGGTGGGTGTTAAATAGCTAGTGTTCAAGTTGAACAAGTAATTAACCACATTGTCGTCTTCTTCTTCTCCACTTTTTCTTCGACTTTTTCACAAAGGTTTGGTTCACTTCCACTGTCAAAACGATATTAATACCTTATTTTTCACTAAACCGACGACTTTTACCAGTAGATAATAATATAATCATACGATTTACATACTTTCTAATTTATATGTGAAATTACAGCGAATGACTAAACTTCTACCATATTGAGCTCTCCGTAAACTTTATTATAAAATATATACATGATCTAGAGACTTCTAACCAATTTCTAAAGTGTCTAGCATAAATTTATCCCTTTTTTATTAATTTATCACAATTTCACTTATATTGCAAATTTAGTCCCATGCGTTGAAGTTTATGCGTGAAGATAACATGTAGATACAATGATACACACAACAAAATCTAACAAGATTGTGAGTGTTTGAAAATATTGATTATAGCCGTCCTGTTATTTCATGGAGAAGGACGTTTGACATATCAATAAGCCAAAAGACAAAATCTGTGAACATGGAAAGACAAAACAAATATTATAATATTTTTATATACATATATCAAACCAATTTTATGGTGGTACAAATCTTTACCTGATTTTATAGTACTGTAGAAGTTTTTATTTTGATCAAGAAAATACTATAAATAATTTAAGAATCTCATTCGATACTCAAATTTTGTCTATTCTTATTTCTTTGTTTTTGTGTTTTGATTTCCTTAAAAAATGTTATAGATTTTCTTTTTACATTACAGTATTTAAACTTATAATAGTTTTAATAAACTTATAATAATATTAAAAAGGCCATAATGAATCGAACGCATAACCGTTATAATAGTTTTAATGAGCATGGACTACATAGGTCAAGGAATCTGCTTTATCTTCAATTTTTTTTGTCTTTTGTTACTGTTTTTTTTTTGTATCTTTTGCTACGCCTGAAAACTTTTCCCCAATTTGAATATTACAACTTACATGTTTATTAATTTTATTCAGCTTTAATAATATGGTTATTTATTGATACTTTATTGACTTACGAGTTACTACTAGTTACGACTTACGAACACGAACCATGCAGCTGTACTTAACTCTAAACATCGGTTTTTGTCAACAACATTTTTTCTTAAATATTGATCATACATTTAATAATCAGATGTAAGCGGCTATTCGAAAACAATTTGTTCTCGATAAATATCGGATCTTACATGCACAAATTAGAATACCCTTTATTTTGTTTAATTAACCGAAATAATATCATTTCTTTAAAAATTGAGAACATAATCCTTTCTTGTAGTCTGGTAGATGTAGTTTTGGAAACATTCCAAATTTTAGTATAGTGGTGATTTTTTTTTTTTTTTTGACATATACAGTGGTGCTTTATACGAAAGTTGGAAAACGTTTTTTTTTTTGACATATACAGTGGTAGTTTTTTTTTTGTCCCTAGAGGTTTATTTTTTAAAGAAACAAAAGAAAATGAATTTATTTCGAAACATCATATCGTCAGTTTGTTTCACAACTGATTGTGAAAATAACAATCGCAAAAGTAAATGATATGTGTGTAGGCATATAGGTGATCTTATCATCTTTGGACGCATCAACGTCTTAAAAAAAAAAAAGCCCATAAATCAAGGGAGACATGAAAAATTCAAAGTTAAAAGATTTTTAATTATTTTTCTTTTCCGTTCGATATCTCTTTTTGTTGGATAACAATTTTGAAATCTTTTTTTCTTGGTTGCGTCGAATTTATATATATTTTCATACACACATAATAACAAAATACTAGGATCTTATCTTTACGTTCTTCTTTAAGAGTGATCAATAGAAAGAGTAAATGGTCAATGCATGATAGAGGCATAGAGCCATTACTATAAGCAACTAATGCGAGTGTAGCATGTAATAAATTAGTAAAAACATTATGCATTTAAAATCATAACATGAAACAACAATACTATAGTAGTTATATTGTTAATGAAACCGTAAATTTAATGCGAAGTAAGTTAACGGTTTTGTTTTGGAGAAATGTTTCATACTACTAGTAGTCTAGTACTAGTCATTAAACCTGTGTTTTTTGAGCAATGTGTCAGATTAGTTATCTTGAAAGAGAAGGCTGTAAGAATTACTGTCGTTTTCTAGAAATAGGTCATTTTAGGTGAGCTCACGAACTAATCCTTTATTAGGGACTTTAAAGATTATACTATTTGTCACTGTTCATACATCTTGAAATTTTCATGAGTATATATATATATATAATATAATTTTGTGTTTCTGGCTACAAGTCCATCTCTAATGTAACACCAAAACATCAAAATTTGGTGTAAACCCACTTCAACCCAACTCCATAATTCACACTAAATTTTTTTTCTTTTTTTGTGTTTTGTGAACCGTGTCATACCAAATTTGGTGTGATACTGTTCACAAAACACTAAAAATATATTTTATTTTATTATTTTTTTTATATTTTAAAAATATATTTTAATTTTTATTTATCAATTAATTGTATTTTTATGATTAAATTGTGTTTTTCACATGCTTATCAATTTATTTTGATAATATAAAATTTTAATTGTAATTCATATAGCATATTAATTTGAAAAATATATATTAATAGGAAAATTAATTATAAAAAATACATAACTTATCAAAGATCAATTAAAACACTCAAAACATAAAATTACATAATTAAAACTAAACACACATAAAAAATGCAAGAAGCTAATTTTAAAGATATACTTTTTCTGTCCCAAAATAAGTGATGTTTTAGGACAAAAATTTTGTTTCCAAATATTTGATTTTTTCACATTTCTATGTATAATTTATATTGATTTAATAAGTTATGACCAATTGAATTCTGCAGTATTTTTTTCTATTGGTTGGATTTTTGTAAGAAGTAAAACACTTATTATTTCTTAATCTTTGTGCTTTTAACCTAAACATCACTTATTTTGGGATAGAGAGAGTAATATTTATTAAAACTATTAAAAAATAAAAAAATCTTAAATTTAATAATATAATAATAAAGAATATTGTTTTTGGTGTGAAATTTGATATTATGATTGGAGATGATAAAAAACAGTAAGACACCAAAACATCAAATTTGATGTGAATCCAACACCAAATTTGGTGTTTGGGTTGGAGATGCTATGAGCAATTGAGAGTTGATTTAAGAAAATAAAGTACACCATATAGTTGAATAGATTTAAGTCTGCCTAACTTAATCTTACGTAGGAAGACTTATAGACAAGGAACTTCAAGGTTAAAGGGGAATGTAAAAACTTGTACTATAAAAATATTCTTGATTCAAAGTATGAATTATAAATTATAAAAACTGAGCTTATACAATAATACATAAAACAATGTTTAAAAAACCTAATTATACAAGGGTAAAAACATATAAATTCGCAATTTTAAACTCACTCGCCAGATAAAAAAAAAAACTGAATGATCTGAAATTCAGAATCAAAGGGTAACTATAACTTCAACTATTATTTAAAGTTAACAAACACGAATTTTTTACTATAGAAAATATAGAAAACAACACATTTGTTGGTATATCTTGATAAATAATTCTAATATGTTAAAAAAAAAAAAAAAAGTAGGGTACGACAAAAGAAAGAAGAAGAAAAACACGAAATGGAGGAAGAGAGACAAGTGGCAGCAATTCACGGATGCACAGAACTCAGTAAGTATTCTAATAGTACCAAACACGCACCTTTCTCATTTCACCTCCTTTTTTTTTTATTTTATAGTATTTCTAACAATTTTTTGAACTTTCAAATAAACACAGAAGCCTCCTTGCTCTTTTACTGCTTTTCTCCGTCGTCTTCCTCCTCTGCTTCGCTCTTCTCTTCTCTGTAATCGTTTTATTTTCTTCGCTTATGTTAGATCTCCCCCCGATCTCGTGATATGTTGTCTTCCGATTTCGAGTGAGTGACTAAAAATGAACAGATTTCGACTCGGCGACCTGACTTCTCGAGATCGATTTGCTTCTACTTCTCCTCAAGGTTACACTTTCTCCTCTCAATTTGATGTTCGAATTTGTCTTGGTAAATTCAGAGACATTTTTTTTTTTGGTAAAGCTTCTGAGATTTTTCTTCTGAGCAAACCAAAACATAGCATTTAGTGATGATTTTTGTTTCCTTCTTCGGGTTGTTCGAGAATCTTGTAGTGGAGCTCATCACTGCCCTAATTGGTTACTGCTACTAAATTCAAACAAATGTTTGTGTTTTTTATTTGTTGTGATAAAAATCTGGAGATAAATTACAAAACATGTTAATTTGTTTCTTGTGGAAAACTACAGTTAAAGCAGTGGGTAGAGAAGAGGAGATAGCTACTTTTTTTTTTCATAAAGTGAAGAAAGATTTCAAAAAAAAAAAGAAAAAAAAAATTCCCAGGGCAGTGTTTGTTGGGTAGTGTCATGATTTGGTTTGTTTGTTAAAATTTCAATTTTTTCAACAGAGTTAATCATTTTATATGTACATGTAATGAGTGCTTTGCTTAACCTCCTTGCTTTATTATGTTTTTATCTTCTTCTTCCCCCACTATTTGTGCTACAATTTACTCTTTTTGTCTCCCAAGTTTCGATTTTTTCTTTTATTAAAGTTTCTTCCGTTGTAAAGTCGATTGCTTTATCAAATTGAGAATCCTAAAAAGTCATTCATTTTTCAGGAAAGAAACACAGTCAGAAACTCAAATCTCCAAGGTCTTCTTCTGAATTCAACTCTCGTCTTTGCGAAGCTTTGAGTGAAAACAAGGTATATATGTTTTACTCTTTTTAAGATATCTGAGAGGAAATGTTTGGTTTCCTGTTGTTGTTTGAAAGTGACTTGTTGCTCATATTGTTGTTGCAGCAAGATTTTGCTCATCAAAGCACTGGAGTACCCATGAAAAGTTTGTTGGCACAAGAAATGTCAAAGCAAAAAGAATCTAAGAAGAGATCACCAAGCATTATAGCGAGATTGATGGGTCTCGATGTTTTGCCGCCTCAGAGTTCTTCTCATAGACAACAACACAAGTGTGTGGAGAATCAGCAAGGCAGGAGTGGTGGAGGCAGCTCTTATGATGGTTATAATAAATCTCTTAGAAGGAGCTCAAAGGGTGAGCAAAAGTTTAAAGATGTTTTCGAAGTTTTGGATGCAAAGATGACAGAGAGCAATAGAAACTTATATCATCAGGGGAGGATGAATGCTAATCTAACCCAGGCTGAGATGGCATTCATACGGCAGAAGTTCATGGAGGCTAAACGATTATCAACGGATGATAAACTTCGTCATTCTAAAGAGTTTAATGATGCGCTTGAGGCTCTAGATTCTAACAAAGACCTCTTACTTAAGTTTCTTCAGCACCCAGATTCATTATTCACAAAACATCTTCATGATCTTCAAAACATACCTCACAAGCCACACTACAGTCAAGCACCATCCTTGAACTCGCCAAACAGCCAGAGGCATGTGGAGAGTCTCAAAACTCAGAAAGATGATAGGGACTTGTTGAGGAATAGTCATCCTTCGCCTCATCGACATGGTGGTGGTGGTGGTGGTTGTGCTAGCCGTTCTCATACCAGGCATGTTTCTTATGACACGATTGACTTGCCAAATGAGGAGCTGGGAAAGAGAAGTGAGTTGCAGCCAACCAAGATTGTTGTTCTGAAACCTAACCTCGGGGAGCCACATTATGTTGGTAGAACTTTTGCATCGCCAAGCTCTTCTTCCGATGAGTTTAGAGCTGATCGTAGGCTTCCATGCAACACCAATCATGGCAGGCAGAAAAGTAATGAAGATGTCCGGCTTTCAAGACAGAATTCAAGAGATTCTAGAGAAATTGCCAAAATAATGTCTAGGCAAAGGAAGGCGAGCTGTGGCAATGGTAATGCCATGAATTTTGAGACTTCAGGATTTAGAGGATATGCAGGCGATGAAAGCTCATCAGGGAGTGACTCCGCAAGTGAGTCAGAGCTAGTGCCAGTAACTTCAGGAACAAGAACCGCCTTTAACCGTAGGAACTACCATCGATCTTTGCCTTCCAAGTCAACAACATCATCTGTCAGTAGGGAAGCTAAGAGGAGACTGTCAGAGAGATGGAAGCTGACACACAAGTTTGAGCACGAGATAGAAATTAGTAGAAGCGGCACATTAGCTGAAATGCTTGCAACTTCAGATAGGGAGGCAAGGCCAGCAAGTTTTAGTGGACTCAGTTTCGAAGATGGGATTAGTAAAAGATTTGAGAACAAAATTCAGTGGTCTGAATCACCAGAACCGGTTGGAATCAGCAGTAGGGATGGTTGGAAAGGATCCTGCTCAAGAAGTTTTGCAAAATCCAAAGCCATCATGAACCAGGAAAGCACTAGTGGTTACACTATAGTGTTGCCTAAGGGGTTGATCAAACGAGATGGATTACTGAAGGAGAATTCTTCTCATCATGGGGAGTCTTTCTTGTCATGCAAATCTAGACCTGGCAGTCACAAATCTCACTCATCATACAATAGTTCGCCAGAGGTCAACATCAGCCCAAGTTTAAACAAAGTCCTTTATATGAACGATGGGGTTTCAACAGAGAAGCTCTCTCCTTTGAAAGCACGTAGCAGTTTCTCAGTGGATGCAAATTCAGACACTGAGGATAGTTCAGCTTCTGATGATATCAAGACAGCAATGTCTTCTGAAGCTCTAGATTTGTCAACTGTCACCTCGGTAACTGACCCTGTAAGTGAGCATGATGTTTCAAGAGTATGGGTCTGTGCACTAGAGCAACGGTTTACATTTCAATCCATAAACTAGAATATACAGGTTGTTCTAATGACAGATATCTTACTGTTTACTAATGCTCTAGGATATCTCAAGGACGACAACTGAGGATGTGATTCAATCTTCGGTTCCTGAACCACAGTCTCGTGAAAGCTCAAAGGAAGGAGAACAACCAAGTCCGGTTTCAGTTCTAGAAGCTTCTTTCGACGATGATGTTTCATCAGGTTCTGAATGCTTTGAGAGTGTTAGTGCCGATCTCCAAGGTAGTCAATTATTACTTGCTAGTTCATTGATTCTTTCGTACATTAGAATATTTTTGTATCATTAAAATTGTTTACGGTGCAACTATAACCATCAATTGACAATTGGTGCTAGTCTAACTCATTGCTTTGGGTAGATCAAAGATCTGTGGGGTAACTATAAATGGTTTTGACGCGTTAACTGTTATCTCTACGTTCCAGGACTCAGGATGCAACTCCAGCTCCTCAAACTGGAGTCAGCTACTTACAATGAAGGTGGCATGCTCGTTTCGAGTGATGAAGACACGGATCAAGAGGAGTCATCCACAATAACTGATGAGACTATGATCACCCAGGAGCTCGGAGTAGAAGACTGGAAGTCTTTATACTTAGTTGATCTCCTAGCTAACTCCAGGTTCAGTGAGTTAGACCAGATCACTGTCATGTCAACACCTGTCGATCCATCCTTGTTTCAGGATCTTGAGAAGAAGTACTCCAGCGTGAATACCTCAACCCAGTTAGAAAGGAAGTTCCTTTTTGACCAGATCAGCAGAGAGCTTATGCAGATATTGAAGCAGTTTTCGGATCCACACCCTTGGGTTAAATCCACAAGGGTCTGCCGAAAATGGGATACAAACAGGATACAAGAGACTCTGCGTGATTTAGTCACAAGGAAAGACGAGAAATCAAGCAAAGATGATGTGGAGGAGGAGTTGCAGTGGCTGAGCTTAGAAGATGATATTGAAATCATAGGTAGAGAGATTGAAGAAATGCTGACAGATGAACTCATAACAGAGCTTGTGGTAGGTGCAATCTTCTAGAAAGTTAAATAATAATAATATCTATATTACATAGTTTTAAGAAAGAAAAAACAGGATAATGCATATATGTAATGAAAATTTTCATCATAAAGAAGCATGTGTCCCTGTAATGACAGTTTCATCATAAAAGTAGGAAAGTCTCAACATTTTACATTGATCTGATTCAAACAAATGAGAGGAAGACAATACAGATACACAAAATTGTGTTCTTTTAGATTACCGGATTATGCTGTTGGGAGTGATGATTGAGGTGGAGTCCAAAATTGGGCATTTTTGACCTTTGAGAGGCAACCCAATACTTCCAAGGGAGTGATGTCTCCAGTCACAGTTACCTTCTTTGAAGCAAAATCTATGTTGAAGGATGTCACACCTATTTGTTGCCAAAACCATTATAATGAGCTTCATTCAACCCATATACAAATGATACATAACAAACTGGTTCAAAAAGGATAAATATTTCTCAATTTCTCAATCAATTCAAGCTATTTCAAGCTAGAGCTAAATCAAAACAAAGTAATTTTGAATGAATCAAATCCAAAATATACACGGATAATGGAAATTTTGGATTAGAGTATCCGCAACCCAAATTATCCTTTTTATATTACATTATATTAATATCATATTTAATATGTTCAGGATCATGTAAATAATATTATTTTTTACAAAAGAATAAATATAAAAGAAATTTCTAAATATGATATAAAAGCAATTTTACAAAAGAATAAATATAAAAGAAATTTCTAAATATGATATAAAAGCAATTTTACAAAAGAATAAATCATATAAGATACACGTATAGCCGAGATGTTTGGGTCGAGTGCGGACAGTGACAATGCATTAACTCTTTTGGGTTACAAGTTTCGTATCCACTCGTGTCCTGCCTTAACCTTCTATTAATACCAAAAAAATCTTAGAGAACCAAAAATATGTGTCTACAAAACTTGCTCATAGTTTAATAATTTGATGTATTATACCATAAAGTAAAATATGAAAACTTGTTGAACGTAAATACTGTAACAAAAGAGGGTGAAACAGTGAAAAGTGAAAACAGAGGATTCACCTTGCATTCTGGATAGATGTTTCTTCACTTTGCCTTCACAGCCTCTGCAGTGACAGTGAAGAGACACTCTAAGAACAACCACCTGCAGTTCAGATAACGAAAGAAAAATCACCCTCCAATCTCTCTTTTATTTACATTCATGCCACTCATGTACGGTAAAACGACAACTTTACTTACCTGGTCTGAACCTGAACCAGAAGACTTCTTCTTCTCTTCTACGGCACCAGAAGAGCCTCTTTTTGGCCCAGAAGCTTCACCCTCCTCCGTTACAACAGTCTCCTGACCCGTCGACCCGGTTAAAGAAACCGGGTCGGATCCTAAAAGATACCTTGTAGAACCGGGAGGAGTTTTGGGTGTGGCAGCAACACAGCCAAAACTCTTCCTCGCTAAGCTAACATCACTGCTGATTAGCTTCAATAACGACCCTGAATTGCTCCTCCTTCCTTTATCCACCTGAACACTCTTCCCGTCCCCGGAGGAGGAGGAGGGTATCCTCGTAATTTTCGAAAGCTGACGGTACGGAGCAACGTAATCGTCCCCGGAGGAACAAGGTGCCGTGAAAGATCTCCTGCCATCTTTGATTATCGGGTTATGACGGTCGATGGCTCGAGCCGTGATGGTTCGTTCGTCGTTAGCCGTAGCCGTCGATGCTTGCGATGCACAATAAAACATATTGGCTTTCATGTTTTATGGCAAAAACAAAAGCTCATAAAATATATACAAAGAGAGAGTCACGTATACACGTTACATATGTATCTCTATGTGTAATTGAAAATGCGTCAGTGTGTCACATGAGTGTGTTAGTGTGGTAAGGTCAGTTGAGCAGAAACGCTCTTGTATTGTCCACATAAACGTATTAGAAGTTGAGATGTCACTATTGGATATTAATGTACAACATTACATTATTCTCTTGGATATATTCAAATATTGCGTACTGAATTCGACCGATCAGTTTCTGTTTAATCAAATGGGTAAAAGAGAGACTTTAACTACACGTTTTTATATTAACTAAGAAGTGGAATAAATATAAAAATTTATTACTGTACGTATAAAGCGATTGATTCCTTATATCTCATGTTCTAACAGACTGATTCGCTCTATCCAACAAAACCAGAAGCGGAAACAGAAATGCCCACAACTAATTTTTCAGCTGCCATTTGCATAAATGCCTCGATTGATTCAAAAACAAATAAATGTATATTTCTATTTTTCCATATTTTTAATTTGAAAGATTTAGTAGAATGCAAAGGCAAGCAATAAATACGTATAATTAGAAAGCTTTCTTTTCGTTCAAGATAGTACAAAACTTTTGGAAACATTAGAAACAAATTGATGATAAATACAAACGCAAACAAACAGATGAGACATACTTCAGTATTTAGCACAAGAAGGGTCCATGTAGTTTGTGAAATATGGGTCCATCAGATATCTTTTTAAAATGTTCCGAAAAGCTAAGTTTTGTATAAACCGAGAGGGTAATACATAGATAATGTGAAGAGTAGAAAGGCTAATCTTTGTATGAACCGAGAGAAATATATCAATCTTCCACTAAAATTGAGCCCACTGGTGATTGGCCCAAATATCAAAATCCGTTGTTAAGACAAATATTAGCTAATAAGTGTCTTGAAGAGAGAACAAAAAAAAAAAAACAGAGTAAACAAAAAGACTTAGCAGAGCTCTTGTAAAAGAGACTATACATATATCAAATCATGGCAGAAGAAGAATCTCTGTGTGACTTAAAGACCTTTGCCTTCGTCTTCATTCAAGATTCGGTTACGGAAGTCACTGACCATGCGAGGCAGACCTTCCCGAAGAGAGATCTTTGGTTCCCAGTTCAACAATTCCTTTGCTTTGCTTATGTCTGGTTTCCTCTTGTGGGGATCATCCGCTGTGTTCGGTTTGAACTCTATGGTCGCGCTTGGGTCGATCACCTCCTTAACCACCTGCACACAAAGTTCCCATTTCATACACGGAATTGAGCGTTTCTTAATATATATGATAGTAAGATCCCAACAAACAAACTGAGTTACTTTGTAAGAACATCTCAAATGCTAATGCAGTTTTCTAAGGCTGGACATAAAAACCGAACCTAACCAAATTGGAAGTTAAATGACCAGGCCTAAATTTTCCCATTTGGGTTTCATTTCTCTTTTTGCAGGGAAGAAAAAGAAGATAGCAAAAGCAATGCAGACCTCTGCAAGCTCGAGCATTGTGAATTCTCCTGGGTTACCAAGATTGAAGGGTCCTACGTGATCGTTTTCCATTAAAGCTACAAGTCCCTCCACCTACAAAGAGAGATCTTAGTTAAATATTCTGGCAATAGATCTTTTTCACTGCTAAGGAAATGAATCATACAGCAGAATGGATTGAAACAGAGGTTGTTACGTACCAAGTCAGAAACATATTGAAAGCTTCGAGTTTGCTTTCCATCACCATAAACAGTCATTGGGTGTTTGCGGATTGTCTGCATAGATATAAACCATAGTTCTGTTAGACTGTTATAAAAAGGCTTCATAGGAAAATAGTTGTATTTATGTTCTGATGCAAGAGCTAAACCTGGGCGACAAAGTTACTAACAACACGCCCATCATCGAGGCACATTCTGGGTCCATAGGTGTTGAATATACGAGCAATTCTAACCTGAAATTTTCAAAAGTAATCAGAAACCACTCATATATCCGTGATTTGGACAAATAGTCATCACTTATCATTTCTGAACATTCCAACATTCAAAACAAAAAGAAAAAACAACAACATCAAAATGTAAACATCTTGATAAACAGCAGGGAGATGATTTGGAAACTAATGTATACAAAATTCCATGTGTGAATGAATATGAGTTGCAAATTGTATATTTTCTCCATCAACTGAGCTAAGAGCTTGCAATATACAATTCATGCGATGATTATCAGAATTTACCTCCACACCTGCCCCTCGGTGATAATCCATGGCCAGGGTTTCTGCCGTACGCTTTCCTTCATCATAGCAACTCCTCTCACCTTTAGAAAGATATCAGCAATTAGTGATCAACCTCTAGTTTATATATCTCATGAACTCAGGAGCAAATACAGAATTTTCCAGCCCACCGATTGGGTTCACGTTTCCCCAATAAGTCTCTTTCTGTGGATGCTCAAGGGGATCTCCATAGACTTCACTTGTGCTGGTGAGCAAAAACCTTGCTCCAACTCTCTTTGCAAGACCCAACATATTGAGAGTGCCCATTACATTTGTCTTGTAAAACTATAGTTAAGGATCTGCCAATATCCTCATATCACCACAGAGAAACACACATTCCCAATAGAAGAATGTCGTCACGAATCATCACAATAATTGTAAGAGAATCTAATTGCTTATAACGGTGATCAGAATGCTAATGTTGCTTAAGTTGAAACAGTGGATTGAAATCAGAACTGGCAAATTACGATCCGCAGCAGCGAAACGATGCAGAATATAAAAGTAATCAAAAGGATATGATAGTCTTCACTGGATTATACTTGTAATGAACAGGCGATGCAGGGCAAGCCAAATGGTAAATCTGATCCACCTCAAGGAGGATTGGCTCAACCACATCGTGTCGAATAAGCTCAAACCTAGGATTCGAGAATAGATGAACCAAATTCTCCTTCCTACCAGTGAAGAAGTTATCAATCACGATCACTTCATCTCCCCTCCCGAGAAGCTTATCAACGAGATGGCTACCGACGAATCCAGC
This sequence comes from Crucihimalaya himalaica, assembly GCA_004349715.1. Lineage (NCBI taxonomy): Eukaryota > Viridiplantae > Streptophyta > Magnoliopsida > Brassicales > Brassicaceae > Crucihimalaya > Crucihimalaya himalaica. The sequence goes on along the minus strand of SMJT01000010.1, from coordinate 2,477,813 downwards.
TCCACCGGTGACAACGATCCTCCGTCTCTTCCGTCCAATACCAACGGGAACACGACCGGTTTTACCTCCACCGCCGCCGTAATTAAATGTCATCCTGGAAGGCGGGGAATCGCTGACGGCGTAAGAAACAGATCTGGTGATTAGCGAGGTAGACTCAGCGGCGCCTAAACGGGAAAGAGAAGGCTGGAGGATGAAGAAAGTGGATCCGATCAAGATCCCGACGAGGATGAAAAGTAGTCGTTGTTCACGGAGGAGGTAGTGAAGCGATCTGGGAAGAGATCTGGGATGCTTTAAGGTCTTGGGAGAGTAAGGACTAGATTGGCTCATGGGAATCGTTTCTTCGTCACGCTTCGAGCTCATTTGCTTGTGAAGCTGCTTCATCTTCCTCCGATTAGAGCTCGTCGCCGGTGAAAATGAGATCTCAGAAGTGCCGTGAGAGAAGCTTCGGATCTGGACAGATTCAACCGTTTGAGAAGAATAAGATCGATGGTGATGATGCGAAAGTAGTTACACGGCGAAATATTTCGCTCTCTTTTTTTTTTTCTTTCTTATATTTTAGGTAGAGCAATATATATATATATATATATGTTTCGCTTCTAAATGTGGTTATCTTCTTTTTCTTTTTCGTCAAATGAATTAAATAAATATATACACATTATTATGGCTCTAAATGATACAATACTATATATATATATATATACTAGATTAAATCCTGCGTATACGCGAGATTACAATCTAATATTTTTAAATTTGTGAAAGAAAACAAAATAGAAAATTTAAAAAATAGAACTAAATCACCGGTAAAAATAAATATATAATAAAATATTAAAAACGCCTATCTAAAATTATTCACCAATAAAAAATTTAATAAAATTACAATTATTTATTTATTTTGATTATATATATGAATAAAATTTATTTATTTTAATCATATTTGATGTTTTTATTCTTTTTCAAATCGATATAAAAATATATTAGTATTTTCATTTTGAATTTATTTGCTCATAAATTAATAACTAATCGAGATTAAAGAAAAATTTAATAACCATAAGAATATATAAATAAAACTTTTATGACAACCACATATTTATAAATTAAAATAACTTTTAAAATATTAAAAAGAATAGATGTTTTAATCATAGAATGAAGTTGAATCTTGGATGATGTTTTTGAAGAAAGTGTTTTGTTTGTTGAGAAAATATGAGACTATTTATTTATTTATATAGATTTTAATATTTACAAATATTTTTTTTAATTAGAATTTTTCTTAATTATAGAAATTTATTCTTTTTAAAAATTAGTAGTTTGTGTAATTTTTTTATCGAATTTTTATTTTCTGAATAATGGTAGTTAATTATCTTTTTCTATAGTTTTCTTATAGTAATATTTGATTTTTTTTTCAACTTTGAGACTTGTCGAAATCTTTAACTGATAAACATGACACTTGTCGTGATCTCGTGAATTACTAACTTTGAAACTATATTTTATATAATAAGATGTATTTTATATAATAAGATATGAAACTATTTATTTATTTATATAGATTTCAATATTTATAAATCTTATTATATAAAGTACAGTTTTTAAAGTTAGTAACTCACAAGATCACGACACGTGTCATGTTTATCAGCTTAAGATTTTGACACGTGTCAAAGTTGAAAAAATGTCAAATATTACTATAAAAAAACTATACAAAAATATAATTAAATACTATTATTCAGAAAATAGAAATTCTATAAATAAATTACACAAACTACTAATTCTTATATATATATATATATATATATTTACACATTTTTGTTATTGTTTGAACTCCATAGTACTTCTTTCGCAATTTTTCCGTAATTATTCGGAACCTATATCATTCTTGTGAAGGGATCATTAATCGTGATTTGCGTTTGATTTGAATATAAGGGATTAAGTGATGAAATATATCGACGACAAAAAAAAAGGTGATGAAATGAAACATATTCAAAAGCACCAAAACTTCAAGCAAATTTGTAAATACAACTCCTTATAAATATATAGGCTGGATGGCCCAATAGAGGCCCATTAGAGTTAATTTGGGTGAATCAAATGTGAAATTTTTTAAGTCCATACAGAAAACAGTTATATGTCAAAGAGATGATAAGCTCTCATGCTTACTAACATACTACAATACCATGAAACGTAAGGCTATGTCATAGTCTCATAGAGATGATAAGCTCCCATGCTACTAGCCTACTACGATACCATAAAACACAAGGCTATCAATACTGGACAAAGATTACAGTTTTCACATTCGAGTTTATAACACTCATTGCATCCTCCTAACATCCATCTAAAGGTGTAAATCAATCAGTGAGTAACATTTTTCATTTATTGGGTGTGGTAACTTCGTCCTTGATTGAATATTGTTTCTCAATTTCCTCAAAGCGTCCATTTGAAAACATGTTCAAACTTTACCTTAGAGCATACAAGAAACAATTCCGTTGTAAATCATAAGATCCATTGGACAAAACAATAACTTAAAAAAACTTTCTCCGGAGCAAAACATCAAGTAAAGAACGTTTCCATTTGAATTGTCAAGATGAGATCGAATATTTAACCTCGTTGAACTGCAGTCTGCAGTGCATCGTTCACGACAAAACAGTTGCATATAGTCTCATACTCATATCATTCATAATGATACCCTTAACAAGCTATGATAGATATCTAGATATGTATGTAGCAAAAACAATTTCTGATCTATATATTTTTCTCGTCTGATGTACAAATTTTAGAATTGAACAAAATGTCAAATTTGAGGGAATCGATTCCTTAATTCTAGTCCTGCCTGACAAATCTCACAATTTTGTTTTATATATAGTTTTTCCGATAATGATCAAAAAGTTTGATTTTAATATTGAGAAATTTTGCAAAATATCCTCTACCAAGCACAAAGTTCCAAAGCAAACTTTTCAGAGAAAAAGTCTTACTAAACTAAACAGCTTTATTTTAAAACCAAAGTAATCTTAACTCATATTTTATGTGAATAAGCACTAGTTAATTGTACATTCCATAATTTATGTCTTCCATTCCTTCAATTTGATAGAGACAAGCCTCATGTAAATCACACATGAGTCTACTATTTCTAGTTTTCTTTGAGAATTCTTGGAAGAATGGGTTCTGGAAAGTAAAATAATCAACAAAACAGATATAACAGCCACACCAAACTCCCATATGCCTAATTCTAACATGGCACGTTAAGCTTTTTATTACATATTCCTAATGACAATTTTTGTTGGGTTTTCGTGTGTACAAAAAAATATTAGCCTAACTTCTTCACGTTTTGATGCCATAATTTTCACATTCATTTCCTTTTTTTGTTACACCAATCCTCAAATATTTATGACTTTTTATTTTTTTTATCGCACCCAATATTTAATTACTTCCCTTGTATTTTTTTATATAGGAGTGTGTTCATGATCAAACTTATATAAAAAAATACTTTAAAGATTACACGCCATTAACTCTCATAGTGGCATGCCTTTCTCTAATCTAGTATTGTAACAAGCCAAAAATCCTAATTATGAGAAAATCTTAGGTATTTGATGATAGCTAACTGCAAAACTTTAACTAATAACCGCTTAATAAATGTTCAACATGTTGGATGAATTTAGTTTTCGTATCATGCTTTAGTTTTTATTTTTATTCATTTACCTTACGAAGATAAAAATTCACTGATTCAAAAAGCTAAAAGTCCAACCGCCAAACAAATATATTGTGCACGCACAGAAGAACAAAGTCTTACAACTTGTTAAAAACAACTCTAAAAGAGCCTGTGAGTGAATATAGAGAACTCGTGATTATAATAAAACCAAAGATTAAGAAATATATCGATAATTACAAGAAGACATTACATTCCTGACATGTCACATATGCTATACTTTTTTACCCTCTTTTTCTCATTGCAGTTCCATAAAATCCTTAAATGCAGATGAAATAAAGTATAAACACGCAATTCCTTGGAGTACAAATCTTCTACTATGAAAGCCAACAATCTCAAATAGGATCTTTTTACAGAATACTTAAAGTCCCAAGAATAATTCATACATAGATGGAAAACTATGTATGGATTTGCCCAACTCCTCACCTACTCTTAACTTCAATTTTATATATATAGATACTATGTATGTATGTATATATTAAAAGCTACAAAACCCAAAAGAACTCAATGTTAGATACTTAGAGATCACCAAACTAATTGACAAATTTCTCTCTCATTCTCCCATCCAAAAGTTCCTATAAAGTCGATCAAAATTGTTCTGTGGGTTAGAGCTTTAGACACATTACCTGAGGCCAAAAAAAAACATTAACCAGACAGTAATCTACATGATGTCTGGTTTGCTCGGTAAATTATCTCCAGCTAGACCGGTCAATGGCGATGGCCTCCCTCTGTTTTACAATATTCACAGGTCAGTGGAGCTTCAGAGATGTCAGAGAGACACAGCACGAGTGTCTGTCACACTAGCAGAACTTCTCATGAGTGTTGAAGATGAGAGTAATGACCAGAGTCGGGTTATGGATGTTGCGGTTGCTTCCAATTTCTGGGCCTCAGTTCCGTCTTCTTGTGTGCCTTCTTCTTCTCCGTTTGTTCTTTCCTTCAGAGACTTGACTTACAGCGTGAAGATCCAGAAGAAGTTTAAGCCCTTTCCTTGTTGCGGGAATTCGCCTTTTGATGGTAATGATATGGAGATGAATACTAAGGTGCTGCTGAATGGTATCTCTGGTGAAGCCCGGGAAGGAGAGATGATGGCCGTTCTTGGAGCAAGCGGGTCAGGAAAATCGACGCTTATCGATGCATTAGCCAACCGGATTGCAAAAGAGAGCCTACGCGGTGCTATAACTTTAAACGGGGAAGTTCTTGAATCCAGCCTGCACAAAGTTATATCGGCTTATGTGATGCAAGACGATCTTCTCTTCCCCATGCTCACTGTGGAAGAAACTTTGATGTTTTCTGCGGAGTTCAGGCTTCCAAGTTCGCTTTCTAAGAAGAAGAAGAAGGCACGGGTTCAAGCTCTGATTGACCAGCTCGGCCTAAGGAGCGCTGCGAAAACCGTGATCGGTGATGAGGGACACAGAGGTGTGTCCGGAGGAGAAAGGAGACGGGTCTCAATTGGAACTGATATAATCCATGATCCAATAATCCTCTTTCTCGATGAGCCAACCTCTGGTCTCGACTCTACCAGTGCCTACATGGTTGTCAAAGTGCTTCAGAGAATCGCACAAAGCGGCAGCATAGTTATCATGTCGATCCATCAGCCGAGTTACAGAATCTTGGGCTTGCTCGATAAATTAATCTTCCTATCTAGGGGAAACACAGTTTACAGTGGCTCCCCAACACATCTCCCTCGGTTCTTCTCGGAATTCGGTCACCCAATTCCTGAAAACGAGAACAAGCCGGAATTCGCACTCGATCTTATCCGCGAGCTGGAAGATTCGCCAGAAGGAACCAAAACCTTAGTCGAGTTCCACAAGCAATGGCGAGCCAAGCAGACCTCAAGCCAGAGCAGAAGAAGCACCAATGTATCTCTCAGAGATGCAATCACCGCAAGTATCTCCAGAGGCAAACTTGTCTCCGGGGCAACAAACCTAAAATCCTCATTTCAAACCTTTGCAAACCCAATCTGGACCGAAATGCTTGTAATTGGCAAACGATCAATACTAAACTCAAGTAGACAACCCGAACTTTTCGGAATCCGCCTAGGAGCTGTTCTAGTTACCGGAATCATCCTAGCCACAATATTCTGGAAACTAGACAATTCACCAAGAGGTATACAAGAACGCTTAGGGTTCTTCGCATTCGCAATGTCCACAACATTCTATACCTGTGCAGAAGCAATACCAGTCTTTCTACAAGAACGTTACATATTCATGAGAGAAACAGCTTACAACGCTTACCGACGATCATCATACGTCCTCGCTCATACAATAATCTCAATTCCTGCTCTAATAATCTTATCCGCAGCCTTCGCCGCCACAACATTCTGGGCCGTAGGTCTCGCCGGAGGTTCCGAGGGATTCTTCTTCTTCTTCTTCACAATCCTCACAGCATTTTGGGCCGGAAGCTCCTTCGTGACGTTCTTATCCGGCGTAGTCTCGCACGTGATGATCGGATTCACGGTGGTCGTAGCAATCCTCGCTTATTTCCTCCTCTTCTCCGGATTCTTCATCTCCAGAGATCGTATCCCTCTCTACTGGATCTGGTTCCACTACCTCTCCCTAGTGAAATACCCTTACGAAGGTGTTCTACAGAACGAATTCGAAGATCCGACGAAATGCTTCGTCCGCGGGATCCAAATGTTCGATAATTCGCCGCTGGGACAAGTTCCGGCCGCCGTGAAAATCAGCCTCCTGAAAAGCATGAGCGGCGTTTTAGGGATCAATGTGACGGCGGAGACGTGCGTTACGACGGGGATCGACATACTGAAACAGCAAGGAATCACAGAAATCAGCAAATGGAGTTGCTTGTGGATCACTGTAGCTTGGGGATTCTTCTTTAGAGTCCTCTTTTACTTCACACTCTTGATCGGAAGCAAGAACAAGCGTCGCTGATTTTACACTAGTTAAAGATTAGAGTAACTAATGATGATGTACTTATGTTGATTAATACAAAAATTACATATTTTTAAGTAACTCTATAATGGGCTTGGGTATGTTAATATTGGGCCCAATAAAATATACGAATCATCTCAATGACGCGTGCAGTTTCTATATCGGGTACATCGACGTTTATCTCGCTGTTAAATCTAAACCGTTGATTGAAACAGCTACCAACGAATCGCTACCGTTGAATCTCGTCGGCTTCCAAGTTATAAGATAGGGGTTGAAGCTTATAGCAGTATTATTATTATCCGCGGTTCACACTTCCTTCGTTTCGAAACTATTAGGGTTACTCCATTTCGCACTCTCCTTCTTTTGCCTCCGTCTCCGTCTCTAGGTATGAAAAATCTGTGTAATTGGATATTTTTGGTTCTGATTTATTGTGACTCGCTCTGTAGATTGGGATTTCATTTGGTTTTGTGCTTCTCTTCTTTTGATTTCTTCCATAGGTTTCTTCTGCGTATCTGATTAGGGATTTATATTCTGTTCTTCTTTTCGCCTCTGAATTTGTTCATCTTTCGGGATTTATTGTTTTGATGATAAAGCTTTGATTTTCACATGGGCTTCTTCGAATAGGTCTGAGTTAGTGTTATAGCTCTCTTATATAAACTTAAGAAAGCTAGCGTGATTCTTCTTGTGATTTGTATTGATATGTACATATGCGCCTTATAGATTATGCTGAAAATTTTGCAGCTTGACAATGCCTCGCTACGATGATCGCTATGGAAACACTCGCCTCTATGTTGGCCGTTTATCATCTAGAACTCGTACCAGAGATCTTGAACGTCTGTTTAGCAGATACGGAAGGTAAAGGATCGTTTTTTTTTGTCTTGATTGAACTATTTTGATTTTTGTTTCTTGGGGAGATAAATGTTTCATTTCATTTATTTTTGTTCTTTGATATGAAACTGGATGATTCCGGGGGATATATTTCAGGGGATAGAATTAAAGGAGATAATTTAACTTCTAACTTTGCAGTGGTTCATGCGGGAAAATTCTGGATCTAGGTTTAGTGTTCTTTTTTTTTTTAACTTGAATGATCTTGTTGAAGGTTTATGGGGTTTGCCTAACCTGGAGATGTTTGATGAATGGGTGGACTTGGTGTAATTGGTGGAAATTCTCGTCTGGTGTATAGAGGGTGCATCGGCGATTTTGTTTGTTGATTTATTGCATGTTTTTAATGGAAATGGCCTTCTCAAAAATGGTGTTTGGAAGTACCTTTAGTAATGATGGCCTTGATTTTCTGGCAACAATTTCCGCAGAGTACGAGATGTGGATATGAAGCGAGATTATGCCTTTGTTGTAAGTTTGATAATATATATTTCTTTTTGTACAAGGGTTTGATTTCTCAAGTTAGATATGCACACAAATATTTATATACTATGCATCTATCATTGGCCCTCACATTTTGAGAACAGGAATTTAGTGATCCTCGTGATGCTGATGACGCAAGATATTACTTGGATGGTCGTGATTTTGATGGAAGTCGCATCACTGTGGAGGCTTCAAGAGGGGTTAGTTATTTGTGTGTCCTTTTACTATTGATTCCTCCATTGGTTTGGTGATTTGGATGAATAATTACTGATATCTTGTCAACCTCTTGAATTTATGATAGGCGCCTCGTGGTTCTCGGGATAATGGTAGCAGAGGCCCACCTCCTGGTTCTGGGCGCTGTTTTAACTGTGGTGTTGATGGTCATTGGGCCCGAGACTGCACAGCTGGAGACTGGAAGAATAAATGCTACCGCTGTGGAGAAAGAGGACACATTGAGAGAAACTGCAAAAACAGTCCTAGTCCAAAGAAGGCCAGGTACCTTAATCTTTGAATCCTTGTTTTTGCAAAGTTTCTTCTATCCTTTAAGCTTCTTCTCATATCTGTTTTGGACTTTAACTCTCCAGGCAGGGTGGAAGCTATTCCAGGTCACCAGTGAAATCTCGCTCCCCTCGTCGCCGAAGGAGCCCAAGTCGCAGCCGTAGTTACAGTCGAGGTCGCAGCTACAGGTTAGTGGTAAATTTGGACTTCTGGAAAATTGTGTTATAAATGTAAATACGGAATACAAACAGGAAGCCAAAAAGCTTGCCGAGAAAATAATATTTGTGTGAGTAAAAAAAGATTGTTTTTTCCTGGAATTGTGTTAGTTTGACCTTTAAGTATGCTTGTAGACAACTATTTTCCCTAGCATTGTAGAAATGATTCTTACTTTGTTGGCTATTAGTAAGCTAGACGTTCTGATGTTGACAATGCTAATTCTATACTATTTTTGGCTTATGCCCTTTGGTTGACTCTTTTTTCTCTTACATCAGTCGATCGCGATCCCCAGTGAGAAGAGAGAGAAGCGTGGAGGACAGATCACGCAGTCCCAAGGCAATGGAGCGATCTGTATCTCCCAAAGGCAGGGACCAAAGCCTCAGTCCTGATCGAAGAGTGATAGATGCGAGCCCGAAGCGTGGATCAGACTATGATGTTAGCCCAAAAGAGAATGGTAATGGCAGGAACTCTGTGAGTCCCACTGTTGGAGGTGATGAAAGTCCTGTTGGACTTAATGGTCAAGACAGGAGTCCCATTGATGATGAGGCTGAGCTTAACCGCCCTTCCCTTAAAGGCAGTGAGTCACCTTGATGGCTTACAGGTTACAGCCAAATATGTAGCATTGTGTACTGATGGATGTTGTTTCCTTTCCCTTGCGTTCTGCTTGATACATTCCTTTTCGTTGCGTGACAATTATGCTTGGATCTGCTTTCTTTGATGACTCTTTTAGTTTGTTTTCAGACAACTCTCAAACCCTGCTATATTACTTTTCAGAAATTTGTTTGGTAATAAACAAAAATTTATGAAGTTCTCGTTTGTGGCTTTTGTAAGAATAAAACACCTCCGTGTTTTCATTTTTTTGCTACAGTGATGTTAATGATTAGCAAAATATATTGTGAAAAGAAAAAAAGATCCAACGATGGCAGTCTAATTCTTTTAGCCTCCTTAATTGCCAAACGTTTATAACAAGATATAACAACTTTGTCTTTGGATGAAGCAAATGCTACTATGTATCATTGTATCCTTTCTCCTCTCTATTTTTGCCAAAAAACAAAAACTGCTTGTGACGTTGATCAAGAAGTTCTGTATGTATGTACATAGAGGTGACTTTGAGTTACTACGACACACTGACGTGAGCTTCATAGGGTATTTTCAAGGCCAAGTTCGTCCTCAATTTCGTCACCATCTTCGAACAGCTTGAGAAACCGGGCCTGCTCTTGTTGCCGTTTCTTCTTCCTCCAATACTTATAACCTACTAAAAGTCCCACCGCAACTACACCTAACACGAGTACTACAATCAGTACCACAATTGCAGGATGCATTCCACCCTTTTCTTCTTCCTTCTCATTGCCCGATTCTTTCTTCGAACCTGCAAAAAGAAAAAGCATGCATATGATATTCCTCATCACAGAGACAGAATCAAACTGAAGCTACAACCAACAATATTCATGAAATGAATGACCCTAAAGCTCAAGATGTTTTGCTTGGTAACTCACCAGCTCCGACTTGTGAGCATCCATGGCAGAGGAAAGTAGCATTAAATTCTTTCTCCTTGATGCGCTTGTAGCTACCCTCCACTGTGAAATCAGAAGGACAAAGCTCCCATTCGTCAAATGTATCATACTTAAGGGTATCATCCTCATAGATTCCGCATCTCTTGCATTTTGTTCCTTTAAGCTCGGTTAGAGGCTGAAAATATCGAAAATAAAACAGAACATAGAGCTCAAAAGACAGTGATGATAATAATAATCTTCAACATAAGACAACCCACTTGTTTGCCTGTTAACAAGATTTCACAGATGAAGAAACCCTTCTATCTAGTATTTCGATCTAATCACTCTAATCAAAGGCAATCTTGATATCCAAATTCTGAAGCAGACTCAGCAATCAAAAACTATGTCTCTACCACAATCCCAAAGAGAGCTCTTTTTGTCTTGGTTTCAGATCAGACAAAACCCAACAATATCTAAATTCTAGCTAGGGCTATGAAATTCAATCAACATAAATCAAAACCAAATCATCAAGAAACCAGCTCTAATCTCACGATTGATCTACATATCGAGAAAAAAAGAGACAAACCTGCCAAGATTCTTCACCATTAAAAGAATAAGTCACATTGGTTGTCTTCACATCAGGGAACACCGTCTTGTTCTCTCCTTTACATTGGAAATAGACTGTAGGCTTAGTCGAGAACCAATCGTGAGTCGTGAAAATCCGAATCGAGTCTAATGTAACTTCTTGTGTTAGTATTGTTCCTGTACGAATCAAAACAATTTATCACCTATTACAACATGGAATCTAAAATCACTCATCCTCAAAAACTAAAAGGACGAAATCAGATTGATTTTTGTTTTGTTTACCAGGGAACGAGCTGAAGAAGATAAAACAGAATATGAAACAGCGAAAATCCCAAAAAGCTGGTGAAATTCGGATTGACATCGCGATTCCTTATCGAATCGCTCGATCAAATCCGATCAAAGGATGCAGATCACGCAATGTTGAATCTCGTCGGAGTTTTGGCTATGGCGTTTGAGAAAAGCGTACCGCCTTCGTATAGGGAAGAAATGAACAAACCGAGCCTCTTCCGTTGACCGCTTTGGTTTTCTGATTTATATTATTAAAATCAATTTTTAAGAACGGTTCTTAGTTTTTTTTTTTTTTTAGTTAAATCATATTATATTCTAAGAAACCTATCAAGAGCCTCCGTTGACGATGCTCTCAGAAACGGTTCTTAAGACCGATTCTTCACTGCTTGTCTCTTCCAAATTCGATTCAGGAGAAGAGTAGTGAAGCATCTTTTCGTAACACCGCAAGATCTTTTTCTGAGTTTCCAGACAAACCAAAAAGAAGAAGAATAAAAAGAAGCAGAGAAATTTCAAGTTTCAAACTTGGGTTAGTGAAATCTCAAATCTTAGCTATTCAATTTCGTTTATCTTCCCTTTGTTTAAAATTGATTTCGTTTTCTTTTGATCTCATCTCTTGAATCAATATTGACCCTTCTCATCTTAATCTCCTTCACGTTTCGGAAGTTTTCGATCTGTTCTGCAGATTTTGCTTTTATGTATTTGTTCGTGAATTTTATTAATCGCCTTCTCTGTAATAGTTTTTTTCTTTCTTTCTTTTTTTGTTGTTGTGGTTTAATCGAATCTGTTGGAATATGTTTCTAAACATGAGTCAAGACAATATGTGAAGCTGAGATCAGATTTGTGTGGTATTATGTTCCAAAAGCTGGTTAACAAAAACAGATGCTGTTTTAAATTAATACCCATGAGAAAGTAAAAAATCCAATAAAGAAGATATACAGATTTGTCGTTGCCATTTCTCTGTGAATCCTCGTTAACGATGGTGCTTGCTATTTGCAGATATTCGTCAGCTAAATCGAGCTTGTCTTGTTTGTTGAAAGATCGAAACTTTTTGGTTAGTTTTTGCTCTTTGGCGGAAGAAGATGACTATGGGAGAGGAACATCCGAGAAAGCGGTCTCGACAACATTTTTGAAGCGGAGGTGAGACACATATCGTTGTTGGAATCCCCTTAATGTGAAACGTCAAAGTTGTATTTCAGCAGGGAAGAGATTGAGCGTTTCTCTCCATCCAGAAAAGATGGGATTGACCTGGTGAATGAGTCGTTTTTACGGTCTTCGTATAGCACCTTCCTGCAAAGACTTGGCATGAAGCTTCATGTGTAAGCTCACAATAGTTATCTTTGTTATTTCATTTGCTGGGAAGTAGTGTTTGTTCTTTGGTTTTGCTTGCCTCATGGAGTATACTTAATACCTCTTCTTATCTTTTGATATTTCTTGGTACTTGTTTTTAGCTAAAGAGGGTGCTTAATGCATGACAATGGCTAGCCTAACTCTTGAATTTTGTCGTAGGGCCACTGTGGGAGGTGGTCTGGAGGTTCTCGAACTATATAGTTTCTACATTTATATCTCGTGAATGGAGAATTATGTAATAATAGTCAAAATTTGGTGTTCATGCATCATATATTGACACACTTCTCATCGGCAATGGGAGGCTTGCATCTGTTGTGAATTTGCATGGGAGCTGTTCACCTGTTTAGACATGCCCTTGTGATATATGTTTCTGTATTTGTATTCTCTGCTGGGTTATCAAAACCCTCAGCTGATGTTCCTACCATTACCAAATACCAACTGATGTTCTTAGTTTTCTGAGCAAGTGCACTTCCTCCAGCCCACTATTTTTGAATCATCTATCATAGGTACTGGTGTTTTTCGTTCTTTGCATTAATCACAAGTGTCTGACTCTATTTACAAAAAAAAAAAAAAAAAAATTTAAGAACCCCATTAGGGGGTTCTTACCATTGTAGGACAAAATATTAAAGTTTTTTAACAAAGTTTCTTAATCCTAATTAATTAATAAAATATTAGTTAAGAAACCCACTAAGGTTCCTACCATTGATAATGTTCTAAGCTTCTAAAACTAATTAGCCACGTGTTAGTTAATTTAACAAATTAAATTTCCAGATAAGAGACTAACAATACATTACAAAATATTGTACATTTTATAAAAACAAAGGGGAGAAAAGAGAAATCGTCTTGTTGCTCTCTTTTTCTCTACTATTGCCGCCGCCTCACTTTGTTTCAGATTTTGGCGTCCTCCTATATCCCTTTTGTATCCTTTTGCTGTGTTTTTTGCTCTCTTGTAATTACATATGCTGCAATTGTTGTTCTTATTTGTATTTCTAGCATTGCACATTGCTGCTATCAATATAGGGACCCTTTTAAAAGATCTTTTTTTCAAATAATAATAATAATAATTTTTAGATAAGCCAGAAATTTTTTTGAGTTTTTTTTTTAAAAGAGGGAATACAAAAAAACATAGATAAAAGGTGGAGGGAATACAATTTATAGGATGTGGAATAGCTTTTGACATTATGCGATAAAAACTCAACGAATGTCATATGAACACAACAACATCGCTAGATTGACCATACATAGCATAAATTGCTATCCAATTTTTACTTATTATTTTTAACTTCATCATTTTATTTCATAATTTAGTTATTCTTTTTTGTTAACTTTCTAGAATATCGATACAAAATTTTAGCGAATTTATACCAAAAACAGCGTTGAAGTAAACAATTTAGTGATATGTTAATTGGCACAAAAATATTTCAAATAGTGGTTTAAGGGGGTTTATTCGTTTAAAGATTTTAATAGATTTGGAAATCCAAATAAAATTATGTATTATTCTATTGATTTTGAAAAATATTTCTGAATCATGTCTTATTGGTTCCATCATTTATAAATACTAGTTAAATCACCATTTATAATGTCGAGGTATTGTTATACAAAAAACACTTTTAATTGATCAATGTTTACAATAAGCGAGAATTTTCACAAAATTTTGCGGGCTCTGAATCAAATTGCTCCAAGTTTAATGGCTAAGCCCGAGCTCTCAGTGCTTGCAAACTTATAGAAAGTACAAGGTTTTATCGGTATTTTAAAGTATATCTTTCGTATAATTAAGTTTTACTTTTCATTATCTTTCATGAAATATAACTTTTATGTTTTATCTAAGATTGTGTTAGAGCTATTGATGGTACACATATCCTTGCAACGGTACTAAAGAAAAAAAGCACCCTCTTTTCTTAACAGAAAATGTGACATATCATAAAATGTGTAAGCTGCTTGTAATTTTGATCTCGAATTCATGTATGTGCTTAGTGGATGAGAATGTTCAGCTCATAAATCTACTTTCAAATCTATATTATTTTGAAATTTTTTTTGTTTGATTTTAAAGTCAATAAAAATCTGCATGAATTTTTAAATCTTACGAAGATTTCCAAATTTATTAAAATCTTTATACAAATAAACTCTCCCCTAAATGTTTTGTCATTTCATTTTCATTTGCTATTAACTTCTACTAAAAGCACAACTTGGATTATATATATATGTATAGAAACAAAATAAGACACAAAAAGGAAAAAAAAAAAAAAGCACACGAGCCACAAAAGTCACACGTGTGAAAAAGTTCCATGATGATTCTTAGGTTGATTAGGTTTATGTTTACGTTAGGTTTAATTTCCAAATTTTGAAGCTTTCTTGAAGTGTAAAAGGTTGCTTTTTTACCTATTGTTTAGCTTAGTCAAGTGAGCATTGTAGTCCGTTATAATTACCATTTGAATCTCTCTCTCTCCCTCGGGAATGTTTCTGAATTAGAAAATTGTATAATTAGTAATTTAAGGTCTCTGAAATGCCATCTTTGATGTGAGACCAGAGTGCTTAAATGATTACATTGAGTATTACAAGAGTACCATGATTGTTAGATTGATTAGGTTTACGTTTAGGTTTGATTTCCAACTCTTGAAGCTTGCTTGAAATGGAAAATGTTGCTTCTTTCACGCATCATTTAGTTTAATCAAGTTAGCGTTGTAATCTCGCAATGCTTCTGAATTAGAAGATTATATAATTAGTTATTTAGGTTCTCTTATGTGCCATCTTTGATGTGAGAGCAGAGTTCTTGAATGGTTATATTAAACATTTTGCTTTTGATTTTTTTGACTAGGTATGTCCTGTCTGCACAAGAGGGTGGGATTGGACATCGTTGGCCATATTACAACGCAACATGGGAACATATTTAAGATATCCTTATGAAATTTGGATATTCTCTTTAACGGTTTTGGTAGAGTTTGAAGAATCATTTTTTGTATTCCTTGATGTGAGAGATTTTACGTGCAGCGAAGGACAAGGTTGAGTAGAGGTGGATATAGCTCTGCCTATCTTACGCTTAAAAAAGAGCTTCGAGAAGCTAACTTACAGCCTCTGAGAGTGTCTTCCACTTTCATTGTTTCATCCAATATAGATTCTGATCCTCTGCTCTCATCCTTTATGTGTAAACCCCCCTTTTGACTATACCCATCGCTGAAGGAGACTCGGTAGCACAAATCTTCGAAGATCAAGAAAAGGCGAAAAAGAGTGGGTTTGTGCGGGGCTTGCTTTGGTCAACCATGCTTGAAGACGAGTTCTAATCTCTCTAGATATCTTATATTGTAATGGTGTATCAGAAAATCATACATTAATCTCGATCAATGTATGTAGCAAAGCCTTGTAGCATAAGGGCATGCAGAGTTATGTTGTAATCGAATGTTCTTGGGTGTCTTTTATGTCTATAATCAGTAAAATAAGTACCTTTTTCACTCTACCAAGGACTCAGAATGTCAGAGCTTAAAAATTTTCAGTATAAAAACCTGTTAAGAGATTGACCTACTCTTTTGCAAACAGAAAATGATGATATTGTATTGATGACTACAATTGAAGATCTCGTACTCGACAGTTTCGTACCGGGAGTAAACCAAATAAACCTCGATGATGATGTCGGAGATGCAGATCCAGAATATGAATTTCGGTGTAATTTTTCGTCTTCTGATGAAGAACTATACGACGAAGAACCCTACTAATTAACAATATTACTTATGTCACAATGTTGATTATGTTATTTATGTCAAATTTGAAAACAATAATTCTAAAAATTTGTCTTTTACATTATGGTCATTATATATATATATATATATGCAATAGTAAAACAAAGTTTTCATATTAAACTATACTTAATTTTTCATATAAATTTTTCAAATAAAGTTTTAAAATTAAAATGGACTAAAGTTTTCAAATTAAATTATATGGTAAAAATTATTTATATTATAAAGTTCAATTATTTACTAAGTCCAAACGTTTAGGCCCAAACCCAATAGTATTTCACCCTAACCCAAACACATTTTTCCTAAGTGCCGCTTTTCCCACACGATTGCAAAACCCTACTTGCCGCTTCTCCCATTCATCTCATCTTCTTCTCTTCTATTTCTTTGTTGATTTCTTCAAATCTTCTTCAAAGATGACTTGTTTTCTTCTGCAATTTTCCAAATCATGTTTTCAGTCCAAGTCTGGTTGAGGACGAGTAAGAGATTGAAGCAATTGAGTTGATTGAGATTGGAAACAAAGGAGAGAAGCAGTGTCGGTGGTGTTGTAATGGAAGAAGAAAGCAGTGTCGGTGGTGTCATCGAATTGGTTGCTAAGAAGTTCTCTGATCTGAGATTTTGATTGGTTAGGAGCCACACGATCTTGTACCAAGCTCTAAACACGATCTTGGGTCCAACATCAGATTCAAGCTCTAAACCTCCAAAATCCAGGAAACAAGATTACGTAGATTCCAAATCAAGTAATTTTCTTCCTGTGATTTCTTCAAATTTTGCCTTGTTGTTTTCTCTGGTTTTGGTTGATATTTGCGATTAGAAACTTTATATGATAATTGTTAGAAACTATTATTAGGAATAGGATTTGTTTTGCTTGAGTTTCACATTAATGATTTCGTGAAAATCATGTCTCGCTTAGCTCTTGGTTTTCTTCAGTCCAAGTCTTTTGTCTCAAATTAGTTATTTTGTGTCTGGTTTTGTTTCCCTAGCGAAGCAAAGAATTGTCTACTTTTTTGTGTCTGGTTTTGTTTCTCAAATTAGTCCAATTCTTTTATCTCAAATTAGTTGTTTTGTTCTTATTTTGTTCTTTGTAATCTCTGTTGTTTTGATCTTTGTAATCATGGAAACCAACGTAATAATGTGAATGGGCTTTGTTCTTTGTCTCTGATTATCTCTGATTAGGCTAATCATTATATTTAATTTTTATATCACAGCTCAAATAAAGATTTGTATTTTGATATAATTCTGAGTATGGTTCTCTAATCAGCCTTTTATTGTAGGCTGGTTCTCTTTCCTGCGAATCTATCCTTCTTTGATTCCTTATTCACACGATGCCACCATCTAAGAGCGGACGAGGACGGAAGAGAAGACATGTTCCCAACAATTTTCAGAGAGCTGGAGGCTCAACGACAACGTCGAGAACACCAAGTCCTCTACCTAGTCAATACAACTTCACGCCGGTAGCCCTAACTCCTCCGCCTCGGTCAACCTCACCTCAAGTCCCTAGCCTTTCGAAACCGTCAACATCAAGAATACATGTCCGGAGCTATCCGCCGCCACAACAACTTTCCCAGAATTTCCTACCTCAACAATGTGAAGCAGGTGCGACTCCTTCTTCACAAGAAGTCCAAAATAATGAAGCTTCCACTTCAGCTCATCTGTAGGACGCTCCAACTTCTCCACACCACAAATCACAGGAGCAGAGTCGTCCTTCTTCACAAGGAAAAAACTTCCATGACGAATTTGCAGTGTTGGCGGATCTGTAGGGGGACACGCTTAGAAATGCTCTGCTTATGGTGCCAGAACGGGATAAGTTTACCACCGTTCTCTCTCCCACACCTTTGCCAAACACTACTTGGTAATGTTTATCTAATTCTTAACTCTTAAATGATATTTAACATTGACACTGTGTATTAGGTTGAGTTTCAAAACAGTCAAGTCGGACTTGTTTTTGATGATGTATTGTTTGTGGTAGTGATATTGTTTTTTATTATTTTTGTCTTGTTTGTATCTGGTGTTTTAGGTTGATGATATATCATAGTTTTTACCCGTTTTTAACCATGATATAAGTCCTTTTATTGAGTCTTTTGAGTATTTTTAGAGTCTTTCAGAGTCTTTTCAGGAATTAAGCGCAATTGGAGCTAAATTAGATTCATCGAAGTTTCTGAAGCATCTCGGAGCTGAAGCAGTTCGGAAACTGAAGCTTAGTATCGATCGACACCCACAGTGTCGATCGACACCCATACAGTGTCGATCGACACCGTCATCCAGAAGAAACACAACTGAGAATTCTTGTATCGATCGATACCATTTATGGTGTCGGTCGATACCGATAGTCAGAACGCACATTCTTCAGAAAACCCGAAGAAAAAACAGAAGATTTCCTTATTTTGCAAATAACTCCAAAGTGTGTATCAGCTATAAAATTAGGTTTTTCAGCCTCTTAGAGGCAGACACTGATTTTGGGAGATAGAGAACTTTGCAATAGAGTTTTGGGAGAAGAACATTGAACCCTCTTTGTATTCTTACTCTATATTTACTTTATGATATCTATTTTATTCATGATGTTTGTTTCTTTCACCATGTCTGAGTAGATTCTTTGTTAGGTTTAAGAGTTATTCAAAGGTATTTGATGAATTGTTAAATTAGATTTAATTGTTAGGAAATTCTATAGAGTTCTTCACCTAGACTTGAGATTAATGGTTATTCTAGCCTCGCGAACTAGAATCTGATATTAAGTTGATTAATTGACACGAAAGTGTGATTAGTTTTATGAACTAGTGTTTGGTGAGCAAAAGACCTATTCGCAAAGAAATTTGGTTTAGGATTTTGTGAACAATTGAACCTGATCGTTAATGCTTGTTTGAATTCATAGAATTTGCAAAGAAATTTGGAATTCTAGGTTTAGACATAGATAGTCTTCGCAGTGACAGTTGGTTGATTTTACTTCTATGTTTCAAGTTCAAGAACGGTGCTTATTATATTCCTGAAATTTTATTTGATTGACAATTCTGATTTACCTGCGAACTTCCTTAGGCCTAGTGTTTTCCTCACTGATCTTACTACTTGATTTTAATCGTTTTGCCATTTTTGATTATATTCATTTTGCTTAGCTTAATTCACATCCTGGAATTTATAGAGTGACGATCTTGAGTCTTTGTGGTTCGACCCCTAGAATACTACAAATACTGCCTAGATATTTTAGGGTATTATATTTGAGCATATCAGTTGAGTTTCAAAACTGTCAGGTTTGTATTAAGCATTAAAGCCTCTGTCTAGTTGATTTCAGTTCTTGTGTTTGTGTAATCTCTATCTTGTTTGTGATGATGTATTGTTTGTAAGTGTTTGGTCTTACAAGTATGTGATTGTGTATGAGGGGTAGATGATAACAGTAGTGTTGGTCTTACTCTCACCTTGTATTATCTCTGTCTTGTTTGTATTAACCTTTGTCTATTTAACATTGTTGTGGAGAATTATGTGACATGGTTTAATCTTGTTGTATGTCTTAGAATCCAATAGTTTAAACCTATATGTTGAGTTTTGATGTCTAACTATATGATTTGCTTTGTATTATCTTTCTTTCTTTTATAATTGTTGTAGTCTGTTAAGATTTAACTTCTACTTGTTTTATTGTAATGGTGTGTCTTTGTTGGACCGTTCACTACTTAGCTTTCATGTGTTTGCAGGTTTACTCGCGACAAAGGATCAAAACTGGTTCGGTCGATAACTGAATTTTTTACAAAACAATTTGGCGACGCCTTCTATAGATGGACATGTGTGCCTCGGAGGAGAGAAGAAAGATACTTCATCGAGTTCGCGGTACAATTTTCTGTCCCTATCGTCACATATTGGTTTCCTTGTGTTGTCACTGCCTTAACATCATTTTTTGTATTGTAGAAAACACACACCTGGGATCCCTTGATAACAGGGATAGTTCAACAATATTTCGAGGAGATCTTTCAACGCCGGATGAAAGACATGGTTAGCAACGTGAGAAATAGTCGAGAGCAACCTAAATGAATTGGCAACACTCTGTGGAATACAATGTGCGCATACTGGGACACTGATGATGCACAACATAGGAGTCTCACCTATTCCAGTGCTCGTATGTCTGTTCGGAAAGGTCTGGGACCTTACGTCCACTTAGCAGGCCCGAAGTCATATCAACAAATCCAACAAGAAATGGTTACTAACTTTAAATTTGTTAGTTCTTTTTCTTACACGATTAAATCTTTCCATTCTGTTATATGATGCTTGTTTCTTTGGTAACATTGCAGGAAGAGACGCTGGTAAGACAAGTCAGTCTTGGTGAGGTATTCATTAAGACACACACAAAGCTAGATGATACTTATATTGATCGGAAGGCGGAAAATCGCTTAAACTTATGAGCAGAAGGTGCAAGAGAAGTTGAGTGAGCTAGGGACAGGGGCTTCAGACAGCTTCACGGACTCCAGAGCTAACAATAGATGATTATACAAGCATATTCCTTCAGGTAATAAAACAGTTTTCAAACACTACTTGGTAACGTTTATCTTATGTTTTCTGCTAGCTAAATATATGACGATTGATTTCAATTCTTATATTTGTCTAGATTATAGTTGATAACAGTTTGTGTGTGTTGTGTTGATGTATTGTTTGTGGGAGTGAGATAGGTTCTGAGTCCGTTTTCTTTTGTTTTGATGTGATGTTTGTCTCAGATTTTCTAGGAAGCACAAGTATACATTAAGTGTTTGGTCTTAGTCTCACCTTATATTGTTTGTAAGTGTTTAGTCTAACAAGTTTCTACATTCTGATTATGGAATTTTCACAGTCCATTGAGAATGACTCACGAGAAAATCATTATGGAGTTGGCAGCCTCAAGGGGACTCTTGTCGGTGGAAAGCGCAAGCAACCAGAAGATTGTTCGTCATTTGTGGGACTGCAAGAGCAACTGAAGGAAGCTCAATGTCAAATCGAGGAGCATGCTGCTTATAACAAACGCATTGAAGAAGAGGACTCTCGAACTGTAGCTGAGCAAAAAGAGAAGCTCGTTCACTTGTCCTTGGTGGAAAAGTATCTGCAACAAACTGATCCACACTTCCTCGAACTCATAGCGACTCAATCATGTACTTCAATCATAGAGCCTCCCAATCTTCCCCAACCAGATCTAAATACAAGACCAGCTTCGTAGGTTATTTTCTCATTATCATGAACTTGACCCTATGTTTTTTTCTTTGTTGTGTATTTTGGATGTTACAATTTTAGATTAAAAAAAACTTGAGAGTTTATTTGAATCATTTGTTTTTACAATTTACTTGTTACTATCAGATTCGTAATTTTCAAACACAAGACAAAGTGGACAAATTTGAAATAAAACCAATTCAAATCAGTAAAATACTATTTTCAAATTTTGTCAACTTTAGTCACTAAACAGTCGCCAATTAGACGTCAAATAGTCACAGAACAATCGCTAAATAGTTGCTAAATCTTTAATAATCGCATGTTAATATCGGTATTAGTCGCTAATTAGTAGCTAAACTTTACGACTTAAAGGCGACTATAACTTTACGACTGCGTTTTTACAGAGTCGATAGTCGTTGAATAGTCACCATATTTGTAGCATATTAGTCGCAAATTTGGCTACTACTTTACGACTACGCAACGACTACTTCTATTATTAGTAAAATAGTCGCTATTTGGCGACTAATTTTACGACTATAGGAGTTAGCGACTGAAGATTAACGACTACATTTATTAGTCGCCAATTAGTTGCAATGTGCTAATTTACGACTATTTAGAGATTATTACTGCAGTCGCTAACTCTAGAGTTGTGCAAGTTGAGGCGGCGGAGAAGCTTGGAGGTGATAATAACTTCAGCCATGGTCGCCGAGATAACAACAGAGCCAGCTTTTCCGGGAAAATCACCTGGGGTAAGTTTCAATAAAGGCAGAGGCGACAAAAGTTGAAAGGAAACGCCACATGAAGAGAGAGGCAGAAACCGGCAACACCAGAGAGAGAGAGGACTGATACTTGTCGGTGATAGTTTCACCCGACGTATAGAGAAATCAGATCTCACCAAGACAAGGCTTTGACAGAGAAATCAGATCTGGCGAAGTGCCTTTGGTAATTTTCTCCACCTTTCTCTTCTAAGGAGACTTGGGAACAGTTGAGTATCCGATCACCACTTGTTCCATGGACTGATGTTGTCTGGTTTAAAGAGCATGTGCCAAGGTTTTCCTCTATTACTTGGCTGGCTATACATATTCCTACCACTTGTGTCCTATGCTCGAATGGGGTAGAAAGTCAAGAGCATCTCTTCTCTACACGAATTTGAGGTTATTTGGCTGCAAAGTTTTTCCTCAACCCACCAGCCACCTTGTCAGCAGCTACCACTTGGATTCTTCAACATCTTTCACCGCAGCATGCCAAAGCCACCACCATCATCATGCTTCTTCTCCGGTCAGTAGTTTATCGCCTTTAGAAAGAGCGAAACTCAAGGATCTTCTCCGCCGTCGAATCAACCACCGAAATCAAGCCATTGATCATACATTAAGGAATCGACTCCTTTTTTTTCCAGGTCCTAACTTGCATTCACTTTCTCTCCTTCAAGTCTGCTTTAGTCGTCTATATATCTTTTCTTTTATAAATCTTTTCATTTTCTGTTTTTTGTTCCCGTGTAAATGAGTAAGCTCTTGTAACATTAGTTTATCTTGTAATTTTCTTATGGAATGAAATCTTTACATTAAAACTAAAAAGAAAAAAAAAATACAAAGTTATTAAATCCTTCTCTTTTTTTTTTGGATTCTCCTACGATAAGTGGCATGTGACATTCATTACTCATTAAGTAATTTAAGTTACCTGAGTCATGGTCAAATCCAAATACTTCAAAAAAGCAGTTTATGAAACCAAAACAAAGAAATTATTACGTACGCTATTAAATCTTATAAACTAATTACATGTTGCATATTTCGCATAAACTAAGAAACAATATGTATAGTCAACATTACTTATTGGTAAATTCTTTAGCCGTAATGGTACTCTTCGGCCAACTGCACTTTCGCCAATCATCATGCTTGGCCCCGATCTTGACCAATCTTGGATTCATCCGTAAAAAAAAAAAACAGAATGTAACCATACGTACCAGGTAAGATTAGGTTAGTCTGTTACTTTTTACGGTGAGACTATTGTTGTGGCGGAGTCCTCCCACTTTCTTGCTGTATACAAAGCACACACACAAGAAACACTTAAAGATATGAATAACACACATTGTCTCTATTCAATAAAGATAAGAACCAGAAACCTAATCACCTGATCAGGAGGACACGAACTATGTGTGTAACAAGAAGATATCGAAGATGGATGAAACATGGACGATGGCCCAGCTTCGTGATCGTTCCTCATTTGGAAAGGAGGATCCTGCAGCAAGGGGAACAAACTTACGTCTTCCGGGGTTCGCCATATGTTTGCAACCACTGAACCTTCCTCGAAAGAGTTGTTAAAACCTAAATTCTCTTCAAACGTGAAGTCTGAAGTCTGATGGTTATTATGGTGATGTTGATGAGTCATCGACTGGTTTGTACTGAAAACCGCATTAGAGACTCCATCATAATGATGTTCGGGAGGTCGTATGTGCTGTGGTGTGACATTGTTAGGTGGTGGGAGCTGTGTCTTGACATTGTTAGGTGGTGTGAGCTGTGTCGTGACATTGTTAGGTGGTGTGATTTGTGTCATGACATTGTTAGGGTTCATCATGGTGTGTTGCTGCACACACAAAGGTTGAGGAATATTGTTGATCTGATGTGTTGGGAATTTTACATTTCTTCCTCTGTAGAAGTTTGATGCATCTGCTCCAACATAAATTAGTCCCTCTTGATGAGTTTTTAAAGATAGGTTCGCTTGCTCTCTCTTAATCTTATCATTCTCCTTCTTCAAACCCAACCGGTATTTCTACACACACAAGTAAGAATAAAAGAGGATTAATATATACGATATATCTTTATATAACCAAATTGTTTGTTGAACAATATATATAATGTCAAAAGAGAGCAAGCGTAGTATATATAAGAAAAAATGTTACCTGAAGATGGCTGGCTACGTTTTCTCGACTGATGTTTCCCACATTCATATGCTTTAAAATTTCCTTGGGAACAACTTCTGCATGAAAACACCATTATTCACATTGTTATATATATATAATATATATAATGAATCGGGAATGGTAACTGTAAACAATAGTGTTTGTGACGACTCACCTTTGGGTTTAAGAAAAGTCATGGCTTCGAGAAACTTTTCGTGAAGCTCTCCGTACCACACAACTCGTCTTTTCTTGGAGCTAGAACGATCTTGATCATGATGAACCTCCTCGTTGACTTCTTCGTCAAGGCCAGTTCTTCCTATTCTCTGGTTAGGGTTTCTTATGGTGGAAGTTCC
Source organism: Crucihimalaya himalaica (assembly GCA_004349715.1). Lineage (NCBI taxonomy): Eukaryota > Viridiplantae > Streptophyta > Magnoliopsida > Brassicales > Brassicaceae > Crucihimalaya > Crucihimalaya himalaica. The sequence continues at coordinate 2,453,320 of SMJT01000010.1, read as the reverse complement.
CACCGAGGATGCTTTCTCTTCTGCCTCTACACTCCTCCTTCGTATCTTCTTTACCATGTGTTTGAATATTATCCGTAGATCTTCGGGTCTTATCGGTTTTAAAAGATAGTCACTAGCGCCGTTACTCATCCACTTGATCACCGATTCAGTAGAATCGTCTTTAGATATTACTGCGGTAAAACAAAATGTGCTTGTTGTTGTTGCATTTCGAAATTACGCTTAATCCAACGTAAACGACATTATAATTGAAAATATTGATAAAATACATGTATGATTAGATTCTTACTGATGATTGAAAGATCTTTTTCCGATCCGTTCTCCAAGATAAACTGAAATCTATCATCGGCTGAATCATTTACTTGTATCATAGCGATGTCGAACTCATGGTTACGGAGTAGATCTCTAGCTTGATCCTCTTTGTTGCATTTTGTCACTGCAAAAATACACATTGCTATTTAATATTGAGATCTAATATGGACAGATCTGGCCATAGTCCAAAACATAAGCAAAGAGAAGCGATGCCTTCGGGTCTTAAATATAGGTCAAAATTTGGGGAAATTTTTTAGGGTTTTTCTTTTGTTATCAACGAAATTATATGAAAAGGGGCACAAATTTTTTCTTATAGGACATTTGAAAATGTTAGATCAGCATTGAATATAGGTTTCATAAAAATTAACACCACTTGATCAACTTCGATAATATCAGCAACCTTGGTATTGAAAATCTTGGAGATGTCTCTCCAACATCAGAAGTTCTGTTTGATCTTCAACGAAAAGAAACACTCGCAAACCAACGGGGAAGTTTCTTGGTAACATATCGGAGAAGTTTGGATGATCGCTTCACCAACAAGACTAGCTGCATATAAAACACTTTGCGTGGTCTCCGGCTTTGTTTCTGATATTATCCTAGATATATTGGTACGTAGGTTAAATTTTAATTTGAAACAATAAAAAATTCTGATATTATCACAAAACAATATTAATTTTTTAATTATTTAAAATGAGCATCATTATCATAGGTAACAATAATTTTAACTACCTATGATAATGATGCTCATTTTAAATGATTAAAAAAAAAGCAATAAATTTAAGATTTGTTGTCGTGTAGAGTGTAGACATTGTAGAAATATAGTACATCTCAACTATATTCGAAACTTTTTAATTCCCCAAACTGAAGTAATATTTAAACAAAATATAGGATATCTAACTTTTATCAGGGAGAAAAAAAAAATGTTGAGAAATTAGAAGAAAAAAACAAATTACCCAAACATATTTCTAAATTTATCTCTTTATATTTATTTTGTACAAATTAAATAATTAATGTTGTATATTAGTTCATTTTAGTTCAGTTACTTATTATCATTCTCAAGTTAACTATTTCTCACTATTCTTGAGATGCAAGACCTAAATTTTTTACTTGCATCAACCCATGCCTAGACAATGCTTTGTTTACTTTCTTGAAAATCATATACATCAATACAAAACAACAAGTTGTATGTTTATTTTTCACCAAAAAAAAAAAAGGCAATACTTGTTTATTCTTCTAAAATAATGAAAACTAATTGGTGTGATCGATCATCTTCGTTGGAAATTAAGTTTGCCCACAAAGAATGCAAACATAGAAGCAAACGCAATGGGAAAAGCGATTTGAACAACCGCCGTAACGGGCAAACGGTCATGATGAAATCCAAAATAATCCTTTAAGAATCTTGCAACCGTCGTTGATTCTCCAAATACATTGATCTCTTCATGAACATCTCCGTACTGTGACGATATAAACCCGTTGAGTGTCCATGACGTTGGTGTTAGATAATATAACCAAATCCACCATCCAGGAACTTCCTGTGATATTTTCAAACACCAAAAGAAACACATTACATAACATTTTCTTCTTGTTAAGAAAAATATATAGAGGATGGATCAAATCTCAATTACCGTTTGAGGGATCAAAAAGCCGGAGAAGATGTTAAAGTTAACATAGAAGAGTGATTGAAGAATCGCGGCAACCATGAAGTTTGGTGTAATGGAGACGAGGAACATTGCAAGGTAGTTGAAAGTGAGAAGAGAGCAAAACATAGAGTAGAGTGACCAAAACACTTTGTAGGACGAAGGATAGAAACCGATCATTGGATATGTTATGATCACAAACTCGGCGCTTTGTATGAATATATAAGGTATTTCAGTCACCACTTGACTCAATGCATAAGCTGTCGCTGAGTACATCCCTGCGAATCTTTCGCGGTACATGACATTTCGCTCCGTGTCAAAATATTGTAGAGCTGATGCACAATTGTTTATCCCTAAGAAGAGTACCAAACCATAGATCGCTCCAAATACTGTGAACAAACTCTGTTGCGTATCTCTACAAACGAGAAAACACATATTAGAGAATGTTTAACAATCTCACATTCTGAAATAAAAGATATGAATGTGACTTACATTTTTTGGCCTTGTTTCCAGAAGAGTGCACCAAAGATCAAAGAAGAGATTAATGTGTGAATCATACGCATTAGGTTATAAGAAGGGCTTCTCCAATAAGACAAACTCATTTTCCATAGAATATATCTAAATTGACCCCACCAACTTTGTGCAAAAGTTCTCCCAAACTGTATATCACTTGATTCTGAATCTGGTTGGCTCAACTGTTTCACTAGCTCTGAGTTTCTCCTATAACAATCGCACATGTTTCATTATAACCAATTTTTTTTAGAACAATAAAACACTTATGCATATATAGTATTTGAAGATTAACTCACTTGTATAGACCAGACTCATGGTAGATATTTGCGAAATCGACGCCAAGTTCAACTTCTCCGGATTGTGAACTAACATCAAGCATCCATGTTGCTGGATTGTGGTTGTCTCTTATTTTAGGAATTCCAGGAATACTCTGTTTATTTTAACCCAACAACCAAAAAAATAAGTTTTTTACTCTCTTTTTTTTTTGCTTTTAAATAAATAATCATGGATTAGAAAACTAATAAGCAAAACTTACCTCAAAATACTCGATAATATGACATGAATGTAGGCCTAATGGTCCTGTGTAGATCATGCGACCACCTCTTTTAAGAAGCACCAACTGAAAAAAAAAATCAAATTTAAATTAGATACACTAACTAATTTGGTGTTAATATCTGACCTGGTTAGATAAGATTAAAAGTTTTGGGGTCAAAATATAAACGTTACATTTTTGAGCGGATTTTGCAATTACCTCGTCGAAAGCTTCGAAAATGTCGATACTAGGCTGATGAATAGTACAGACGATGGTTCGTCCAGTATCAGCGACGTTCTTCACAGCTCTCATAACAATGGCGGCTGCTCTTGCGTCTAGTCCCGTCGTGGGCTCGTCCATGAAGATGATCGACGGGTTCGCCACCAATTCCACCGCAATCGTCAATCTCTTCCTCTGCTCCGTCGATAATCCACTCACTCCGGCGACTCCCACCAATGCATCCTTAATCTCATCCAATTCGATCGTCTCAAGCACTTGATTTACGAATTTCTGTACAGATTTTAACGACTCGTTAATTTTAACTTTTGATTTTGAATCGATTTGATGGAAGAGAGAGAGAGCAATAGGCATACTGTTTTGGTAGCGGAATCGATCTCAGGAGCTAGACGAAGCCAAGCTGAGTAAATCACAGATTCTTCTACAGTGATGTTTGGTGAGTGGATATCTGTTTGTTCACAGTAGCCTGAGACTCTGGCGAACGTTTCTTGAACTTTAGGGAAACCACTGATTTTGATTTCTCCTTCGATGTATCCGCTTGTTTTTCTTCCGGCTAGAACGTCGAGGAGAGTTGTTTTTCCGGCTCCACTCACGCCCATTAACGCCGTTAGTATTCCTGGACGGAAAGCTCCGGTGATATTTGATAGAAGTTGCAGTTTCTTCTGATCATATCCTTGGTCTCTCATCTCCTGAGATCATCATCATTGGAAACATCAAAGATTAAGCGAGAGAGATGGTGAAATCTTGTGATTTGGTTTATTGTTTGGGTTATGATGATTTTACCACGGGCATGTCAACGAAATAGTTCAAGTCTTGAAATGTTACTGTGAGGGGCTTGAAAGGTAAGACCATTTTGCCTGTGGTCACGAAAAAGTATTAGGGGGAGGAAAAAATGGTGAATTAGAGGAGTGGGAAGAGAGACAACAAAGTTTTCACCTTGATTCTCATCTTCTTCTGTCTTTCCAGGGGAACTTGTAGTCTTGTTCTTGACTGAAGAGTCGCCTGTTGAATCTTCTTTTCCTTGTAGCTCAGAGAGTTTGTCTTTCGAAATCATGGCTTTAGATGAAGTGGGTGCTGTCATTTGGGAAAGAATGTTTTAGTATGTGGCGTTCTGTGTTTTGAAAGTCACCTAGTAGAAGATGAACTTACATTTCAAGAAAGTCAGAGCCAGAGTGAAAATGATGTTGAAGAGCACACTGAAACCCAACAAGGCACATAATGATACCCAGTACATGTAACCATCGTAGTCCAGTCCACGGGTTTGGAGTATGGTTCGCCCTAAGGTAACGTTATTGGATTGCATCTACATGTGTAACCAGAAAAATACTGATTAGTATTGAAGAGTATACCAAAAAAAGAAGAAGCTTGGGTGATTAAGAGAGAAAAGGAAGGTAATAGGCTAAGAGAGGATCACCTGATTCCACCTTGGGGCAAGGAACTCGTTTACCGATAGCCCAATCTCACCGTAACTCAAAGGATTTACCCAGAAACCCCATTTGAGCCATGCTGGCATAGACGCTGCAGCAAACACAGAACCTTAGTGTCATGCAGAGGTACAACTTTTGAGGCCAGATTTAGTACATGATGGGGGCAAAATCTTACTTGGTGGAATGACGAAACCAGCAAAGACAAATGTGATTAATATACCAAAACTGCCAGCTGTGATTGAAGCAACTACTGTCTGGAAGATTGCAGCTAGACACCGGAACATGGATATCGAGGTGAAGTGAACCAAAAACAGTAGAATGAACTGCTTGAAGAACCTGGAACATTGAACTTATTCATTTTACAGTTGTCTGACCATTCTCAGACTTGAGTGTGAACCTATTTCTAGGGTTTAAGTGCCAAGCAACAGGGGGGAAAGCTCACCTGGAGGCTTCAGGGGTGTACCCAATGACATAGTATGTGAGGCCGGTCCAAACTAAAGATTCGAAGAACGAGAGAGGGACCTTTAATACTGTTGCAGGGATTGCATACGCCCATGCAGGATAGAAACACAACTGCTTCTGCTTGTAAAACACGGCTAGGCGTTGAGCTGTCATAGACAACTCTGGGAATCCGTCAACAAGTAGTATAATGAGGGCGAAAAAGAGGGCGCTCATGTAAGAATTTCCATGAATGATATCAATACCCATCCGTGTTCGGATGAACACAGTCATAGTGATGAATGCGGCCATAACAAGCTGCGAACATAAAGTTAGAAAGCTCCGAAATACTATTAACATCTAAAGAAGACAAGGAGAGATATCTGTGGAATGGAAACTTCATAATATACCTGAGATGTCTTGAAAATATAGACGAAATAGTTTCTCTTCATGAGAAGATACTCTCTTGATATGCATGCTATGAAGAGCTCCCAGTTTGGAAGAGAATACACACTGAAGGATAAAGCGTCCTTATGGCTTTTGGATCTATCATACGGCTTAGAAAGAGTGTCCTCGATCTTTTTTCCAATACTCAAGTCCTTGAACTTCTTCGACAACATTTCTACCGAGACAAAACTATAAGGTAAATCATCATGCCGCCAGTATTGTGCTTGGTCTTTTTTGGATATAACCTTCAAAGCAGAACAAGAGAGGATCAACAACTCATGACTTCAAAAGCACAAAAGATATATTTTAGTAAACAAAGCTTTGGGTTTTTTACCTCCTGGAGAAAGTCTGCAACACCTTTCCTTTCAGGGCATCGGAATCCACAATCCTCAAAGAATTTCAGGACTTCACTAAGTGGACCATGATACACGATTCTTCCTTTGGCCATCAGTATAACGTCATCAAAGAGGTCAAAGGATTCTGGGGCCGGTTGAAGAAGCGAAACAAGCACAGTAGCGCTTGATATGTGAGCAAACTGCTGAAGAGATTTGACTATCTGAAAAGCTGTGGAACTGTCTAAGCCATTTGTTATTTCATCCATAAACAGAGCCTTTGTCGGGCCAACAATCATCTCGGCTGCAAACATTCAGAGATTCAAGTACTGCTTTAGAAAAGAACATGTCATGATGATATTTTTGAAGGATCCGAGCTACGCACTAACCTGTGGTAAGACGCTTCTTTTGGCCCCCTGATATACCTCTCCTCATCACATCTCCAATCAATGTTTCTGCACAAATGTCAAGTCCGAGAATCTGCAAATGCAACAGAAGACCTAAGAACCAAACAAAAAGGGCCAGATTATCAGCCAGGCTATCATAGAGACTATTACCTTCAAGATGTAATCTGTTTGCAGACTTCTTCTGAGTCCTTCAACAGAAATTGCCTATAGGAAACCAAAAAGTCTCTGATCAACCAGTTGAGATTAAAGGTTAAATTCAGAATAAGCTTCAGGGTCAGAGTGTCAGAGGAATGTACTTTCATGTAAGCATCCACTTCTGTGTCAGGAATGATTCCTTTTTCCTTTTCTCTTTTACTGACTTCCATCATAATATCTGTTTCCGCAAGGAAAAGAAAAATCAACAATACATACATTTCAATGCACTCGAGGGGACATTGATTGGTTAATAAAATATACCTGTTCGGCTACCAACGCCCTGACAACGAGCTGAGTAGTCAACTGTCTCCCTCACCGTCATCTCTGCAATGTGCAGGTCATATTGACTTATGTATGCCGAGGTTTTCTGAGGAACAAACTCGTCTAGTCTATGTCCATTGTAAGAGATTTCACCTGAACACTATGGAAACAAAAAGGAAAACAAGAGAAAAGGTACGCACTTCACATATCTGCACCAAAAAGAAAATGATATAACTGGTTTCCTCTACAAAAAAAATAAAATAAAAAATAAGAACCTTTAGATTGTTTTCTAAATTTCCAGACAAGGCCTTTAACAAAGTTGTTTTTCCGCATCCTGGGGGACCAAGCAATAGTGTTAACCTGCAACAACAAGAGGAATAAACACACTTAAAACATTGATCAAGACTAGTGATAAGATAATGTAACTCCTTCAACTACGTACCTTCCGGGCTTTATAATGCCATAAACATCATTGAGAATGCTTATCTTGGCTTCGTGTGATTTCGCACCAGTAAGCTTCACCAGTTCCTGGAGAAATAGAAACACATTAGAATTCAACTTGGAATCAAGACAATAACTACTTTGTGATTTTGCAGAACTTATTGAGTACTCACAGAGAAAACGCGTTTAGCAGTGTTCCACAGTGTTGGAAGTGCCTTCCCTTCAACAATCTCGCACTCGGCCTCCACTTTTAAACTAGCGTACCTCACTTCTATGGTTGGCAACTCTATCCCGACTCTGCACAACACAGTTTCAAGATCTAGCTCTCTAGAAACCGAAAATCACAAATAGGTAAAGCTTTTTCTAGAGATTTTGTTTTAATATACCTGTCTATTCTTCTTCTGATTTTCTTGAGCAATTTGAGATTATCATTCTCAATGTGTTTGATAAGTTTCTCAATCATCAGATGACGTTCCGTGGCTCCAAGCTTTGTGACATCAACGACTCTTTTTCCGTTCTCGGTCATGGACTCATCGCCATCATCGAGGAGAGTCGATCTCATGCGTTTGACAGTTGGTAATCTCTCAATCTCAGCCCATTGCAGAGCATACTCTGCATCATGATGATCACCATTAACATCACCATCATTATCAGGTTCATATCTTGAAGAGCTGCTTCTAAAACTCGAAGTGTGTCTCCGGAACGATGATCTGATGCTTCTTCCAATCTCTGCAAGCTCCACTCTCAGCGACTCAATCTCGTCTGCTCCAACCATATGAGCCATTGGTTGGCTTAACGAGTTTGACCTCTTTGAGATTAGAAATTCAAAAGTCGAAATGAGAGATAAGCTTATTGCATTTTGACTTATGTATATTTATATATATATATATATATATGGATTGTTCACTCTGACACATTTCAATGATGTAAGGGAATACATCAGCTTTTGTTCTGAGTTCTTGAAATTATCTCCGACTTTCAAGGTCATGGTATGTAATAAATTAATAATTAAACGCATGTTATCAACTAGAAAAAATCAAATTTTTGAAGAGGATAATTTGATTATATATACAGTAGTATTTTTAATTTATGTAATCAGTGAAAACGCTGTAATACTACTCAACGTTCTCGTTGAAAGCTGTAAGATCGTGGAGAACTGAATATCAGTTTTATATTTATGATGTCTCGGAAATGGTTCTGGGTCATGTCTCCTTGATTGTTTGATGCCTTTTTTTTTCTTTAATTTAGATTCCCCTTGTAACAAAATTACATTAATTACGTACTCTTATGTTGGACTATTCCGACCAACAGAAGCAGCATGGATCCCACCAATATTACAACTAGAAGAATTCCGTACAATTTTAATTCAAATTATGGTAGAAAACCAATATTTCATTGCAATTATACATGGTGTTTTAGGATAAACTAATTCTATTGTGGCTTTTTATGGTGCATGTGGAACTGTATGTTGTAAAGTCATCCATATTATTGTTCGCTATGCTTCTAAATGTTACAAAAAAATTTATATTTACGCATCATAAATGATAAAAATCATCATTCTTAATAGGAAAAATGATCATTTGTAATAGGATCCAAAGTTTTTAAAAAATCTATTAGTATTATATAACAGATGACCAAAAAAAAAAATTACTACCTCTATTTGTTGCAATATCCAAAAAAAAAAAAATGGTCAACATGTATATTCTATTATAAGGACTCAAATTGGGTTTTCTCTCCAAACATGAAAAATAGAAAAATGTGTTTCATTCTCTTAGCAACGAATGCTATAAAAAATGTAATATATATGCATATGAAATCAGTAAAAACAAAGAAAGAGGATGAAAGCAATGACATCGTAAGATGTTGAAAGAAAAGTAAAAGTTGGTAACAAAAAAAAATAAACACTAATAAACGAATCAGCATGACACAGCCCTGCCTCAGCTAAACCTCTCCTTTTGCCGTTGGCTCCTTTTATTTTATTGAATTCATAAATTGTTCTCTTCCTATTCGTACGCCAGTTTTAACGCATTTTTTTAGTCTATAGTCTATACTGTATTCAATTTATTTCCCTTTATTTTTCTATCTCGGTAATCAATATATTGAAACTTACCACTGAAGTAAATCGCAAGCATTTTTAAAATATTGATTTCACGTTGACTGTAGACAAATAATTAAGTTAATTAACTTCTAAGGTTTCCCGGCGGGCAGTAGTGTGAGGCCTGAATGAATAGATTATGCTAAAAACATATATGATGGCTATTACTGTTTTCGCTAATTCTTGAAAGAATAATTCATAACATTTCTTCTGTAATTTGTATCATGTAAGTTTGTGCATGTTGTATTCAAGTCAAAAAAATTTTAGTTATAACCCAAAAGACATAAGAGTGTCTACTAAAATGTAGTTTCAATATAATTATCATAATATCCTTTAGATCGCATTTTTAACCATTCTTAAAATATATGTGAATATATTTTCATACTCTAGACTTAAAAATGACTTTTTTTGTCATTCAAAATTTATATTTTTAGTAAATTTGGTGAGAGGAGTAGTTTTGAGTTTATAATTAAGAGAATTATTTTCGCCAAGAACCCCAAAAAGTCTAAGCACCATCTTGATCGTACTGAAACTTAAAACTAGGCTCAAACTCCTTTTAAGCATCCACAAAAAATGTTATAAAAGGATAAATAATACCATAGATTCACTTGTTTATGTAGAGAATTCTAAGAGCATAATTCTAGTATTAAACAAACAACGACCATAACAAGTTTCAAATTTGGTTCTTGTATACAATCAGTTTTTTGTTCCTATTGGTTAGATTCACTAAATCACCAGGGTTGCAAGGAAGCATAAAAAATATTTTCCATTGAAAATGCGATCTCTCACACTGCATCTCTACTTGCTTAGACTCTAGAAATTGTTGGAACCTAGGGTCTTATTTAAAAAAGATGTACAGTACAAAACACATTCAGAATCTGATCTAAATGGTTGAATGAAAAGATCACTTAACAGGAGCAAGAATGGTGTAAAGAAGGAGGAATGAGATAATAACGATGGCTCCGACAAGTGTGAACCTTGGACTTGTCCAAAGCATTAGATTAGATCTCTCTGCTTTTTTTATGGGATCGACTTCTTCCGACAAGGGATACTCCGATCTGGGAGGATTCCAAGTCACGTACTTGTCCATGTTGAACTGCGAGAACAATGTCTTCTTGCTCTGTTTCTTGAAACTCTTCCACGCTTTGTCCCAATCCGTCGACGATTTATCACCACCTGGCATAAACCAATTTAAACCAGATTTTAACCGATTCAAATCCAATCTAATCTACGAACCTCGAGATTATTACGAGAATCTCTCACCGTTTGCCTTTCGGGGAGGTTCGTTTTTGGAACAACGGAATCTAGAAGAGGATGAGAATCTTGGGATGATCCGGGAGATATTGCGGTAACTTAAGCCGGAGACTTGAGCTGAAATGTCCATTTTCCGATTTCGGTATGAGAGTTGTTGGGTCTTTCTTCGATTCTCCGCCGGACAATGTTCCTTAGCCAGTTTCAATCTCTTGTTTCGTCTTCGTTGTCGACACGTGGCTATCTTTGAGACCCATTCTATTATGAACGAACCGGACTGGTTATTAAACGGTTTCAATCGGGTTAGGACGTTTCTAGCTTAACCGGCAGTAGCTAACTCTTTGGTAATGTCTTAATTGAAAATTACATAAACCTCAAGAGGGGATGCTAATGAACAAGTTGAAGAACCATACTGGAGCATCAGTGTACAGTCTCTAGTTGCATTTTTCCTTTGGCTTTTAGTTATGGCTTTATCTTCTCACTCTCTTTGTCCTTCTCTTTAATCTCCACTGTCCATTTTTAATTGGACGGATCAGATCTTATCACACACACATTTCATTTTAAAGAAAAATTAATTCATTTGACTAATCCTTTCTTAAGTTCCTCAAAAATGTATATAAATTTGTATTATATATTTTCTTAGTTCATAAGTAACCCAGAAATTTATATTACTTTTTCTGAATACAAATAGATACACTTGAAATGTCTATAGGAAATTATATAAATAAATAAAAACATCGCAGCTACAAATATTCGATACCTGAGATTTTTCACAATGCTAATAAACAAAAATTACATGTTCTAACAAGATTATGATTTTTTCGTGTAACAAAATAGGTGTGTTTTAAATAGAAAAAAATATTCTTCATTATTTTTTACTAAAAGAGTAACACAAATTTCAGAGATTAAAATTATACCATTATACTATATAGTAACGAAACTACATATTTATTTTCAGTGAAAAAAAAAATCCAAGTGGGAGATATTTCAAGAGAGGGGATAAAGATTTTTTGCCAATAAATATCAGTTTCTTATCTCCACTCTCGCAGAAGAACCCTTAAACCTTATCTTTTCAGCAGCACCTTGAGAGCTTCGAGAGCCAAATTCTCAAAAGCTTATAGCCATGTCTGCCTCTGCTTCATCTCTCTCTGCTTTCAACCCTAAATCTCTTCCTCTCTGCGTTTCCAGGCCCGCTTCCGTCTCCGGCTTGCCTCCTTCCCTCTCCTTCAAACTTCATTCCGACCATCTCGTCTCTATCTTCGCTTCCTCCGCCGTCAAATGCTCATCCCCCGCCGAGTATCCGTCTCGGTTTGTTAGGAATGTTGCTGTGTCCTCTGATTTCGAAGTGGAGGAAGATGACATGTTCGCTGACGGTGACGATTCGGCCCCTGTGGAGCGTAGCTCCTTTTCTCCTGACCTTAAGCTCTTTGTTGGTAACCTTTCCTTTAACGTTGATAGCGCTCAGCTCGCTCAACTCTTTGAGAGCGCCGGAAATGTTGAGATGGTTGAGGTGAGATTTTATAGGGTTCTCTTTTTCAGATTTGGATTAACATTATTCTCTTCCTGAATTGGTTCGATGTGATGAATATAATGATTGGTTGTGAAATGGGTTTGAATCTGTTTGTGTAGCGTCGAAGTGAGAATATAGCAAAAGTTAAGATGGTTTTGAGTCTTTTAGAGAATGTTGTTGTATCGGAATGTGTTCATTTGTGATGAAATGGCTTGATTATGTAGGTAATCTATGACAAAGTGACTGGCCGGAGCAGAGGTTTCGGATTTGTGACCATGTCCACTGTATCGGAGGTTGAGGCAGCAGCTCAGCAATTCAATGGCTATGTAAGAACATACTTCGGTTCCTTGCTATATTTTTACTTGTGTGGAATGTTATTCATGTTTAAGGCTTTCTGTTTTCGCATGTGAAGTTCCATTACTTGGATTTTATGAATTGTTTAAGATAGATAAATCGTGCTGTTTATCTTCTTTTTAGTTTGTGGAGACTTCATGGTTTTTCTTGTTCTATATTCTGCCGATAAGATGCATCTTCTTCCTTTGATGAAATCTGTCTCAACTTTTAGGTCCTTGTTGTATCTAATTTGTAGATATAAGTTCGAACCTTTGTTTTAATTGTGCCGTCTTGTACATTGTGGCTGTTTTTATTAATTCCTTTGATATGAACATTTCAGGAATTTGAAGGCAGACCCTTGAGAGTCAACGCTGGCCCTCCTCCACCTAAGAGGGAGGAATCCTTCTCCAGAGGACCAAGAAGTGGTGGTTACGGTTCTGAGCGTGGTGGTGGTTACGGTTCTGAGCGTGGTGGTGGTTACGGTTCTGAGCGTGGTGGTGGTTATGGTTCTGAACGAGGTGGTGGTTACGGGTCTCAACGAGGTGGTGGTTACGGTGGGTCTCAACGTTCCAGTTATGGTTCTGGATCAGGGTCAGGTTCGGGCTCAGGTTCAGGAAACCGTCTTTATGTTGGCAACCTCTCTTGGGGTGTGGATGACATGGCTCTTGAGAACTTGTTTAACGAGCAAGGAAAGGTTGTTGAAGCCAGGGTCATTTACGACAGGGACAGTGGTAGATCTAAGGGTTTTGGGTTTGTGACACTCAGCTCTTCACAAGAGGTTCAAAAGGCCATCAATTCTTTGAATGGTGCAGTAAGTATCATCATTTCTCTTTGCATAATACTCGATCAGTACTTCTTACAGTAAAGATAAAATAACTATTACATGTATTACTACTTTTCTATAGGATTTGGATGGAAGACAAATAAGAGTCTCAGAGGCTGAGGCTAGGCCACCAAGAGGCCAATTTTGAGCGGCCACACGTTCTCAAAAAATGCAGATTCTGGAGGGTGAGACTCTTAATCATCAGCCATGTTGGAGCATTTACTTTCGGATTAATAATTGTCTAGCTACAAACGACTCATTTAGTTGAATCTTGAATGTAACAGGTTCTTTGAAGCATATGGGGTTAGAGTGAGACGATGGCGGTTTCAGACAGTAACTAAAACTCACTGCTGCTTCACGCTAGGCTTAATCCGCCTTAGATGTATAAAGATCGTAAAGGAATGGTCTTTTTTTTGGGAAAGATAACGATTTAGGTTAAAGCAGAGACCCGTGTTTCTTGTCTGTCTGAATCCTGCGATTGATTTTAGTTGGATTTGCATTTTCTTCCTCCGTTTTTTGTTGGTATTTTGACAGCTTTGGCTTGTTGGCATATGAGTGACTGTAGCAGTCTGTTTTGTTTAACCTTTTATAATCTTCTGTTCTAAAAACCCATTTTCCTAAAATCTTACAATTCTCGTAATGGTAAATGTTTCTGGAAGGCTTATGAGGTTGTATAATCAGTTCTCATATGAAACCAATTGGAAGAATTACCTGAATTATGTGCTCTGGATCCATACAAAGCTGTGTTAGTTTGGTTCCTATTTTGTGTCAGTGGGCCTAAACGCTAGTACATACAGATCGATTATATTGTTGCAACTTACAAGGCTTCGGAGGCAGAGTTCTCGAGTGCTCCACATAGGCTTGAACCTTGAACTAAGCACCCTGCACCCGAAACAAAAGTTCAAATTGTTTGGTATGGAAGTGTCACGAGAGGAAGGATCCTCGACGTCATTAACTTAAAAACAAAAATAAAAATAAAACGAAAAGAGAAGAACAATGGGGCATAGCAAATGACCGAAAGCAGAGAAGGAACATTGAAGTGAATTAAATGGAAGATTATGTCTCAAAAATAAAGAACACAAAAATAAAAATGTCACTTTGTTCTTTCTACATCATACTTCCACCACTCTCCCTACCTACAAGTTAGGCCTTTTCTTCCTTTTTAACTCTTTTTCGTTTTGTCTTTGTGTACCAATTCAACCGCCATGAACCTATGCTAATATGCCTACATACACTTATGTTATTAAAGATGAGTAATGTTATAGAGACAGAGGTGAAGTCCAACACTAGTTTAGATCTCTATAACACAAACTATATATACATTAAAAAAACATACTTTAAAAACAATGTTATCCCTTAATCAAACTCGTATTTTGTCGAATTCTTTTTATGTTTTGTGATCCTTTTATCATCAAATATCTCCTATGAAAAATGACACACAATGCGTTTTGAATTCGGGTGAGTCCTTTGAATTAACTTTTACACCTTAGTTAAGAACCTTAGAAAAAAATTTGTACGAATTAATCATATTTATCTAAACTAACCATAATGACTGGTGTGTACTCTCATGGCAGATTTTGGGCGGTCGAAATTGCAAATGGGGGCCCTTGTTTGTACAGCTGCAGTGGATATGGTCGTCATTTAGGTTCTTTCATTAACATCAAATTAAATACGATTTGTTGGAAAATCAAAAACTTTTACACGAAAATAAAATAAAGTAATTTGTCTGATAGAAGTAGAACAAGAAAGCGAGGAACCTTTTCACTGCTCTTCTGCTTCATCTGTATTCGGCGCACACACTTTATCTACAAACATCCATAAATGCATCCATCAAATGGACCATATCTAAATTTATTACTATATACCTATATATAATCTTGTAGTATATTAAGAGTTTATTATACTACTTTTAACAACAACAAAAATTAAGCGAGTTTTATATACTTTTTATTTGTTTCAATTTTAATACAGTTATACTGTTAGCATAACTTAACCATGTTATATTGTTTGCAAACCTAAATCTAGTTCGATTTAATACATTAACTTCTCGTGAATTACATTAACCTTCGAAGTATAGTTCTCTTGTATCTAAAGAGAGTTTTTGTTATAAACTTTTGATTATCTACTTGTTGGTATATATATAACCACAAGGTCCACAACCATTTGAGATCTATAGCATATATGAATGTTGAGTATATCGAAAATGAACTAATTATGTCGTTTTACACTACCAGTCTACCACATAGTCGATTATTATAATATTACAAAGATGGTTTGAAAGTGAGAAACCCAAGAGGAATGTGGAGTGCAGTAAGAAAACAAAACAAAAGAGTTAAATGCGCATGCAAGCATGCAGATACAAATACACATTGGTTTCAAGAAGTAATTATTTGTTTATAATCTCTAAACCCACAATATATAAATCTGATAGCTTAGCTTGCACTGAGTTCTTGGGATTGCAATTATTTTTAGTTTAATTCTCACACCCTTATACACTTATTTATATACTCTCCAAGAATGAGAGCGTATGGGGTTACTGTACAATGTCCATGGAAGAAAGCAATTTAGCAGCATACGGAATAAAAAAAAACTATCTGTAGTTCTAAATACTATATAGTACTAAGATCATTTGGTGACCTAATAGCACGTGGAGTGTACAACTTCATCATCAACTCTTCGGTATAACAGTTCAAATTTTCACTATCAATATAAGTGTGTATTGTGGAGTGTTCATCTCACAAAGAGGGTGCTTCGGTAAAGGACTTATCCAAATAATTCACCAAAGCCAAAGAAAAAGAGATTAGTGTATCCTTCTTTCCCAATTTACATATTTTTTTCTGTTTTTGGTAATGACAAAGAAAGTTATAATCGAAATGGCCATGAGTTAGATATCCATTATCCAAATGTACAGGGATATGGGTAGCCAAGAGGGAGCTTTTAATATCTATAAAAACATTATTATAAGAACAAAAAAGTAAGGAAAGTGGAATACATATTCAACATAAATGTTTTTGGTATGCTTAGAACAAGATAGAAGAAGGTTGTCTACATAGGGAGGGTAAGTGAGACTACAGTGATATATAATTAAAAAAAAGAAAGCCATAACTCACTTTGTGTTTCTTTTTTCAATCATCAATGGCACATTGCTCCATGACCCAGACATCATCATCTCTAATTAATAATTATACATATATGTTATATGAGTATGCATATGTTACATGTCTGTGTATCTCTTCCTTTACTCATCGCTAGTTTAACCACACTTTCATTTAAATATTAGAGAGTTAAAGTAAATATTGTTTGGACCCATCTTACATGTTCAGATATATGTTGACAATGAAATTTTTATTTTTACTTTCATTGTCAAAAATTAAAATTTTGTTCTGTTCTTGAAAAAGGGAATAAAAAAGTGAGGTAGCTTTATATGTAAATCGATTTCTTTAATCTAAAGATGTTTTCTTTGTCACTTCCCATTATCTCTTTCGCACGACAAATTTTAAAATCATTTTGAAACAAATATAGAAAAAATGTATGAGTCATTTTCAATCTCTATTTTGATAAACATTTGAATATAAAACTTTAACAAGCTTAATATATGAGTCATTTTCGTCTATAAATATATGTTTTTGGCCGGTCATTAAAACAATTTACAAGAATGAAACCAAAATTCTCTTTAAAGATAGAATGCTTATCCCTATACACAAATCCGTTGACAAAAAATATCTCCACTACGATAAATTTTGAAAATTTTGGTAACTCATGTTGCATAAATCTCTCATAGTAATTTGAATAATTTCCTATAAACTGTCAATTAAACATCGATCCATACCATTTTGATTACTTTCGATTCCAAAGTCCTTGGAATTAGTAAACATTTTTAAAACAAATATCCAAAGAAAATAGGTATATAAACTGAACAAAAAAAACAATAAGAGGAAAACAAACACAAAGAAGTGGTCCACGCGTGCCAACATGAACTGTATGTGCGGGTGGCTGCGACGCGCGTGCTCCAATCTCTCACGTGTGAAAAATCCCAAAAAAATAAAACTCTTTCAAAAATAATAATAATGAAACTATTATTATTTCGAAAGATTTGAGGGCATGACGAGAAAACGCACTCTCTATATATAATAACAATCCCCAACTTGAAAGCATTAGTTATCAAAGTAACACCACAACTCTAATTTTTCGAGTTTTTTTTTGTTGTTTTGGGTTTCACTTCTTCTTCTTCTTTGACACTTGTACGATTTGTACCTGTCGTTTATGTTATTTAAGGAAGCAACCCAAGTGAGAGATTTCATTAACAAACCCAAAACTATTTGTTTTTGTTTTCATTCGAGCAAAAAGTTTAGATTTTTTCTTAGCTTGAGCTTATCGTAATCAATGGAGGTCAACACTGAAACCATGCAAAAGTCAAAGTTCGGAAGAATCTGTGTGTTCTGTGGAAGCAGCCAAGGCAAGAAGAGTAGTTACCAGGATGCTGCTGTTGATCTAGGCAACGAATTGGTATTCTTACACTACATCTTTTGATTTTCTCTGTGTTCTTATTACAGCTTTTGTACTTTGTTTTATTTGAGTTCTTACAGTTTATGTTCACCAGATGTTTGTGAATATGTTTGTGGGTGTTGTTCTTTTGCAAAATGCAGAGCATTCCCTCTGTTTTATATTTTGAGAACTTTTTTTAAGTATGTGATATAGCTTGCCAGTGATAAACCTTTAAAGTATTGGTGATGAATTTGTGCTTCTTTGATAACTCAAAAGGATTCTTTTTTCCCTTTTTGACATATCTCATCTTCTATGATTTGGTGCCCACATATTCCGCATGGGAATGTTTGTCTCCAAATTTGAAAGTACAAAGAGAGTATACTCCGTTTTGATTTCTCTTCTTAGCTGACTTCTCAAACTATCAGTAATGAGAAAAATGGAGTAAGTTTCTCTGTTTTATTTACTTTTTTACAGGTTTTAAGGAACATTGACTTAGTCTATGGAGGTGGAAGCATAGGTTTGATGGGTTTGGTTTCGCAAGCTGTTCATGATGGTGGTCGTCATGTTATTGGGTAATTCTTCATCTAATCACTTAAACAGAGATTTTAAGATTAAGACATACTACTAACACTCTTTTTACTCATCTTTGTTGTCATTTCACCACAGAGTTATCCCTAAGACACTGATGCCTAGAGAGGTACGCTTGCTATAAGCCCTGAGGAAGAAAGTTTGAACTTTTCAAGTTTGCTTATTGATTCCTCTTTGTAAACTGTTTTTTCCAAACCCCTAAATCAAACCGTTTTTACTATCTTTATAATCCTATTCTTTTATGAAAATGGTTGCCTTGTCTTCAACCCTTTTATTGAAAGAAAAAACAGTTTCATTTAAGCAAAAAATAAGATGAAGTGCTTCTTAACTAAAGTCTTGCAATGAATTTAAAATTAGCCAATTTGCTTACAATGTCATCATTGCATCTGGTCATAGAACAGTCTAAAGCTGCTTTTCTGTTTTCCTTTTAATTTAGTTTAAAGTTTCAAGATTATTAATTAATATTTTTAATTCGGTTAGCTTTCTTTTTGGCAGTTGACCGGCGAAACAGTAGGAGAAGTAAGAGCAGTTGCAGATATGCATCAAAGAAAAGCAGAGATGGCTAGACACTCTGATGCTTTTATTGCTTTACCAGGTTAGTCTTGATATCTCAATACTTTTTGTTAGTCTTGAAATTGTTCAAAGTCACATCTGTTTTTATTGTTAATTTTGTTTTCTCTATGTACTCTCTTACAACAAGTTCAGGTCTCCCAACAAGTAATGATGATGTATAGAACTGGTCAAGTCTAGTGACAGCATTGTTTTAAGAATCTAATTAGCATCATATTTAGGCTTTTTATATTCTTATACTGTGGAAAATCAAAGTATTAAAGAAGAATAAAACTCAATTAAAAATGGCACCGAAAAGGGTTTAACTATTTTGACTGATTTTGCCAAAGAAATTGGCAGAAGAAAATATTGGTAAAACATGTTTTGTTTCTTGGTCAAACTCAAGCTGTAGTGGGAAAGCAACTGTTTCTAGTTTAAAACATTTAAAAGTATATTGGTTTGCTTCGTAATGATTTTTCGGTTTTTATATGGACAAAATTTTGAAATAATAACTATAGATGCCTTAACCCATCCACATCTCGCACTGAAAATTAGACCAATCTCTGTTTCTTTTTTCTCTTTGTCTTTTACTTGGGAGCTACTTCTCTATTTAGCTTGTGTGTAGTGTAACTGTGACCAAAGTATTAATTTTTCTTACCTGTTTTATGTTAAAAGACAAAAACCAGAAACAGTCTCAGAAAAAAAGCATGTTTTGCCCATCTAAGGAAGTCTTGTTCTTCAATAAGACCCTACTTTTTTGTAATCATGTCCATATGTAAATAGAGTCAGAGGATAAGTCCTCTTGTACAGAGGACAGCTTGTGCAGATGGAGCATAGTTTGTTGAATTGACCATATAATAATAATGTTTACGGATTATAATGTCTTCTGCTTTATAAAATGGCAGGTGGATATGGCACACTTGAAGAGCTTTTGGAGGTCATAACATGGGCTCAGCTTGGTATACATGACAAACCGGTAAAGACCCATCATTCCTTATAGAGATTCAGACTTTGGTGAATAATTCAAAACCCAAAAGTCATTAAAAGCTAATTATCATTGTCTTTCATGCAGGTGGGTTTGCTCAATGTTGATGGATACTACAACTCTTTGCTCTCTTTCATTGATAAAGCCGTTGAAGAAGGGTTCATCAGTCCAACTGCACGCCAGATTATAATTTCTGCACCTACCGCTAAGGATCTTGTAAAGAAGCTGGAGGTACGTGACAATTGGCATTTTAATTGATCCAATAGTTTTTCAAATTGAAAGCATATAAACTGTGTTGTTGTTGTTGTTTGCAGGAATATTCGCCTTGCCATGAAAGTGTTGCAACTAAGCTTTGTTGGGAGATTGAGCGGATTGGCTACTCCTCTGAAGACTGATATTAATCAGGATTTATCTAAACATATAACTATCAATACTTGATGTCAGGGAGGATTTAAGATGTATCTTACTTAAGGAAACAGATTTTGAAGATCTCTTAACTTTGATTAGGAGGGTAAACTAAAAATTTCCACTGAGAAAGGAAATTCTTTTGTGTAAATTACTACTTCTTTAACTCTCAAGTGTTCTTGTGTCTAAGAATCACTTTCTTCTGTAACTCAACTAAGGAAGTTTAACACCTTTGGCTTTTAGTTATCACTCTTATAATTTATGCAAAACTTTATATGTCAAGGAACCAAAATTAGATTTTCTATTAAAAAGAAAAACAATTTTATTGTTTATACAACATCCGACTAAACTACTCACACAAGTAGTTTCACTCTCATGGTTACAAAACAAAGATTCATAGTAATGCCTTGCTCTATCTTCTATGCTCTATTCCCTAGTACAATCAAACATATCTGGTCAGAAGCTAGATTGATTCATCTTCTTCGTCAGTTTTGCCATGATCATAGTAAAAATCTGAAGAACTAGATGAGTTCTCAGCTTCCAGACCCTTAAGCTTCTGGATTGCATCTTGAACATCAAAGAAAAGGGCATCTTTAGCTGCTCTAACCGAATCCTTCTTCTGAATTTCAATAGGTCTTATGTTTTCTTTCCCTGCCAATCGAGTAGATTCAGCTTTTCTTTTAGCTTCCCTGATATGCAGATGATCAATGTACTTCTCATGCAATGCCTTGTTTTTTACCGGTTTCAGTACTGGAGGGCTGACGAGAGTTGTTTGATCTTTACTTGAACAAGGCACTGGACTTTCAAGGATTTTCGGAAGACTTTGCCCTTTCTCTATTGGAGTTGAGAGAAAGTTGCTTGTGATGCTAGGCTCAAGAACTGAGAAGAGATCAAATCCAAGACCTTGATCCATATGATTTTGCTTCTCCAGTAGATGCCTGACCGTTTTCTTTGAGAGATTTTTTCTGCGCTGTCGTATCTTAGTCTTTGGTGAATTGGGTTTCAGTAGTTTGCTTGCAGAGAGTGAAAACTGCGGAATCGATAATAAGTTTGTCTTCCTGGCTCTTCGAGGCTGATGTTGACGAGGAGTGATCAAAGCTGAGTTCACTCTATCAAAACATTCCTGCGCAGATTTTCCAGGTACCATCTTAGCAACCTTTTTCCAGAAATTAGGACTCGGCTTCACTGTCAAATAAGCTCCCTGTAAAGCTAACTCCAGCTCCTCTGTCCATCCTCCCTTCTCAAGCTTCTTTGTCTTCAATCCTTCTTCTTCATCTTCTTCTTCTTCCTCCTTACTTATTCTCTTCACTTCATCAGCTTTTGGCACAGCATTTTCTTCCTCATTCGGCTTAGCAATTCTCATCCTTTTCCTCTCACTAAGACAGACACTAACTTCTACTTCTTCTTCTTTATTATCATCACAACCTTTTAACAACTGCTTAGTCTTTGGACGAAGACGACTTCTACTTCTATCTTTAGTTTTGACACCATCTCCACCTTTCCCTTTATCAGATGTAATTGATTTCGTACTACATCTACTCAAAACACTATTACCTGATTTTCTCCCAATGGAAGAAGAAGATTGATCCACAGATCCTCCACCTCCACTCAAAAACCTAGGAGACCGTTTCAGTGCACAAGAAGACGAAACACTGGTCGACGATTTCGTGCGAGAAGATGAGGTCAATGCAGGCTTTGCAAAAGGCTTCTCTTTTTTGGCATCGGGACATTCCCTACTTAGAAGCCTAAGAGATCGTCTCAGCGAAGGTAACCCATCAATCGAAATATTCAATCCTGGAGATATTTTCGAACTCGAATCTTCGATTGGACTATCAAGTGAGTATACTAATCTCTTGGATAGTTCTCGAAGAGCTTCCCGACGAGTTTTCTTCGGTGGCTCCGAGAAAGAGACCAGATCTTTCCTGGGTTTTGCTTCACTATCTCGATTTTGCATAGAGATAAGCCTAGCTGATCGACGAATGGGTTGCGACAAGACGACGGTGGATTTTCTTCTCGACATTTCAACGAACTAAAAAAAAACAAAGTCTGTAACTTGTTAAATCACATACATGATTCTTACGAAAGTTGTGAAAATGGCAGACATCTGAACCAAATTAGACTAATAAAGACGTACCTGGAACAATGGTAATCGCAGATCCGCAAAACCCTAGAAAGCTTGAATTTTGATTTTGCCTCTCGTAGTCGTCATTCCACTCCTTCGTCTCTCCCAACAGTAACCTCTATTGCTGGGTTGAGAATGAAACGGTTAACTAAACCGAATTTTTGTGCATCAAACCAGTTATAGAACCGCGATTTTGATTGTACCGAAATTTAAAGTAAAAAATGGGCTCAGCCGAAAAGATAAAAGACATTAGAAACAAGCTTTTACTTATCAACGTCAGTAAAGTTATTTATTTAAGCCCATCTATTACTGGATTGGGCCGTTTCATATTAAAGGACAAGTTCGTAATTAGCATCGGAACAAAAGAAACCCTAGTTTCGAGCACTTATACGTTCCTCTTCTTCAAAAACCCTAAAAGCTCATTTCGCAGCAGCCCCTTTTCGTTAGCTACTTCGATCGCGCCGAGAAGAAGAGCGAAACTCCAATTCACAGAACCATGCCGCCGAAGTTGGACCCGAGCCAGATCGTCGATGTGTACGTCCGTGTAACCGGAGGAGAAGTCGGAGCCGCCAGTTCTCTAGCTCCAAAGATCGGTCCACTCGGTCTCGCACCAAAGAAGATCGGAGAAGACATCGCGAAAGAGACGGCGAAAGAATGGAAAGGACTACGTGTCACCGTGAAGCTGACGGTTCAGAATCGTCAGGCTAAGGTCACTGTTGTTCCATCAGCTGCAGCTCTGGTCATCAAGGCGTTGAAGGAGCCAGAGAGAGACCGTAAGAAAGTGAAGAACATTAAGCACAATGGGAACATCTCATTCGATGACGTGATTGAGATAGCTAGGATTATGAGGCCTAGATCCATTGCTAAGGAGCTGAGCGGGACTGTGAGGGAGATTCTCGGGACTTGCGTCTCTGTGGGGTGCACTGTTGATGGGAAAGACCCGAAGGATCTTCAGCAGGAGATTCAAGAAGGTGAGATTGATATTCCTGAGAATTAAGGAACAATGGAGTTTTTGTTTTTATGGAAATTGAAATGCTGTTGTTATCTTTCTCCTTTTACCCTATTTTGTTTTTGTTTGGGATCTTAGCTGCTATGATGTTTCACTTAGAACGACTCAAGTTTTGAATTATTGTTCTATGTTTCAAAACCCCAATGGTTCTATCATCGCAATTTTATTTCTGCTTTTGTTGAGGTTTTTCGTAGCTCAAATGGTTTACACTTTTGGAGTGTTATGTTTGAATTATCTCTTGGTTTGATGATACTATCTGAAACAGCATTGGTGTTCTATGTTTGCTCAAAGTTGGGACCTTGATACGTATGGATTATGCTTGTTTGTTTACTAATGGTGGTAGATGAATATGGTATTGCATATTGATTTAATTTTAAGACTGGTTGTTATCACTGCATGATACCGTTCACTGCATTTCTATCCGAAACTATCTACTTCAGCAATTGGTTTCATCTTGTTCAGAATATCTCGCCACTTCTTTTCTTATGGATGTTTATGTTACTTTGACCTAAGTTTTCCAGTGACTGTATATGCTATTGGAAAGTGTTTTTGCATGAATTTTCTTCTTAATGGCCATTGGTATTCATAGTCTTTTGCTCAATTTCTGAATTTTGATTCTAAAAAAATACTTCTTTTGACAAAAGTTATCATTCTTCCAAATGACTTGTTTTCTCTGTTGTGATTTTGAGAGAATATGAAACATGTGACATTTATATAGTCTTCAGCTCCCCCTTGGATATCTTGTTTTACTTGTTTGTCTCCTCTGTTGCACATGTCTCATCCCATAATATTGTTCTCACAATATCAGATTCAATCGTCTGGTAGAATGTTGCAAACTTTTCTCTCTCATTTGTTCAGTCTTACATGTAATCTTCGAGCTTTTTGATTGTATAGATTAGGTTTCATATATTAGTCAGTTATTGAGATGTTGATTGAATATTATCCTCACTTTCAAGACAAAAATGTATCTCGAAATTCAAGTAAACAACAGCTTGCTTATTTTATGATAAAAGTTTGACACTCGAAATAACTTCAATCATATTGTGAAAACAGAGTAACCCATGTTTGCAAACGCCTCCCCCTTGGGCCTTGGTGGAGTTTATTTTTTGGGTTTTCTTTGCCTAAACTTGGAACAAATGCTATACATAGCAAAGCACCCATCAAACTTGCTGCCATGTCCGTATGCTTACCAATTTGACATGCAGTGTTCATTTCCATGTCTTTGGCAACAATGTGAACGGCAAGGAAGAATTATGATTGTTTCATCATTTCTAAATTAACGATAAAACGCTGATGATAAAAATTTAGTGATTTTAAAGATATCTTTCAGTGTTGTGTTTTGCGATGAACAGAAAAATAATTGATCACAACCATTTATTTTTGTTATCCGTTCGAATTTCTTAAGATCAGTAACTAACTAATAATCAAAATTCATATCATGTTTAGGAAATTAGGAACCATTTGTTACCACATGCAGAAATGGTCCAACATAAAATAGAAATAGACATGGTGAAAATGGAACGAAAATAATAAGTCAAGAACGAAATCTTCTGTCGTGTTTAACGACAAAACAATGGAGAGTGGTGACAAAGGAGCTAGAGATTTTGTGAGATTTTATAGTTGCACAAATGTTAGCGTTCCAATGTTTTTATATCTGTTGTTGTCCTTTTTGTCAATGGGTGAGATCGTGAGAAGGTACAAATGAAACAGAGTGTGTAAAAGAAAATTACACTAAATATTCATATCGTGATGGGGGAGAGCTAATTGGCTAAATGACTAGAATTTTTTTTTTTTGTTGCGAAAACGCAATTATTGCGCTATTTTCTTAATAACATTATTATAGCACTTTATTTAATTCTAAATAACAGGGTATTTAATTCTAACATGGTATTTAGAAGTAACCCCCAAATTATTATTTTTTTGTAAATGAAAATAAGTTATACTTCATTTGTTTCATTATATGTGTAGTTTAATTGTCTTTCTATACATATTAAAATATAATTATTTTTGTTTTATTTTTTGGTAAAGTAACTTTTATGTTTTTTAATATACGTATATGATTTTTTCCATTAGTTAATACATTAAAATAGTAAGGGTAAAACCAGAAATCTTATCTAAATTTTTGCATCAAAAAAAAACAAAACAACAGTAATATTAACGTAAATTTTTAAATCTAAATCAACACTTAATAAAACGGAGGAAAATTTTACATTATTTTTATTAACTTTTACCATATACCTAACTCACCCTTAAGTACATTAGTTCTTGTAAGAATAGCGGAGGTTCAAAAAACATATGCAAGACAAATTAGGACAAGACGTGGCTTGTATCCATCTCCTAATACGTAACTCAACAAAAGACATTGTAGGTGAGACATCGATGTACCCCCGAAAAGACACATTATTGAACTGGATTGGCCGCAAGGTTTGACCTTTGAGAACCCATCGACAAAATAAACGTGAGAAATTATACTAGTAACTTCTTTGTAGGTACATAATACTAGCAAATAGTAACGAAATATTAATAATATGTACTTAATAGTGACTATATCAGCGAAGCCATAGAGTATTAAAACAAAAAAGGCTGCCCTAATTTATTATTTAAATCTCATATCTGTAGTACACATATATATAATTTGATCCATAATTTGCTGAGGTGGTTGAAGAAAATTTGGAATGTTTGATATATTTTCACTGTTAATACTCTTTTTTGTAACTGAGATCCATAATTAGTAGTAAATTTGTAAATTTATTTAGGACTAGAATTTTAAATTTAATCGCTGTGGGATTTAATACTAATTAATAATTTGGTGGTTTACAATGATCAACGACGAGTTTGTATGAGTTTTAATTTTTTACTCTAAATAAATAAAATTTGGTAAATACTAAGTGATTATCATTGTCTGTACGTATATTAACGTATTAATTTTGAAGAAAGATAAATCAAAATATGTTTTTTTCTGAATTATGGTGTACATATATATATATATATTGCTGTATAGTACATTCTGGACTAGTTTCGACTTTAGATTGAATGACGAATGGACAAAAAGTCTAAAACTACGCTAAACAACGTCATATTAAAATTAACTCGATTTGCCTATTTTTCTATGCAAACATCAGAAAATGCATAATTCTTTATTTGTAGAATAATAAACAAAAAGAGGCAGCTGACGTGGAATATTCGTCTAATAATAGCCGACCATCTTGCCAAAACGATAAGGTTTGCCACATGGCGAAACTATAACCATGGCTGCATCTCCTGTCTTTGTTTCTTCGTCATATTTTTCTAATTTTGTTTTTTTTTTTTGGGTTCAATTTTTCGTCTTCGGTGTATTGTCAGCGATTTTTTAATTTTCGCAAGGAAATTGGAATTAAGATTGAAGAGAAAAATGCAAATGATTGGTGGGGTCCGCGTAACGTGGCATTTTGTGAGTGGTTGAGCTTACAACGGATGTGTTGAGTTGGAAGACATCAGAATGGACGGTGATGATACGTTTGTCGGAGCAATCGGGTCGGATTAGTCACGGTCACGCCCGCCACCCTTTCACGTGTCACGTTTTGCCAACACATCCTCGAAGTGGGAATCTCGACCCACACCACGAAACGACACCATAACTTTACACCCTGGTCTTAGGTGCGATATACCAACAACAATTATGGATCGGGTTCGTTTAGGCTTTGGTTAGTTCGTGTTAGTAATATCAAGTTAAATGAGAATTTGAGTTATATATATGTAAGACATGAGTGAAACCATTTATTATGACCATCTATTTTGAAAACAAAGCGGATAACCCATTTGGTGGACAACAACATTGTTCTCTATACGTACAATAACACTACACTCGAATTTAGTTTCGATGATACTGAACCAATAGTTATCTGACCAGTAGCATAACTTACCATGCTTAGTTGGAGTGAAGAACATAGCCATGCTTAGTTGAAGCAACATAAAGTTTTGGAGTTTTGTTATGTGTTTTCAAGAATGAAAATGCTGATCTATTAAAAGTGGACGTAAAATTATAATTTTAAAATGCACTGGTATAAAAAGTTGCGGCTTTTTTAACGTGAAAATGACAGGCTACGGTATTATAAGACAAAAAGAAGAGAGCACCAAATATTGATTCATATAGTATATTGGGTCGGTCCTAAAGAAAATGACATCTAGGTGATGGGGCGGCGAGGCTAAGTTAAAGTAAACATAAAACCTCAATTATTTACCAGAAAAAAATTGAATGACATAAGAACTAATAAAATATTTCAAAGTTGTGGTTCTGATAGCTCTCCACCATCACCACTGATTGATACCTCATATTGCTAAGAGAGATAAGGACTATACAAGTATATATGAGTGGATATAAAGTCTTGTCTTATGATATCATAAACTAACTAATCTCATATCATTAATTATTGTGTAATTACAGACGCATGTTCAGTAGATTTGGATCTAATTTTCTTGTCATGTACTTGGTTCAAAGAACAACGTAAAACTCTACTAAAATTGGATCTAAATCAACTCAATTAAAATTTAAATCTACTACTTTATTTGACTATTTTAGATTATATCAACAATAAAAAAAAACTAGGGTTCTTGTCTCTATATATATATATATATATATATATATGTATGATATTGATATATCAAGCAATCATTAATTAAATTTGGTTCAAATTTTATTTCAGGACAGCTAGCTTATAATCATTTTGTCAAAGCTACTTTCCTCATAATAATTAATCATAATCACTCATAAACTTCTATATTATTTAGTTTATTAAATGGATATACAAACTCACATTCCAAAAAAAAAAAAAACATAAAACGTTGGGAAAAAATACTAAAAATATATTAAAAGATAACAATAAAAAAGTATACAAAGAAATTAACAAGAGGAGAGCTCTCAGTCTCTCACTATAAAAATAGAGCACATGTTCTTCTCACTAACCACTCAACAGAGAAGCAAAAGGAGCCATTTGTGTTAAAGAAGAAGAAGAAGAAGAAGAAGTTATCTATGGCGAAGGATGTGGAAGCCGTTCCCGGAGAAGGATTTCAGACAAGAGACTATCAAGATCCGCCGCCGGCTCCGTTTTTTGATGGAGAGGAGCTAAAGAAGTGGTCTTTCTACAGAGCAGTCATCGCCGAGTTCGTAGCTACTCTCCTCTTCTTATACATCACTGTTTTGACTGTCATCGGTTACAAGATTCAGTCTGATACTGACGCCGGCGGCGATGATTGCGGCGGCGTTGGAATCCTAGGTATCGCTTGGGCCTTTGGTGGTATGATCTTCATCCTCGTCTACTGCACCGCCGGTATCTCTGGTATGAATCATCTTCAATCTTGATTTTGGTTCGGTTTAGTTTCAGATTATCCTATTTGAGTTTTACAAGTATAATTAAACCGGATAAACTGGATAAGTTTTAGGTTTTACCTATGTAAGTACAATTTGCAAACTCAAAAATTAGACAAGTAAAAGTGAAACCATAGTATAAAATATTTAATAAGGGTCATGATTAAATATGTTGAGCTTATCCGAACTATATAATTATATCTCAAATCTACGCTTACTGTATTATTTTGGGCCATTGACTAACCGGTCTTAAGAGAATTGAATCCGGTTAACCAATAACTTGGTATGCTTTAAATTTTCAACTGATTACATTTTTCAACTCTTTTTGTTTCCTTTAGGTGGTCACATTAACCCAGCGGTGACATTTGGGCTATTCTTGGCACGTAAAGTGTCGTTGCCTAGGGCCATATTGTACATTGTGGCTCAGTGTTTAGGTGCGATTTGTGGAGTTGGATTTGTCAAAGCCTTCCAAAGCTCTTACTACGTCCGCTACGGTGGGGGAGCTAACTCTCTCGCCGATGGCTACAGCACAGGGACTGGTCTTGCTGCAGAGATCATTGGTACATTCGTTCTAGTCTACACCGTCTTCTCTGCCACTGACCCTAAACGTAGTGCCAGAGACTCCCACGTTCCGGTGAGTCATATACATATAGTGTTATTAATCTTCAATACTAAATATAAAAATCGATTTCAATCTTACTAATAAATTTAAATTGATGAAATGAAAGGTGTTGGCGCCACTTCCAATCGGATTTGCGGTGTTCATGGTACATTTGGCCACCATTCCCATCACCGGAACCGGAATTAACCCGGCAAGGAGTTTCGGAGCTGCCGTAATCTTTAACGAGAGCAAGCCATGGGATGACCACGTAAGACCTCATACCATTACAGTATATTCAACTTTATTTTTAGATTAAATTATTTTTATTAGGGAATAATTTTTGTGATGATTTACAACAGTGGATATTTTGGGTTGGACCATTCATTGGAGCTGCAATTGCTGCATTCTACCACCAATTCGTTCTGAGGGCTTCAGGTTCTAAGTCTCTCGGATCCTTCAGAAGTGCTGCCAACGTCTAAACCCACCAAACCAGTTTCTCAATAATAAAATGAAGTTGTAATCTCTCTGTACAAATCTAAATTAATCACTTGCAGTTTCTTTTTCTTTTTTCTTTCTTATTTGTGTTTTCTACTTGCTCTTTTGTGAATTTTCCTTTGGTGTAATTGTTTTTTCTTTCGCTTAATCGAGTGATTGGAATTAAAATCAATGAAATCAAAGAGTTTCTTATTGCGTTCTGTTAATATTAGTTGTACATTTGCACTACATATAAAAGTCATATTCTTAGAAGTTAAAAGTAGTATTTAAAAAAAAAACTTCTTTGTTAATTTTAAATTTAGATGTCAAATGCAAATGAAAAAAAGAGATGTTTCATTGACTAATCCATATTCTTATTTTGGTATTTTGCTTGTAAGAAACAAGAATATAGAGACGAAGATATTTCTCAAGAATTGTAGTAATTATTTAAGTAATTCATATATCCGATCTCCATATATATAAATATGTGAAAAATGGTATCGTGATTTTAATTAAATAGATTATTCATAAAAGTGTTGGTTAACCTAAAATTAGAAACGAGACTTGAAAATAGCATATTAGTTGACTCAACATTTCCCGCTAGAACAAACCATTGACTACATGAAATGTCTTGGAGAAGAACAACCTTCGAGCCGAGCGTACGTAATCGTTTTTGCCGATTTTGATACTCTTGGGTTGGTTTTAAATGGGCCGCTATGTGTGGCCCATTAGGTGTATCTTAGCCCACGGATTAACAAACAATTTAGTTGACCTCTTTCGCACCTAAAGCTTGACTTTACTATATAAGATTTTCCGATCTTCTTCCAATTCTATTTCATCTTTGCCGGATCATGGGCAATGTAATAAGTGGTGGAAGCCGCCCTGAATATCACCGAGAACATACGTCGCCGCCGTATTCAAATCGTAATCCTCAGTATCAAGGCAATTATCGGTTGCCGTACCACCACCATGATCGTGCTAGCTATCCTAATGGCAGTTATCCGTCTCCGTCGCCTTACGTTGAGCACCAGGAAGCAGTGACTATAAGGAACGACATCAATCTGAAGAAAGAAACTTTGAGTTTTGAGCCTGATGAACAAAACCCTGGCAAGTTTTTGCTCTCCTTCATTTTTGACGCCTCTGTTCCTGGAAGGTAATGATTTTGAGCTATGTTTTTTACAATTCGTTATCTTTTCACCTTGTAATTGCTAGATGTTGGAGATTTGATTAATGCTTAGGTTCACTTTGCCATTTTAAAGGTTTGTTCTTATGGTTTGTGATTCAACAGCATCACTGTGATGTTTTTTGCTAAAGAAGGCCAAGAGTGTAACTTTATTGCTACAAAGGAGGATCTGTTTCCATCCACATCAGTTAGTTTTCCAAAAGGTCTGGGACAGGGATTCAAGCAGGCTTGTGGAACTGGGATTGATTTCTCAGCTTTATCAGATGTAGATTTGCTTGAGGCAAGCGAGACAGATGTGTATCATGTGGCAGTGAAAGCAGAGGTATCATCAGAAGATAATCAGCCCGAGTCTAAGACACCAAACCGACAGATAACTCATGTGGTTTTGGAGAAAGATCATATGGGTGAGTACAAGGCTAGAGTGGTGAAGCAGATCCTGTGGGTGAATGGGAATAGGTATGTCCTTCAAGAGATTTATGGGATTGGTAATACAATTGATGATAATGGAGAAGATGCCAATGAGAGAGGAAAAGAATGCGTCATCTGCTTATCGGAGCCACGAGACACCACTGTTCTCCCTTGCAGGCACATGGTAAGCATATAAATATCCTTAAGAGCAAATTTGAGAAAGAAGACGGCTTTTTTTTACTAATTGATTGCCAACTTTGATTTGTGTTTTTGTGATTCGTAGTGTATGTGTAGCGGTTGTGCAAAGCTTCTGAGGTTTCAGACAAACCTCTGTCCCATCTGTAGACAACCGGTGGATAGGCTTTTGGAGATAACAGTCAACACCGTTGACAGGAACCAGTGAGCTTTGCTACGTTGCTCTTCTCCTTTTTGTATAGAGATAGCTTCCCAATGTTCTTGTTTGTGGTATATATGCAGGCATTAGAACTCAAGTTACTAACTACATATGCCAAATGACACTTTAATTCCGGTTTTTACTTCCAAGTGTTTTGAGTGGATGGAAACAGTTCCTCCTTGATATAAAAGACACGAGGCCTTTGATCAGGTGGTATTGCAACATAAACCCTCCCACTGGTAGCATTCGTCTTCCCAGTTTTCTTTGTCCGCTCAGTTGTAAATGCTTTATTTAGACGGTATTGGTTACTTATGAGAAGGCGAAATATGTTTGTTACAATACCACCTAATCAAAGGTCAAGATTGTAACTTTAATGCGATAAATGAGGATCTGTTTCCATCCACTCAAGTTAGTTTTCCAAAAGGTTTGGCACAGAGATTCAAGCAGGCTTGTGGAACTGGGATTGATTTGGTCAAGGTAAGTGAGACAGATGTGTATCACGTGACAGTGAAAACAGAGGCATCATCAGAAGATGCTTTATCCAGAGTCCAAAACACCAAACCATCAGATAACTCATAAGGTTTTATCGAAAGATCTTAAGGGTGAGTACAAGGCGAGAGTCGTGAAGTAGATCCTGTGGGTGAATGGGAATATGTATGTTCTTTAAGAGATTATGGGATTGGTAATACTGTTGATGCTAATGGAGAAGATGCGAATGAGAGAGATAAAGAATGCGTCATCTGCTTATCAGAGACACGGGATACCTCTGTTCTCCCTTGCGGGCACATGGTAAGCATAGCATATAAACATCCTGAGAAAGAATTTGAGAAAGAAGGCTTTTTTTTCTTCTCCTGATTGATTGATAACTTTGTATAGAGACAGCTTCCCAATGTTCTTGCTTGTGATATATACATGCAGGCATTGGAACTCAATTTACTAAACTACATATATGCCAAATGATACTCTACTTCCGGTTTTTCCTCAAGTATTTTGGTAAATCGTCAGGCTACTTTGGCACTATAAGTGTTCAGGTTTTGTGATTAGTTGTATAAAAAGAGCATCAAAACCAGTAGAAAACACACAACATAGCAAACTTCATTGAAGCACATACACAAAACAAAGTTCATAACGGCGACAGCTTATTTAGGTAGAACCACAGAAGTGCTGGGTCGCTGGAGCAAACTTCTGCGGTTTTGCTCTATACATGAGCAAAGATTGTAGCAACAGAAAAACAATAGAACACAAACTTACCAAAGAACATAGTTTTAGTTTTTAAAGCTCCATTGGTTGAGCTTATTGGTCTTCCCACCATTGATGGACAAAGATGCCACTGTTTCTGAGGCTTTTAAAGATACCGGTGCAATCGTTGTACCCTGTGCAGTGAAGAAACAGTTCATCAACTGAGCAGATCGCACCTGTCTTTATCAGCTCTGAGAGAAACTTCAGCTCAGCATTGCTTGTGTTCATCTTCAGAACCACAAAATCAGCGAAGCTCGCTGTTTCCTTGAACCATGCTAGAAAATCGAAGCTATCATCTTCCACAAAGGGTTCTTCTTGATCTGCAGGACCGGCTATTGTTACTTTAGTTGCTGCAAGTCCCGGATGATAGATGAAAGTGATACCAGGACTTTTGACATAAGAAGTCAAGATAGACGTATTGTGATGCACGAAATAGCTATTAAAAGCTTTCCTGTCGATTGGGTATGATGGGAAGAACCAATCCGATCTCGCCTTAAAATGTTCTGCTGCACCAATATCAATGTAAACCAGCCTCTTCCTAGAAGAGATATCAATGAACTCAGGCAAATAATGAATCCGTCTCTCGAAATCCGAACGTGTTTCCTCCAGAAGAGGCTCCAATAGTCCAATGTAAGGTCGGTTGTTGAGAACGGACGAGCAATCAGCAGGAAGGTCGTGATGATGAGATTGATCCAAGCGGAAACTATCTTCTCCATCTCTCTTGAATACAACCAAAACCTGTTCACCAAATGAAGCAACATGAACCACACTCGAATTCTTTAGCAATGAAGAAACAGGCGAAACCGATCTGACCAACCCGTTTGAGTCAGACCCACTAGTAGTACCAACAAGCATAGCCCCGGTTCCACCAGGTATAAGAACACGCTCGATCTCATAAACAAGCGAAGCAGGGACAGCAACTGAATCAAGATCCATAGAAAACACAAAACCAAAAGAAGCATCCTCATAATGTAGCTCACTTGTGAACTTCCTATGCTTGAAAGCGAAAACTGGTGGCATGTAAGCCACACTAACATGAGAGATCCCATGTCGATTCATAGCAAGAACAGCTGAAACTGATCTCCGACCAATACATAGAGCTTTCGAATCATTACTCAGCAGATTCATAGCAGTAAGCTCACTGACAACTTGAGTAGTCAAAGCAATGTTCTCCTTACATTTATCAGATTCCAAATAGTTCCAAACAGGTTTCAAGAATCTATTGGAAAACAATCCGTTGCCTGAGAAGAGGAACGGACCCAGAAACGCGAAATTCACGGCGCACTCATCAGCCTGACACGGCTTAGTATTATCATTATCTCCTTGGTAAGCTCCGCCGAGGATTCGTAAAACAGATACAACAGAGAAAGCGCAGACGATCACGAGGGCGCGTAAGATAACGCGCCGACGGAATGAGCTAGGCATCAATTTCAGCTTCAACACTTGAACACCCATGGTTGAAATTTCAACAAGATCCAAAGAGTTTGACTTTGTAGGATTCAAGAGAATAGGTTTTTGTGGGGGAGAAGAAGAAGAAGAGAAGAGATTTAGCGAGTGCAAAACCTGGAGGAGGTATGGTTTCCACCCACGAGGAGAACTATTGAATTTTGCAAACCTAACCAGACCCTTCTCGATTCACGTCTCTGTATCAGCATAAGATCCATTTTTTCGTTTTACCCAATTGATCGAACCATCCGCATGTTCTTATAGATCTAGCTACATGCTACGACGACGAACTCTCTTCCCTGAAAATATTTAAACTTTTTAAGAAATTTGAAGCTGATTTGGGGATGAAGCTTTCGTAAGGTAGAGGTAGGAATCTGAAGAGAGTATAACGAGAGATCTGTGATTCTTGAGAGAGCTTAAGTGAAGTAATAAAGTGACAACTACGAAGAGACGAGGAAGAGAGAGAGAGAAGTAGTGATGACGTCATCATGCCACGTGGATAGTTTTAAAGCCTTCGTTGGTTAAACTCAATTTTTATTTTGATAAGATACGGTAAAGTGTTTTACAAACTCCTATGGACCAATTATTAATCTCAAGTTTATTACACATTTTGAATCTTTGAGTTATGTGGTAGCTTACAATTTTGTTTATCAATCAAAATGGAGATTTTCAATAATGCATATAAACATAGTCGATTTAACAACCAATAATTGTAAATTCGCATTAAATTCATAGTAATAGTATCAAGCAATTTATTAGAATGTACATACTCATTAAAGAGCATGGCTTAGGGGTTCGGAGAGTGAATCCAATCCACCGACACTTGATGATATCTAAGCCACGCGTTACTATTTTTCTATTTCTAACAATTATTGGTTTATATTCCAGCTGTCTTGAATCTCGAATGGTGCCGCCTACACATCAAATGCTTAATTTGGAGACAAGTATAATCATACAAATTTCACTTAACTGCTTAAGGATGTACATGTTTTGTTCCTTTGGCTCAAGGACAATTTACCATTCACCAAATGTTCAAATACAAATATCAAGTTCCGAGCATGCACCATCTAAGGAATGTGGCCGAGACTACGTGGAAGCTATGTGGATCCTTATTCAAACACCAATGTTCGTTAACTTCAGTGGGTACAAAGAAGGCTTGCTCTGTTTCTCTCGTTTAGATAAATGGTTTACAAGGATAACTGAAGCGTAAGAGCAGTGACTCTGAAACAGTTGTTCATATACAATACACCATGCTGCGGAGAGAATGACGACGTACAACTTGATGATCCAGAGGTTCCGGCTACATCGAGACTAAGAGTACGTACTCACAAGGTTTCTTCTAAGAGAAATTAATAACTTATGGCGTGTTTACCCGGATTTTGAACTTCAGAAGAAAAGAAATATATATTTGACAATTCAAGAACTGGATCTTGATGATACCTGGGATGTTAAACCACTGATGAGTGGAAGTGGTATCATGAAAGCTCTAAAACTCGAAAACAAAAGAAGAGGACCCATCATCCGTGAATAGCAACATAAATTGTTGACATGGCTGCTAGCTTCTCCCAAATGAATGCGTCTCAGAGAAACTCACGAGGCAGCGTGACTTTGGAATATGATGAACAAGAGTTCGCAGATACTGTGGCGTTGTTAAAGACTCGAGTTCTATT
The DNA here is from genome assembly GCA_004349715.1 of Crucihimalaya himalaica. Classification (NCBI taxonomy): domain Eukaryota; kingdom Viridiplantae; phylum Streptophyta; class Magnoliopsida; order Brassicales; family Brassicaceae; genus Crucihimalaya; species Crucihimalaya himalaica. The sequence continues at coordinate 2,417,230 of SMJT01000010.1, read as the reverse complement.
ATCTTTGTTTCTTTTAATGCTGTAACATACATATCCTTGACATTATTTCCGAGAAACCAAATGAAAAAAACAGAGAAGGAATTGTGTCTGCAAACAGCATGAAAATAAAGGGCATCTTCTTATTGGCTGATGAGAGAGTCTCCTGGAACACATTTTGTTTTCTTTCAAGTCTCACCAATATTTTCTCTACTATGCCCACAAACTTTGTCAGCCTTCAATTTACAGTCAGAATTCAGATTTTGATATTTCTTTTAGAATAAAAAACAAAAACCCAGTCGAATTTTATTCACAGGGCTTTTCTTTCACTTTAGAAGGAGAAACATGACTAAATAATAGCACCTGATTTTCAGACAGCATCTGTTATTGCTTGAAACTAGAACCACCGATCATCTTGCTGCTCAGCGAAGCTTTGTTGTCTTTAGGGAAGCTTGTACTCAAGAGGGCACTTGTCGGATTTGCTTCTGAGCAGCTGTTGGATTGGGTTTCTGAGTCACTGGGCCGTGTCCAGATCTTTATATGGCCTTCTCGACAAGCTGTAACAACTGATTCTTGTGTGAACATCAAGCCAGAGAGGGGCTCAGTATGAACACGGTGAGCTATGATCGGTGAGAGCTTTGGAACATCGCGTTGGCAAGGAGCGGGTAGAAGAGTTCCCATAGGTATGACATTGTCCCAGTGAGCTGATTGGCTTCCCGTGCTGTAAGTGGGAGATCCTCCAGGCGGTCGCCTAAGTGGAACTACGATCTCATCCATTTCAAGGTCCCAGAGAAGTAACTGTGTATCCTGGGGATGCAGCAGAGGAAAGTAGTAGAGTGTATGAGGCAAAAGATTTTCAGATCATATATAGGAGAATCAAGGGATTTTTATTGTAGGGGTCTATGGGTTTTTTTTTAGCAAATTAAGTTAGATACACAAGAATTTCAAGCAACATGTTTATGGAAATGATCTCCTCAGCTTCATAAGGCTGCTTCATACAATGAAATACTCCACTTTCTAACAAATTTCCTACCTAGCAGACCAACGAATCTTTATCTATAATTTGATATGCTAATGAACAAAGCTGGATAAATGCATGATCAGACCCTACGAAGCTACATTACTCTGATTAAATGATAAGATTTTTTCTGATCATCCTAAGAACCTATCTCCTAATAAACTCTTGTATCTTTCCTTTACCTCTGAAATGATAAAAAATGAGAGTACTGTTTGAATAATTAAGCCAATCAAAAGTAATATAGATAAGAAAAACGCAACTCCCACATTTAAAGCACATTTTTCAGATCTTTGCATTCTGCAAAGGAGAACAAGAAAAATGGGTAAAGGCATGAAGAAATACCTGACCAACTGATCCAAAACGGTACATGACATGCTCTCCTGACCCATCCGAATTTGGTGACGACCAGTAGGAATCAAAAGCTACTCCACTTACCTGAGAGCAACCATTCTGACATGAGTCAAGTGCTGTTTATGTTTAACAAAATAAATCTTACTGAAAATAAAGAACCTTACCCACGAATTATGTCCCTCACCCCACGCCACGACCTTCCGATCCTCCATACTCCACACTTGAACCAGGTCATCTTCACCTCCAGTCAAAATATACTTTCCATCCATACTATCAGTGTCAACAGGATCACAATGTCAATAAACAGTATCATTCTGGGATATATGCTCACAACGATGGCATCTATTTAAGAAAATTTTGTGAAATCAATGAAGAAGAAAAGTTGCCAAAGGAATTATATCCCATCACCTCCATGAACAGCATAGCAGAGCACCATAATAACTTTTCCCACCACATACTAGCTTCTGGGTTGAGAAGTCAAAAATGCGAAGATAACCTGTAGATGTAAAAAATCTTAATGCTTGATATAGAAATACATAGAGAAAGAAAAAGACCACACAACATAATAGAGGCGCCTTACCATCTCTTCCAACAGTCGCCAAGTGTGCCCCATCATTTGAGAATGCAATGCTGTTAATTGAACCTTGACAGATATGCCATCTAGCAACAGGATTACTCTGCATGAATACTCACAGAAATGAACAATGGTACATCGATATATGCTCAAAGATAGAAATGAAAGTATGAATATCTCATACCAACAATGTTATACAGCAATTTATTAAGACCACTGGCAACTGATGATACTAGTAGAGGATAGGCATGTACCATGTGTTTCCAGCACCTATCTAAGAATCTAAAGAAATGGTTGCAAACTCAAATACCTTGCTATATTTTGCTTTGTCAACTGAAAATTGTGTAGGATCTCTTATAGCTGGAAATGTTGAGTCAGTGGCACCATCTTTGTTCTATTAAGTTAACTTAGGATCAAGGATTAGACAAAATCAGGCAACTTAAAATTCATATTCAAGAAAAAAAATTCCAATATCTGAGCTTGCCTTCTCATACACGTACAAATTGCCATCAGCATGAGCAACGACAAATGCTCCATCACCTCCAGGCACCCAAGAAATACTAGTGCAACGACTGTTACAAAGCAATAAAATTTATTTTAAATTTGAGAATGCATGACACCAACCAACTTAAAAACGTACACTAAGAATACATCCTGTTCCCTATAATTTAACTAATCTACTGTCGCTGAGAGTTTCCTAGAACACAATCCATTACAATGACAGAAGATGAATTAAATTAATTGGTCCACTGACATAAATACTAGCATAAGTAAAAACGAAGAACACATAGAGATCCTTAGACGAAGCAAATGTGAACCAGTGGAATCGATTCTTCAATTCTCACTAACAAATAATAGCACAGTAGAAAGGTGGGAGGGAAAATTAAATTCACGAAAAAAGATAAAATCTTGCCTGTTATTCACAACACCGTCCTTGTTATAGTGCAGTGCACCAACAAGTTTCTTAGAGACATCCTGTAACTGCTGTCTCAGTGATACTGTGTACACTACAAAAACAAACCATAACAAATAATTCCACAAGGCAATCTACATCAGAGGTGAAAAACGGTAAGCTCAAATATCTGCATTACCATCCCCAGAATTTAGCCCAATAAGTAAGTCATGCCCATCCTTAGCATCCGGATCAAAAGCATGGCACATAGGATTTGAATTACTGAAATGGATAGACTTTACTGGATCCTACATTAAAGAAGTTTCCTAAACCATTACATCCAAAAAAACCAGAACATTACAGATAAATCGTTAATTGGAAAACAAAGAAGAGAAGTAATTACCTTGTCTTGTGAGTTCAAGTCACAGATAAATATAGCATCACTCACATTGAAGACCAAGTAAGTTCCTTTCCCATCGAAATTTGTATTTGTCATTGAAGTGCTAGAATTAGAAGCAGCAAAAGAGCCACTAATCCTCGAACTTGCACTCACATTTTTGCCCCCTCCATTACCTCCAACAAAACTAAGCGCACGACTCCCGTTTCCCGTGCCTAGCAACCTCGCTGTTGCTGAACGGAATCCGCTACTAGCACTGTAACCCGACGAAGTACCAGTTGGGGTCGTAGGAGCAGCTCTTTCCTTAAGCTGTGCTAGAGTTACCTGACCAAAACAAAATCCCAATTCCATCATTGGGAAGCAAATGCTAGTGAAACCAACTGATCAACTAATAACCTTATGCATTAGAATGCTAGCAAAAAAATCATGATCGATACTAATTCCCTCAAATTTCTGATTGAAATAATTAAAAATCCAATACCCAAACGCATTTCCGATACGATTATACTTCAATCAGAGAAACGAATCAAAGTATCAATACCAAAAAAAACCTTAAATTAAATCTTCACCTGAGTAACCGTTTTGCCATGTGCGTATTGAAGGAGACCAGAGGAATGCGTTTTCTCGTAGTGAAGCTTATACTTCCCTTCAGGCGTCTTGAAATAAGTCTTAATTCCCGGCGACTGAGGATTCGCCGCCGGTGAAGACGATGAAGATGGTGCCGATATCATTCCATTAGAAGTGTTCATCATGGTGTTTACTTGCTACTCTTCTCTAATCGTCGACCCAATAGCATATGATCACGAATCACACAACCCCTAGGGTTTGTTATCTCTCACCCAAATCGAAACCCAGAAAATTTTCCACTTTTCTTCTACCTCTCTTCCTCGATGCAAAATCAGTAAAGTTACGGCGGAAGAATCAAACTTCTCTTCTGAGGTCTCTCCAATGGCTTACCGAATCAAAGGGCTTATTATGATGCAACTACTTGTTTGTTTCACAACATACAGTATTATCAAAGCTTTGACTCGGAAGCGATTAAAAAGTCATCGCAATCAACGGTGGATATTCTCGTACGAAAGATTTATACTTGATCTGATGGGTCGGGTTAGTTAATCGGTTTCGGGTTTCTGATACGCAAAGATCACGTGTGCTGACATCATTGGATAATTCAGGCCCACTTTCAAGCCCATCATCTATCAATTGATGACTAATGAAACCACGGCTTTTCAGCTTCGGATGGTCAATTGTTAGGCTTTGTATTGGTGTATTATATTTTTTATTAGATTCGAGTGTTTCTTGGGTTATAGGTATTTTGGTTTTGTGAGAGCAGGCCTTAAAAATTCAATTTTGTTTGGTTTAATGTTTTGGAAACTTAAGAGGAAGAAAAACTTTACTGAAACTATAATCTTATGTATGAATGTGTATGAATGGTTTGTGTTCATGCAATTGTATAGCTGTTCATGTTCATGTTCAAATCCGTGTATCATAGGGACGCTATTGAAAAGTAGAAAAGAATCCGTCAATTACCCAAAAAAGTTTTGGATACTTTATGGTGCTTCTCTTTTAGCTTCAACCAACGACAAGGACCAGCATAAAGAAAAGATGATACAAGTGCGACCGTTATTTGTTAGATGTGAGAAAATCAGAAAAACAAAAGTCACTTTGACATAGAAAATTTTTCAGACAACAAAAAGAGATATAGCCGTTGGGAAAAGCCACGTGGCGTTACATCTCTATCCACTTGTCTGACTTCATTCGTTGTCTCTTTGGATTCTCTTTTTTGCTCTCTCATCTTCCCCAATATTATTCCTTTCTCTTCCTCTCCTTTACTTTACTCCAAGCAAAGTATTGCCCCAATACACATCCCGTGACTTTCATCAATCTCTCTTTCTCAATCTCTCAAATTAAGAATCTTTCTTCTCCAATGGCCCTTCTCTGAAAACATTTCTCCACTGATCGTTAATGTCTCTCTTCCTCTTCTTCTTCATTTCAATCTTGCTCTGCTTCTTCAATGGAGCTACTACGACGGAGTTCGATTTCTCCACGCTACCCATAAGCAACCTCAAGCTCCTCGGTGATGCTCGTCTAAGCAATGGAATCGTTAGTCTCACGCGTGACCTCTCTGTACCTAACTCTGGTTCCGGAAAAGTCTTCTATTCTAACCCAATCAGATTCCGACAACCTGGAACTCACTTTCCGACAAGCTTCTCCACTTTTTTCTCCTTTTCCATTACTAATGTCAACCCTTCTTCAGTCGGTGGTGGTCTCGCTTTCGTCATTTCTCCCGACGAAAACACAATCGGCTTCGCCGGAGGCTCGCTTGGTCTCACCGGTCCTAACGGTTCCGGTTCAAAATTCGTCGCCGTCGAGTTCGATACTTTAATGGACGTAGATTTCAAAGACATCAACAGTAACCATGTTGGATTCGACGTAAACGGCGTCGTTTCCTCTGTTTCCGGCGATCTTGGCACCGTAAACATTGATCTCAAGAGCGGCAACACCATCAATTCATGGATCGAATACGACGGAGTAACTCGGGTCTTCAACGTATCAGTCTCTTACTCAAATCTGAAACCTAAAGTTCCGATTTTGTCTTTCCCTCTCGATTTAGATCGATACGTGAACGATTTCATGTTCGTTGGATTCTCCGGGTCAACTCAGGGAAGTACAGAGATTCACAGTATTGAATGGTGGAGCTTCAGTTCATCATTCGGGTCGGGTCCTGGATCAGGATCCGGGTCACCTCCTCCTCGAGCTAATTTGATGAATCCGAAAGCTAACTCAGTGAAATCTCCGCCGCCGTTAGCGTCACAGCCGTCTTCTTCAGCGATTCCGATCTCTAGCAACAGTCTATCAAAAACTTCGTCTCCTTCTTGCCACAACAGCTTCTGTAAAGAGAAACGTGGAGCAATCGCCGGAGTAGTAACCGCCGGAGCTTTCTTTTTAGCACTATTCGCCGGAGCTTTATTCTGGGTTTACTCCAAAAAGTTCAAACGAGTAGAGAGATCTGATTCTTTCGCATCGGAGATCATTAAAGCTCCTAAAGAGTTCAGCTACAAAGAACTCAAAGCCGGCACAAAGAACTTCAACGAGAGTCGAATCATCGGAAACGGCGCCTTCGGAGTCGTTTACAGAGGAATATTACCGGAGACCGGAGACATGGTCGCCGTTAAACGATGCAGTCACAGTTCACAAGACAAAAAGAACGAGTTTTTATCGGAACTATCCATAATAGGAAGCTTAAGACACAGAAACCTCGTGAGATTACAAGGATGGTGTCACGAAAAAGGTGAGATTTTGTTAGTCTATGATCTAATGCCTAATGGTTCGCTGGATAAAGCGTTGTTCGAGTCACGATTCACGTTACCGTGGGATCATCGGAAAAAGATCTTGCTTGGTGTTGCATCAGCTCTAGCTTATTTACATAGAGAGTGTGAGAATCAGGTGATTCACAGAGATGTTAAAAGTAGTAATATAATGTTAGATGAGAATTTCAATGCCAAGCTTGGAGATTTCGGATTGGCGAGACAGATTGAGCACGATAAGTCACCGGAAGCGACTGTTGCCGCCGGGACGATGGGGTATTTAGCGCCGGAGTATCTTTTGACGGGTCGTGCAACGGAGAAGACGGATGTTTTTAGTTACGGAGCGGTGGTTTTGGAAGTGGTTAGTGGAAGAAGACCGATTGAGAAGGACTTAAATGTGCAAAGACAAAATGTTGGGGCAAATCCGAATTTAGTAGAATGGGTGTGGGGTTTGTATAAAGAAGGGAAAGTTTCTGCAGCGGCTGATCCTAGGCTTGAAGGTAAGTTTGATGAAGGTGAGATGTGGCGGGTCATGGTTGTGGGGCTGGCTTGTTCGCACCCGGATCCAACAGCTCGGCCCACTATGAGGTCTGTTGTGCAAATGCTGATTGGTGAGGCTGATGTACCGGTTGTGCCTAAGTCTAGACCCACCATGAGTTTCAGCACGTCGCATTTGTTGCTGAGTTTGCAAGATACTCTCTCTGATTGCAATACTGTGGCGTTAAATTCTAGCCGATCGTCGTCATGGTCAGTGCCGGAACATAATGTTATGATTCGAAGCGACGATGACCATTTGGTATAGATAGATATATTGGATTTGAAACAAATTGCGCTGTGTGTTTGATTATTTGATTGGATTTTGATATGTGTTGTAATATTCAATTCATTTTTTTCTTTCCAGGTATGTAAGATAAGAACACAAAGTTGGTTGCTTAAAACTTAGAATTTTTCATAAACCGAAATTGAACTAAAACCAGATTAAAGCAACCCAAGGGTAGAGAGATACTATGGGCCTAACCTTGCATAATAAAAGAAACGGGTTGAAATCGAAATACCTGAAAAGTAAGGGGGTCCAAATAAGATTTTACCGATTAGTGGAAGTGACTATGTAGTGGATAAAACACGTGTGTGTGTTTTTGTTTGTGTCTTATTAATCTCTTCTCTCTTTCGAAAACAGATCCTCGTTTCCTCCTCCTCCTAGTCTCCTACCATTCGCACGTTACGGAAGCTGATCTCACAGATTTTGGATCGTAATCATGGACGGCGACGATTTTTCCGGAAAGGTACCGTCAATACTTGCACCTTTTGTTAGGATTTTAACGGTGTTTCAATGAAATCGAATGATTTTACCATAATAGCTCCTCTTCTGCGATCTCAGAATGCGCTATCGGATTGTTTAGGGTTAGATTCATAATTTAGTTAATGATCTAAGGAAATCATGTGTTATATAATTCGTTTCATGCATTGCATGACAACATTTGTTAAAAATGATTTTTTTCTTTATTTTCCGTATTTGGATTGAGTCACAGGATCAATGAGATTCATAAAATACTGATTGGGAATCATTTTTGCCTTCAAGTTAATCGCTTTGCACTTTACAGTAATCTCATTCATGTTGTATACACGTTTGGTTGGTAATATATACCCTGTCCTAGTGATTATGTTCATTTATTATGGACCAGCAGTTGATTTTTCCTGTCGTAGATCATTGTATTTTGTGTATGGTATGATTTATGCATACATTGGTCTAACATTCCACAGGCGGCTGCTGAAGCCAAAGGATTGAACCCGGGATTAATCGTGCTCCTTGTTGTTGGAGTTCCGCTTCTTGTGTTCTTGATCGCCAACTACGTGCTATACGTGTATGCTCAGAAGAACCTACCTCCAAGGAAGAAGAAGCCGGTTTCCAAAAAGAAGCTCAAGCGCGAGAAGCTCAAGCAAGGAGTCCCTGTCCCTGGAGAATAAAAGCCAGCTTTTGTGTTTTTTTCTTCCTTTACTTCTGTCATGAGGATTATCTTTGAGTCCTGTATGATTTCACATGGAGAGTGTAGACTATTGTTTTGGTCTGTCTAGTTTTGCCTTCATACACACATTTTGTTGCAGCTGTAGAGTCTCTCTCATCATCTTTGCAACAATCTCTCATCTTTGATATCACTTAACTTATCAAAATGTTTCTTGGTTTCCTTGGTTGTCGTCATTATCCTCGCTACCTAAACCTATCTGGCTTTTGCTAAACCGAATATCTACACAGATAAATCGATTTCTAATTCGATGTTTGTATATAAAATACATGGGATCAATTATTTATAGATAATGTCGGACTGAATGTTATGAAAATCTGTATATACTCAGAATCAAGACGCAAGGAGAGTCAATGCTTTGCGTGTTTGGAGCTTTTATATGTCAATACCTGGAAGCATCCACAAGGATTCCGACATCAAAAAGCAGCCAATCACAAGGAAATCGAACTGACCCATGCCCTATTTATCATTCTCTTTAGCCACCTCAACGATGTAACTTCACCGGTTTGATAAGAATAAAGTGTAGCGGAAGAGATTCAAGAGATAGCCAGATTTTCCTTAATCCTTGACGGCCTTCTTCAGATTATCTTTACTCAGATTTCAACTCATCAGATGAAATTGAGATGTATCCTTAGTTCTTTAGTAGTACATATAGCACTAAATTTGTATCCCATCCCGCTTGTGTGCTGCAATCCAATGTGGTAACCAGTTCTCCTACAGTTGCAAATCGAAGATACAAAGAAAAACAAACATTGAGATTCTTGAATATTGTCATTATATATGCAGCAATAAGTAAACTGTCCTATAAGATTACTCAATAGGTAACCAAAAACATGAAACAGAACAAGGATTTGTTACAATCAAGTGAAATAATACCTCATCAAATGCCTTAATTAACAGACACGCTGGCCGCTCTGTACGCTGCATCAATATCATGGCAACAGACTGCAGCGAAATGAGAAAAAAGGCAAGGTCAAGATATCTATCGACAGCTTTTACCTAAGCAAGCAAACAAGCTGAAACATGATGGCAGGAGCAAGAAGGAAGAAGATGCAACTTACAGCTGAGACGCGATGGCATTCTCTGTCCATGCTTAGATGAGAAATAAACTTCACTTATAAGTTTGTTTATCCGGTCTCATGGATAAACTGGAGTCGTTGCTTGTATTGCGGATTACACTCATCTAGCATCTGCGACCAGAGGTTATGCAAGACTGCATATATATCGTCCCTCTCTGGATGAAGAACATCTTCAGCCAAAAAGATATGAATTTGTTCCTTAATTTCGATCCAGCTCTGTCCCGGAATTTTTTTTACATCTTGCTTTTTCATTGAGCTCCTCAACAACGCAGCATCTTCCCAATTTCCAGAAGAAGCATGCATGCTGCAGAGCAATACATGAGCTGTAGAGTTGAAAGGATCGATCTTCAGAATACTTTCAGCAGCTTTTTGGGCGAGATCAACATTTCCTTGGGTTTTACATGCAGATAGTAGAGTCTTCCAGATGACTACATCAGGTTCCAACTTCATTTCATCGATGAATTTCTCAGCTACATTTAAATGGCCAGCACGAGCCAGCAAGTCGACCACGCAAGAGCAGTGCTCTTTTGTTGGTGAAATCCCGTGTTCAGTTTGCATGCTTGCATACAACTTCAAGCCTTCTTCCACCAGCCCAACATGACTACAGGCAGTTAGAATACCAACAAATGTTACATGATTTGGCTCTATGCCCACAGTTTTCATTTCCCTGAACAAGATGAGAGTTTCCTCTCCAAATCCAGACTGTGCATATCCACCTATCAAAGTGCTCCACGAAACTACATCTCGGTTATGCATTGAATCAAAAATCCTTCTGGCTTGCCACAGTGATCCACACTTGGCATACATATCAATCAGTCCATTTGTTATATATTGCTCAAGCACCAACCCGGTTTTCAAACTATAGCAATGGACTTGACTTCCCAATTTTAGAGATGAAATTTCCACACAAGCCCGCAACAGGTTACCCATGGTTATGTGGTCTAGCTCACATTCAGTCACAAGCATCAGCTTAAACAATCTCAACATCTCTACTGGCTGTTCGTGTTGCAAACAGGCTGTAAGAATAGCATTCCAAGAAACAGAATCTGCGTTGTTTCTGAAGTCATCAAATATCCTAAAACAACAATATAAGTCGGAGCAGAAGGTGTACATAGTAAGCAGAGAGTTGCAAACTGAAAGATCTGTCAGGAAACCATACTTGATAATGAAAGAGTGAATTTGCATGCCTTGACACAAAGCCATGGGGTTTGTCTGAGCACAAAGTAAAGAACGCAAGGAGATGACATCAGGAATAAAACCAGAATTCCTCATCTGAGAGAAAACTGATACAGCCTCATCAGCGTAGCCATTATTTGCAAGTCCAGCAATGATTGCATTCCATGATGCTGTATCTGGTCTTTCTATCTGATTAAATACTCTCCTTGCAGAATTCAGGAAACCGCATCTCGCATACATGTCACAGAGCGAACAGCCTGCAATTGCGTTTCCAGCTAAATCCGACTTAATGCATAATCCATGTACTTGGCTACCATAATCTGGTCTAAGGAGACTGCTACAAGCTTTTAAAGAACTACCAAATATATATTCATTTGGATGGAAAACACCAAAAGACAACATTTCTTTTAGGTGGCTTAGGGCTTCAAACTCATACCCAAGTTGCGAGAACCCTGCAATGATTGAGCTCCACGAAATTAGATCCTTCATTGGGATACCATAGAACACTTTGCTGGCATCTGACATTTGATTGAAGCGAACATACATAGCAATCAGAGCATTTTGAGCAATAAGATGAGAGCTGGATTCCAACTTAATGACTTGAGCATGCAGTTGCTTCCCTAACCCAAGATCACCAGTACTGGCACATGCTTTGATGATGCTTCCAAATGCAAACTGGTCAGGAACTAGATCTGCCTGAAGCATTTTCAAGTACAATTTGATTGCCTCGGCTTCCTGACCGTTCTGTGAATAGCCAGTAATCACAGATGTGTAAGAGACCAAATTCCTTTCAGGCATAAAATCAAAAACTTCTCTAGCATCCCTCAGCGAGCCACATTTCCCATACATACTTAAAATGTGATTATTAAGAATAGTATCATACTTGCAGTTGGATTCCAAAATGTGATGATGTATCTTTCTGCCTTGTGCCAGAGATCTCGATGAAGAGCACGCACAAATTAAAGAGATGTAGGTTCTTAACCTTATCTTGAAACTTGAGTTCTTCTGCGCAAAATCAAACACTTCCAGTGCTTCCCTGTAGAAACTATCTTTACATAGGGAACTTATGTGATCATTCATTAACTCTTCGGTCTTGATGGTTGATACAACACTTGATGTTGCTAGTATCTGACTGTTGCTGACGGATACTCTAGCTCCCAATTTTAACATTTTTGCCATTTCAGTTAACATTTTAATCCAAACAAGTTCTTTTTAGCAAAAGAAATATGTGTGGAAGGTTTAGCCAGAAAGACATGTCACTCGGTGAAGCATCCAACGAATCAAACAAAGCATTCTCTATCATATTAAATGTTCCATTCGTTGAGGATGACGGCAATAAAATCCATTGTATGAAATTCTTCAAACAGGCTCAACTGAATGTTCATGTGCAAACTCATATGTAGATGACCAAAGTCAGTTTTCCCTAGTTGGATATCAGGACGGGCCTGTAAGGGAGAGACAAAAAAAAAGTAATCAAATACCTGATAATAAATACATCATTCACATTATGAATCAAGCCAGTTAATTATTACACATTCTATCAGTCGTCCCCACAAGGTAACTAAATGAACCATGAGAACATTTTCACAGCATAAATGCTTTAGCAATAGCAACAGAGAGTGGTTCCGTTGTTTCATTTTTTTTGTTGTTGTTAGCTATATCGAACCATAAACCTTGATTCATCCAAGACTTGTGCATTAACTAGTATGAATGAATTGGAAACTCATCAGCTCAACACACAACTATGTTTGTCATTAGTCATTACTAACCAATTTCCAGTTCAGGACAGAATCAAGGGGAAACAGTTGAGGCACCGATGTCAAAGAATAGCTATCACAGACATTTTATCGAGCAGGTGGTGGACATTGTCAGAACACAACACAGAACCAATGTTCAAAGATTTGAACTTTTAAAATTGCATGAGGAAGCGCTACTTTTGTGCATTATAAACTAAAAATGAGAGCATTATAGCTCACTAATCAATGCGACAAGCACATAGGATCAACCAAGTCAAAACAAAGAAACAATGCAAACCTACGCTACGACATTCAGTATTTTGTTTGTGATTTCCAGCAATAAGCTCCAACTGCAGTGATTCAAATTGAGAAAGAAGTGACGCGGCCTGTTATAAAAAAAGGCGTTGCACGTGAAATTGAATTCAGAAAAGCTCACTTTGGATTCATTTGGCCCAATGTCAGAACCGGAGAATAGAAGGAGATACACTCGGATTGAGAATCCTTGTGACCGATGAAGCTATCGTGTTGCGGTGAGAGGAATTGGAAAATGCCGCGCAGGCTGTGATGAGTGCAGATACAGATGGTTCGGTTTTCTATCAGTTGGTATGGAATGTTACATGATTCCCAGTTCAACCAAAAATCCCTAAATTCATAAATTCCTGGTTTAAGAATTTAAAATTTTTTGGTTTGATTGGGAAGAAGAAGATTAGATTTCGGTTTACTAAACGCAATCGTAATTTTCTAAACAGAATTATCGGTTAAATGAGTTTAATCATAACTTAGAGTGGTCATTTGCAATTAGAAGTAAATGTAAAGTTTGAAATGTTTAATAAAAAAATTATTTAAAGTGTTTACTAAATAGACAAAAAGTTTAAGACGTATATCAAAATATTGGTATAATTGAGATGGTGTAAGAGAGTTCGCCCTCGTTTGGACTCATTATACTTTACATCCAAAAGTTTGAGCCATGGTGGAGCGTGATCCCTGTCTCTGATTATTCAATATGGTGTCTAATTACATAACTAGTACGCTAGCCATACAAAGAAATAAAAGCACAAGTAGTTCAAACAACGATAGGAACCATTTGGCCCGTTTATATATAAATTCAATATGTGTCGCTATCCATAAAAATGCATGAATTATTAATGTTTTGTTACAAATATAAAGATTAATTATCTTGTTCACAAAATCCACCACGTATCCATGTTAGATTGACGAGTTGCTCTCCAAATCCAGTTTAAACTTTAAACTCTTATGAGTCTTATGTTTCAGTTTTAATTAACAACGTTACTATTTCAAGTTTTTAACATTCTATTTCTAGTAACTAACCAAAGTTCTTGCTTCAACATATATCAATTTCAAAAGTATGTAGATGAAACATGGAACGTTGATGTGTTTTTGTGAAATTTTACCCATTTATAAAGTAAATAGAAATGGTAGGTTTGTGACTTTGTGTTCTTGTGTTGTATTGTATGACTTGTGGTTGCGTGACCGTTCGTTGTTCATAAGTAGCAATATGAGGCCTAACAGTAGCACGTGACTCCGGCGCGTCAACAAGGCGCGTAGCTTAAAAAACGCCCCCTCCACGTTCTTCTACTTACGGTCCATTCTATCAATTAATTCCAAGATAGCCCCTGATATTTATTGATACATTTCATTATCAACCCCACAAAATTTTGATTATCTAAAGAAAGTATTAAATTTTGAAGGAATCCAACGTAAAGGATTTAAAAAAGATAAAATAAATATTTTAATTTTAAAGTATTGAAAATTACAGATTTTACAAAGTAAGAAGCGAGGTGGAAACAGCATAATCATTACTTCAGGGGTTACTTTTTGATATATTTTTAATAAGTTGAAAAAATAAAATGTTCTTCAGTGGGAAAGAACGACTCGTGTGTCCAGTGAGAAAAAACCAAATCCGACGAGAGAGAGTGAGAGGAAAATAGATTTTTAATTGATCAACTCATACAAAGTTCGTGGCTTGATTCTGCAATCTCCATTTTAATCGGATTTCTCCAGCTAAAAGAAGCTAAATCGACGGTGTAGGTGAATAATTCTTCACGACTTTGTCAAAGACTCAATTTTTTTTTCTCTTCCTTCACATGATTTATTCCTAATTTTAGTGGATTGTTTTTTCCTTGATTTCTGAGAAGTTTATCAATCTTTTTAGGTATTAACTAGTTTTGTTTGTTTCTACTAATTTGCTGCAGAAAGTGTAAATCTTTGGTTGGTTCAAGGTTTAAATATTTGCTTACATCTACTCAAATCAGCTTAACTCTTTTTTTGGTTGGTAGCTTAAAAATTCAGTCAAAAAAATTAATCTTTGTTTTCCTGCAAAAAGCAAAAGTGTTTCTGTTGTTTATGTAATAAAACCCTCTTTGCAGAGAATGTTAAAAGGTTCTAGTTTTGGACATATGTAAAAACGATTTTTTTTTTTTTATCTGGGTACTTTGTTTTTTTGGATCTATGTTTCTTTTTTGGGAAGATCCACCCAATGAAACCAAATCTCACATTACAAAATGACAAGAAATTGTCTCTTCTCCCCAATAATTCCAAAATTTTGATTTAATAAAAAAATATATAAGATGATTGGTGACTTAACAACCAAAAAGATTATGTGGAAGATACTGGTGCTTTCTTTGCTTGTAATAGGGTTTATCTTTGGGGGATTTGATGAATCACACTGACGGCAACTTTGTTTGTAAATAGACTTCATAAGGTTTTATATTTGTTCCAAATAATTTCAATATTCATTTGCTGTCTCTTTGCTTTCGTTTGGTGGCAGTAGGAGTCTCTTTGAAGCTAAATGTGTATTGTTATTCTTACTATTTTAATTTGTTATGTTTTTTTTTTTTTGTACACTTGCTTAAGCTTTCTATCTCCCTTGAGTTTGTTGTCTATATGCTTATGATATGTCTTTTTCTCTGTTGCTTCTTTCTCACACTTTTCATTGGTCTTCATGTACTATATGTCAGATTCTTCAAAGAAGCAATCATAACGCAATTGATTATATTCAAAAAGAAAAGGTTTTTAAGCTCTTGATCTCAAGAAATGCAGACTCCAAAATCAAGGTGATAATCTCAACTCTAACTTTGTGTTTTTGTTGTGAATGTTCTTGAATTATTTTAATCTGTTTCAATGTGATCGTGATTGTGTGATAGGCCGGGATCGTTGGAGCTGCCACAGAAGAAATCTCCATTACCAGCTCCCAAAGTTGCTCGGAGACTCAAGCCAAGCGGAACAGAATCCGATCCTAAAACCAAGACAATATCGAAAACTCAAATCCCGAAAGTAGTAGCTGATCGTCGCTCTCCAAGAATCCCTCTCAATGAGGTACTTTTGCAGTAAAAGATTGTTGATTTGGTGTATACAAGTTGTGTATATGATGATTCTTGACTATGTTGTGAAGTACTCAGTCGTGTGATCGATTTTGTATATATGATTGTTGCTTTTCAAGATTCAGAAGAAGCGGACAGGACGAATACCGGAACTGGAATCTCATATATTGCAGCTTCAAGAAGATCTTAAGAAGGCAAAAGAAGAGCTAAACAGATCAGAAGCATTGAAGAGGGAAGCTCAAGAAGAAGCTGTAGATGCCAAGCATCAGTTAATGGAGATCAATGCCTCGGAAGATTCAAGAATTGAGGAGTTGCGTAAACTCTCGCAGGAGCGAGACAGAACATGGCAGTCTGAGCTTGAAGCTATGCAGAGACAACATGGAATGGATTCAGCTGCTTTGTCTTCTGCCATTAACGAGGTTCAGAAACTGAAATCGAAGCTCTTTGAGTCCGAGTCCGAGTTAGAGCAGTCTAAATTTGAGGTAAGGTCTCTACAGAAACTTGTTAGACAGCTCGAGGAAGAAAGAGTAAACAGCAGAGACTCAACATCATCAATGGAAGTGGAGGAGCTGAAAGAAGCAATGAATCTTGCAAGGAATGAGATAAGCCAATTGAAATCTGCAGTTGAAGTAGCAGAGACAAGGTACCAAGAAGAGTATATACAGAGCACATTGCAGATAAGAAGCGCTTACGAACAAACAGAGGCAGTAAAATCAAGATATTCGCAGCGAGAGGCCGAGTTAACCGAAGAATTGAACAGAACCAAAGCTGAAATCGAAGGTTTGCGCAAACATTTAATGAATAAGGAGAAAGAAGATGACTTTACGGTCGATATAAAGAAGCTTGAATCCGATCTAATGGAAGTGAGAGGGAGTTTAATGGATAAGGAGATGGAGTTGCAGATTCTAAAGAGTGCAATGGAGAAGAAAGTGGAAACCGCGAACACAGAAGCCATGGAAGCTGAGCTTAGAAGAGTGAAAGTTCAATGTGAACAATGGAGGAAAGCTGCCGAGACAGCAGCTTCGATACTGAACAATGATGAGGAGAAAACAGATTCTATTGAGAATAGCAAAATGTTGAAGAAGTTTGGTGTGTTACTCAAGAAAAACCATAAGTAATAATAATACTGATTCTTTTTCTTCTTTTAATAAAATTGAAAAATGGCATGATTGGCGTATGTAAATTTGTAAAATTTCGATTTGATTTGTCTAAGCTTATTTTTGTAAACGTTGCCACATTTGTTGATGAAAACTGTATTGTGAAGTGATCTTTTGAATTCAAGACTTGAAACTATATATTGTCAGCATTTTTTTAAATAAACTGCTATGGACCATCTGGATTATGCATTTATTTATTTAGATTTTATTTTCTATTAAATGATATTTGGTAACTTTGTGGGAGTAGAGTTTGGTAAGGCTCTGGACCAGTTTTTCAATTCTAATTTTTTTTTTCTGGATTGATTCACTATAAGGTGAATTCTGGAGAATATATATGAAGGTTGCGTGTACGACCGGTGTCACACACCGGTTGATATAATCAAGTAAAATGAATCTAAAAACTGATCAAATCCACAAACACAAGATTGTAAAAGTTGTTTTTACACCGGTTTCCGGAGAATGCTCGCAGGGTGATCCTACACCGGTTTCCTTTTGCTCAAGGCCTTCTCCCTGTGCGATATCTAGGCTTGCCTCTTCTTACAAAACAAATGTATAAATCTGACTATCGTCCACTTTTGGACCGGGTTAGAAAACGTTTGTCGTCATGGACTGCTCGTCATTTGTCTTTCGCAGGATGTTTGCAGCTTCTAAACACGGTCATATCGGCATAACTAACTTTTGGAGTTTAGCTTTTTGTCTCCCAAGTGGATGCATTAAAGAGCTTGATAAGCTAGTTGCTGCTTTCTTATGGTCAGGTCCAGATTTGAAGGCGCATAAGGCAAAGGTTTCTGGACTGAAGTGTGCAAACCCAAATGCGAGGGGGGGGGGGGGGCTTGGGGATCCGATCTCTTCATGAGGTAAAGAAGGTAACATGTCTGAAGCTGATCTGGCGGATAGTATCGTGTAAAGAATCACTGTGGGTAAAATGGATCTCCAATAATCTTTTGGAGGCTAAATCGTTTTGGGCAGTCTCATCACAAACTAGAGGCTCTTGGATGTGGCGTAAGCTAATCAAATTCAGGGACAAAGCTGTTGAGCTTCATAGAGTTGAGATACGAAATGGTAAGTCTACTTCGTTCTGGTTTGATCACTGGTCCGGATTGGGACGTCTTCAACAGCTAGTCGGCAATAGAGGTTATATTGATCTTGGTATACCCTCATCAGCTACTGTTGAATGGGCTAAACAAAGTCGTAGAAGGTGTAGACATCGAACAACTTTATTAAATCAGATCGAAGATGAAATTGCCCACCTTACTCTCTCGGTAGATGAAGATGTGTCGTTGTGGAAGGATCACAACGGTGCCTATAAAACTAAGATGACTTCTAAAGGTACACTAGCCACGATTAGAGCTGCAGGTGTTTTGATGGACTGGGCTAAAGGCATTTGGTTCTCTCATTCGACCCCTAAATTCTCTTTCCAAGTGTGGCTCGCCGTCCACAACTGTTTGGCCACTGGTGATCGGATTAATCACTGGACCTCGGGACAGCAATCATGCTGCTCTTTGTGTGTATCGATGGAAGAAAGCCGAAACCACCTGTTTTTCGAGTGCCCTTTCTCGGCTGCGATATGGCGGTCTCTCATGGGGAGGGTTCTTGTTCATGATTTCTCCACAAACTGGGATCAGCTTCTCCCTCTGCTTACCTGCTCTAGTTACACACACATCAAGCTCTTCACGATCCGCTACACATTTCAGGCCACACTCTACCACATTTGGCAAGAACGAAATAGAAGGCGACATGGTGACACCCCTATTTCTCAAGCTCGCCTTCTCTCTACCATTGACAAGAATATTCGTAATCGTTTCAGCTCAATCAAAAATCAAGGTGACTTACGCTATGCGGATGGACTAAACTATTGGTTCTCCACCCACCCTTCATAGTTCTCACATTCTTTTGTAATCTCTAAAACTCGAAACATTTTTGGGGATGGAAACATTCTTTGTACAAAAGCTTTTGAATAAATTTTACATTCTATTCAAAAAAAAAAAGTTGTTTTTAGCTTTTCTTAGGTTTTATTGAAAAACTAATATAGTTTTTTTAAAATATTTTTTAGTTTAAATGACGGAATAAAAACTGTTTAAAACGATTATTATGGAGCTGATTGGTTTGCACTTTTATTTTTAGATTTTAGAAGAAAAAAAAGTGTAGCAAAAAATAGTTGGCTTTTATAAAAAGTGAACTTAACAAGAACAAATAGAAACAAAATGGACTGTGAGAAAAATTAGGAGACTTTTAAAACTGTTAAATAATTAAAGTATGATTGGTAAAAAACAGACTTTAAAAACTTTAAAATGTAGTAAAAGTTTCTACAGTCTTCACTAATACCCCTATAACACAAAATACCGTCTCACACATTCATTTTGATTTTTTTTTTCAACACGCATTCATTATGATTAAATAAGACGATTATATATAAAATAATATTACTGAAATAACAACCATTTAGATAAGTAACATAACAATATAAAGAAAAATCTGTTTGATAAATTAGACAATAATATTACTGCAGTTCTCTTGAAGTTTCTCCCGGTACCATTTGGAGCATATATTTATTTAACCTAGTTACTAAAAAAAAAGATGCTGAAAAATGAATATTGTTCAAAAATGACTAAAAAAAAAGGTAGTCAACAGAAAAAAAAAAAAAAAGAAAAAAAAAAAAAGAAGAGTTTTATTGAATAAATGAACGGTGTTGATAAAAATTAAAAAAGCCCTAATCTTCGAATCGCAGACATACTCCTCTCTTCTCCAGCGTCGGATCAATCTCTCTCTCCATCTCCGTCTCCTCCTCCAATCAACATTTCTCTCTCTCTCTCTCTCTCCCGCTCTTTTTCGAATTCTTCTTCAGGTAATCATCACTTCTTCACACTTTCTGGGTTTTTTCCTCGATCCTTCCGATTTCCATTTTCTAGCGAAATCGCTGATTATCTTCGTTGTTGGGTATTTTTGTGTATCTGTTATGTGGGAGAATTAGGGTTTCTGAGATGGCGGAATCGCAGACCGGGGGTGGTGGTGGCGGTGGAAGCCATGAGAGTGGCGGAGATCAAAGTCCGAGGTCGTTGAATGTTCGTGAGCAGGATAGGTTTCTTCCGATTGCTAACATAAGCCGTATCATGAAGAAAGGTCTACCCCTCAATGGCAAGATTGCTAAAGATGCTAAAGAAACTATGCAAGAATGCGTCTCTGAATTCATCAGCTTCGTCACCAGCGAGTAATTTACCTTTTCTTTTCCAACTTTGTCACAATTTTATATTTTTCTTCTGTAAATTGTATCTGGCCTTGGTAGGTTTAAGCTTGTATTGCTGCAAAATTGATGCTTCTGTGGTTATAGTGTGCAAAAGCCTCTTCGTTGTTAAGTTTAGGTTGATGTATATTGGTGTTTAACTTTGCTAATTCACTATGTCAATTTTGGGATATTGTTTTGTTTAGCTTCGTTTGTATGATGCAATAAGGTTTTGGTTGATGATTTTGTGCATATTTTGATAAGCAGAGCGAGTGATAAGTGTCAAAGAGAGAAAAGGAAGACCATTAATGGAGATGATTTGCTTTGGGCAATGGCCACTTTAGGTTTTGAAGATTACATCGAACCCTTGAAGGTTTACTTGACGAGATACAGACAGGTATGTTCCACTTTAGCTTATTCAGTTTACACTTGAGAAAATGAGGTAGCAAAAGGTACAGTGAATTACTGATGTTCCTAGTTATACGTGAAATTGTGTTAGTATTGCTATCCATCAAGATAAATTTCTTCTTTTCACTCACTGATTCTCTGTTTTTCCTTTTCATTTCCCTCTATGCTATATGGATTGGAATTTTGCAGATGGAGGTCAGTGGTTCTCCTCTTTCACTTATTTCTCTCGCTTTTTTTAGCTTATCGCAATCTTCTGTTTGTCCAGTTTTATCTGTGGATCCTCTTTTTAGGGGCATATGTTGTATGATTATATCTAATTAGGATTGTTTGCTACCATCTGTCATTGATATATGTCGATAGGGTGACACTAAGGGATCAGGTAAAGGCGGGGAATCGAGCGGAACAAGAGATGGTCAACCAAGCCAAGTGTCCCAGGTAATGACTCTATCTTTCTCCAATTGACTCGGTCATTTTACCTAGGCATCATCTTTTTCACTTATAAAATGTACGAGCTGCTTTATCGTTTCCCTGTCTTTACCTTCTGAACAGTTCTCGCAGCTTCCTCAACAAGGCTCATTCTCACAGGGTCCTTATGGAAACTCTCAAGTAAGTGAGGTTAATACTTATATATTAATACATTTTTCACTTAGAGGAGAAACAAGAGTAAAAACTAGAAAATGTTAAAAACTATTAAAAGATTAACGACTTTGAAATCTACTTTTTTGAAATCTACACAAGATCAAAGACATGAAATCTGATTAGGCCCTGATATGTTACTGGTACTAAGCTGCTACAATAGCATCGAGCATCTTGATTTATGGTCTATGTATATGCAGGTAATTGATTAAACTCGTTTGTGACTGTAGGCCTCGAATATGATGGTTCAAATGCCGGGCCCAGAGTAGTACTAGGACACTATTCATCACAATCTTATGAGAATCTGAGCGATCTACTGTTCATAATATAATGAATTGTGGTATCTCAGTTTTGGGAGGGAGAAGACTTGTATATGATTGTGTTGTAGGGAGAAGAGTTTGGTTTGCTTAAGATAAAAACTGGGAAACATTTTTTTTTCTCATTTGAATTGTTAAGTTTCTTAGGTATTGGTTTTAAGAAGAAGCTATATATCAGCATTTGCTTGGCCTGTGGATTCTTTCATGCAGGTGTTACTTTCATAAAACAACTTCAAGATTAATAATGTAGATTCTCATTGATTCTTTTTGTCCTGAAGTCAGAGTTTCGTTTGGCATCTTCGATTTATAAAATGAAATATCACAGTTCCTAAACGTGATATTGAATCGTTATGGCTCTAGTGGTGTGGTGAAATTCGCGTAAAGTTAAAACGAGAATATTTACTCATGAGTTTTATCGATTAATGAGGTATATATAAAAAGTACATAAATTAATGAGGTATATACTATTGAACCGAAAAATTAATTTAGGATCGAAGAAATGTTTTGATTTATCAAGATATTAATTTATAAGTATTTATTTATAGAGGTTATACTGAATCAATTATAATAAAGCTGCCCCTTGTTTACGAGGCTCTCCATCGCTGCTCAGAATCTAACACATGTGACATGTCAATGCTGTCATACGGGACGTTCATCATGTGTATGACTTTGTCGGCATTCTCATGATCAAATTTAAATAGAAACGTTGAAAAATTAAGAAAACTATATGAAAAGAATCTAATTAAACGAACCAATTAATGTATTTCAACCACTAAACAAAACCAAAACCAAAAAAAAAATCTTTTAATAACACTAAAAAAACCCTTAAACTAATCTCAATGGTTGATTAGTTAGACGTTGATCCGAATGCTTGCTTAGTGATGAGGTCTGAAAAAGCGTAACCACCACCTGTTGAGGTGGTCAATAGGTGACAGCCTCATCTTCTTCTTGGGAACATTTGGCGAAGTAACGTCTTCGGTAGATGGTTGTACCGTGACTCGAAGCTTAATCCCAGCCTGGCAAAGACCGGTCTTTAAGCTTACAAAATAATGCACTCCTGGTTTGGTGAGCTTAACGAGATCGTGTCCCGTCTTGTACACAGCTACAGTAGATGTTGGTTCGCAGGATCTGAACTCAAGATCATCGCTGATTTCTCTAACGTCGTTGAGGTCCTTGTTGTATTCGAAAAAGAGAGTATCTCCAACACGAAATTGTTTCTCTTCACTCCACCTGTAATAGTAGTAACTGTTATAAACGCTCCATCCTCTGGAGTCACCGACCTTGTAGATCTTTCCAAAAGGAAGGATCTCACTCGGTGGTGGTGGTGGTGGAGGAATCTGACGTGACGGGGCATCGATCTTCCTCGGTGGTGGTGGTGGTGGAGCAATCTGACGTGACGGGCCATTGATCTTCCTTGGTGGTGGTGGTGGAGGAGGAATATGACGTGACGGGTCATGGACGACAAGAACGTCGTATTTCAGTCCCGAGACGCATTGAATATGATTTGAGGTGATGAAGTAGTGATGTCCTGGTTCCGTGAAGGTTACGATATCGTGTCCTGTGTTGTAAACAGCTTTAGGAGAAGAAGAATCGCATGACTCATACTCTAAAGCGCCGGAGACTTGAGTGACGTCGTTGACGTTCTGCTCGTATTCGAAGACAAGAGAATCTCCGACGTGGAACTCCTTATGTTCAGCCCAAGAGTCGTCCTTCACAGTCCATCCATCATCGGAACTTCCGACTTTGTATATTCTCGCCGAGCTGCAACCCAAGAAGAGAAACATGATCAAAAGCAAGAAGCCAAAGATCTTCTTTGTGACCATGGTTCGATCGTATGGATAAGAAGAAGAAGAAGATAGATGATGAGTATTCGGAGTAGTATCGATGAATGTATTTGTGAAAGAAAGAAGTCACGTATGTGCCCTATTTATAGAGTTTTACGAGCCCTATTCATAATCCTAGTCGGTTTAAGATTTTGTTTAGTTTTTTTTTTTTTTTTTTTTTTTGTTAAAGTGGATTTTGTTTAGTTTATTCCTTTTTATCTAGATGAATCCAAGTTCTAAATTGTTTTTTTGCGTATACAGAATATATTGTTTCTTTTTGGAATTAGATTCACCTTTTTGCAATCCTTTTCTGATTAGGTTTTATTTTTTTTAGTATTTCTAGTTTAATGGAAATCTTATCTTATTTTATAGTTTATACAAATACGTAAGGTTCATAAAATTATATATGAAAAAATTTAATTTTCTTTTGTGATAATAGGATTTATATATTGGATTGATAATAGGATTTATAAAATGATAATTTTGATTTTATTTTACATGTTTACAGTTTCAAAATATTATCATCTAAAATAACCATACACTTGTTTTTGTTTTTCAAATTCTATCTCATGTATGTTTAATGTATAATTACTGTATTTAATTGCTCGCGTGGCCCGTATGCATATTCGACCACCATCAACTACAAAGAACGGATTACCAAAATGAAGAAAAAAAAAACGAAGAAAGAACAATGAGTTCTTGATCAATGGAATCAAATACACAACCAATATCAGTTGTTTTCGATTGAAAAAACAACAATTTATGCTGAAATTGATTCATTATTTGAATCAAGCAATAAATATCCACATAACCATATATTACGTTTTCTTGCCATTATAAAATATTCCAAAAATCTGTTGATGATTACAAATTTATAATTTAAAATGATTAGTTATGAAATACTTTGAAAATATTGGCTAACAATAAAACTATATTTTTTTAAAATAATTTAGTTTTTAGTGTTTCTAATGGGGACGTTTCTAATGTAACGGAAAATCTTATCATATTTTATACAATCTCATCATAATAATCTTTTTTAGTTCATTCGTATTTTCTATGGGCTATATCCGGGCATTGGGTTTGAAGAATGAAGGCCCAAAATGTGGTCAAAATTGCTTTGCTTTTATGGGCGTTTTTAGGCTTCAACTTCAAAGGCGTCGATTTCGTGTACTCGTGTTTTGTTTTCTTACCATTTAGTTCAAATTCGCTGAAGTGTTTGAATCTGGTTAACCAAAACCGGATTAGATCGAACCGAATCGATTTTGAAAAAACAAAAGAACCATAGGGGAAAAATCCAACGATCGAGAATCGATCAAAAGCCATTACACGATTAAGAAGTGAACAACCGCGCTCACTAACTCAAAAACCCTCGATTTCTCAAAGAGGGGGGAACAAATCGAATCCACTCTTTTATTCAAATTTCACCTTCTTCCTCAATCACTGAGATCTTTGAGCCAACTCAATATTTCTGCATTTCGATCTCTGTTCAATGGAAGACAACGAGACCAAGAATAACGAGGTTGACGTTGAGGTCGATGGCCTTGGTCTTATAGAATTTGCTTCTGAAGACGATAGCCTTCTCTTCTCCTCGTTTCCCGACCCAACCAGCTACGAGTTTTCCGGTAATTTACAAATTCGGAGTTCGTTCTCGCTTAGATGGGTTATGGGTTTTGTTAATTTTCCGAATCTGCTTGATTGATACTCGGGACAAGTTCGATTGTGGGGTTTATCGATTTCTTTGCTGTTCATGATGCTTACTTAGTGGGCCGATAAATTCTTGATTTTTCAGTTCAGTGTTTGATGTGTAGACTTAGACCTTAGATTCATTTCTCGACATCAGAAGGACACTGCTAGCACTGCATTTGAATTATATTTTGTAATTTTGTTGCAATGTTGTGTTTACGTTTGGGTACTCTCTTTATTGATAAATTCAGAGCCAGATAAGGATGAAAAATGTTTGAAGGATGAAGAAGATATAAGTTTGTTGAAGGATAAACAATCCTGTGATGAAGAGATACTTGTCTCTTCAATAGAAGAGAAGGAAGAGGTGCTTCAACCTCACGAGTCTCCTGAACCTGAGAAAGTGATGAAGAAAGGAAAGTATAATTTGCGCAAAAGTCTTGCCTGGGACAATGCCTTCTTCACGAGCGAAGGTAAGTGCATTTCGAACTACCTTTTATTACCTGCCAGACTTTTAGTGGTTGTTATGCACCAATTACTTTTGCTGAGATATATTGTTATAATCAGGTGTTTTGGAACCCGAAGAGATATCCAGCATGATGGAAAGCAATCATAAGAGTGGAAAGAAAGCTTTACCGACCATTCAAGAGGATATTAATAGATCAACAGAATCCGTTTCCACATTTCGAAGTGACTGCACTGTGGAAAACAGTCAGGAGTTTGTTTTGTTTGAAGATGTAAGAGCGTCTATTCAAAGGTCTGCTAAAGCATCTGATGCTGCAACACCTGGAAAAACTAATGAACTGGGAGCAACAGAAGTAGCAATTAGCCCAAGTAAGTCTTCTTTAGTCTTTATCTGAAGTAGAGCCAGTGGAACTGTGACTAAGCCGTTATATGTCTTTACCACACATTGGCATGTGTCTCTTTAAATCTTAACCTATTTCTATGGTCTAGCTTGAGCTTTAGTCTATTAATGGCTCTCTATTAAGGAGAAGGATCTACTTTCTTAGTTTTGTGTTTGTGCTTTTAGAAGTAATGAAGCTGTTTCTGTGCATTTTTCTCTTTATGGCTTCTCGGAGAGCTAGTGTCTAACGCGCGCTATAATCTTGGATGGAAGTTTTCCATCATATTTCGAAAAGACTGACCCGCTACTGTGTTTAATTTTGAGGCATGGGAAGAACGGTTTTGTGCTGTTTACACTAGTCCACATGCGTTTGTAGCAGTAATTATTACATGTTGTTTCCAGTTTGACCAACTTTTGCATTCATTGTCTGAAATTCTAGATACGGGGGATGTAGTTGCCTCTCAGGAAAAGGTAAATCTGCTAAAAACTGCACCATGTGGATTCCTCTTTTTACTCCCTTCTCGGCTAACTTTCCCTTTAATTTGATTATTTCTCAGACTAAACCGAAAGCTAGTCTTAGAAATCAGAGTACTAGAGCACAAGGACTTGGGAAGGCAACAAAACAGGTATATAATCTCCATTCAGTTTCTTATATGCATACTAAGTTACTAACTACAGGATTAATTTCTTAGTCTTATACTTCATTTCATAGCTCGAGAACAATGGGATTCTCTTAGTTTTCGAGTGGCAATGAGCTGGACTTATAAACTTGAACTGGCTCTGTTGAATCTATGAATCTGAAGCGTGTCATCACTTGTTTTAGCTTACCCTATAGTGAACCACATAATGAATATATTGGATACTGTGATAAATGATAAATTTTATGCAGCCTGTTGCTCCAAGAGGTCTCAGTACATCCATTTCCAAGCCACCCAACGGACTCAGCAAAGGCAGGCCCTTGTCAACAACATCAACGAGTAGGGCATCATTAGATATAAGCAAAACCAAGCAAGAAAAGAATTCCAAATTACCTGCGGGTTAGTAAGAATTTGTTCTTCATGAGGTTTACACTTGCTTTTTTAAAGATATTATATGACCCTGAATAATACAGGTAAGGAGCCTCTGGGTCCCAGAATACCCATTTCAGGACGTGCTAAATCCGTCTTGCCAAAACCTGGTGTGCCCGTTAAATCTTCTTTACGTTCTTCAGTTGCTTCAAAGAATGAAATGACCTCTTCATGCTCTTCTTTAGAGAGCTGTGCCAGTGCTTCATCTAGCGCTTCTCACAAGCCTTCTCTAGATTCGATAAAAAAGAAGAATGAGTCAAGTTCCAGATTAGCTTCCCAGCCATTGGCAAATCGATCTACATCTAGAGGTATT
Source organism: Crucihimalaya himalaica (assembly GCA_004349715.1). Taxonomy (NCBI): domain Eukaryota; kingdom Viridiplantae; phylum Streptophyta; class Magnoliopsida; order Brassicales; family Brassicaceae; genus Crucihimalaya; species Crucihimalaya himalaica. The sequence continues at coordinate 2,389,896 of SMJT01000010.1, read as the reverse complement.
ATGGGCCAACCGAGAATCTCACCCCACCCAACCAATAAGACAACCAAGTCCAAGCTTTCCTCTAGTGTACCATCTGTTGGTTCTGTCAGTGACTGTTCATCAGAGTCATCACGAGCTTCTGCTACTAGTAAAATAGCCAATGGTAACCAGAAAATGGTCTCTAGTGACAAGGGTCCTCCTGCAAATGAGAATTCAGTACAAACTGTGAAGCCTCTGAAGAACTCTAAAGATGTATCTATTGCCCAAGCTGAGGCTAAAGAAGGCACAAAACGAGTTTCAGCTATCAACGGTGGTTCGGTTCCTCCAACTTCCATGAAACCATCAGGTCTTCGTGTGCCATCACCAAATATCGGATTCTTTGATGGAGTAAGTCTACAAAACGAAAAAATTAGAGACCAAATTTTGCAATCAATTGTTCCTTGAGATTGGATCCAACTGGACAAGATGCTATATCAATTTTGCAATCTGAGTATGTTAATTGATGTCGCTCTCTTTCTCTCTTTGTGATACAGGCCAGACATGGATCCGCATCTGCCAGTAAGAAGTCTGGAAAGTCTCAACCCGTAAGGTCTCCAATACAAGAGTCGTCAAATTCCAAAACTAAGGCAAGTTCAAAGCTTGTCTCTGCGTCGTCTCCTAAACTGCCAAACAAATTATACTCCAAAATCAACGCAGAAGATCAACTTGAGGCATGATGAGAATGAGATGCATAAAGGAATCAATAGTTATTCATACAATGAATCTCTGTTTTTAAGTTTTGTCTTTTGAAAAATAGGAATTTAGCTGTATGTTAGATTCTTATGTAACCCCATCCCCAAAAAGGCACAAAAAACAGTATTGTATCAAATTGTGCGTAAAGAAACTTGAGCTAGCGAGTTCTAGTAATTGATAGTGAACGAATTAGTCTAGCTTATAACATATTCTCTACCAAAATTAAGTTTTGACACATTATTTATCTTTAGTTAAACGACACACTGACTCCATCTAAACTACCCTGAATGAATTCTCATAACAATTTCTAATCGAAATATCAATGGTTTAAGATTTAACTGTAAACTTACTTTAATCTGTAAATGGAAATTGGAAAACAAAACAGTTGAATGCAATATAAAAGAAAATGAAGTTACAGATATTATATGAAGAAGCCAACAGAGGATAAAGCTGACTACAATCTCACAACTCAATCCTTATGCTTGCAGAGTATATTGTACCATCAGATATAACAGTCTCTTCTTTTTTTTCCAAGCAGACACGCAAACTTAGTGTTCAGCTTTGCGTGTTACATCGGCTTCTGCCTTCTGGATCCTTTGACTATAATTTATTACAAGTTATGGGGCCAAACTGTAAATTAAAGATAAATCTTTGAGAGATGAGTTAGTACAAGTCAGTCTGTGTATTCAAAAACTTCAAACACAGGTTTTGTTTTGTTTGACTCATTTGTCTTTCACTCTCTCTCTCTCTCTCAGCTATAAACACGATTTCTCAGATTTGTCTCCTTCTCACTAGCTCAGAGACCCATTTCGACTCTCTCTCTCTCTCGCTTCCTACATCTCTATGGCTGGAAATGAAGATGACGTTTTGCTTCCTCGTTTCTTCAAGGTGTTCTTCTCTGATACATCCTCTGAATCGTTTGTAAGAACTACTCTAACTCTTCCTCTTACTTCTTTCTTCTCTCTTCCATAAAAGTAGTAGCAAAAGTCTCAAACTTTTAGTAAAGTGAAGTATCAGTGAGAGAGTTGTGGTTTATGGGATTGAATCTTTTAGTTAGTTAGCAGCCTTGGGTTTGGTTTTTAATCTGTTTACTGTAATGAAATTGGAATGATAGAATGAGCTGTGAGTGGAAGTGATAACAAATTTTGGATCTGTTTCTTTGTTTCTTGTGAACTAAAGCATAGGTTAAAACTATCGCTGCTAAACTTGAAAAACAGAGAGACTCGATGGCTTTTATGACAGTTTAATTTGTGTTCATCATTTTTGTGCCTTTGTTTATGAATCATCTTTGGTAGCTTACTCTGTCTGGTTCATACGCTTGTTAAAACTTAGACACTATGGCTTCTGCTTGATAAGTTATAACAAGTTCACATTTGTTTTTTGATCATCAGGCGATTCCTTTGTCTTTCATGGAACATCTTGCTGATCCATTGCCAAATACTGCGAAGCTCCAAGGCACTGGAGGAGGAGATTGGACAGTGAGCATGAAGAAAATACGTGACGGTGTGTATTTTACAGCTGGATGGTCAAAGTTTGCAGAAGACCATGAACTTGTGGACGGAGAGTTCTTGACATTTGTGTACGATGGTCACCAAACCTTTGAAGTTAGTGTGTTCGGTCGTTTCGGTTGTAAAGAGACCAGAGCTGTAGCAGAAACAGTAGAGCTTTCTAGTTCTAGTTCTGATTCTGAAGAAGACGAAGAACCTTCAGTGGATGTTGATGATGACACTGGCTTAGGTGAAGATGAAGAAATTAGCCAAAGTATTTATCCATATGAGGACGAAGATACTGAATCTGATGCTGCAGGTATGATAGTCTTTTTTCAAAGTATTTAAACATTGTTAATCCAAAAACAAGTATTGTTAAGCTTGTTTTGTTTCAGTATTTGCAGGGAACTTAAACATTGAAGCTCTAACTAATCCACACTTCACAACTACCCTCAAGAACAGGATTTATGAACTGGTAAATTTGACAAAAGACTTTAGATTCAGTAACTGACTCTCTTTACTTTCAATATGGCCTTTTACATGTTGTGGTGATTTTTTTTTTTGTGCAGTTGATTCCAGCCAATGTTGTGAAAGAAAATAACCTTCTGTTTGGTGATTCGATCAAGTACATTGATGGAGAAGGAACGTTAGTAGGGCTTAGAGGAAAATGGTCAGATGATAGGATTTGTTTCAAAGGATGGGACAGGATTTGCAGAAGGAACAGACTTAAACAACATCAAGATACTGTTGAATGTGAGCTCCTTCATCACCAAAACAAAGTTCATTCCATCATAATCCATGTCATGCGTGGAACTGCTTGATTCTTATTGGGATATCGTATCTTAATACTCGGCCTTCTTAACATACTATACTTCTTCGATTGGAGTTTGCCCAGTGGAATGACCATTGAAGACATCGACATGGAAGAAGACGGAGCTATCAACAAGACTCTTGAGCTCATACCAACTATTCCATCATCGGTCCAGTCTTGAACAAATTAATATGATAATAAATAAGATCAAGATTTGTATGTTTGCCTAATTGTATTTTTTTATTCTACGTTTATCCTGGTTGGCTTGTACTGTGAAATTAGTATATTTTATAATGTTTTTATCCTCAATATAACTTATGTTAAGGTTTGAAATATCAGTCTTTCAAAATTTTCATTGAAATGGTCTTTTTCGAAGAAACGGCAGCGTTTTGTCAAAGACTTTGAAGGGCGAGAATCCTCTGTGACGCGGAAGTGAAGTATAAGAGATCGTGGCCATTACAAAGGAATAAGACACTATGTTCGGATGGATGAAGTCTCGAAGTAAGTACAGTAATATAGTATTGTCCTGACCTGTCATCGTCTACTTGAGACTGACTCTGCTCAGGGAGTGAATAATGGGAGATACTCTTATCTTTGCTTCACTGGTTTCATCGGGTTTTATTCTCACCATTAAAAGCATACTTAAAAAAGATATAGATGCATTGATACTTAGCATTCAAGATATAACAAGAAACAACAATAAGTTCATAAAGTTTCTACGAAATGAAGAAGGTACTACTAAGATAAAACCTGAGAAGAAACATAAGAACACTCCGTCACTATCACAATTATCATTATCATCAATACTTTGACATGACTTACTATGGCTTTTGTTTGTTGGTGGTGGTGGTGGTGGTGATGAGAGAATTATTGGGATATCGTATCGCTAAATTAGCGTCATTCACTAGCTTAATATCTGTTATGTATATTGGTATTTTAGTAATATAGATTCTCTCGATTGAGTATATATCATGTAAACCTTTTGTCATTATATATCATTTGAACATCTTTCTCTTGAATCTCATCTCTGTTATTCTTCATGGTATCAGAGCTTGACATCTGAAAATCTTTCTCTCTTTTCCCTTCTCTGATTTCTCTTTGAAAACAATGAGTGAACAATCTGGAACTCGAACTCCGATCACAGCTGAACAGAATCCAATGACAATTGAAGTTAGAAGAACGATTTCTCCTTATGACTTGACCGCCGCCGACAATCCCGGTGCGGTGATTTTACACCCTCTTCTCAAAGGTGCAAACTACGATGATTGGGCTTGTGGATTGAAGACTGCTCTTAGCTCACGCAAGAAATTTGGCTTCCTTGATGGCTCAATTCTCCGACCTGCCGATGAATCACCAGATCTAGACGATTGGTGGACGATTCAAGCCCTGCTTGTCTCTTGGATCAAAATGACGATCTATCCTTTTCTTTGCTCCAGCATTTCACACAGAGATGTTGCAAAGGATCTGTGGGATCATTTGAAGAAACGGTTCTCTGTCACTAATGGACCACGAATCCAACAACTTAAAACTGAATTAGCTGGCTGCAAACAACGAGGCCTTGCAATTGAAGCCTACTATGGGAAGCTTAATCGAATTTGGGACAGCATGGGTCAGTGCAAGCCATTACGTGTCTGCAAGTGTAACAAATGTGAGTGTGATCTGGGTACTCTCCAAGAAAATGATCGTGAAGCAGAGAAAGTTCATGATTTTCTCTTTGGCCTTGATGAAAGCTATGGGACTGTGAGATCCACGTTGGTGTCTCGTACTCCGATTCAAACATTGGAGGAAGTCTATAATATGGTGAGACAAGAGGAAGACTTGAAGACAACGGTCCAACATGTTGAAGCAGTACCCGAAGTGAGTGCGTATGCAGTTCAAGCTCGCTCACGAACGTTTTCTCCTCGTAACAGTGATCCGGACAAAGGGATATTGTGCAAACATTGTCATCGTTCAGGTCATTCCTCGGATAGTTGTTTTGTTGTTGTTGGTTATCCAGAGTGGTGGGGAGACCGTCCGAAGACAAGAACACTGCACGGACGTGGTTGTGGTACTACCTCCGGTTCATCAAGTGTTGGAAGAGGAAGAAATATGAACTTTGCTAATGCTGTCAATGTTCCGCCGCAACCATCACAGGAACAAGCAAACTATGTTGTCACCGACAAGGATAGAGATGGTGTGAATGGCTTAAGTGATACTCAATGGCGTCATTTGGTGAAGCTTTTGAATGCTGGAGGTAGCAACACCACTGAGAAAATTTCGGGTAAGTATTCTGTTTCTTCTTGGATATTGGATACTGGTGCCTCACATCATTTAACTGGAAATCTTGATCTGCTCACTGATATTCGGGAAATGGAACCAGTTTTGGTAATCTTGGCTGACGGTAGAGAACGTATATCAGTCACAGAAGGCACGATTGTCTTGGGATCACATCTGGTTTTGAAATCAGTTTTTTATGTGGAAGAGTTGCAATCTGATTTAATTGTTGTAGGACAGCTAATGGATGAAAACAAGTGTGTAGTTCAAATGGCTGATCAGTTTCTTGTGATTCAGGACCGTGTCTCGAGGATGGTGATTGGAGCTGGTAAAAGGGAGTCTGGGACTTTTCGCTTTCGCAGAACAGAGCTGCTGGGATCTGTTGCAACACGTGATGACAACTCTTATGACTTGTGGCACCGTAGGATGGGTCATTCTTCTGCAAAAGCTATTAGTTCTCTTCCATTTGATTTCGTTATTTCTGCTAATTCCAATAAGCCGTGTGAGGTCTGTCTCTGCGCAAAGCAAACAAGAACTCCTTTTTCTTCAAGCATCAATAAAACTACAAAAGTTTTTGAGTTAATACATTCTGATGTATGGGGACCTTATCGAACAGCTTCACATAATGGAGCAAGATACTTTCTAACGATTGTTGATGATTTTTCAAGAAGTGTTTGGCTTTTTCTTCTCACTGACAAAACAGAGGCGCCTATACAACTCAAAAATTTCATTGCTATGGTTGATCGTCAATTCCAGTCTCAAGTTCAACGCTTAAGGAGTGACAATGGAACGAAGTTTGTAAGCTTAACAAAATTCTTTCATGAACACGGCATTGTTCATGAAACGTCTTGTGTTGCAACACCGCAACAGAATGGAAGAGCTGAACGCAAGCATCGTCATATCCTAAACGTTGCCAGAGCCTTAATGTTTCAAGCAAACATGCCTATTGAGTTTTGGGGAGAGTGTGTGTTAACAGCAGGATATCTGATCAATCGCACACCGAGTTTTGTCCTTAATGGCTTAACGCCTTATGAGATTCTGCATTGCAAGCCACCAGCTTATGATCGCTTGAGAGTGTTTGGCAGTTTGTGTTTCGCAACAAATCACACAACTAAGGGTGATAAATTTGCTCCGCGCAGCCGTCGATGTGTGTTTGTTGGATATCCGTATGGGAAGAAGGGGTGGCGTTTGTATGACTTGACAAAGAATGAATTCTTTGTGTCGCGAGATGTCATTTTTTGTGAAACTCAATTTCCTTTTGCAGACAATTCGATTGCCGACAACGAGAACGATGAAGGAGAACTTTGGGCTCCAATCGGGAATCATCATGGTGTCGACGATGGGCCTAATATTCAGCTTCCATCTGGCCCATTAACTACTCCAGTATACAACGACATATCCAGCCCAGTAGGGCCTGTTTTACCGAATCTGAGTTCACTGCCTTCATCGACACCAGAACAATCACCTTCGTCACCGCCGAGTTCTTCACATGGAATCCGGCCACTCATATCTTCAACGGATCAGTCTGGGTCGTTATTACCCACAAACCTATCGGTTGATGCTCCCTTGGCTGAGAATCTTGGTCGTGGTCAAAGGCGAAAAATTCCTTCTGTTACTCTCCGTAATTACGTGACCAACACAGCTCAAAGTAAGCTTCTTACGACATCTCCCTCTAAATCCCTCTATCCGATAGAAAATTATGTGAACTGCACTCGGTTTTCAGCAACTCACAGTGCATATCTTGTTGGAATATCAACAAATTTCGAGCCTAAGTCGTTTACAACTGCGGCTAAAATTGATGAGTGGAATAAGGCTATGGGCTGTGAGGTTGAGGCATTAGAAGAAAACGCTACATGGACTTATGAAGATTTGCCTCCGGGTAAGCGTGCAATTGGTAGTAAGTGGGTTTACAAGATAAAGTATAACTCGGACGGTACGATTGAGCGTTACAAGGCCAGACTCGTTGCTCTTGGCAATAAGCAAATTGAAGGTGAAGATTATGGTGATACTTTTGCACCTGTCGCTCGAATGGGGACGGTTCGTTTATTTCTCAAAGTTGCTGCTGGAAAGAACTGGCCTGTATATCAATTGGATGTGCATAATGCTTTTTTACATGGTGATCTTCAAGAAGAGGTTTATATGAAACCTCCACCAGGTTTCTATCCAGATGATAAGCAAAAAGTGTGTCGCTTACGGAAATCTATCTACGGTCTAAAGCAAGCACCGCGCTGTTGGTTTGAGAAGCTCACTAAATCTCTTAAAGCATACGGTTTTCAACAATCCTTAGCCGATTATTCACTCTTCACTCTGGATAAGAATGGTGTACAGCTTAGTCTCCTTATCTATGTCGATGATATGATCTTAACAGGGAGTTCGGCCACAACGTTAGAAGTTTTTAAAAAATATTTGTTCTCATGCTTCAAGATGAAGGATTTGGGCATTTTGAAATATTTCTTGGGGATTGAGGTTTCGCGGAATCACTCAGGCTTCTATCTCAGTCAACGCAAATATACGTTAGACATTCTCACCGAAACAGGCATGCTTAGTGCTAAACCAGCTGCGTTTCCTCTTGAACAACATCATCAACTCGCGCTCTCCAAGTCTGCCTATTTAGTTGATCCAGCTCCTTATCGTCGACTGATTGGTAGGTTAATATACTTGGGTGCCACACGTCCAGATCTGGCATTTAGTGTTCATGTTCTTGCACAGTTCATGCAGCAACCACGCGAAGATCACTGGCAATCTGCCCTTCGGCTTGTACGTTATCTGAAAGGCACACCGGGACAAGGAATCTTGTTGGATTCCGATACCAATTTTCAGGTTTCCGGCTGGTGTGATTCGGACTGGGCAAGTTGTCGTCTCACTCGACGTTCTGTCACAGGTTACTTTGTTCAACTAGGCAAATCACCTGTCTCCTGGAAAACGAAGAAACAGAAAACGGTTAGTAAGTCATCTGCTGAGGCAGAATACAGAGCAATGTCTTATTTAAAGGATGAACTTGTCTGGATTAAATCAGTTCTTCAGTCTCTTGGTGTTCTTCACTCACAACCAATGGGAATGTTTTGCGACAGCAAACCTGCAATCTACATCAGCACCAACCCAGTATTCCATGAACGCACAAAACATATTGAGCTGGACTGCCATTCAGTTCGCGAACAGATTCAGAATGGTACGATTCTCCCTCATCATGTTCCAACTACAGACCAACTCGCAGACATTTTCACAAAACCGTTAGGCCAACAAGCCTTCTCGAATTTTCGCTCCAAGCTTGGCATTCTTGATCTTCATGCTCCAGCTTGAGGGAGGGTATTGAGATATCGTATCGCTAAATTAGCGTCATTCACTAGCTTAATATCTGTTATGTATATTGGTATTTTAGGAATATAGATTCTCTCGATTGAGTATATATCATGTAAACCCTTTGTCATTACAAATCAATGGAACATCTTTCTCTTGAATCTCATCTCTGTTATTCTTCACCGAGCTCAAGAATGGTCATTCCCAAGTTCATACCAGGACAACTTCTACGGCCTGCTCCAAAGGGCAAGAGCTCATAATGCTGACCTTTGTTGTTGATAGAGGTATTAGAAAATCTCTCAGGATAGAATTCGTGAGGGTTAGTCCAAATCACGTCCTATCGTGTAAGTGTTGATCTTGATATGTGTGTTCTTGGGAATGTGGTAGCCTTGAATCTCGATGTCGGACATTGTTTCTCTTGGGAGCAAGAGAGGAGATGGTGGATGTAATCTGAATGTTTCTTTGATCACCAGATTCAAGTATTCGACCTTTTGTAGATCTTCTTCTGTGATTCTCTCTTTGTTGGATCCGAGTGTTGCTCGAATCTCTTTTTGGAGTTTTTGCATCACCCTTGGATGTCTGGTTAGCTCTGTCATCGTCCATATCATTGTGACTGTTCCTGCGTTCACTCCCGCCAAAACTACATCCTTATTAAATGACATACATAATTTAGGTTTTTAAACTTTTAGAAGAAAACCAAAACGAATTAGACAAAGGTGAATAAATGGACTATCAAAACAAAATTTATGTCTATATTGCGAGTTAACTTTCTGTCCAAGCTATTATAACTTCTCTCCTTAACTAATCTCCAATATAGAACTTTAAAAGATTGGTACTAACTAAGAGACTATTCGCACCACCGACATCATTGCTATGAGATGATCGGGAGTGATCTTTAAAGAACCTAATTCAGTGGGTCTATCGATCATATCCAACATGGCAGTGACGAGGTCTGAGTGATATATGTTGAAGTTGTTTAGTCTTTAAACTCTCATCGATCACATGTTGAAAGAAATTCGTAAGTTTTGAAAAGGCTTTGTTCATCCTCGAATGCTGACCGGAGATCCGGTCTACAAGCCAACCAAGACCTGTGGGGAAGAAGTCAGTGAATGCCAAGCTGCATACGTTGGATTCTGTCTCTAGTACCAGCTCTTCAATTTCGTCCGTATCGATGAAATCGCACTCGTGGAAGTTCTGTCCAAAGGCGAGTCTAAATATGATACCGGCGGTGAAGGAGAAAAAGGCTTTTCTCAAATCTATTAGGGTTTTTGTTTGAGCGGATTTTGATTTTTTCTTGACTAGCAAGTCACCTTCTTCCTCTCTGATATACCTAAAAGATTTGTGCTTCTTTGGACTGAAGAGCTCAAGCCCCACGAGTTTTTTCATCTCTCGCCATTCCTCGCCATACTGAGTGAAACCAATGTCTTTGAAGTTGTGAGTAAACAACCCGTTCGCGACCAGCTTAGGTCGGGTGCAAGTCTCTAAGTCATGAGTCTTGAGAACTTCTCTAGCTGCTTCCTTGGAAGATAACACGGCCATAGGGACGACCCCGAAATGGAGAAGCATCACTGGTCCATGTTCTAAAATAAGCTTGTGAAGAGAACTGTGAAGCAATCTTCCAAGCTGGTGCAAGTTTCCTATGATCGGAAGACTCGTAGGTCCCGGAGGAAGCTTCCTTTCCGAAGGCAAAAGCTTGTTAAATAGGATCAAAAAGAGAGGGAAGAGGAAGAGGACACTTAGGAATATGGACATTGTTCTTGTTTTTTCTTTTGTTTTGGCTAACTCCTTTTTTTTTCTTTGTAATTGGAGTGAGGAACATTTTGTTCTCAAAGAGGCAATATAAATGGCAATGCATGTGTGGTTAGGCTTTTGTAATAATTCAAATTTTTGTGTAATATATCAGAGGAATTGATTTAATTAAGACAACTCTCTCCAGACACATCATGTTATGTGTTTAATGGGTGGAGAAGGAGATGACCGCCAAAAAATTTTAAAGACAGGTTAGCAATGAACCTTTCTCTCCAACCAAACTGGCATCAACAAATCTAAACATTTTTTTGTGGAACTGATTCGTAACCACAAACAAATTAGGTTTGATAATGCTCAATCATTTTAATTATTATATGGGAAATATGAAATAAGCGGAGGGTGTTGGCCACTAATGTGGTTTCCACCATGTTTTCATCAAAAATTTCCATTGAACCGCGCGATGGTCTAACCTTATTTGACTTTATACATTTTTATTTATTTTTTTGGGTTTGATTTAGAATATGACTTTAAGCCTCACATATTTTAAATGTTCTACTATCTTCTTCACTATAAACGGAGGTATCACAGGACGAAATCCAATCTATTATTTAGAACCTGTGCATGGGCTGTGGCTGCGTTATTAAAAAGTTCTGGAGCTTTTTTTTTTGATGAAGTTGAGGACTCTTTATTAATTGAACCAATGCAACTAAACCATTGTACTTCGAATGTTATCTCAACTTGAAACATGGTTTAATTTATTTCAAGACCACTTCAATGAAAAAGAAAACATGTAAAATATAACATAATTTAAAATTGTAGATTAATATAAGTTCTATTAAGGATAAAAGAAAAAACATCATGACCATGAATATATACTTGTATCACAATACATAAGCCAGCCAAGATAAAAGTAAGGTAAAACGTAATGAAAAATCAAACCGATTACAAAAGGAGGTAAACCTACAAATCATGATCTTGTAATATTAATGCATTTGTTCACGAGTGATGAAGAGTTGGTACGAGCCTAAGAGGAACTTTCTTGGCGATGTTTAAAGCTCCAACTTCTTCCATGTCAATGTCTGCAATTGTCATTCCATCTGGCAAACTCCAACTGAAGAAATAAAGAAGGTTAAGAAGGCCGAGCTCAAGAATGGTAATTCCCAAGGCCATCCCGGGACAGCTCCTACGACCAGCTCCAAAGGGCAAGAGCTCGAAATGCTGACCCTTGTAGTTTATAGAGGTATTGAAAAACCTCTCAGGAATGAATTCTTCGGGGTTAGTCCAACATTTGGGATCACGTCCTATCGTGTAAGTGTTGATCTCAATCATGGTGTTCTTTGGAATGTGGTAGCCTTGAATCTCGATGTCAGACATTGTTTCTCTTGGTAGTAAGAGAGGAGCAGGTGGATGTAATCTGAATGATTCCTCGATCACCATCTTTAGGTAATGAACTTTCTCTAGATCTTCTTCTGTGATTCTCTCTTTGTTGGGACCGAGTGTTGCTCGAATCTCTTCTTGGAGTTTCTTCATCACTCTTGGATGTCTGGTTAGCTCTGTCATTGTCCATATCATCGTGATCACTCCCGCGTTCACTCCAGCTAAAAACACATCCTAAATAGAATTCAGAAGTAGATTTGTAAGTTGTTTCCCAAGCTATAACATTGCTTTTCAAATTACCTCCAATATAAACTTTAAAGATTAGTACTAGTTAAGAAATCATTCACTCTCACCGACATGACTCCTTTGAGATGATCCGAAGTGATCTTGAAAGAGCCTTCACTGATGGGTTTCTTGATCATATCCAACATGGAACTGATGAGGTCTGAGTGATCATGGTGGTGTTCAGTCTTTAAATGATCATCAATCACATGTTGCAACAAATTGGTGAGTTTGGAAAAGACTTTGTTCATCCTCGCATGCTGACCAGAGAGCCGGTCTATAAGCTTTCCGATACCCGTGGGGAAGAAGTCAGTGAATGCCAAGGTTCCTACGTTGGTTTCTGACTCTATCACCAGCTCTTCTACTCTCTCCATATCGATGAAATTGCACTCACGGAAGTTCTTCCCAAAGGAAAGTCTAAATATAATACTGGCGGTGAAGGAGAAAAGGGTTATTCCCAAATCTACTAGGGTTTGTGTTTGAGCAGATTTTGAAATTTTCTTGATCAACAAGTCACTCTCTTCCTCTCTGATATACCTAAAAGACTTTTGCTTTATTCGAGTAAAGAGCTCGAGCCCCACGAGCTTTTTCATCTCTCGCCAGTCCTCCCCATATTGAGTAAAACCAATATCTTTGAAGTTGTAAGAAAATAAACCGGTCGCGACCATCTTAGGTCGGGTACAAGTCTCTAGGTCATGAGTCTTGAGAACTTCTTTAGCTGCTTCCTTGGAGGAGATTACGACGACAGGGACGACACCGAAACGGAGAAGCATCACTGGTCCATGTTCTAAAGAAAGCTTGTGAAGAGAACTGTGAAGCAATCTTCCAAGCTGGTGCAAGTTTCCTATGACCGGAAGAGCCGTAGGTCCCGGAGGAAACTTCCTATTCGAGGGTAGAAGCCTTTTAAAGTTGATCAAAAATAGAGGGAAAAGGAAGAGGAAGCATAGTAAGATAGACATTATTCTTGTCTTTTGTTTTGGCTAAGTAACTATCTTTTTTTTCCTTTGTATTTGGAGTGAAGAGCATTTTCTTCTCAAAGAGGCATTATATGGCGCAACGCATGTGGTTAGGCTTTTGTACTCTATCGAGGCATATCATGATTTTGTGTTTAATGAATGGAGAAGGAGAAGCCCTCAAAAACAAAGGTTAGATAAAGAGCTCTCTCTCTTTAACCAAACCGACACCAAAAAAATTTTTTTTTTGTGAAACTGACTCATGTAATCACTAATCACCATACTAATTAGGTTTGATAATTATATTATTAACTTACAGCTAATTTTAAAACCTCTGGAATACCCCCTTCAACTTATCAGGATTTTCCATATTTTACTAGATTTCTCTATTTTTTCCACAATTTTTATTTTGGTCGTTTGATGATGATAAATAAAGTTAAAAGGGTATCGAAACAGAGTAAAACAGAGAACTAGAACAAAATGGAGCTGAAAAACAGAGTACAGAAGCTAAGGATTAATGACGTCGTTCATCTTCAACTAGGGCCGTTTTTAAAATTTCAATTATTAACAAAACTCCAGGTTTTCTTTATTTATATTATATTATATCTCCGAGTTCTTAAACAACAGTATATGAAAAGTTATAATATTTTTTTTACAGAAAAGGGAAAAGGAAATACAAATTTTAAATATTAGAGTACTATTATATTGTATGTTTTGAATTAAAACAAATTTTGGGTCATCTAAGTAACTAATTAATAACTCGGTTCAATCATTGAAAAGCATTAATATCAAAGCTCTTCCTACTCTTGAAACCCAATTATTTATTTTATCATGATATATGAACCCTAAATCTTGAGGAATCAATTTCTTTAATGTGTTGATGTTGACACACACACAAAAAAAAAAATTATTATGTCAACCTAATTTTCTTTAGTCAACAATGTTTTGTCCACTTAAAAACGGGTTTTATTTAAAAGACCATTTCAATAAATATTGAAAGATAGAATGTTACATACATTATTGAAACATTATTATAAACATGAAACATGCGGATTACAGCACAAATTAAACGGTAAACAAAGAACAAAGCAAAATCCAAACCGGTAGTAAAGTAGACAAAACATATAGTTATAAATGTTTCACCAGCGATGAAGAGTTGGTACGAGCTCAAGAGAGACTTTCTTAGCGATGACAAAAGCTCCGTCTTCTTCTATGTCAATGTCTTCAGTGGTCATTCCATTGGGCAAACTCCAATCGAAGAAGTAAAGAAGGTTAAGAAGGCCGAGCTCGACGATGGTGATCCCCGTGGCCATCCCGGGACAGATCCTACGTCCGGCTCCAAACGGCAATAGCTCAAAATGCTGACCCTTGTATTCGATAGGGTTATCGACAAACCTCTCTGGGATGAACTCGTCGGGGTTTGTCCAGTATTTGGGATCACGTCCAATAGTGTAAGTGTTGATTTGGATCATGGTGTTCTTTGGAATGTTGTAGCCTTGAATCTTGATGTCGGACATTGTTAGTCTTGGGAGCAAGAGAGGAGCTGGTGGGTGTAATCTGAATGCTTCCTCTATCACCATCTTCAAGTACTCAACTTTCTCTAGGTCTTCTTCTGTGATTTTCTCTTTGTTGGGTCCGAGCGTTGCTCGAATCTCTTCTTGAAGTTTTTTCATCACTCTCGGATGTCTGCTTAGCTCTGTCATCGTCCATATCATCGTGACGGATCCCGCGTTCACTCCAGCCAAAAACACATCCTGACCAAATGACATATAAAATAAATCATGATTTTGGTTCATAAGTTAACTTGCTTCCCAAGCTACAATATTTTTTCTTAAGTTACCTCTAATGTAAGATTTCACTAAAGGATAATTTATACTCACCGACATGACTCCTTTGAGATGGTCGTCGGTGACTTTGAAAGAACCGAATTTAGTAGGGTTATTGATCATATCCAACATGACACTAATGATGTCTGAGTGATCTTGGATTTTTCCACTCCTCAAATGATCATCAATCACAAGTACAAAGAACTTGGTGAGTTTGGAAAAGGCATTTTTCACCGTGGAACGCTGACCGGAGATCCAATCTATGATCCACCCTGCAGGTAAGAAGTCAGCAAACGCCAAGGAGCCAAGGTTGGTCTCCGACTCAAGCACCAACTCTTCCACTGTCTCCATATCCACAAAATCGCAGAAATTTTCTCCAAAAGAAAGTCTACAAATGATGCTTGCCGCAAAGGTGAAAATGACTTTTCTCAAGTTAACTGATGAAGTCGGTTTCTCAAGAACAGAATTTGATACCTTCTTGACCAACAACGCGCTCTCGTCCTCTCTAATATACCTGAAAGATTTGAGTTTTTTCGGGCTAAAGAGCTCGAGCACCGCGATTTTCCTCATCTCTCTCCAGCTCTCACCAAAAGGAGCGAAGCCAATATCTTTAAAGTTGTAAGTAAACAACCCGCTCCCAACCGTCTTAGGTCGGCTACAAGTCTCAAGATCATGAGTCTTGAGCACTTCCTCAGCTCCTTCTTTGGAAGAGACAATGATCACAGGGACTACTCCAAAACGAAGAAACATCACCGGTCCATATTCTTGGGAGATTTTGTGAAGAGATTTGTGAAGAAATCTTCCAAGCTGGTGCAAGTTTCCGATGATCGGAAGACCCGTAGGTCCGGGAGGAAGCTTCCCTTTCGACGGTATGAGCTTTCTAAAGAGGATTAAAGAAAGAGGGAGGAGTAAGAGGAAACAAAGGAAGATATACATTTTCTTGTTTGTGTTTTTTTGTTGCGTAACTTTCTTCTTATCTTTGACTGAAAGTGAAGAGTAATAACTTGTGAGTTCTCAAAAAAGCCGTATATATAGAGCCATAGGGGCAAATGCATGTGCTTGGCTTTTGACTAAATCAAAGTTTCCCTACCCTCTTAGAATCCAAATTGATCCAATTAATCAGTGTTTGTAAGTACGGTTATTTTTTAAAATACAATTTATTACTATAAATGGAGTATTTAATCTTTCCTTTTAGAAATAGTACGTTGGTTTATGCGTTTGCACGGCAAGCATGAGGTTTATCGTATAAGGAGTCGTTGGTCAAACCAACTTTGTAAGAAATTGGACATGACGAGAGCCTGTGGTAATAAACAATATCTATTCAATTATTTCCTTACGAATATATGGAATTTCAGAATTTTGTTTATTTCAACAATTCTATATTTGACTTTTAAACGATTATAGATTTTTTTCCGTAGAAAGTCACAAGTTCTTTGCAACGTGTAGAGTATAAGAGCTATAACTTGCAACGTGTAGTTGTCTCAAAAGTTTACTTCTTCATTTTGGTATATAGTTTATTGTTTTACTCGTTTTTGAATCTTTGGGATGAAAATTGATAAGATATTGGAGAAGCTTTTGACCTGTTCTAGTTTATTACAATTTTTTTGTTTTTTCATACATAGATGTTGAATGTATTCCGAGAATATATAGAGATAATATGGATGACAAAAACAAAAAAAAATTATAATTATGCTAATGGGATTTTGTGAGTATTATAGTAGAGCAAGTGTTGGGAATTTCTAATCAAACTTAAAATTGGGAATTTTTATCTTCTTCTTTTTGTCACGTCTGCGCGTTAACATCTGTATAAAAGGTCTCTATAAGATTTTAGTACTGTTCTACTTTTCTTTATTTATTTCATAATTAACAGCTAGAGAGCGTAGACTGATATTTTTTTGCTACTTCATTGTTTTAAGAAGTCAATTTCTTTTACCAAAATTTAATTTAATTTAATTTTTTTTTTGGTCCTCTTTACCAAAAGTTATCTGACAACTTTTTAACATACTTTTTGTCAACTCATACTAGTATACAAAATTTATGTAACTAGTATTGTACTTCATTTTATATATAAAAGTAATATTTTTAGTTTAATCATTTTTTCATCTTTTTTTGTATTATTCTCTTGATTTCCTAAGGCCATCATCAACCCAAGTTTCTTAATTTGAGTTTCTTAATATTATTTAATTATTATCTTATATATATACAATCTTATCAACCTCATTCTTCACTTTTTTTTTTAAACCTTTCTAATATTTAATTATTATTTTATATACATACACTCTTAACAACTCAATTCCTCTCTCTTCATTGAAAACTCCACCATGAAAGTTTCTTCAATAAGAAATTTAAGAACTTCTCTCTCTTTTTTTTTTAAAACTCCTCTAATATTTAATTATTATCTTATATACATACAATCTTAACAACCTCTTTCTTCTCTCTTCTTTTAAAAATCTCTTTAATATTTAATTATTATTTTATATACATACAATCTTAAGAACTCTATAATTAAGAACCCCATAATTAAGAACTCTCCATTGATGATGCTCTAAGCATGCAAAGCGCAAAATATTCTCTAGTTTGATTACCAATATCGAAAAATGTAATCACAACTTACAAGAGAAGAAGGAAATATAAGCAAATGTGATTCACTGGCTTAAGAAAATTACCATTAAAGACAAAAAAAAAAAGACTTGGTATAAGTATGTATAATTTCTCAAATTGTTTTAATTTCAAAAAAAAAAATTGTATGTAATAATTATGTTATTGGGAGGTTGTGTTTAATAGACTTTTCTTAAAAATATAATTGTCAACTTAACCAACTTGCATGGCGCCTTGCTTACAGGGTTACTACAAATGAGGCATAAGTCTCTGGTCCCAATCCCCAAAATATATCAATGTTTTCGAGACCCCAATTTCAATATAATAGTGGTCTATATTTATTAAAAGATTACGAGACTATTCTTTAGGTTACGTGAGATAACTGCGATTCCGATGTTGTTCTTATGGTGACCATTATTAACTTAAACACTTTGGTCTCTAAGATTGGTTTGTTAGATTTGCCAGTATTATTTTTCATCGTATTTTCATGATAATCTCAACTTAAGGGCAACATTTAAAATCTTACGATCCGGTCATTCTCAATTCATTTTGTGTTTCCTCACTTGTGTATTCCTCAATTCATTTTATATGAAGAGAATTTAGTTCTTCCAAATTCATGATTTCGTGTATCCCTTTTGACCGGGTCCAATAAATCTACTGAATCCTACTGTAACTGTTATGTCATCGTCATGAATGTATGCGACGAGACTACAACATGTGATTTAGTTGCTGACAAACAAAAATCTTGATGCCTAATCAATTTTATAGAAAAGTAGACAAAACTGACTAGTTTATTAATCCAACTGTTTTGTCAGACTGGATTTGAAATTTAATGTGGTGGCTGGAGTTTTTCAAGGAACCACAAGTATGGGGTGGACAAAATATCTTCGAACAGAAAAATCAAACCGAACTGAATAGAACTGGAAAATCAGAACTGTACTGAACCGAAATTTATAAAATATTTGAATGAGTCCTAAAATTTTATATTTAAAGAACCGGAACCGAACCCAAACTGAGAACCAGATAGTACCCATATAGAACCAGCGAAACCTTACCAAGTTACCCTTATATACTTTTCACGTTTGTCAAGTGATGGTTGATCACTTTCTTAGTTCTCATTGTTATTTCTTACTTCACTTTTGAGGTTCTACCTTTTATTCATTACAAATTGTAATAGGTATTTATAGGATGCTTGATTTTTATCTGTTGGATGTTTCTTCACTTTTTTTTTTGTCTCATCTTAATGTCTTCTATCTAGTTTGTACTTTGATCGGAACCGACCTGGACCGAACCAAAGAATCGAACGTCCACGAGGCTCCAATTGTTTTTTTAAAATTTCCTTAAAATATGGAAACAAGAGACCAAGGACTCAGGCCCATACATTTCGGTTTCTTAAGCCCATATTTAGGCCCAATAAGATACGAATGGGAGTAGAGGAGGACTGAGCCATTTTCTCTCTCGCTCTCTCTGTCGTTCATCTACTCAATCAGACTCAGTAAAATCTATATTCTTCGCAGGTTTTTGATCGGCTTCGTCTCGGTGAAAGGAGGCGTTGGTTTTTCCCGAGGTTCGTTATCTTCCCTAATTTCTGAGCGCTGTTCTTTGATTAAAGGATTGAGCTGTTTCGATCTAGCATTCTTCTTCTTTATTCCGGGAAAAGTAATGGGTTTCGCGCTAAAATCTGTGGGGAGCTTCTGAGACATTGAATTTGCGTGAAAATATGTATTGATTCTGTGGTAATTTGCAGGAAATGAGATCTCCTAGAACCCTAGAGGTTTGGAGGCTAGGCACTGTAAACTATTTGAAATCCCTTAAAATTCAAGAGAAGTTAGTCTCTGAGAGAAAAGCTCATCAAATTCCAGATACCCTCCTCTCCCTTCAGCATCCACCAACTTACACACTCGGAAAACGTAGAACTGATCACAATCTACTGATTCCTGAATCTGAACTCACTAAAATTGGAGCTGAACTTCATTATACTCAAAGAGGGGGAGATATTACATTCCATGGGCCTCATCAAGCTATCTTATATCCCATTATTTCTTTACGCAGCATCGGTTTTGGTGCTAGGAACTATGTGGAGACATTGGAGCGGTCAATGATCGAACTTGCTTCGATTTACGGCGTGAAAGCTCGTGCAGGAAACAAATGTGAGACTGGAGTTTGGGTTGGTGATAGAAAGATTGGTGCTATTGGGGTTCGGATATCTTCTGGAATCACTTGTCATGGTTTGGCCTTTAACATAGATCCTGATTTGAAGTACTTTGAGCACATTGTGCCTTGTGGGATTGCTGATAAAGAAGTTACATCGTTGCGAAGAGAGACAGATACATTGCTTCCTTCAGAAGAAGTGATTCATGACCAGTTGGTTTCTTGTTTAGCTAAAGCGTTTTCTTATGATGATATTGTATGGAAGCAAGATCCTTCGGTCATTTTGGATAATGAATAATCCGGTTTTTGATTTCTTCTTGTTTACCAAAGATGTATGCATCTTGCTGTTAGCAACCCTATTAATTCGATACTAGTCCAGTTTTGATCTACTTATGTCTACCAAAATTGTTATCGTTTTTTCACTTTATCTAGATTCTGATATTGAGCTGACATCAAATGCAATTTACTTGTTTTCTTTTTGTTTAGATTCATATACTGTCGTAGTTATAGTGTTGGTTTTGTGTTTTTTAACATCATTATTGGCAACATATATAAATTCAAAACACATGTTCTTGATACAAAATCTTTGTGTTTCTCCAATTCTCATACTTTTTTTGTGTATGTCAGGGATGAATCTTTCTCCGTTCAAAAGAGATATAGATGAGCTCATAGGCGAGTTTATGGAGGTATTTATATTCTTTTCTCAATCTTTGTTATAGCTTAAGGAAACTTTTTGAATTTTACTTCTTTTCCAGTTTGTTGAACCTCTTCTGGTTTTAATTTTAGGGTGATTTGACAACATTTGCTGATATGAAGAGCGTATGGCTATCCCGAAAGTTTTCTTCTATATATATATGAAGCTAGTCTTAACAGCAACTTAGCCTTTTTCATGCAGTCACTATATGGGCATACCATTGGTACGTTGTGGTCTAATTCTGGATTTTTTGGAACACTCAAGATTGATTTTCTGCTGCTGTTTGCATTCACCTTATGCAGTTTCTTAGCTAAGCTCACAAGCCAACCTTATATCTACAGGTCACATGGTTAGTATTGATTCTTTTTCACGGAGACTTGGGGGTCTTTACTGTCTCTATTGCCTTCATGAGATTTAACCCTTTAGACCCAAGTTCAGAGTTTATATCTCACTCCGTAAGTGTTTACCTTTTGTCGTTCTTGCTGTAAGCTTTTAATATGTGTACATAACAGTTTGATGTATCTATCATTTTTCACTAATTTCTTTCTTTAACCATAAAATGTGAAAGCTGCTGTAATGTGAGTCATGTGACTTATTCATTGGGCTTTGCTGATTTGAACATTCTTTTTGCATTTCTTTCGAAGTTCTCTTATTGTTAGTATCATACTAAACTTATGCGGTTCGCAATCTTGTAGAAGAGCTTAGAAAGTTTAGGGTATAAGTGTTCGCATCTTCGAGTAACTTGAAATAATCTGTTTCTTTTCTCCAACAGTTTCTCAGAGTATAAGGGTTTTGATTTTTTTTTAGATATCCATCATCAAAAGTTTTCGTGAGTTATATGAAGTATAAAGCCAGAGTTGCTGAATTTTATCGAGTTGAGCAAAACATAAAAATACTCTTTTGGTAGAAGCTTAACCCAAAGGACATCGTAAGATGTAGGACATATTGAATTTTTGGTCTATGACTTATGAGTCACACCAAGAATCCAATTGCTGATTTTTTTTCATCATTCTTTTTTAAATGAGTTATGTCGAAAGGCTGTCTGAGGTGTGCATATATTAGAAAAAAAAACATAAAAGAAAGTTTATGTGGCTGATTTGGACAAATGACTTTGGTGATTGTATATTTTGAGATAATGTGGGACCTTGAAATGGGATGCTGAAGTGAAGGGGGTTGGTAAGACGAGTGGTGTCTGATGGATCTTTGCCACTGTGGTTGTTGCCTTTGTGACCCACACACGTAATTTTCATTTCTGAGTTATGAGATCGATATGAAGAATATATTATCAAAGGCTATAGTGGGTTATACTTATATTAAACACTTTTAATCAACTATTATTTTTATTCAGAACAAATAGTTGGTAATATGTAACGTAGTTTGCCACGCATTTTGTGAAATATGTGTTAATTTGAATTTGATTATGGTTTTTCAAAAAAAAAAATTTATATATTAAGTAGATTTTCTTATATTTTTATCTTTAAATTTATTCAACTGTTAAAATATGTATTTTCATATTTAATATTAAAATTTTCTCATTTATTATATTATATAACAATGCGTTAAATTAATTTTATACTACAATTAGATATAGATTGAACGGAAACCATTTTATAGTTATTTTATTAAACCGGTTATTTTGATTATGTTTGTTAAAATATTATTATATTGGTTTGAAAATAATAACGATAAAATATATTATTTCTTTTTTTTTTTCATTGATTCTTATTCATGTTTTTTCCTTTAATTTAGTTTTTGTTGTTTTTTTTGGTTACGTAGTCCTTTTTATTTAACAAATAAATACTTTTAACCGAATTTGTTTTTTTTTTAAATTTGAGTATATACTATTGAAAACAAAACACAATAAAAACATAATTCGTTACATGAAAATTCTTCACCCTTGACTCTGACATTAAGCAGCTCAGTAAACATAGATAAAATAAAAAAAACAAAATCAATAGAATATTGTTGTTTTTTAACACTATTCAAAAACGTTTTTATAATAAAAATAATTTTCTATTTTTGGTTGGTTCGGCGATAGCGGTTAGAGTCTGCAATAATATCAAAATCAGAGCTTGCATACAAACCTACAAAATTGACATAATTTGAGTTCTATTAATTGTAGTTGTAGAAAAAAAAATTGCTATAGAATTTACAAAATTATGGTCTACATATTAATTTTTTTGGTCAAAGAAAAAATATTAGGTCTATATATATATATATATATATATATATAAATATATATATATATTTAGTTCTTTTTGCATATATAAATACATTGTTTTTTGTAATATAAACACATGTTAAAAAGCTATAGTTAATATGTTCTTTGAGTTTCTTTCAAATGTATTGATAGATTAAGTTATGGTCTAATTGTATTTACTGATTTTAAATTTGTAATTAAATTTTTTTTTTTATATATGTTTTTTTTAGAAATGATTGTTCAAAAATAAAACTGAAAATATTGAAAATAAAAAATGACACATGTCAGCTTGTGGTTAAACGAATTCTACTTTGTTATATATAAGATCGGGTTTTTTTTAATAGAAATAAGTTGTATTTTTATAAACTCGTCAAAATATATATATATATATATATATATTAAACGTAAATGGTGACGTTGAAAAGAAAATTAGTAGTTGATTGGTTTATAATCTGTCTGCTGATACATGGTGTTATTATCTCCAAATGTTGTCATTATTGTACTTTTATTTAAAAATTTCGAAAGAATTAATGGGGTCCGGTAAACAAAATATAGAATCTTTCAACAAACCCAAATGGAACAAAAAAAAAGTTACGAACAAGTCAAATATCTTTGGACCAAAATAAAAGTAGAAATGTTAAGAAGACAAGATGTGGTGAAGAGGATGCACACATGCAAGTGCTTGAATCATATCATCCTACCAACCCACTACTTCTTTGAGCCATGCACAATTTGTAGACGCTTTATATTTATGTATTACTTTTTGTAGCGGTGATCAAGCTAAAGTAGTTCGATATCACCATCGAACCCTCGATTAGATATTTTTTTTTGTTTCTGATAAAATAGAAGAGGTCCGATCATTATTTTTTTTGCTTAATGATTAATATTAGAAAATTTTACAAAGGGATTTTTTCTTTTTACTTTTTACAATTAAACCTAATACAAATCTAGCTTACAAATAGTTCAGTTTGCTCGTCTACTATTTTCTTGTTTGCTATTTTCATTTGAAAGTAAATATTAATTGCAAAAATCAAGTCCCTCATGTAGTTGTATAGGTGTTTCGATTTACACCGTAAAACTATCACCAACAAAACATTTTTGTTCTCAATTCTTATACTCTTGGGTTATAGGTTTTAAGATTAGTCTGACTTTTGATAAAAACAGCATTTTATAACCAAAAAGAATGTAATTGCGTACACATGTGTGTACATGTCATGCCTTCTACTATCATGCAAAGGGTGTGTTTTCTTCGTTGAGCTCCGCATTCATTGGTATATATTGTGTCCCATTAATATTGTGTTTCCCTCCCGCCTATGTGATATAATATATTTTCCTCACTCTTCCACAAATATAAAATAGTATTAAAATTTTTTGTTAAACTTTTCTAATGTTGTAACTATAGCTCAAACTTTAAAAACACATTCTTTTCCGAAATTAACGCTTAAAGAAAACTTGAACATCTCTAAACCATTATCTTTCTGTATGTAATTGAGGGGTTTGTCTGAGCTACTTAGTGAGATGTTTAATAAGGGTTATACATAAATAAATGGCCATAGAAAATTTTAAGTTTAGGATCTGACCAAATCGAGGTAAGACAATTTGAAACAAACATTCACTTCTAATACGATGATTGACACGCTTATAACATATTACCTTTGATGTTGAATTGTGACATGACGTTGCAGGCGTTTGCAATCTATAGATAGCTAACCAAAAAAAAAAAAAAATTTGTCATAGAGATTTTAAAGGTTTACTTTTAGATAGAAATGGTTCTTCACAATGATGATATTATGTTCAATTTTTTTTTCATGAATAAAGAAGAGTAAAAATCATGGTAAGCATGCACATTGATTTATATAGTTTTCACTTTTTGAGACGCGTTAATAACTTATTCTAGCATAATTATATCAAATATATTGTCGGCTATAGTCAGAGAAAAACTGGAAATACATTTGTAATTAAGGATACCACCTTTTTAATCAAGTTCTCACAGTTTGCGTCTCTGACCGCAAAGTCAAACTTTTATCTGAAAAGTCAAACTTTTATATGTAAAGTCTTAATTTTTATTGCACAGCCATTCTATAATCTATAATGGTATCGGCTAAGAGAAAAACAAAAATGGTATAAATTCTAATATGTCTTCATTCGTATGACATTTTTTATGATGTACTAAATTATTATGAAAAAAACAGTTACACTTACTCACAGCAATTGATAAATAATCATAATTGGAAACGTATATAATTTGTTTAACTGGAGTCAAATGTTCCGCCTTGTACAAATCTAGTAATATCATTAACTTAATAACAAACTACTTAAATATTTGTTTTGAAGTCAAATGTTTGGTTTAGTATTGAAACTAAGGCCATGTATATTTGCAAGTAATTTAACGGTTTTTGGATTTTGGATTTTGGATTTTGATTTATGGTTTTTAGACTTTTTATTAAAAAAGAAAATTTAAATTAAAAATGGGGAAAAAGTTCAAGTCACCTTAAAAAGTGAAAAACCAATGAAACACAGATTTTAGTTTTTCTTTGAAAATTGACAAAAGTTTATCAAAATTTATCATGCTGGTTTTTTATTTTATTTTATATTTTGACAGTGGATTGGTTCGACTTCAAGTAGTTAGTAGTTTATATGTAATCAAATATTTAATACTGAGACCAAAGTACAATATTAGCAGGGACGACTTTTGAATTGACCGAACTACACTAGGTGTTCTTACATTCCACAACTACTCCCATTTCATTCCCAAAACCTTAATCACTCTCTCGTAAAACATTTTCCCACCAACCGCAGAACGCTCTTTTCCTCAGCCACCAGCCACGACCACCTTTCTAAGCTTTGAGGTTGATATTGATCGAACCCACAAATCTAACCAACCCAAACCAAAACACGCGTTATAAAAATAAATTACAAAACACTTTTTGCGTCTCAAACCAAATTCACGTTTTCCATTCTCCACCATTAGATCTATAATCTTCATCCAACGGTCATCATTAATCTCTCACCCACCCCTCATTCTTCAACTCTTGTGTTCTCTTCTCTTGTGCTTACCTAACATTTGTCCTTCTTATTTAAACCTCTCTTCTCTCTTCTTCTTCCTCAGAAACCAACATTTCAAAATCTTTCTCTTTCTCGATCTCTCTCCCTTCACCAAACTATCACATTCACTAACACACAACTGTGAAACCAATGGACCAGATTGAAGCAATGTTGTGCGGCGGCGGAGAGAAGATTGCCAAAGCGGCGGTGATGACAAAGACGGTGGCGGATCCTTTGAATTGGGGTTTAGCGGCGGATCAAATGAAAGGTAGTCATCTAGATGAAGTGAAGAAGATGGTTGAGGAGTATCGTAGACCAGTTGTGAATCTTGGAGGAGAAACACTGACCATCGGACAAGTTGCGGCCATCTCCACCGTAGGCGGCCATGTTAAGGTTGAGCTAGCTGAGTCTTCAAGAGCCGGTGTTAAAGCCAGCAGTGATTGGGTTATGGAGAGTATGAACAAAGGTACTGACAGTTACGGTGTCACTACTGGCTTTGGTGCTACTTCTCACCGGAGAACCAAAAACGGCACCGCATTACAAACAGAACTCATTAGGTAATATATTAATTTCAAAATCATTCACTATGAGTAACTAATTAATTTGAGCAAGCAATGTGATTAAGCATTATTATTTTTATTTTATTTTTCAATTTCTTTTTTTGGGATTTTGTGATCAGAGAAATATTAAATTAGTAGCTTAAGTGGATAATTTGCAGAGATTTATTTTGTTCTTGTATAATTGTCACTGAATATACTCACGCAGTACATTGCATGGGAAACACGATGGGTCGGTTACTCGGATCGGGTCGGGTCTATTTTAGTTAAAATTTAATTTAATATTTTGTTGATTCTGTTACAGATTTTTGAACGCCGGAATATTCGGGAACACGAAGGAGACATGCCACACGCTGCCGCAATCCGCCACAAGAGCCGCCATGCTCGTACGAGTCAACACTCTTCTCCAAGGATACTCAGGGATCCGATTCGAGATTCTCGAAGCGATTACAAGTCTCCTCAATCACAATATCTCTCCTTCACTTCCTCTCCGTGGAACCATAACCGCTTCCGGCGATCTCGTTCCTCTCTCTTACATCGCCGGACTCCTCACAGGACGTCCTAATTCCAAAGCCACTGGTCCTAACGGTGAGTCCTTAACCGCGAAAGAAGCTTTCGAGGAAGCCGGAATCAGTACCGGATTCTTCGATCTGCAGCCTAAAGAAGGTTTAGCGCTTGTTAATGGCACGGCGGTTGGATCTGGCATGGCGTCGATGGTTCTATTTGAAGCTAATGTTCAAGCGGTGTTAGCGGAGGTTTTATCAGCGATCTTCGCGGAGGTGATGAGTGGGAAACCTGAATTCACCGATCATTTGACTCACCGTTTGAAGCATCACCCTGGCCAAATCGAAGCGGCGGCGATAATGGAACACATCCTCGACGGAAGCTCATACATGAAATTAGCTCAAAAGCTTCACGAGATGGATCCATTGCAGAAGCCGAAACAAGATCGTTACGCTCTTCGTACTTCTCCTCAATGGCTAGGTCCTCAGATTGAAGTCATCCGTCAAGCTACGAAGTCGATTGAGCGTGAAATCAACTCCGTTAACGACAATCCGTTGATCGATGTTTCGAGGAACAAGGCGATTCACGGTGGTAACTTCCAGGGAACACCGATCGGAGTTTCTATGGATAACACAAGATTGGCCATTGCTGCGATTGGGAAGCTTATGTTTGCTCAATTCTCTGAGCTTGTTAACGACTTCTACAACAATGGACTTCCTTCAAATCTAACAGCTTCGAGTAATCCAAGTTTGGATTATGGATTCAAAGGAGCAGAGATTGCTATGGCTTCTTACTGTTCAGAGCTTCAATACTTGGCTAATCCAGTCACAAGCCATGTTCAATCAGCTGAACAACATAATCAAGATGTCAACTCTCTTGGATTGATCTCCTCTCGTAAAACTTCTGAAGCTGTGGACATTCTCAAGCTAATGTCAACAACGTTCCTTGTTGGGATATGTCAAGCAGTGGATTTGAGACATTTGGAAGAGAATTTGAGACAAACTGTGAAGAACACAGTTTCTCAAGTGGCTAAGAAAGTGTTAACCACTGGAAACAATGGTGAGCTTCATCCATCACGCTTCTGTGAGAAAGACTTGCTTAAGGTTGTTGATCGTGAACAAGTGTTCACATACGTTGATGATCCGTGTAGCGCTACGTACCCATTGATGCAGAGACTAAGACAAGTCATTGTTGATCACGCTCTGTCTAACGGCGAAACCGAGAAAAATGCGGGGACTTCAATCTTTCAAAAGATTGGAGCTTTCGAGGAGGAACTCAAGGCTGTGCTTCCTAAGGAAGTGGAAGCGACTAGAACGGCTTATGGTAACGGAAATGCCGCGATTCCGAACCGGATTAAGGAATGTAGGTCGTATCCGTTGTATAGGTTCGTGAGGGAAGAGCTTGGAACAAAGTTGTTGACCGGTGAAAAGGTTGTGTCTCCAGGAGAGGAGTTTGATAAGGTTTTCACTGCAATGTGTGAAGGTAAAATTATTGATCCGTTGATGGATTGTCTCAAGGAATGGAACGGAGCTCCAATTCCGATTTGCTAAGAGAGCATTCCTCTGTTCTGTTCTGTTTCGAATTAATTCTTGTTGTTTTAATACTGATTTATGTTTGAATTGAGTTTTTGATTGTAATGTGAATGGTGTCACTCTGTATGATATAAAAATTACGTGTTTGTTAACTTGTTAGTTTTATGCTGCCATTTTTGGATTCGACATAGTTGACAAAAGAGATAGATCAAGACTTGTGGATTATTTTTGTTTGGGTTCAACTGTACTATACTACTTGTTTCTGGCCGTTTTTGTCTAAGCATTATAACCCTTTACATGTGAGTTTCTCCTTTTGGATACTAAATTTATCTCTTTCGTGCAAACAATAACAAATATATTATATCTTTCAATCTCTCATTTACAAGCAACAAAAATTCTTACTTCTTGAAAATTTTCCATTTGAATGATAGTAGAATAATACAGAAGCAATTGATAGAAACTGAACGTTGTTTCTATTCTCTGACAATATCTGCATCGGACAAGAGTTCAAGTCTGCTCTACGACACTCACAGTTTTACTTAATTTCTCCTGTTGTGGATGCTGAATTATTGTCTATGCTTTCTTTATATAAAATACAGGCAGCATGGAATATTTTGTTCAAAACTTTATGGTATGTATCTCATGGCCAATTTTGGCAGTCCTAAGCTTTCATGCCGTATTAGTTTATTCAGTTATGTCTTTGTCATAATCTCATTGTCAGCTGATTAATTGGTTTCTGCTAACACTTTTTACTACTTTTTGGCATTGATATTAATTAAAATAATATAGCTGCAAACTCAATTTCTTTTGGCTAGACAAGACAATTGCTAGAAACTGAAAGTTGTTTGATTCTCTGACAATATCTGCATCAGAGAAGAGTTCAAGTCTTTTTCTATGACACAAAACAGAGGCATGATCAGGTTCTGTTAGACGTTTTGCTATTTATCTTCAGATCTTTTTCAGAGTCTTAATGTTTCAGTTTAACTGGAAACATTTGAAAATGCTACTACATGTTTAGTGAACACTTGCTTATAACACGACAGATGGTGATACTTATATTACGAGACTCTTACATAATTAGTGTGCAACATTATCTAAATCAATAATCAACATTAATTCTCTCTGGAGATGATGAATCAAAATCAAATGACTTATGTCTTTTGAATCCTCCCTTCTTAAATTACATGCCAATGCAGTTTCTCTGATGCTGAGGAGCGCCACTGCAACGAACAACATCGAGGAAAGTTTTCTCATCACATGGAATCCATAGTCTTGATGAGTCATAAGCATCTTGAGCTTGATCAAGCAGTGCTTTAAAGATTGGATGTGTAAGCAAACTCATCTTTATCACAAACCTCTTGTAATCATCACCCACATACACTACCAAATGTCCTCTTGGAACATCTTTAGGTATGACTTCATTTTCTTTCTTGAATCCCCAAGAAACTTTGTCGCAGCAACTCTCGCATGAAGATGTACAACAAGGAATGACAATGGATTTACTCTTCATAATTTTGAGTTTGTTTTCGCAGGATTTTATGAACTTGTTCCTCATTTTGAGTATAGAAGGAGAGGTTCGAATAAGAATGATAGACAGAATTTACCAAAAGGGATGATGACTTAGAGATAGAGATGGTTTTGTGATGAAAAGTACGATGGTGAAGGACATGTGTTTATATAGATGATTGATTTACATAGCTTAGATAGAAAATGAATCTTACGTCCATGGTGATATTAAATGTAATGTTTTTCAATATGATATGGGCAAGATTTTTTTTTTTTTTTTCAATATAATGATAAGATACATCACGAGGGCTTTTAAATCATGATAATTGTTTGCCATTTTGTTTCACTCGTGCGGTTCCGTTATTTTCCCTCATAAAACTGAAATTGTACGAACATGCATTGCATTATTACAATTGCAAATAAGAAATGTTTTTTTATTTTATTTTTCTTTCTCAATCGTAATTGATTTACATGGGGACTAAGGTTTATAAGACCCCACATAAGAAAGAATTGAGAGAGAGAAGATAAGAGTGATGGGTTTTAAATCTTATTGGATAAAGTGTGATCTCGATTTATGATTCATAGCTTGAATGATTCTAAACTTGCTCTCTTTTTGGTGATTTCTTGAAGATCAAGACTAGTTGAAGTGACTTCTTGAATTAGCTTAAATTATCTAATATACAAATCCAATATTCATTTCATAAGATATAATCTCAAGGGTGATCAGCATCTGGGATCAATCTTATCTAATGGTTCTTGAATTAGGTCTGTTTTTTTTTTCTCCAGGGACTGGATAAAACGTTATTATGCATGGATTGCAAGTGTAGACTGATGAAGAACTGTCAGTTTTTACAGGGTCCAATATGATTGGGAATCAGAACAGAGCAGAGCAACTATTCATTAGGATTCAGATTCATCCCCCCAAATAGCTGAGTATGAGAAGAGCAATAATTTTTTCTTACACATCACTTATGCAGATGAGCCTATGGTATGTTTTTTTTTTTTTTTTTTTTTTTTTTTTTTTTATCCCAATAGGTGTCAACTAGAACCGAATCTAAAATTAAGCTTGTTTGATGTAGAACAAAAGAAAGTTTTAGCTCAAAAATATAATAGGAATTTTTGGGTTATGTTGGATTGGATATCAGAGCTTTTTTTTCTGTTTATAAATCACTTTCTAGTGTTTTGAAACAAATTCAACTAAACATATAATTATCAAGCTCTTTATATATAAATTTTTTTTTTATAATTCTTTCTCCGTACCTTTTTAATGATTTTAAAGTTAAGGATATATTTAAACGAGTCTTTGGACCAGACAGAACTGATGTATCGTCAGACCCGGGACGGTTCAAGCTGGTTCAAGATAAGAACGAGGGCCATTCTAAAACTAGGCTGGCTTCGTCTGCCTGAAATTTATTGCGGGAACGTGAGGCTTTTATAATATTTGTCTTTTGAGTCTCATAATTCTTACGAATAAACTAATTCGATGAGCAGAAATGATCTAAATCAAAGGTTTTAAGAATACACTAAATTTTGATGGAGAAATGGATTCTATAGCCCTTCAGATTAGCTTTACTTTAATAAACGTTAAACATAACAAAGACATGAGACACTTTAAGAAGTTACATACGTAGATGAAATTGATTTTTTTTTAACATATTTCTTTTTGTATTTGATACAAATCATAGCATTGATGTTGTAGTGATGAATATCTACTTACATAATCATTGGATCGGGTCAAGTTGGTGTATATATCGTATCATCCAATTTCTGTCAATCGCTTAGCGACTCAACTGGTTAGTAAACTCTATAGTAATTTGATAAAACCTATTTTGACTTTTATTCTTTTGGAAGAAAAAAAAAAAAATAGAAGATGAGGGGGCCATACCTTCTTACATCTACTATTATTTGATTTGACTTTCCCATGTGTCTTTCCACAGTTACCAGCTGTCATTCTTTTTCCATTTTTATATCACTATTGACTATTGAGTACCAAAAAAATCTGAAGCTCACTTTTGTATAAGAAATTAATATTAAAATACCATGACTAATAAATATACTCTTTTTTTTTTTTTTGTCAAGAGTTGAACTATAAGTAGTTAAACGTTTAGGTTTGAGTTTGATAAGGATAACAAGACAATTTGTAATAGATAATCACTGGACTTAAAATGCTAGACTCTAGAGGTTCGATGATTTTAAAATGTAAAAAGGTTTAAATGATATTTTAATATAAATTAATCATACAACATTCCATTTGGAATTTAAATCTCTCCCATGCTTCATTTTGGGAGGCAGTAGCTATATTCTTCTCATGTTCTTTATTATTTTTCATGATCATACAACAATTCAATCTGTGTGTACACACAAACTCAAATATTTGTGTTAAATTGAAACAATTAGATAATTTCGTGTTTGAATTATTATTATCGTTTTGTTATTTTTTTTGATAAAAAAAATTTCAATTATCGATTCTTGTAATTGTTTTTCCTATTTACCAAACTTACAGATAGTGTATACAACCACGAAGGAAGTTTATCAAGATCAAGTAAAGTATAAAGTATATAAGATTAAAAGGAAGAGATTAAGGAAGGCGTTGTATACAAAAGGGAAAAACTTTATTATAGAGAATACTCACAAATGTTTCAGGTTTCTCTACAAATATTTATGTCTAAAGCTTTAGCAGAGAGTATCAACACATAAAACTGATTTCACAACGGCTTTTGTTGTGGCGTTATATTAAAAGATTATGGGTGGCTTTAATCATACCTCCTCGCTCAAAAAATATGCATACAACAATCCTATAACTCGTAAAGATCAAATATTATCTTTGAAGAAATGTTAATCTCATGGTTCAAAGTATTTCATGATTAGAAAATTCATCAAATATTTGCAAGATTCAACAATTACTTGTGGTTTCATTAACCACGAAAACCTCTCTAGATAACTCCGAGTACATCTTTTACACGGTCGATAAAAGTATCAACAAGGCAGAACCATGCTCGGCGCCACGGAGATTCCAAGCACAGGAACACCGAAAACCCCATCAAAACTGTTACATACGTCGCTCCGAGGCTCCACCACAAAAGCATAATATCGATTAATCCGATTTCATCTTCATCTTCATCTTCTTCTTCTGAGCTGATTATGGTACCACAACTTCTGTTGGTGGGTGATCCACAGAGAAGAATATTACCTAAGTAACTTTTCTCACCAAAGGTGTTGAACTGTTTTCCTTGCGGAATCACACCGGAGAGATTGTTGTAAGACACGTTAAAGACGACAAGAGATTGCAACATTGTCAGTTGTGAGGGAATGGTTCCATGCAACTTGTTGAAAGAAAGATCCAAGCTTTCTATGCTTCTTAGATTGGAGAAGCTTCCAGGAATAGAACCCGATAATGAATTCCGTGAGAGATTCAGCGAGCGTACTCTCTTAAGATCTCCTAGCTCTTCTGGGATTTTACCACTTAACTCGTTGCTCGACAGATCCAGGCCAAACATCTGGTTAAGAGTTCCTCTCATGTACAAGTCATATCTCTGTTTCACCGCAAATTCAACTTGAACATCAAAATCTACGGAGTAGTCTAGAGAAAACCGATCTGACACAATTAGGGACTTGTAATATACTTCAGTGTATATCTCCATAAAGTTTGAGAGCATGCTCGCCGGGTACCAATCTGAATCAGCATGACTATTTCCTCCTGATCCAAATGACAGATTGGTGAGACACCAAGGTATGGACTCATTCAATCGGTTGTGAGCAAAATCCAACATCCTTACTTTGCTTAAACCGCATAGCTCGACAGGAATCTTTCCTGTCAAGTTATTCCCCCTCAACAGAACAACACTGATGCTTGGGGTGCTACTGAACCGTGGTATGTTTCCAGACAGTTTGTTGTTTCTCAGATCAAGCAATCGGAGCCCGTCCCACAACGTGTCTGGAATTGATCCAGTGAGATTGTTGTTGTGCAAGTCCAATATATAACCGTAATCCGAGCTGGACCGCGGGGGTAAGCTACCGGACAAGAAGTTCCCAGAAAGGTCCAAGAGCCAGAGGTATGGAATGTTGAACAAAGAAGCTGGTATTGCACCTTGTAGACGGTTGTTTGAGATCCTCAGAACTTCCAAAAAGAAATTGCCCAACCATCTTGGAATGGTACCCGTGAGGAAGTTGTTGGATAAGTCGATCACACTCAACAACCTTAAGTTGAGTAAATTGTGAGGGATCTCCCCTGTGAACATGTTATTGTCCATGATCAGCGTCATCAAAGAGGTCTCATCACTCGATTTCCGAACAATTGGGCCACTGAATCTGTTGTGCGAGAGCTTAAGCCAACTCAATGAATAGCAACCTGTGAAAAGGTTTCTTGGCAATTTCCCTGAGAAGTTGTTGTATGATAGGTCCATAAATTCAATATTTTCCATCATGGCCATAGAGGAGGGCATGTTCCCTAGAAACTCATTGTTTGAGAGATTCAGATGTCTCAGACTCGTAAGTACCAAACCAACATCCTTAGGGAGTTGATTGTTGAAATTGTTGGCCGAAAGATCCAAAAACTGTAACTTGCGCATCGTTCTTGGAAGTGTTAGGGTTTTGAATGAGTTGTTCTGTAACAATAGGACCTGAAGCTCTGTGTTATTTTCCAGCAGCCAAGTGGGAAACACTCCGGATAACATATTGTTGGAGAGATCGATGACCCGCAATTCCTTCTGATACCGAAGAAAACCCGGGATTTTTTGCAGGTTGCAGTGTGACAACATAATACTACTTAGCTGCAATTGTAGGGCAGTGGACACGGTATTCTCTACTACTCGGAGCATATTAGACCTCGATGAGAGTTTGAACACCTTGAGCTCTGTTAACCTAACGATCAAACCGAACGAGAACAACCCTTCGAAGTTGTTATCATGTATCGATAAGTATTCCATGGATTTGAAATTACTTATGAAAGACGGAATCTTCCCACTTAGGTGATTTGATGATAGATCAAGAACTCGAAGTTTGGAGAAGCTCGAAAAACAGAGTGGGATATCACCCTCAAATCTGTTTCGAATAAGACGAAGCTCTTGCAACTGCACCAATCTGCAAATTCCTGCAGTAATGAGTGCGCAGAAAAATATCAATGCATATACACATAAAATACTTATAAGCTGAGACGAGTTTGCTACTTAAAAGGAAGGAAACATTTGTCACTACTTGCCTAGCATTTGCAGTGAACCGGTGAATTGATTCTCACTTAGATCTAAAGCTTTGAGCTTTTGCAGATTGTTAAGCTCTGCAATGAAGCAAAATATGCAAGATGGTTATAAATCATATGTACACTAAGTAAGTGCAGAAGTAGAATAACTATCAAAGTACATAGCATATCGAGATAGGAGTAGTGACACTAAAAGTGAAAGAAGTCGTAGAATATGTTATAAGAGTGAATCAATCAGATTACAGAGCATTTACAAGAGATTATAGTTTAGAAACCACCTTGTCCTGGTACATAGCCGCTAATATCGTTGCGTTTTAGATCTAGGACTTCCAAACTTTTCAGGTTTATCAGCTCTGTACAAAAGTAAGAAATATTAGAATCAAAGATCAAAGTGAACAAAAAAAATTCAATGTCATATTGATTTGCTTTACAGGACTTAACTCTTCACAGGAAAGGCACCCTCAAAATTGTTGAAAGCAAGATTCAAAGTTTTGAGCGATGCGACCTCACTTACGAATGGCAAGACACTACTGTTGAAACTATTGAAACTGAGATCCAGAACCTCAAGATGTCTGAATCTTTCCAGGCTCTTATAACCTGTAGAATAGTAAGGACTTTAACACTGGTAGGGGAAGAATTTGGCAACACAAGAGGGAGTGAGAATCTATATACAGACCTTCCTTTTGGTCGAACAAGTTTTCGAAGTTGTTCCACGACAAGTTGAGACTCTGAAGCTTCCCAAAAGGATACAACAAGGTTAGGTTCAGTTGATTTGGAGTATCAGTCAAACGTAAGGAACCTAAGAATCCAAGGGAGATTCCAGTCACGTGTTTCCTGGTGATGTTGCACTTGATTCTTTCCCAACGGCAACAAGAATGATCACCATTTGTCCATCCTTGAAGAATCTCAGAGCCTGTATCAGAACTGAGTGAAC
Organism: Crucihimalaya himalaica; assembly: GCA_004349715.1. NCBI lineage: Eukaryota > Viridiplantae > Streptophyta > Magnoliopsida > Brassicales > Brassicaceae > Crucihimalaya > Crucihimalaya himalaica. The sequence goes on along the minus strand of SMJT01000010.1, from coordinate 2,354,235 downwards.
TCAAATAGGCCTTGAGCTCTAACAAACCCCGCCTTTCACTGTCGATGCAGCTTCTACATCCCTGCATTATAATCATCATTATCATCCATGTTAAGCCACAGACCATTGACTTTGAGGAAGACATTGAATGCAAAGTTCCAATAAGAAAACACAAAGAATCTAAAGACGGTTCAAAGTCATTTTATAGTTAGACTGGACATTGCGATACTCAAGCTTAAGCCATGTGATACAATGTGCAAAGAAGATGAAGAAGTCAAAAGAGTGTCACATTGTAATTAATCAATGTGATCCATTTATATATAAAACTCTGCAAAAAATATGCCTAAAAAAAAAATTAGTGAGACCAAAAAACTCACATTGCTATCCAACTTGAAAGTTGCATTACATTCCTGATTCCATACAAACTTCCTCATGAGAGATTTGCAGAGTCTCCAACATCTTCTCTCGCAGACAAACATTTCTAGGAATGACCAAGATCATATAGGCCTTGAGCTCTAACAAACCCCGCCTTTCACTTTCAACGCAGCTTCTACATCCCTGCAACATCAGCATCATCGTTATCATCAATGTTAGGCCAAAGATCATTGACTTTGAGGAAGACAATGAATTCAAAGTTCAAATGAGGAAACACACAGAATGTAGAGATGATTCAAAGTCATTTATAGTGTAGACATTGTGAAACTTGAGCTCAAGGCACGTGATGCAATGTTCAAAGAAGAAGATGAAGTCAAAAGTGTCACAGCATTTGAATTAGATGACTTGTAATTAATCAATTGTTATCAATTTAAATATAAACATAGCCATTAAAAACTCTGTAAACTAAGCACAAAAAGTATTGAGATAGACGAAGAAACTCACATGGTTATCCTCAAATTAAGGAGTTGAAAGATATATTTCATTCCATTTAAAATTTCCTCATGGAGCTTAATTAAGCCGTTTCCCAAACAAAATTAAGCCCAACAAAGACCCAATGCATGATGGTTGCTTTCTCTGAATGATTTGGCTCTTCCAAGTCTTTTGATGTATTAGCAGAGTAAATTATTTGTATCAAATCATTTAGCCATAGCAAATCCTAGACCAATCCGTAGGACCATGATCCATATGGTTGCTTTGTGGGTGTAGATAATTCTGTGGGAGAGACACTTGTCATCAACTTGTTCAATCATCATCGCATGCTATTAGAAAGAACAATGAAATGATTGAATAAACATTATGTAAATTGCTTGAAAATTTTACTTTTTGTAAGTTGTTACCATCCCGTTGACTTTTAATTACACAAACAAATATAAATTTATGAAAAAGGTGATCCACTATAAGAATGGTGGAAGTTTCCTATTCGGGCAGCTAACCAATTCTTCTCATTGATTCTTAGGTCTTCTTCACCACTTTAACAGTGGAACTTTCCTATTTGGACGAGTGATTATTATTCTTTTGATTTTTGTATCAATCGTCACAAGTCACAAAACAATAACAAACAAACACATCAATTAAAGGCTAATCAATCAATCTTTTGTTTTGTCTTTTCCTAGTGGAACACACAGAAAACAGTTGGAAGAATTCCCATACCTAAACCTTACTTCTATAAAAAGGACACGACATTGGAAGAAGCAAAACAAAACAAAAATGCAAATTCAGACAAGGCATGTCTTGGTGGTGGTGGTGGTAATAATGGTGGTTATGAGCTCTTTAATTGTGGAGGGTGGAGGGAGAGGGATATACACAAAAGATCATAGGCTTCGCCATGTTCAGAAGGACAAATCTGTCATTCCATCAGCAAGAGGAGTAGACAACCATCATAACATTCCAAGACAAAACTTTGATAATTGGGGTGGCAACGGGGGAGGCGGTGGTGGAGACGATGGAACAGGTTAGAATCAGCAAAGAAGCTCCTAAGACGTGTATGTGTGTGTATATGTAAAGATTGTGTTGTGATGAAGTGATTATTGGCCTATGTTTTGTGCTTTTTGTGATGTATCCTAAGTATATATATATATATATATGTTTTTATAAGGCTTGTGGTTTGAACATGTGATGAATGAATGACACTGAAACTCATAAGAAGTGAGTTTATAAACAGAAAGTATCGATTAGGAGTAGTTGAAATTAGTACCTTTACAGGTAGTTCAGCCAAATTCTGGTGGAGTAGCTGCTTTGGATTATCAGTAAAGCTTCTTCTGCTTCTTCCTTTAAGTGCTTCAGGTTTTAAGAGAAAAATGAGCAACACAGCAAGGAATTTTTGATCCAATTGATAAAAGCATCAACAAAGCGAAACCATGCTCGGCACAACGGAGAATCAAAGCACAGAAACACAAAACCCTTCCCATCAAAACCGTGACATAGGTCGCAACTAGGCTCCACCACAAGACCACCATATCGATACTTCACCTGCATAATCTTCATCTGCTTCTGCTTCCTGAGGTGATTGTAATACCACAGCTGCTGTTGGTGCGTGATCCACAGAGAAGCGAATATCCTAAGTAACCAATCTCACTTCTCGGTTCCTTTTACTCGAGAAGAGAGATCGTTTATGGAGCTCTATTTCACATGGATAATCTTTTTTTCCTCTTTGTTACTGAATAGTTGATGGAAGCAAGACTGGAGTTTTTCTTCACCTTATGTATGCACAAAGAGGGTTTCAATTTCTAGGCAGTCCCATTAACACAAGCTGGGAGACCAAAATCTGATGCGTTTCACTTCTCCAGTCACAATGCTACCTTCCATTACAAAACCAAAGTTGATGCCACAAAATTCGATTATTCAAGTGAATAACCCCAAAAATGCACACAAGAAACCTTTTGATAATAAAGCAAGTTAATTTTACATGGTAGTATTGTCCCCAACATTATAGCAGCTTGAAAACACCAATCTTTTCCTTAATATTCTTGAGAACCTTTGATCCATCAACATAATGAGCTATCTAATAAACCTTAGCTGCTTCCCCTGACTCTAAGAGAGATACTTCGACTAACCAAGCAAATCATTCCTTTTGGAAGAAAAAATAAACATTCTTTTACCAATATTCCTAATCAATGCAAGCGTCTAGGTACAAATGAGTCAAAAGCTCAAGCCAGTAGACAAGTAACCAAATTCTCCAAGCATATCAAAGCAACAACTTACAAAGCAATTATGCAAATGCAGCAATCAATCTTGAACGCGGAGTCAAATTCCATAGAGTTCGTATGAATTCTTCTCTCTCTCTCTCTCTCTCTCTCTCTCTCTCTCTCTCTCTCTCTCTCTCTCTCTCTCTCAAGCCAACCGATTCTTCCAAATCCAATCGCTTCTCCACCGAAGGAGAAGACGACAGTGGAAGCACACTTCCTGAAGATTATGTGTTTCGATGAAAGAGGGAGAGAATGAAGAATCATCGACAAGCCAATGGAGAGGTTTAGGTGCCATTAATCAAACTTGACACAGTCATGACGAAATGACCTCCTCTTACTCTTGATTTGCTTCTTCGCCATCATTGTTATGAATTATGAGTTTTTGAGATTCCATTGGGTGAATCTGACCGAAATTTATTTAAACCGGGTCCTTCCATACCAACAAGGCAACAAATTTATAAAAAAAAACACGCTAGAAATATTACTTCTTCGCAACACACCGACCAACAACTAAATTTTGTTACTTTGAGTTATCCACTTACGAAGATCAAGCCCACACAATTACTTCTTCGCAACACACCGACCAACAACTAAAATTTATTTCACGTGTGTGTATTAATTATTTGTTTTTGAGCATCTGATCAGTTTATAGAGTTAAGATATCTTTTAATTTGCTCTCCTTTATTATTGAATCAAAACTATTTATACACAACACATAGATGTCTTTTAAACCGCATAATTATGGATCTCTGATCTGTTCATCCCTATCAACTAGAGATCAAGAAAGAACAATTGTTGACTAAAATTAGGGGTGGGCAAACGGGAATTCGGAACGGTATTTTGTCGGAACGGGACGGGAACGGGAATTATGGGAATAGAAAAACATGTCCCACTTATGTCCCATTTAAAATATGGGACGGGAACGGGTTGGAACGGGACGGTACGGGATGGGAACGAGAATTCCCGGAAAAAAAAGATCTTAAAAACATAATAATACAACGTAAACAAAACAAAACTTAACTTAAACATGTTCTAATAAAGAAAAAAAACACGTTAAAATGAAACATGTTAAATAAAAGTCAAATCCTTAAACTTAAAGACAATGAGCTATGATCGACATTTGTTAAACTTATTAATTGTAGTCTACAACTAATAAAGAGAGGTAGTGTATTTTATACTTAGGTTTAGGTCATTGTAATAGTTTGTACTTTGTAGGTTAGCCGTCAAAGAATCATAACATAATAAAAATTAGAAAGTTAATTAACATTGATAATATTTTATATTTAAATTATAATATAACTTGTAATGGTTGTTTTTCCCAAACGGGACTTCGGGAATTCCCTTTTCCGTCCCGTCCCGTCCCAATTTTATTCGGGAATACAAAACTTGTCTCATATCGGGAAAGCATTCTCATATGGGACGGGAATTTGGGAACGGGTACGGAACAAGACGGTACGGAACGGAACGGGAATTATGCCCACCCCTAACTAAAATAACCAAATGGATTCAGACGTGGTCACGTGGGATTTAAAACCTCTCGATTACAGTTAACAAAGTAACAACACAGAGAAAAAAATGGAGCAAGAATTCTAAGTGTTGTTACTTCAATAGGGTCCCTTATGAAGGAAGAGTACAATCAATTTTGATACGTAAACTTCAAAAAAGTCTGGTTATTATGTCTTACGAACCTAATGAGCTGCCACGACGACCGGCATTTACCGTAGACCGACCATTCACATTTCAGATGTTCACCAAAGAATAAGTACATGAAAATTAAATTAAATGTTTGACTAAGAATAAAGAAAACATTTAATAGAGAACATCGGGTCCTAGTCCACGCTGTATGTGTACACTTGCAAGTTTGTAGTATGACTCGAATTGAATATGCATATGTTTACAGCTCTTTGTTATAATTTCCAGCAATTTGTTTCTTAAAGATATAGTCAGAAATGTTAGCCTTATCCAACTCACACGTACGTTTACGATAAAAATAATCAAAACTAATTTTTTGTTTGTCTAAATCTAAATCCAGTTTTTTTATATCAAAACTTTAATTTATACAAACCATCATTCTTAATTTCACATAAAATAAAAATGAATATAATTTCTGTTATGTTTTTGTCATCCGGTTTCGATATTTTCTCTAGTTATTTTTTTTGTTTTTCGACCAATCTTGACTCAATGGAATAATTCACTATTTTGTGAATTTTTAAAAATTTCATCAATTCTTTCAACATATATAAGGACATGAATCTTTGGTAGTTTTAAGTGGTTTTTAGATTATAGATTTTGGCCATGTTGGTAGTTTTAAGTGGTTTTTAGATTATAGATTTTGGTTTTTAAATTATAGATTTTGGATTTTGCCAAAAAAAAAAAAAAAACTTAAAAACTTAAGAAAACAAAATTTAGCTGGAAACAACTCTCAAAAACTCATTAAAGTGGGATTTAGATTTTATTTAGAAAAATGCAAAACCCACAAAATTTGGATTATCTATATACAATCTTTAATTACATATTCCCAGATAACAGATATACACACATTATTTTATACTCTAGAGATCTCTTGAAAAACGTAAAACAGTACTTCACCCAAAACAAAACCACACAACATATATCACATTAATGTTATTATTTTCTAGTCTTCTAGAATGTATATATTACATATATTAGTGTTACGTACGTATTCTTACAAAACAGAAATATGTCACATATCAATCATTTATTGTACCAAGCCAATGACCCTCTTCCTAATTCATAGGCTGAGCTCTCTCCATATATTTGACTAAACCCTCCCTCTTTCTCCATCTTCTCACATTTCTACTACAAAATTTCAGAAACAGAAACCACAACAAAAAACCCTCCGTTTTTCGACAAAGAATTCATAATTTTGTCCTTGTGGTGTTGGTATATCAAGTAATGGGAGAAGAGAACAGCACGAGCAGGACATGCAAGCCGTCTAAGACCTTCAAGGCAAAGTGTAGTCACATGGTGAAGAAACAACGAGCCAAGTTTTACATCCTTGGCCGTTGTCTTGCCATGTTAGTCTGCGGGCGTGACCGTGAACGCGACCGCGACCATAGATTGATTTAGATCTTTACCTTATGTATTTTTTTGTCTCTCTTCTTTTTATTTTTCTAAATTTTTTTGGTTGCGTTGCCGTTTCCCTCTAGTATCAAACATTTGAACTAGGGTTGATATTTAAGTTATGTATACACATGATTATAAGAAATTGATGTGAATGTATTCATGAAATGCTTAATTAATTTGAGATTTATGTCTCTCGTTTGAAAGTTTCGAATAGTATCTTCTTAATAAGTTTTAGTTGTTCAGGTAAAAGCCATTTTTTTTTGTAAGCTTGAGGCCGTGGAATGATCTTTAATTTATATAGTTTATAAATTTTATTGTATTTCAGAAATACTCAAGACGACATGCATTGAGCCTTCAAATGCTCGTTGTCGTTAATCATCTGAATAATAGAACAGCAAAACATCTCACAGGCCCATAGAGATTTAAAGAATAATCACAAAACTTTGAAATAATCTATTTACCAGTTTTTTTTTGGCAACATTTGTTTACCAGTTTTTATATATATATATATATATCATGTAGTGACCTTATATCTTGAAAACATTGGTATAATATTGAGGTCAGAGATCGAATCTCATTCACTGTACTTTCATGTTGGCACTGCAGAGTTTTAAGTGACAAAAAAAAAACTTTGGTTTGCTATAAACCTTCATTGGTATTAGTTTGGATGTCAAATTATAAACATAAAAACATGCTAGATGTCAATGCACAAAAGAATCGTTTTTGAGAGAGAAATCATTCATAAATATAGTGGAACGATACCATCTAAAAAAATAAGAGAAAAAGATAGAATGTAATTATGAAAAGTCTACGTACGACCTGAGAGTCCATGTGACTCGAGTCTAATTCATACTAAATAATGCAAATCGATACTATGCTCTATTTTCTTTTCTATTTTGTCGGTTTAGGGAGGACGAATTAATATTTAATTTTGTGGTTTTTCATTTGAATATGAAGAGGATAACTTACATCATGGAAATTTTCCATGCGTTCATATAATATTCAACTGCATATTTAAAAAGAAAAGCAAAAGAATAATAGATTGTGGAATTCAGGATTCGCACCATACAGAAAACAAGTGAAAATAATAGTAATTAAGTCTACATCTTAGGACATACGTGGTCATTGTAAAGCTTTTTAATACATATATAAAATATACTGTATTCTTTATTTATTAACAAAAAAAAATTCTCTTCTTTTTGTAAACACCATGCAAGTATTCGTGTATTTTAATATTTTAAAGAAAAGACGACCCAAGAACACTATTAAACTATGTAAAAAAGAATCCAAAGCCAAAAAACAAACATACTAAAACGTCCAACATCACGTGCATGCTCTCGCAACAAGGTCTTGAACATTTCCGACAGGCCGCAACCGCTGATTAAACATAGATTATAATTTTTCGAAACATTTTAAAATCATTAGACTAATTAGTGATGAAATACTTTTCTGATACTCAAGGAAATTAAAGCGTATCTGACTATTTGTATATGAGCGTATCTATGGGCGCCGATCAAACATCTGGATCGTGAATAGTACATGTGTTGAAAACCAAATGTAGGTTAAAAACTGTGAGCCGACAGTGGGATGGGATTCCTCGAGGCCAAAATTTGCAAATACACACTCGTGCGGTCCCTCCTCGTTACTATTTTTTATCTTTTTCCCGTTGTATTTTTTTTCTACACCTTAAACAATATATATATATATATATATATATAGTTCTATAGACTCACAACATTATTTTATCAAGCTCTTTTTTAAGTAAAAAGATCAATTTTTGTTTCTATTAGTTATGATGATGGGATTGAGAGACATGGCATTCAACCTTTTTCCTAAAGGAAACTTGATTTGTATAAGTGAAAGTCAGCATCATTGACGAAAGAGATGTGAAAAAACATCGTTGGCCTCATAATTGTTGTCCCGATGAGATTTTAAGGAATTTTTCTTTTATTGTGTTGTATTCCACTAACTGTGATGAATCGGTGGAGGGTTTTGTTGTTTTGCTTCTTATCCTTTTTGACGTTACTATACGAAAATAGGGAGAAAAGGGAAAGATATCTACGTCAGAGTTTTGTTTTTTTGCAATACATATCACATTACTGCATAATTAGGGTTAGGAACAAGGGGATGATATATAAGTTAAAGCCTCTATTGTTAGTTTGTAGTTGATAGATTGAATATTCAAGGTCACATCTAAAGAACTCCTAGCTACATTACTTCGCCACAGTTTATATAGTTGCTACTATATACTTATTACCAAGTCTTACCTATTAATTTGAAGTAAGTAGTTTACACTGCGTTTTCTATTATTCCGGATGACATAAGCTCTTACACAGCTTCTTATTCTACTTAATGTTACAAGAGAAACACAAAGTAAGATCCATTTTTCTTTCTTCTAAGTCAGACATTGGTCACATCGGCAATGTTTGGGATTAGTTTGGAATCTTTGGACTTTTCTAGCCTTAGAAAATTACTTTAAAATAATAAAAGTGAGGATCATTAGATTGCAAAAGCCAATAGAACACACACAAAAAGTATAAGAAAAGGGATTGGGGCCCTTTGGGATTGGAAAAGAAGAAAGAACACGTGCATCTCTCTGACACACGTTGAAACCCAAACAATCTCTTTTTCCCAATTTTTCTTTTTGTAATCTCAAGCCTAACTATTTAATTCCATCAATTTATCAATATTCAACACAATATATAATGCCAATATCTTCACTAGTTATTATCATATTACATTGTTGTATAATATATAGTATTCCGTTATTAAGTTATGTAAAAAATGTATCTGTTAATGTTACTTATCCAATTAGATGACATATTTCGTTTTTTCTGTAACAATATATTAAAGAACAAAAGTTAATAATTATACATAAACATAAAGATTTTGTGCATGCGTCTCTGAGCTAGACCCCCCACGTGACGGTGTCCGTTTGTAGCAGACTTTGTAGACTTTCCCACGTGCGGGTGTGGGTGTGTGTAGATTAGATTCTCCAAGAAGGCGGGCCAACCCCAAGACCGTCCGTCCTCTTTCGCCTTTACACCACACATGCATTTTTTTTTTTTTTTTTCTATTCTAGAAGTATTTTAAATTTACAAGATGAATATAAAAAGTTAGGTTTTTGAAATAAGATTTGGTATTACAACGAGGTACGTGACGTTCATATTTTGTAGAAGAGTCAAAAAAATGAGATGGTCGAGATGAACAGACACGTCTCTTAGTTGAGTAATTGTCTTTTTAGACCAATTAGGTGACCAGATAGAGTAGGACTATAAGAGTCACTTGAGCGTTTAAAACAATGGTTATAGTCTAATAGATGAGATGATCATGAATTTACACTTAAATAATTTATATTGCGTCGATTTCGACCTAGTTTGTTCCGTACAAAATATGACATATTAGACGCAATGATGGTCCTTCTGACAGTAATCGTGATTATGCACATTAAAGACATTTCCAATCCATTTCTCTATCTTTTTTTTATATATCAATCTCTCTATCTTTTTCTTTACAATGCAGTGTATTTGCGGTTGGATTTTTCTCTAATCATATTCTATTTTGGAGTTAAAAGAAAACAAAGATCTCCAAATTTTAGTTTAAATTGAAAATAAAGAACTCCAAATGTAGAGAAAAAAAATATAAATCTCTATTTTGAAGTTGAAAATGAAGATGGATTGGAGAAAATATTATTTCAAAACAGATATCGAGATGGGTTAAAGATGGTTGACTTATGTAATAATTAATCTAGATTCACGAGGTAGATATTTTTCTTAATTGTATACTTTAAGACGATTAATCTGATTTAGTTGAATTTGTCCAGAAAACAAAAGTTGAAAATAATAAATTGTTAATATGTTTGATATGTGAAAACTCCGAAACATCAACCTTTACAAAAACAAACTAAAGGAGTATTTATGTGTGTTTGTGACTATCCTATAGTTACAAAACTGTTATATGTGATGCAATCACAAAAAAAAAAAAATGACAAAACAAGTGTATAAATTCTCAGTCTTCTCTCAGTTTCGACAAATTGTTCTATCTGTACACAAATTTCATAAAATTTATAATGAACACTTTAATATTTTGAAATAATCAAAAGAGTCCAAACCTCATTCAATCATGGGAAAAAGCTGATATGGGTTCGAGGGAGGAGCACAAACTCGTGAGATCGTCTTGTCTTCTTAATGGACCAGCCTGACAAAAACTTGCCGAGACGGTAAGGCCTGCCGAAATTAAAAAACAAAGTTTTACCTTTTTCACTTTTGTGAAAAAAGACTTTGATCTACTGAATTGCAGAAGGCTTTACAGAGTATTTCATAGAACTTGTAAAAGTTGAGGAATTTAAATTTGACTCTTCATTCACAAATTTTTACCTCTTCTCTCCATTTTTCTTAAATTATGGACACATACATATACAGGCCTCGAGTCCGTAGAGGCCCAACTAAAGATACAACCATGATTATTATTAGAACATGTATCTTCCCAAATCCACGGTTACAATGTCACTCTTGTTGAATTATTAGGAGTGTCAACGAAAGTTATAGATTTCGCTTTGTCCTGGGATGTATTAGAACAATGATTTAGAAGTTTATAAGGTTGGTACCAAAATCTTATTTCTCTACATTTATTTATTTATTTTTATCATGACACATATAATAGGTTCATTTATATACAAAACACACGACAAAGACCAGAGAAAGGTTTTCCAGCAGACTAAGGTAAATACTAAAGAGCGAGAGAGAACAGTCACAAAGTATGATCAGATCGTTCAACTGTAGAGATCATCATCGTCGGCTGCTCCTCCAGAAGTGGCAAACGGGTCAGCTCCACCAACCGTGGCAGCAGCTCCAGTCCCTGTCGGCGCATCTGGAAATCTGAACTCGCTTCCAAACCCACGTGATTGCTGAAGAGTCTGAGCAAAAACCTGATACTTGCGGATGTCTGCATCACTTACTGATCTCCTAGCATATTTCATGGATTCCTCAAAGTGACTAGCTTTAATCTCTGCAATCTCCTCCTCGTCCTCTTCCATTGCTTCTGGTGACTCTGCTCTCTTCCTCTCCTTCTCAATATCCTAACAAAACACCAAATAAAAGATGATAAGACTCGATAACATAAAGAAAAGAAAAGGAATTGTGATTCAGTTTAGATACCTTCTCGATGTCTTCTCTGATCGCGTACTTGCAAGTACGTTGGCAAACCTCTGTGATGTCTGCACCGCTGAAGCCTTGTGTGTACTTAGCAAGAGCCCTCAGGTCAACATCTTTAGCCACAGGGGATTTCCTCAAGCAAGACTTAAAGATCTGGTAACGAGACTCCTCATCAGGAAGAGGAATGTAGATTAGCTGATCGAGACGACCAGGACGTAGAAGTGCAGGGTCGATGATGTCTGGTCTGTTTGTTGCTCCGATGATGAAGACAGTCTTCTTAGCAGACATTCCATCCATCTCTGTAAGAAGCTGGTTCAGTACTCTGTCTGCTGCACCACCAGCATCTCCAACACTGCTCCCTCTCTGTTATCACAACAATAGATGTTCATTGAGTTTCTGAGATAAAGGTAAAGCGCATAAGTAAATAAATGATGATACCTGAGTTGCAATGGAGTCAAGCTCATCGAAGAAAAGAACACAAGGAGCAGATTGGCGTGCCTTGTCGAATATCTCTCTAACATTGGCTTCACTCTCTCCAAACCACATTGTGAGGAGCTCAGGACCTTTGATACTAATGAAGTTGGCTTGACACTCGTTCGCTATAGCCTTAGCCAAGAGGGTCTTTCCACAACCAGGAGGACCGTAGAATAGGACTCCTTTAGACGGTGACATCCCAAACTTCTCGAATTTCTCAGGATGCTCCACTGGATATTGAACAGTCTAAAACAACGCAAAATTATAACATATTAGTTCATATTCACGGGTCAATAGTCTAAATAGATGTCAAATAGTTGAAAATCTTAATTTACCTCTTGGAGCTCCCTCTTGACATTCTCAAGACCACCAATGTCCTCCCAAGAAACATTAGGCACTTCAACAACCTGGTTAAAAGAGAAAATAACAGTTTAAGAACATGCATTTATTAAGAACGCTACCAAATAGACTTAGAAACCACAAACCAAAATCTGATCTCTTGAACTCACCGTCTCACGTAAAGCAGAAGGATTGCTGTTACCAAGGGCAGTCTGGAAATGCTCATTAGTCACAGCCATAGAATTGAGAATTTCGGCATCTATCTCCTCGTCTTCTAGGTCAATTACATCCATCTTCTCCCTGATGCATTGGAGAGCAGCTTCAGTGCATAATGCTGCAAGATCAGCACCAACATACCCATGGGTGTCTTTGGATACTCTTTCCAAATCAACCTGAATAAGAGAATCAGAAAACCATGTCAGGTCTGACAAACAGAAAAGGCAAACGAAAAGAAGAAAATAATTATATAAAACAGAACATTACATCTTCTGCAAGCTTCATGTTCTTGGTGTGAATCCTGAGAACCTCAAGACGACCAATCTCATCAGGAACACCAATATCAATTTCTCTGTCAAATCTTCCAAACCTTCTCAAAGCAGGATCGATGCTGTTGGGACGGTTGGTTGCTCCCATAACAATCACATGCGCTCTGGCTTTAAGCCCATCCATAAGCGTCAGGAGCTGGGAAACAATCCGTCTTTCAACTTCCCCATGTGTCTTTTCTCTTTTTGGAGCAATAGAATCGAGCTCATCGATGAAAATGATTGAGGGTGCATTCTTCTCAGCTTCCTCGAAAGCTTTCCTGAGGTTGCTTTCACTCTCACCAGCTAGCTTTGACATGATCTCGGGACCATTGATACAAAAGAAAAATGCACCAGTCTCATTAGCAACAGCACGAGCAATCAATGTCTTCCCAGAACCAGGAGGGCCATAGAGCAAGATTCCCTTGGGAGGTTTCACACCAATGGACTTGAAGAGCTGTGGATGCCTCAATGGGAGCTCAACAAGCTCCCGAATCTGAGCCATTTGTTTCCTGACACCACCAACATCATCATACCCAACTTCATCCAGCCTATCCTCATCCTCTCTCTTTATCGGCTCACCCTCACAGAAAATTTCTGTATCTGGAGCGACCACACAGTACTCAGCAGGATCAGTTTCAATAACCTTAAACTCAATACTTCTCATCCCTCCTCTAACCAGGAAAAGATCACCCTTCCTCACAGGGCGGTATGCCTCCAAGAAATAAGCTGGCAACCACACAAAAAAACAACATACAAATACTAACATTAAACCGCTGTATTAACATGGAACATGTCAAGAAACATAAAAGCAGAGCACAACTTAGATAGACAATCAAAATAAGGAGAAGATAAATCAAGAGATTAAAAACAGGAAGAGAAAACACATACGTTTAAGGTATGCATCAAATATATTTCCAGTAACTCCTTCAATGGTATCATCTATGGGCAAGATGTGAACACGCTTCCCATACTTCACATCAGGGCATTGATGAACAGAGATAACATCTCCAAGCCTAACCCTGAGATTCGACCTAACAACCTTGTTCATCCTAATTTTTGGTTCATCACAAGTATCGTCAGCTAAAGCAATACACACAGTATCCTTCCTCTTTTTTCCCTGCAGCACAATTCCCAAAAGCAGAAAAAAAAAACGAAGATGGTCAGTACACACAACTAAAGAAACATTCCCAAGACAAAAAGCATAAAAATTGACACACCCAAAAATGATCCCAGTTCCAGAAACCCAACACGGATCAAAAAAATCAAACCTTTTGAGAAACCCAAACATCCCCATAAAACCCTTCATCGGCTTATCTTGTATAAGCACAACCCAGAAGCAGCAAAAACACAGAACAATCAACTTCAAAAAAAGTATAAACACGCACCCCAAAAGACAAAACCCTCATAAACCCTGAATTACGCAAACTCAGCAAAGGAATCAACACAAGAAGAGCAAAAATAAAAATAAAAATAAAAATCAGACCTTAATTAAAACGGTATCACCACGAAAGAGCTGTAACTTCTCCATGGTCTCAGGGTGTAGAGAAACGACGGAGTTATCATCGTTAATCGCCTCATCCACAACCAAACGATTCGCCGCCTTCTTTCTCTCCAGAATTGCTGTGCTAAAATCTCTCTTCGTCCCCTTACTGAAATAATCAAGAATAATGAAATTAGAAAAAAAAACCCAAACACGTAGAAGAGTTAATGATATCTTAAGAGTTATAGATGAACAACGAAAAAACTACTCAGTAATCAACAAGTACTTACGAATCAGATGATTCAGCTTGATTCGCCATGTTTGAATTCGAGTAGAGAGCTTCGCAAAGAGATGAAGAAGAAGAAGAAAAGGTTCGAGAAGTGTGATCGGTTTGTTTCCTATGTAAAAATAAAGAGACAGGTGTGTCTTTATGTAAGAAAAAGATGAATCTGTTTCTTGTCATCAAAGAAAAGTTTTTAATTTATTTTTATTTTCCATTTTTTTATTTAGTTGCCTTTTTTTACCATATACTAATTATATACAAACAAAATACAAAGGTCGGCCTTAATGGCGACAATAAAAGTCTTGATGGTTGATAAAAGCATGGACCGTCCGATCTCCAACAGGGCCCAATTACATAAATGTAAAAAAGTCATTAACACATAATTATCTGTATGTGTTTAGCTCCATTCTCTGTTTTACCTTCGATGTTTCTCGAACCTTTCTTGGTTTAATAATTTTGACGACAAAAAAAGGAAGAAGTGAAGTGTTACAAAAGGAATACAGATTTTATAATTTTAATTTTAGTGAACATATTCAAGAGTGAAGCCAAAGACGATCATGGAGCCTCTCTTCACCAGCTCCAAACATCTCGTCAACTTTTTCACCGTCTCTGTAAAACTGAAACGTGGGTGTGTAACGGATGTGTCGAGTGGTTTCAGGGCACTCGTCGATATCTGCATAAACAAATTTGAGCCTTGGGAAACTCTTGCTGAGCTCTTGGAATGCAGGAAGAATCTGGCTACAAACTCCACACCTGAACGTTTCAAAATTAAACGCTAAAATCTCAGTATCAAACCTGACAAAAAAAAAGAGAGTACTTGAACAAAATCGTTCTCATTGAGGCATTTCATCAAACACTTTGTAAGCACGATATGCATATTTGCAAATACAGAGAACAAAACCTACCACGAAGCTCCGTAGTTAATAACAACAGCCTGCATATCACAAAACAAAGACAAGAAGACCAGTCAGATTACGAAAGAACCCAGCTTTGGGTCTTAAAACCGTGTAGAAATGTATAGTTTTCGCATGTAATAACCGGAGATTTTGAAGATTTGATGTCGTCGAGAATTGTGAGGAAACTTTGGTCGTTTGATGCGATTTTCAAATTGCCATTGCGATTTGATTTGGATTCGAAATCAAGATTTGCTTCCTCCGATTCTTGCTTTCTCATTTTTGTGTTTCTTTGTTTGGTTTGGAATTGCCGGTTATGATCCTTTCGCAGTTTATATTACCTGAACTGAACCACAAGTAAAGATTTAAGCCTAAACCGATTTTAACCAAATCTTATTTTAACATCGACGACAGATTTCGCTAACCGGGCCAGTTACGATTTGAATGAAGAAGAAAGTAAGGACATTTTCCTAACAATATTTATGAAGAAATTAATGGTTGATTAAGAGAAGATCTTGGTTTATTATTATGGTAGTCTTCTTCATCACCAAATTCGGCTGCTGAAGAAATCATATGTTGTTGACAAATAGCTTCTTGATTCTCCCAACTCTTTCCCATCACAACTAAGTACAGTCCACTCATGATTAGTATTGCACCAATCAATCTGACAAAAGAAACGTAACAAACTTTTTAACTGTTATAAGATAGGAAAATAATACAATGTATCGAGTAAAACATAGATACATACCCTCCAAGGTAGAAGTGTTCACCAAGAGCAAAAGTGGCTAAAATAGCAGCAATTAAAGTTTGAAGAGGCAAATACGCTGATACAAACAGAGGTCCTCCTCTCTCCACTACGTATATTTGTATTGCAAAAACCATTGCTGAACCCACCAATCCCTGCAAATATACTTTCAAACTCACAATCCAAAAATTAAACTGAATATTCAAAAAGAGTCTTACAGTGTATAGTAACGCGTATAATTCGCCTCCTGATGTTATCTTCCAGCTCTCTAGATCTCTCTCGAAATAAGCAGAGATTCCAAAGAACTGTAACACGGCGAAAAAGCAAGAGTACGAGACGAAGGAGAAGCGAGCTGGATACTTTTTAAGCAATGGTGACTGCAACACAATCCAACTTGACCAACATAAACAGTGACCCATCAAACAAAGACATCCCAACGTCCAGTTCTTGTTTTGTTCCTCCTCTGCTTCTTTAGCTTTCATGTGTTGGTTCATTAAACGCAGACTCGGTTCGTAAATGGTTGGTCCTTTATAGAGCGTTATAGCTAAAGATCCTGCCACCGATACAATTGTGCCCACCACTTTAGCTATACCATCTTTCCTCTTCCATTCCACTTTCTCTATTCTACAATGGTTAGTGTCATGGTGTGTCATTTAATAATGAGATATGAGTGGAAATGAGATTCAAGAATCGAGAACATACCCGAGCAAGGCGGCCATGAGGAATGAAACAGCAGGAACAGCATTTTCAGTTGCTGATGCAAATGTTGGTGAAGTATTGTCCAATCCAAAGATGTAAAATCCTTGATTTAATGTTATTCTATAACCAAAAATGAGTATCGAAATTAAAAGTTTTGTGTCTTTGATCTAGACTCCAAGGTTTAAAGACAAGATCGTACCCGACGAGTCCAAGAAGGAAGAATTGAATGAGAAAACTGGTCTTCAACGTCGGTCTTTCTTTTCTATTAGAGAAAATACAAATAATCAAGATCATTAATTATAAACAAGAATCATTAAAGATTTTAAGACTTGGTTTGATTTAAAGAAGTGTATTATACTTTTCAAGGAAGTAAGCAGAAGGAGCAAGAACAGAGAAAGCAACAATGGTGCGGTAAAGTGGGAAGACGAGCTTGCTTACTCCCAAGTTTAGAGCGTATCTCATGATCACGTGATTTCCTGCGTATCCTGTCTGAAACACCACCATCGCTATGTGAAGCTTTGCCCTTTCTGGTATCGGAGACATCTTACGACCCCGGAGATGGACGAAGGTTTAAAGACGGCAGGAGAGATCTGTTTTGTTTCTTTTTAACTTCGAATGGTCTCTTGTGGCGACTTTCTTGTAAACGACAAAATCAAGATAAGACTGTCATGTGCAGGTTATCTCTCACGTGAGATGTGGAATAGTCTGAACCGATTTTAACCAAGCTAATTTCAACATCGATAGATTTTGTTAACCGGCTCAATTACGTGTTTGATCTTGTGTTTAAGTTAGATGCGTAGATTTTTAAACTCTCTTTGGTGTCAACATGAGATTAGGCTTAACTCAGTGATAATCAAACTTAAGAGTGCTTCGTTGGCTTACACTTTTGAATGAGTGGAGAAAAGATGTAGGAAAGATTTGGTTTCATCTCTTTTTATCTCAACCCCTATTATAATACTTCATTCTCTTAATTAATTCCCTTAGAAATTGAATCTCTCAAAACCAAACCCGATTGGATACTTGAATAAATTATTGAATTTTTAAGATGATGCCATGAAGCCATAAGCCCTGAAAAAGTTGATTTAAAAATCACAAGTTGATGATGATTCAAAAAGAAAGATACTTGGAACCTAATCCAAATCTATAATCTATAAGTTAAAGATGACCTAGAAGGAAAAACAAGAACCTAACTAACTGATGCATGATGTTATTATCCACTAAACTATTTGTGTTCGTCAGCTTTTTGGATATTTTCCCAATTTGGGTAAGTAAACTCATGAGTTTACTATTTAAGCAAAGCCAAAGCAAGCTTAATTACAAGTTCAACGCACAAATTTAGAAGGGATTCAATTAAGTAATAACACAAAGAAAAATGGATTCTAAGAAGGAAGAAACACGTCGTACAGGGCCATGGCTCGAAGAAGAGGACGAACGGCTGGTGAAGTTTGTAACCCTTTTGGGACAACGTCGTTGGGATTCATTAGCAATAGTTTCCGGTACACTATACGAAACCTTTTTTGTGTCACTTTCCAACAATAGAAATTTGCATGTCTGAAAAATATGTTTGTTTGTTGTATTCATACTTATAGGTTTGAAGAGGAGTGGTAAGAGTTGCAGGCTAAGGTGGATGAACTATCTGAATCCCAATCTGAAACATGGACCGATGAGTCAAGAAGAAGTAAGGATCATCCTTCAGCTCCATGCACTCTGGGGTAACAAGTGAGAGACCAAAAATTATGAATCTGTTACTTGCATGAATGCTTTTTCGGATGTGAGTTAAATATTGTGTATCAATAGGTGGTCGAAGATTGCGAGAAGATTACCCGGTAGGACTGATAACGAGATTAAGAACTATTGGAGAACTCGTTTTAGAAAGAAAGAGGAAGCTCAAAACTATGGTAGATAAACTTTTATCGATCTTTCATCGTTAAATAAGTGAATTTTGGATCATCTTTCAAGATGTGTTTTGCTGCAGATAAGGTCATTGGCTGGAGGGAAAATACAAGAGAAGAATTGTTGAGCAAGTATAAGGAAACAGAGATCATGAGGACAAGGGCAACGTCTCAAGAACATGGTTTTGATAACGTTGTGAAGGAGATTAACCAAACAAGTATGGAAAGTGATAAAGAAACCAATGGTGGTTTTTGCAAAAGAGACAGCTTCGGTGTTATGAATTCACCGTATGAACACCGGATTTCGGATTGGATATCAGAAATTTCTACCGACCAGAGTGAAGCAAATCTTGAAGATCATTGCACCAGTAGCAGTGAGACCAATGTTAACATTGGTTCTCGGTGGTTTCAAGAGACTAGGGACTTTGAAGAATTTTCATGTTCTCTATGGTCACAATTTTAGAGTTTCTATTTTTTCTATAACTGTTGGATAATTTAATGCATCAATTATGTACCAATTGAACTCAATTTGAATCAGAATTAAAAATGGAATTTGAATCGTTAGTTAAAGTCCAAATTAATTATACAATCTACTGTACTCAACAAAGCAAGTCAAAGACTCAATATAAATTTGTTACTTTTCACAGTCTGAAAAGTTTCACTAAACAATCCAAAAACAATAGAACTTTATACAATTATATCCAAACAAAAGTAAGCAAAAATGTAGCACCGATGTGTACGATCAGGTCTTGATATAGACAACAACAAAAACATGAGAAGTTCATCCTCCAATGGTTAACATTATTGATTGATGGGCTTTATTTAATCGGAATTAAATAAATTGTTTGGTATACTTTTGTGCCAAATGATTTGTTAATATTTTTTATATTCTAGCTATTCAGGGAACACGTATGTAATGTTCAACATATAGTAAATTACAATATCCTAAAGTAATATGATATGAAGTGTAGATGCATGTATGGGATGCCCTCTTGTATAAAATTATGAAAAGACAAAGGAAGAAGATAATATAACGTTATGGATAATATATAATCGCTACTATTAGACTATTAGTAATGCAATTAATTAAATATATGATAGGATTATTACAACGTCACGATTACATATACGTACAATATGACACACACACGTGGTGTTATTGTAAAGAAATAACTCATTCTATAAAACTGCGTACAAATTATGAGGTCCATAATTCCGCAATTTGATTGATGGTACGAACTACGAATCGTGTGATTGCTTTATAGACATAGTACGTGCTGAAGATTAATGAATAAATTGATATTTAACAATGGACCGCCCGTACAAAAGAACTACGCCATACATATCTTAAAAAAAAAACACTTGTCCAGATTAAAAAAAAAAGATAAAGGAGACAAAATTAAGCCTTTTATCAGAAAAGAAAAAACATTTGAGTTGAAGAAAAGAATACACGAGAAAGTTTGGAAACAATATTTTGCGGTGTTCCTTGATTAAATAGGTAAATTCCAATTCATGTTACAACATAAACATTTGGGTTGAAGAAGTGAACATGACAAAATATGATATTGAACTAAGCATGAATGCTAACACAAGAACTGGAAAAGATAACCGGTTAGTTGTACCGGTACAAGACATTTCATCGGTATAGTCATTATAAGAATCTAAACCGCCGTTACCTTCGGATCCCGTAGTAGTCCACATCCCAAGATTGTTATTCCTATACCAATCAAACACTCTAAATTAGCTCCATTTGACTTTTTGGGGTTAATGGGCGATGATTATGAAAATAGTGGGGTTAAAAGAAATTAGACAAAAGAAAAAGGATAAAGTTAAAGGCAAAAGTAGAAGCAAACAAAAGATTTTATATGGTGTGTATAGGTAAAATAAAAGATTCAAAGTGTTGATTTGTTTAAAATGACAACTTCTTTTTCAAAACAATTTTATTTTCGCAATGGTGAATGATTTGTATGATAGAATGTACAATCCAAACCTGCCACCGACGCCAAGAACGCCGGAGTGAAATATGATTTGGTTGATGAACGAGGCGGATTTAGGCTCGACGCTATATGCCTTCTCATACCGCATTTGCGCACCTTCACCGGATGCTACAAAGAACGCACCATTCACCAAAATGTCCCCCTCCGATCTCCAATTCCACCCTTTCCATTCGCCGTCCGGTGTTTCCACTCTCTTAGTCACCTACACAATATTACTTGGAGATGAATGTTTTCAAGTGTTTTTACACGTATTAATGAATTTTTCAGTTTCAATATTTTCTTCTTTGTAATTCACTTATTAGTTTTGAGATTTAATATCTGATAACTAAACAATAATAGTTAAGATAGAAACATACCATAGAAAAGGAGTATAGCACAAAACATTATGAAACCAAAAGCAAAGTCTAAAAATGGACTAACCATGACTATTGAAAGCATGTGGAGGGTTTGTTACCTCTTTGGCGAATGGGTTGGTTGGGGCGGTGTAACGATTACCCTGACTGTTAATAGTCGGGTTACCGCTACCGCCAATTGCATACATTTCCCATTGAGTAAAATCGTTGTTAACAACATGGATATATCCACGTCGACACCTCGGCATTCTTTGTATCAATTTCTCTCCAAAGTGATTAAAAGCGATTGTTACCTGAAAATCACACTTACATTACTCTCCTTTAAATCAAATAGTCACTAAGAAAAATGAATATAATGGACTAGTGTGTGTGTGTGTGACCTGCATGCCACTGTCTGGTTCGTAGTGGTCGCTGTGACCGAGAAGCATGACTTCATTATGGTGAGAGAAGAAGTTGTTTGATATAGTAATTCCTGTGGAACCCATCACCGCATCTATCAGACCATCCTTACATCTCGATAGAGAACAATGGTCAATCCATATGTCCTTTGATCCGAAGATGGAGATACCATCACCGTCCGATTTGGTTCTGAAACCATAGTGCGTTGGACTTGACCGCACGTTAGTATTCCCTAGCGAAAGCGTGGACAAACATAGTTTCAGAATGCTTTTATTATGAATAAACCAATCAATGCTATTTCAGGAAGGACGAAAGGTTTTAATTCTACTATTTTCCTTTTTTTCTTACCATATGCTTTTATGAATTATCAATAAATGCTGATAAATTCGAAAAAACAATTTTCTTTGTTTGCGTGTGAATGAGAAAGAAAATATGTACACCATTTGGGACCTACTAAATTATTAGGGGTAGACAATAAAAAGGTTAAAAGTCAAAAAAAAAAACCTAAACTATTATTGGCCGTAAAAGAAGAGATCGTATACTCTTTTGAATTAAAGATTTTTGGATTATAATTTAGAAAAAGAGCAAATTTGAGTAAAAAAAAATGTTTTTACCGGATTGGTAACAATGGTGGATATGAATGTTATGAATGATAATGTTGGAGACATATTGAAGGGTGATGCAACCACCACCAACAATGTGAACATTAGCTCCTCTTCCATCAAGTGTCTTGTAACTATTGAATATTAGCTCTTGCTTTAATTTAATCATCATGTTGCTTGGAAACACTATCCACAATGGCTCTTCTTGTATCACTCCGTATCTGTCATCAATTTTTAGTGGTTCATGTTAATATATCTTCTAGCTCACTAAAACAAATTTCACATTGTAAACCCGATTGCTTTGACATCAATAAAGATTCCCCAAATTATTCGAGGTCCCAGGTCCCAAGAGACTGATACACTTGTTTTATTATGGTTTGTCTATTCTCTAGAATTATTATATTTTTTTCACTTCTAAGGGACATAAAGGGACAGTTGGGTTAAAACTAGAATGTAGGGACACCAAATTATATAACAAAGTAAACACTACATTTCTATGTTTAAAAACGGATTTAGTTAATCGAAATAATAGAGCTTTTCTAAACGATTAAAAAGGATTTTGAGGGGGTTTTCAAGAATTTAAAGAAAAATCAGGGTTGTTGGTAATTATTCCACAAAATGGAGGGTATATTTAGAAATATGAACAAGTAGTATTGAAAAGTCGTACATGATAGATTGGTGTGGGACATGTGAATATGAGATGACAAAAGAGAGAGAAAAAAAAAGTTATTGCGCAATAAGATAAACGTAGCTTAAACAGAATCTTATTTTCCTATAGGTTATAAATTGTGAAAGTGTATAGGTAGGGTTTAAGGTTAAAACAATAATGATATGTAATGTTCTAGTAAAGTATATACTTAGTGTTGATTCTAAACGAATAAATAATCTAATTACGGTCAAAAAACGAGTATTAAAGATAATATCTTTGTCTGGAACTGATAAGAAAACAAGAGATTTTGTCTTATTCGTCAAAGATAATACTAATAAGAAATCCGGTTTATTCGGTTAACAGAAAGGTACCTGAGAGTGCCCGGTTTAGGGTCGACGGCATCGTCGTCGGAAGAATCAGTGACGAAGTAAAACTGACCACCTTTGCCACCCAAGGCGTACTGTCCGAACCCGATTCCA
Organism: Crucihimalaya himalaica; assembly: GCA_004349715.1. Lineage (NCBI taxonomy): Eukaryota > Viridiplantae > Streptophyta > Magnoliopsida > Brassicales > Brassicaceae > Crucihimalaya > Crucihimalaya himalaica. The sequence continues at coordinate 2,331,086 of SMJT01000010.1, read as the reverse complement.
CAATCTGCTAGACCTTGTCGGTTATTGGGCCAGTTTGGGTCGCATTTCCAACAGTCATCGATTGGGTTACCGGTGAAGCACGGGTTTGAACCGGCCTGGTCCGTCGTGTCTAGAGCTTGACGTCTAGTTAAAGATGCATTTACTCTCCTGAGAAACAATTAAAACCGGATTATTACAGTCGGTCCGGGTTAATAGAACCGGAGATTTTAGAAACAGAGAACAGAACAGAACAAAACTGGGGAAAAACAGAGTACTAAAGAAACAGAGCAACCTCAGTTTCACAAGAAGACATGAAAATAGCTTGTCAAATGTAAAACCCAGATAGAAAATTACATTAAAGAATCTGAAATAAGAGAGTAAATGTAGATCCAGAAGAGGCAATGTAGTATGTGTACCACTGAACTTCATAAGCGACTAGTTCTGGGTCGGGATGTGGTATGAGAAGAACAGTTCTGTTAAGCATGGCGAAGCCCATTTGTGGAATGAACAGAAAAAGAGAGAAGAAAAGTACAATGCAGCTTCTTTGAAGCATCATTGGTGAAGAAACTGATGTTTCAAGGCTTTTAGGGTTTTTGTTTAGTTTGAAGACGGAGAAAAAGAGAGTAGTTACGACATGGCTCGTTCTTCTTCTTCTCTCTGCTCTTACTGACCAGTGTTCGTGAGTGGCTTTTTACAGTGTGTTATTGCTTTTGTAATAATGGCTTTCTTGGCTTTTGTATTTTTGTTTTTCTTTTGTTCTTTTTTTAGAGAGAGAGTGAAGGTTGTTTTCCACTGACAGTCTCGAGGATTGAGAATCTGCTTGTCTCGAGGAAACGGTCTCCAAATTTTTCCTTTGAAGCTCCTTTTTTCTTATATGAATTGTAATAATCTAATTTATGCAATTATACTCACACGATATAAGGATACCTATCCATAAGTTTTAACAGATTAACAAACGGTAGGCTTTGATTTTTGAATCTCTTGTCAGGTTTTCACCTTATTATAAAAATGATGTAGCGTTATGATAAAAAAATATTTCCCACGAGCTTTACAATATGAATGCTACTAAGGGTACGTGGTTGCTGAACAGAAAAAACAAGTTGGTCCAATCTGATTTGCGTTTACTAGACTAATCTAGCGAATGGTAGTATTTGCGGCAGTTCTTTAAGTGCTATGATAATCCTATTCGAATTTGAATGACATATACATAAGCTAGCTCAAGCTGTTCGAAATATGAGTGCTTTAAGAAGTACTTGACTTGAGTACTTCTATATGAGAAGGAGTCAGGGAGATAACAGATCAACTGATCTTTTACTAAAAGGCTTATGTGTTTTAACTATACATGCAATTTATACATAAGAAACCTAGATTCATATGGTGTCCAACGGTTGGGTCATTTGATGAATCGTTTAGCACGTTTTGGTCACTATACACTTCAAATGGAGTTTGGTGCATATCTCACATACTTACATCTAATATGATTCGTTTAATTGCACTAAATTCTATCTACATAAATAAATTTGGCACCACTGATGGCTTCACGGATACGCTCTGCCACAGATTGAATGGGTATGTCACATATTTATTATATAACATAGCACTTGAATATGTGTATTAACAAAATTTTCCAAGAATCGAACTGCAACTATATTGTAAGGGTATCTTTGATCATTAGTCAACCTGCTTGGGTTGTAGACTTGGTATGTATCATTGTGTTGTTTTGCAATCAGTCTGGTTGTTTTCAACATGGTTATACGCTCTCACTACACGTCGTTGTCGTATCATTTGTTGAATGAGGTATACTTTTTACTACAACGAAACAATATTTTGGTGTTCGAATAGTACAGTAAAGGTGATTAATTAAACTTCTAAAAAGTTTAGTAAATAAAGAAAAAATAACTCATCACCACTTTTTTCTTAATTCGAAATATGAATACACCCAACCCAAGTTCGACTAGACCAAAATCAACTATTAGGAATATTCAAAAACTAACGGTCTAACCACCTGACACTATTGCAAGTTGACCAATCCAACCGAGGAAAAAAAACACGTTGTCTATATACATACACACATATGCGCGCACAACCAATATACATGCGTGTGTTCTCTTATTAGTTCCTCGAAAGCTTGTGACAAATCAGGATAAATGGGCGTGATTGTTGGATTATTATTAAAGTTGTTTTTTAGATTACTAATGTAAGCTAAATGTAGGGTTAAAATAACGTAATGTTAGGCGACATCTTTGGAGAAGAAAGAAAAAACATTATAGATATAAAAGATATACACTTTGCCTCCTTCACATGTCCTGTAAGATCATTGTAACCAATCATAGTGTCCATAAAAGTCATTGCTTTGCTTGTGATATTTTCCACGAACGATGAAATTAAAGAGTTCATTTAAACGCCTACATTACGTAAAGTAATCTTCTTTTATCAACTTTTGTACTAGTCCGCATCTTTTATCATCAATTTGTAGTTATCCAGAATCTATAATGTAGATTTAGCACAATTTCTTCACTTTTTTTGTCATAGTGTCCAAGTGTTCTTTATTTTCAGCTAAGTATGAAAGTATTTGTAGACAGACTGATGTTACAATATTGGATTAGTGTTCTTAACATTCATTTAACTTTTTGAGAAAAACTTATAAATCACTACACCATATTGCACCCAAGTAGTTGAACGTAGAAAACAGTTGCTTTTATAGTACACCATATCACTAAGCCATCATTATATGTACATGGGTATGTATAAATGTAGAAAACAATTGCGTTTATAGTAGCGATTTAAGTAACCATTTGTACGAATAAAAAAAGTAAATCTTATAAAGTGCTAAAACAGAAGAAATAAATAAATGATTTGATGCAGCGTGGGTATAATGCCCATCTCACGGTGTAGTCGGAGCGAGAACGTACACAACTTATAAGTGGAAATAGTCAAAGCTCTTTACCTCATATTATTAATAAGTAATTCGAATCTTTGTATTAAACAAATGTGACCCACTTCATTTTTTTTGTTTGTCAATAAAGTTACTGATTTTGCAGTTTATCCTTTATTGGCTCTTGTCAAAGCGTCCTAGACCCATGGTCCCATCCCATCTCTATGGTATATAGTATATACGCAAAGCAATTTCATGCTATTGTCTCTTTTTCTCTTAGTTTTTTTCTTTTCATTTTATTCGATTAAGATCCAAAATTAAGAGCAGGTAAATTTACGATTGGAGCAAATGTAAAAAAAATATGGTGTTTCTTGTCAAATGTATGAAAAATAAGAAATAATGGAAGATGTCTAGACTAAACGGTCTGGAGCATTTTGATGGAAATGGGCCTACAAATACAGTTTAGCTTTTGTTCAGTATCAACTCTAGTAAAGGTTACCAACAAATTGATTAAGTTGGTTTGAGTTCAGAGTAACTTATTATATAGTAGACGTTGAACTAGCCTCATATATATGTATAAATTAGCTTTGTTGAAATGCAAATATACATCTTATCTCTGAATCAAGAGGAAGTTTTATTCTTTCTGTCCTAGGCCAAATTTTTATCCTTTTGACCCACGTATCTGTAATTTGTACAATTGACTTGCCTATATATCACATTTCGTTAACAAAACACCCAAAAGTTACCATTACGTACATGCATGCAACAACAAGAATCGTTTTCAAGGACCATGCGTTGACTTCTTTTTTTGTTTAAAGTTTTTTACATATAAATCTAAGTTATAGTTTTCTTTGAACTTATAAATCTGTTATGTTATAGATGATCAGTTTGCAAAGAGAAACAAGTAAAACTCAATATGTTGTACTTTCCCACGAACAATTAATTTGTTTAGTGTGAATGAATCATGAAGTTTGGAAGAAAAAAATTTGGATTTATTGATAAGTTCTCTTCCCCAGTTAGATACAGCTCACATGGAGATAGATTTTATTCGTCTACTTGTTTGAGCATAATAATTAATAAGGGTACCATATGAACCTAATCTTTGAACATGTATACTTAATTTCTATACTTACTATTGATTTTAAAGCATTTTTCAAAAATTAAACAGCAGCATTACTATTTAAACTTTACTAAATAAAATAAATAATACAAGACAAGATTTACATTTACCAGTAGAATGTTATACTAACTTTTTCTTTCATAACATGTGCTTTAACTTGCAGAGATATATAGATTCCGAAATTGTTTTAATATATAGGATTCATAGATGTATAAAGCTTTATTTTCCTATCGGTTAGTCAAAGGCTGTGAATGGGTTACGGCAGTTGGAGCGGACAAATCCGTTTGCGCACTGGACTGTTTTTTGTTTACCATTCACAAATTTCAGTTGACATTAGTGCGGACCACAAAAAAACAGAACAAATCTGCTGCAGACTGTTTTTACCTTTGTTCCACAGTAAATTGTGTCCACCCTAAAAATAAAGCGGTTTAGTCTGTTAATGGTTTAGTCCGCTTTTTCTATGGTTACCATTCAAAGCCAAAGTAACGAACAAGAAAAAATCGAAAAAAGATCAGGCACCTAGATAACAATAGCCGGACTAAGAACATGGATTAATGTGTATATTTGCTCCTAATACTACAATCATTTTCTTTATCGCAGGTATTAGTAGCCAATACATAGACGAGAAATGATTAACAACTATTCATAAAGAAACTCAATATATTCAGTCATTAGGTACCATTTAAGCAAACAAATATAATAGATAGACACTTGAAATCTATTAAATAAAAATATAGAACCAAAACTTAAGGCTTTTAAAAGCGTGGGACGAAAAAGTAAGAAATACTGCAGCATGCGTATCGAAATATGAAATTTAGTTTATTTGTTTTCTGATCAACATCTTTATGTCACGTTTGATGTTTGCATATACTCCGTTAAAAGTAAAAATATAGCGTAGCCAACATTAAGGTACTTTACAAATACGACTCATCAATTCTTATTAGCTTTTAAAGCTTCGATAGTAGTTCTCTTCATGAGACATAAAGTCCACACTCCAGTGACTCCACAACTCAAGCAAATGATCGAACAATCCCGAGGCTTAGAGGATTAGTATCGGTGAATGAGTTGCTTATATGCCTCTGGATTCTTCGAATAATACTCGACCTCAGACTGTTACAAATATTTGAACAAAAAACAATAGATTAGTTGTAAATCAGTCTAATGGAATCTAAAAGATGATAAGTGTTACCTTACGGACTCCTTTTATGGCAACTACAAGCTTGTGCCCGAGCAATTCGTGGAGGACTTCGTCTTTCTCTAGAGCTTCAACAGCTTCTGAGAGCGATTCTGGAAGTCTGCTCAATGTAGCAGCCACATCGGCCGGGTTTATATCTGTTTCATTGAACAAATTGTTAGATCCCACATTAGAGATTATATGTGATCTAAAGTAACATATAACGAAAATGGACCGATCCACACATCACCAATTGATTTTTAAGTTGGCAGAAATCTTAATAAAGATGTTTTGGAAAGTAGATAAAAATTGTATTTTAAAGGATGGATTCAATAATCTGTCTAATGCATTTTATAACATAAATGCGAAAAACTCCATCAGAACAACTGAAGATCAAGCCTCATCTTAAGACTATATATATATGAGAATGAATAACAGAAAATTTTAAGTTACCTATTGGACTAGGTAGTTTGAGATGTCGTCGGAGACCATCAATACCGGCAGCCATTATAGCAGCCAAACCAAGGTAAGGATTTGCAGAGCCATCAAAAGACTTGATCTCAAAGTTAGTAAATAAACCATCAGGAGCTCCTGGTGGAGAAGCTGTTCTTATAGCCGCTTCGCGGTTTTCCTTGCCCCAGCATTGGAATGCTCCACTCCATGTATTAGGTTGGAGTCGATCATAGCTAAACATTTAGTTAAAAATTAAAACTTTTAGTAACAATTTGAGGAAGTTACTAAAAAACGTGGTTCTAGAGTTACCTATTTGGGAGTGGAGCTATAATTGCTACGATTGAAGGAAGGTGAAACAGAACTCCAGCCATGAATGCTTCTCCAACGGAGGAGATTCCGTGAGCAGATGACTTATCAGATGCCGAGAAGACATTTTCGCCGTTTTTCCAAAGACTTAGATGTACATGTGATCCAGAACCAATGTCACATAAATCATACCTATACAAAACACACACACAAATGCATTCTTTTAAAATTTGCGGTTAAAGCGTATAATTTTGGTGCGAAAGAGACCGACATACTTTGGAACAAAGGTCGCGAGCAATCCATGTTTCCTAGCAACCGATCTTATAACTTCACGTGTGTAAACCAAATTGTCGGCAGCATGAGATGAAATGGTGTGACCGAGAGATAGTTCAAACTGACCTTTCCCGGATTCAGCATGAAACTATGACAAAATATATACATATCAAGACACATGATGTAGTAAATGATTTTTAAACTGTTTGTAACCTGTTCAACTGCGATGTTCAAGGACTCAAGCGCGGGTACAATTTCGTGGAAAATTGGAGATGCAGCATCAAATGAGGATGTGGAACAATAAGGACCAAAGTCAAAAGGCACATACTCTTCTTTCCCTTCCCTTCAAATATTTTGTGTAGGACTGGTGTTAAGATTATGAATATGATTGGACTGAACAAAGAAACCAAGATTCGAGAAACATATAGTCGCATACCGCACAACATTCTTGAGGAGGTAAAACTCATTCTCAAAACCAGCGTTCATTACCTAAAGCCAAGGAGAATTTGAGTTTAAGCAACCAAAAAGCCAATAAAAGTTTCCATAGAATGAGTATATGAAGATTTTTACCAAGTCAAATTCATCTTTGAGAACTTTTGTGACCCTTCTTAAAGTCTCTCTTGGACAGTATTCCCATGCTTCACCAGGCTTCAAGTGCATGTCAGCTAAAACCATGCTCTCTTGCTTTGTCCTAACGGTAAATATGATACGGTAACAAATACGAAATGAAGATATGTAAAGTTAACTGCAACGAGAACGAATACGAGTTAAGTACCAAGGTATTGTCTGCTTGGTTGATAGATCCGGAACCAGTCTAATCTCACCCACACACGTCAAATTAGACTCTTCTGCTGGTCCATCAGTAAATGAAGTCATCCCCATTGATACAAAAGTCAGACCGACGCCGTTCTTCTTCACGCTTCTGTGAAAACGCTGTGCTTGAACAGCCTGAAACAATACAATAAAGAGAATTAATGTCAAGTTTTTGTGCTTATAAGGAAAAAAACATTAAGGTGAGAAACAGAGTTTTTTTGTCACAAATAAAAAAAAACTCACACGGCATCTTTGTTGTCCAGATGTATCAACCCAAATAATGCGTACAAAAGAACTACTATCTTCTTGAACATCAGGCTCTTTCATCTCTAATATGGGAGATATTATACTTTGTGGACTAGAAGAATTTGTGTCTATATTAAGCTTATAAAATTCAATCGAATTTCTTGAAAAAATGTCCGTAGCTGCATCAATAGCTTCCATGAGTGAGAGATCACCACTGGCACAAGCATCACGCAGAACTAAGAAGATGACCTCGCGTGCTTTCTTTGCACCTGCAAATATACAGAGAGCTTTGTTCAAGACTGAAGCGAGGAGATTTCAAGTTTCAAAGCTTAGAAACATGATTAAAATATATACAAAAGAGGTAGCAACTTGAGCTAACCTAAATAGTAGGTCTCCGGAGATGCATACCCATCAGTGCTGAACATAACCTGCAATATATCCTATGCTTAGCATTTTCTATGACTCATGAACAACAACAACAACAAAGTTACTGCAAGTTAGAGATAATGAAACTTAACAATGTTAACATGCTGCATTTAGTAATTACCTTCTTTGTTGGGGCTAAGTCAAGGAGCTCTTTAACTGAAGACACCATACCATGGACACTAAGCTTTGGAACCGCCAACCCGAAGTCAAGGTAAACCTTAAGGAACAAAAAGATTGATAGAACAATAGGCTAACGACTTGGCATAATGTTACAGATAATTGAAATGGGATGAAAAAGACCTGAGGATAAACTGAAGACAGAAAGGATGCTTCCTTTGAGAATGGATAAGATGCATGAAGAAGAACTATACGACACTTTGCAAATCTTTTGTCTTCAAGAAGGTTTCTAAGGTGAAGAGGATTTGACAACCTCAAATCTAAATCCCTGTCACCAAAACTGGCTCAAACAAAAAAAAAGAAAAAGAGATTTTTCATTACTACAAACCTCTGAACATGAGTTTCTGATTCTATGTATGGCACAGAACAATTCTCGGAAACTCAGAGCTTAGAAGCATTGGAGATTGAGGTTTGTTTAATAAAATGATCAGACCTTTACTAACATCAATCACAGAGTTGACCAGATCTTGCATACATACCCTGTGTGAATCTGCAGGGGCAAGTCGCAACGCTCAGCGACCTCCAAACTAATGGTAACAATGTAATCAATCAAGCCTTTGTTTTGGATACGGAAAGGGCTTCCAGCTGCAGTAACAACAGGGTTTAAGGTGTCAGACAACAGCTAATTTACTTCTTGATGGACCAATGTGCTATCCGTCTTACCTTGCAAGACTTCAGCGAGGCCTTTCTCAGCAACTTCTTTACTCACATGAGTATCAATATCCAAACCGCTACGATAAGCAGCAATAGTTTTTAAAGCAACAATCTCTGCAACAAGCGTGACCGAAGTAGTCAAGGTTAACCAACACTAGTGAGTAGTCACATTCAACTAAGATTGTATTAACAAGCAAGATAAAGGATATGAATTTAATCTTTCAACAAAGGCTTTGGTGAAAGAATCCAAACACCAAGAAGATGCATCATGACTCTCCTCGTCGAGGATTTGCTCGGCAAGAGTTTCGATACGTAACACTCGACCAACAAATGGAACAAAGTTTCTATGCCATTCAATGTCATGTTTCTTGTCTAGCTTCAATCCATCATCAATGAGCAGAGCAGAGATTCGAGCTTCTTGAAAACACTTGGAAGTAAAAGAATCCAAACCCGAGGTCTTACGATGTTCCTCAATTGCTTCTAAAGATACTTGAGTGCCATAAAGTTGAGCAATCTCCCTCAAGTTCCTCTGTTTCACTCATACAACCAAAAACATTCATACCAATAAATCAAACAGAATATTCATGATCAATGCCTATTAGATTCCTAAGCAATTCAACATCTTGCGACATGGAGCTAAGAACTAATTAATTTCACGACTTTTTAGAGGATTTTAAGCTAATTTTCCCGTTAATTAGAATCTGATTCAAAACCAAAACATCGGCGTTTAAGAGTTTGTTTGATAACAGAGAGACATGGTATGGTATCATCGTCGTGTACCTTGAAGGAGAGAGAATGAGGAGCGAAGGTCAACGCGTCGCCGCTAGCCTCGGAGAAAGTTCCGATGAACGGAAAAGACGAGTCAAGAGCGACAATGTTGTGTGCGTGAGCATCAACAAGGTTTAATTTCTCTATTGCTTCTTTTAACTCTTTAAACTCCATCTCTTTCGCTCTGAAGACTAATCAGACAACAACCGTTCGATCTGCTTGATTCGTGTGATCTTCTTACAACCTTCACAGGTACTACTACAGAAACGTTTTCACAACATAACTAAACTTCTTATCAAATTTTTGACTCTTTAGTTTAGTTGTTGGTCGCCGGACGATGTGTTTGACCATTAAGTTCACGAGAATCACGACAGCGTTTAGAGGAGAGTGATGATCACGTGACCACGTCATCAACAGTTACCCTCCACGTGTCCTTGGTAGTGCGGATAACTTTCTTCCTGCTCAATAAAACCATTACCAAAAATGTTTAGCTGTGTGAGACGATTCATTTTACACTAATCTTCATTTCTTGAGTAATTATGTCTATTTTTAGAAGAATTAAATCACAACATAGGTGAAAACCCTAGTATTTTATTTATTTTACGAACTAATAACTATGTATTGATTCAAATTTTCAAAAATATGATCAAACAAATACTCCTTCCTTTCCGCGATTTTATAGAGTTTTCACACATATTAAAAAACATTTATTAATAACTTTTTAAAAATTATTTTTTACTTTTTTAATGCTTAAAATCCAATATAAAAAATTTTTTTTTAATTTTTTTATTTAATTTTTTTTTTTTAAAAATAATAATTATGTTTTCAAGAAAAATATATTGATTAGAATGTATAAAATCAATCTTTATGAAACAAAATAAAAACTTAAAAAATCAATTTTCATGGAACGGAGGGAGTATAAGAGAAGAAGTTTTAAAAGTCTTCGAAAATCGAAATATCTCTAAATTAGTTAAAGGAAATAATTTTGTTTACAAATAAAATTAGAGGAGAGAAAAAAAATTAAGAAACAAATTGATTAATTGAGAAACGAATTACAATTGATTTTGATTTCAAATTATTTTTTTTTTCAAAAATTACTCTTTCGCATTCCAATTAAAAATTTAAAAATGATTGATTTTACACAATTTTCAAAATGTACTTTCTCTTTTAACAATATTAAGATATAACCTTTGCAAAAAATATAAACTGATTGAAGCTAATTTTTTGACAATTGTATAGATTTAAGATAAAACCGGAATCCAAATCGAAACTAAAATCACATCAAACCATTCGATATTCATACAAACCGAACAATCCAATCGAACTAAACCGAAGCCGAACAACTGTGTCGTCTTCCCCTTCGAGGTCCTCCTACACCGAAATTTGCAGTGTGTTCTTCTTACCCTTATCCCTCTCGCATTTTTCTTCGATGGAATTGATACAGAATCCTGTTCAAGGGATTACTTTCGCTTACGCCACTGAAACTATACAACTCTGCTTTTCTCGGCAACATACATCTTCCACGGTTTGTTTTCGGCGTGTAGCCTCTATTTCAACAACGCCCACAACTTGCTCGACAAAAATCCCCAACGAACGTACTGGGAAAATGAGCTCTGGTCTGATCTCAACGAGACACCGAGTAGATCCTAAGAAAGAGCTGTCTCGGATTCTGAGAACAGATGCTGCTGTCAAAGGCATCGAGAGGAAAGCCAATTCCGAAAAGTACTTAACTTTATGGCCAAAAGCTGTTCTTGAAGCACTTGATGAAGCTATCAAAGAGAATCGATGTCAGTCTGCATTGAAGGTACGCTGCCCTTTTATTCTTTTCTAAGTCTTTACACTGAATTTTCCATAAGATTTGATAGAATTCATTTACCCATTTCTCTACTTTATAGATTTTCAATCTTCTTAGGAAGCAGCATTGGTATGGACCAAGATGCAAAACATACATAAAGCTGTTTAAAGTGCTTGGGAATTGCAAACAGCCTGATCAAGCTAGCTTGCTTTTTGAAGTAATGTTGTCTGAAGGATTGAAACCCACCATTGATGTTTATACATCTCTTATAGCTGTGTATGGCAAAAGCGAACTTCTAGACAAGGCGTTTGCCACACTTGAATATATGAAATCGGTTAGTGATTGCAAGCCAGATGTGTTCACCTTTACTGTTCTTATCAGTTGTTGCTGCAAACTTGGTCGGTTTGATCTGGTTAAAAGTATTGTTCTTGAGATGTCGTATCTTGGAGTTGGATGCAGCACGGTTACTTACAATACTATTATTGATGGGTATGGAAAGGCTGGCATGTTTGAGGAAATGGAAAATGTTCTGGCTGATATGATCGAGGACGGAGATTCTCTCCCAGATGTTTTCACGCTTAACTCGATCATTGGGTCATATGGAAATGGTGGCAACACAAGGAAGATGGAGAGCTGGTATAATCGGTTCCAGCTGATGGGAGTGCAACCAGACATCACTACATTTAACATACTGATCCTGTCATTTGGAAAAGCTGGAATGTATAAGAAGATGTGCTCGGTTATGGAATATATGGAGAAAAGGTTCTTCTCCCTGACGACTGTCACTTACAATATAGTGATCGAGACGTTTGGAAAAGCTGGAAGAATCGAGAAAATGGATGATATATTCAGGAAAATGAAGTATCAAGGAGTGAAACCAAACTCAATAACTTATTGTTCGCTTGTTAACGCGTATAGCAAAGCTGGTCTTGTCGTTAAAATAGATTCAATTTTGAGGCAAATTGTGAATTCAGATGTTATACTGGATACTCCGTTCTTCAATTGCATAATCAATGCATACGGTCAGGCTGGTGATTTGGCTACGATGAAAGAATTATACATACAAATGGAAGAGAGAAAGTGTAAGCCTGATAAAATCACTTTTGCTACTATGATCAAAACCTATACAGCTCATGGGATATTTGATGCAGTCCAGGATCTCGAGAAACAAATGATTTCCACTAGTGAGAATTCAGGTATCTTCTTAGAAATATAATAACTGAGATAAGAGATATATGCTGATTGGTGCGTATTGCAGCTCTATTTGGTGGTTGTATTTGTTTTTGAACTATGTTTCTTTTATTGGGTTTTAAGATATAGGCAAGAAGAGGCTTATGGGGTGAGGCTTTGGTTTGTGAATTGAGCAATCTAGTGCAGAAGAAATTTGGAAGTTGTGAAATGCTCACACTAAATGGATCACTTGAGGTAAAATGTTCTTTTGACTCTTAACTTTAAGTTAAACTGGAGACACATGCCTGTAAGTAAGTTATGGAACCGTCTGTTCAGGTGTTTGGGGCGTTGGTTAGCAAGATTCCAAGAGCGGCATGATCATTACTAATGAGAATTTGGGTCAGTTCCGAGATTTACCAAATCAGCATTGTGGAGAAAACGCAAGTTACGTAATGGTTCCGGTCAGTGTAATAATTTGTAGCTGTGTGTCATAAGCTGTTTGATAGTGTCACTTTTTAGCTTGTTGATTCTTATAAATTTTGAGCTGTCCTTGTGTTCATTCTCGACCACTGTACATGCTACATGAGCTGTCCTTGGTGGGTGAAAATATTTACTGGGAAGTCTTTGATGATAAGGTAGACTTGACTGAAACAATTTTGAGCTTTGTATTGGTGTCAGAGATATTCAACTACTACACAGGTCAGTACTTGTGGTCAAAGATTTCCTGTACCTTTCGAGAGATATTCTATGTACATTGGCCATTGGGGAATGACTCGTGTGATGATCTCACCGTTTGGTCTGCCCAACATGTAAAGGAGAACAATGGTGTTATCAAAGTTAAACGATGATTGTGATATACTAATTTTCAAAAATATTCAGCAGACATTATTTGACCAGCCACCTCTTTTAATTAATTATTGTCTTTTTGACCCATTTCATGATGCTAATTTAAAGCCATATTATAATTCTTATTCAAGGTGTCAATAATATACGGATGTAAATTTGGATAATATAATATTAACACAGAACGATCAGATTAATTGTTATTTATGGTCTACTTTTTTCACATATTAGAAAAAATTATCTTAACACATAGTATTGGCCCTATATGTTACCATCGTTTTGGTTGGGACAGCTGTCTAGAATCAAAACTCAATTTGAAGTTGGTAAAGTAAAATATAATTTTCTTAAGCAGGCTCTTTAGACGGGTCAAAACAATTTTTTTATCTAACCCTCTATTGTAGCTATATATATATATATATTGTTGTACAACATCGTAATACATAGTATCATTTGTAAAGAGTGGCCTGCTTTTTAGTCTTTAAAGATATATTTTTTCCTAATATAAGATCTTCTACAATGTGTTCTCATGATCCTCTTCACTTCGTCGTAATACCCTATATGGCCCAAGGCCATATGATCCCATTGGTCGACATATCTAGGCTCTTGTCCCAGCGTCAAGGCGTGTCCGTCTCCATCATCACAACTACTCTAAATGTAGCCAGGATCAAGACTTCACTCTCCTCTTCCTCTTCCTTTCCGACCATCAACATCGTTGAAGTTAAGTTTCCGTCCCAACAAGCGGGTTTGCCAGAAGGGTGCGAGAGTGTAGACATGTTGGATTCAATGGGCGATATAGTGAAGTTCTTTGACGCGGCCAACTCGCTTGAGGAGCAAGTAGAGAAAGCTATGGAGGAGATGGTTCAGCCGCGGCCGAGCTGCATCATCGGAGACATGAGCCTTCCTTTTACTTCAAGACTTGCCAATAAATTCAAGATCCCCAAACTTCTCTTCCACGGATTTTCTTGTTTCAGCCTCATGTGCATACAAGTGATTCGAGAAAGCGGGATCTTAAAAGTTATAGAATCTAACGACGAGTATTTCGATTTACCCAGTTTGCCTGATAGAGTTGAATTCACCAAACCTCAGGTCTCTGTGCTGCAGCTTGTTGAAGGTCATATGAAAGAGAGTACGGCCAAGATTATTGAAGCTGATAATGACTCTTATGGTGTTATTGTGAACAGTTTTGAAGAGTTAGAAGTTGATTATGCAAGAGAATATAGGAATGCAAGAGCTGGAAAAGTTTGGTGCGTTGGACCTGTTTCCTTGTGTTATAAGTTAGGGCTAGAAAACCCTGAAAGAGGAGACAAGGCTTCAATTGGTCAAGACCAATGTCTTCAATGGCTTGACTCTCAAGAAAGTGGTTCGGTGCTCTACGTTTGCCTTGGAAGTCTATGTAATCTTCCCTTGGCTCAGCTTAAAGAGCTAGGACTAGGCCTTGAGGAATCTAATAAACCTTTCATATGGGTTATAAGAGAATGGGGAAAATACGAAGATTTAGTAAAGTGGATGCAGCAAAGCGGATTCGAAGAGCGGATCAAAGAGAGAGGACTTGTGATCAAAGGTTGGGCGCCGCAAGTGTTCATCCTCTCACACGCATCCATTGGAGGATTTTTGACTCACTGTGGATGGAACTCGACTCTAGAAGGGATTACTGCAGGAGTTCCATTATTGACATGGCCTTTGTTTGCTGAGCAATTCTTGAATGAGAAGTTAATTGTGCAGATATTGAAATCAGGGTTAAAGATAGGAGTAGAGAAATCGATAAAACATGGAAAAGAAGAGGAGATAGGAGTGATGGTGAGTAGAGAAAGTGTGAGAAAAGCAGTGGATGAGCTAATGGGTGATAGTGAAGAAGCAGAAGAGAGAAGAAGAAAAGTCAAAGAACTTAGTAACTTGGCAAATAAGGCTTTGGAAGAAGGAGGATCTTCAGATTCTAATATCACATTACTCATTCAAGACATTATGGAGCAATCACAACATCAAATTTGAATGGGAGGGGTTCAATTATTGTTGTTAGAATTGATATTTGGCATCAGTGTAGGATTGTTGATTGATTGAGAAAATATTTCCATGTTAGAATAAAGAAGTTTGTAATAAAAACAAAGTTAATAAATTACTCACTGTTCTAATTTAAATTACCTGCACAATGTCTCTGAAATGAGCTGATCTTGTTTGACGTTGAGACAGACTCGGTTTTGGCATGAGTCGAAAGCCTCAAAGGTGCTTTTGTACTCGTGTGTCAACAATATTTTCTAGACAAAATTTGTTTCATACTTTTGGACCCATATTTTATAAAAACTTAGGTTTCTCTTATTAAACTAAAGCCCATATTCAGAACATGGCCTAGAGGGGAAAAAAACCCTGGCCTGGGTAGAGAACATTTCTTCTTTAGATTTACCAAAAACTCGTCTCCATTTAGTATTTTGTTGATTCAGAAATATCAAAACATATACAGAGTGATCTTTAATTAACATGGTTACATACATTGAAAGACATAAAGAGGATGCTGTCATATCAGATGAAGAAAATAAGATATATTGGGATTTGGAAATCCAAAGCTTTAGTTGTTCAAGAATTTACAACCAATATTTCAAAGACTACAAGAGAGGATCACCGAAGAATGACTTATATTAAATCGATTTTTCTTCGTTTAATATTATTTTATTTAGTTTTCTGCAAAAGTAAAATAAAATATTCTCATCTGCATGCTATAAAGCGTTGAATAAATTGATTAAATATAATACTAGTCCTTTTGGGTAAGATTACAGAAATATTTTCAAAATTTCTGTGAATCTTCTTATGTAAGTTGTTCTGATTTGATTTTTGACATTTGGACGTGGCTTTGGATTCTCATGAGATGAGATTAAATCTTTTTCCTTTTTTTTTTTAGTTTAATTGATTAAAACTCTAAAGTTTACAAATTGATTCGTCTTAATTAGTCAAAAATGAAGATCTTGTAAACAGTAACTGGAGACAGATACATGAGTAACTTATGCAAAATTAAAAGAGGCATGCTCCATCAAACAACATGAATGTATACGTAGTAGCAAAACGCAAAAACAATCATGCATCATAGAATTACCATTATCATACACAAGATAATTATAAATAACCTCTATGTATAATTGATGATACAGCCTATATCTAAAATCTCGAATTATATATATTTTTTACAATCCAGTAAATTTAATTTAAAACCCCACCAACTTAACGACAAAGTAACGAAAAGGTTTGTGTTACACGTCAATGCTCCAAGTCACCAATATTCCAAAAGTTGAACTGGTCTACCTTAGTTGTTCACCATATATATATACGCACAATTGAACGTTTCAAAGGGTCTTCATGCAAACAAATAATAAAATGTCCATTTTAGACGGAACTCATAAAAAAGAAAAGGAAACTACGAGCAAATATGCCGTGATGTTTGGGATTTTTATTAATTTAAATAGATTAGCTTTAATTAAAGACTTGACTGTCATAACTATATGTTTTTTTTCCTGAAATAAAAACTAGGTATATCATATATGTTCCCTAAATAGTTGGTAGAAATACTTTAATTTATAAAATATTTTCTAAAACTTATGATTTTTTTGGTCAAACAAATTCTCATAAGCTAGGTTACAAGATAGATGAGCTTAGGTTCTAAAATTTATAATTATGAAATACTAAAACTGAAGATATTAGCAAAACTCGTGATCAGTGCCGTGTCAAGATCAATAGAGGTTTAAAGTAAATTCTAAAAATGTGGTCTTCTACATTCTATTTTGTAGGAATTTTTTTTTATAAGAAAAATAAAAAGGGAATGTTTATCTCTTTCAAAAATTTTTATTAAAAACAAGATATAGTGAGATAATGTAACAAAAAAGCAAACAAAATTTTCCATAAATGTTAATGTTATGAGTTTTATTTCCAAAAATAATTCCTAAAACACTATATAAAAATATATGCTAGGCCTAATTTAGAAAAATATGTGACCGTTTATTTTTGTTTTTGAAGTGTGGCCTAAGGCCAATGCCTTTTTTTTCTTAGTGAAGCACGTTTCTGCTCGGAATCAAACCTTGGTGCTCCACTTCTTTGGATCTGGTCTCCAAGATGATTTTCTTGTCTCTCCCTCCTATACTTGTAACCATTTTTTGAACTTTCACTCTCTTCTCTCTCTATTGGTTGCTTGGTAACTTTTAATTCGGTTGTATTTAGTTCCTTTTGATTTCCATGTATCTTTATTTTTATTTGATGACATCCCTTTAACGAAAAAAAAAAAAAAGAGAAGATATAAATAATTTTATACTGTTGATCACAATCGAAAAATCCGAAACTGAATGAAACTAATATGCAAGAAAAAAATGATGATTTTATCCATCAATAAAACAAATATTACCCACTAGGTACAGAGCTGTTAGGATTTCACATCATGTTAAAATAAATTTTGAAGTATTTTTATTTTTCCAATCTCCGATATATTTCAATGGGCAACGGGCAACCTACATTACCAACTACCAAGGGTTGAGATCATACATTAATACAACCTACATTACCAAGTTGTCATTCATTATCTTTTTTTGTTTCAAACATTATATCTTGTTCTTAGTCATCAAAAATATATTTTTAGTATACATATTCTGATGGACAACAACTTATAATAATTATTAAAACCACGTATTTTATTTTTTAATCATTTAATTATACAGAAGATAATTTCATTCTGTATAATCTAAAACTAAACGTGAGCTCTTGTACAAATATGTTGGAATTTTATCGATTATTATTTTCAAATTGATTTCATTCTCGTTAACAAATCAATATATATATATATATATTGAACACTAGACCGGAAAGAGAAATAATGAAACTTCTATGTAAAATTAACGATGTGAACCATCAATCATGTGATAACCAAACTTATAATGATCTATCTTTAGGCGGGGACAAACCCATAATCAATGGAACTCTAACGGCCGAGCTTGACCTACTTGCTCTTCTAAACCGAAAACATCATGATAAACAAATATAACAATCATTATCAAAAAAGTAAACCAAAGATAACAATAGTTTTATCAAGTCGTCTTTTCTTAAATATCATTGAATATTTAACTTGTATCACTAATAGACGGAAAAAAAAAACTTGTATCACTAATAAAAAAAAAAAATAACATACGTATATTTTAACGTAACTGGATTAAGGATTTCAACATTTTTGGTTATTTGAGGATTTAAACTTCCTCATATTTTCCTTGAAGTTTTTTCTGATGTAACTCATTAATTGTCATGGTATAATGACGTAACTCACTACCGTCAGCCACTAAAAACAATGAGGGCACATGATTGGTTCTCTAAACATTAGTTTTTTTATGACTTGTTCAAAGTCAATATACAGCTTTTGATGACCAGATGTATATTACATAGTTGAGAATTTTGGGTATCTTCTATATGTGTAAGCATTTGCTAAACCCAAAAAAATGGAATCAAAACTAAATTCAAAAGCCAAAAGACTTCACTTTGTTTTAGTCCCTCTCATGGCTCAGGGGCATCTGATCCCCATGGTCGACATCTCCAAGATTCTTGCGAGACAAGGCAACATCGTTACCATTGTTACAACCCCTCAAAATGCTTCTAGGTTTGCGAAGACAGTTGACCGAGCAAGATCGGAGGCGGGTCTCGAAATCAACGTTGTTAAGTTTCCAATTCCATACAAAGAATTTGGTCTTCCCAAAGATTGTGAGACTCTCGACACTCTGCCATCCAAAGACCTCCTACGGAGATTCTATGACGCTGTGGATCAACTTCAGGAGCCCTTGGAACGGTTTCTTGAGCAAGAAGATATCCCTCCAAGTTGCATAATCTCCGATAAATGCCTGTTTTGGACGTCAAAAACAGCAAAGAGGTTCAAAATCCCAAGGATCGTGTTCCATGGAATGTGTTGCTTCTCTCTTTTGAGTTCGCACAACGTCCATCTTCATAGCCCGCACCTCTCGGTTTCTTCGGCCTTCAAGCCTTTCTCTATACCAGCAATGCCACATAGGATTGAGATATCTAGAGCTCAGTTACCGGGTGCGTTTCAGAAGTTAGCAAATATGGATGACGTTCGCGACAAGATGCGTGAATCTGAATCAGAAGCCTTTGGGGTTATTGTTAATAGCTTCCAAGAATTGGAGCCTAGCTATGCAGAGGCCTACGCTGAGGCCATCAATAAGAAGGTATGGTTCGTTGGACCCGTTTCTTTATGCAACGACCGTATGGCGGACCTATTCGATAGAGGAAATAATGGTAACATCGCGATAAGCGAGACCGAATGCTTGCAGTTTCTAGATTCGATGAGACCAAGGTCAGTATTATATGTTTGTCTAGGTAGTCTATGTCGACTAATACCTAATCAATTGATAGAACTAGGTTTAGGGTTAGAAGAATCGGGAAAACCCTTTATTTGGGTAGTCAAGACAGAGGAAAAACACATAAATGAGCTAGATGAATGGCTAAAACGCGAAAATTTTGAAGAGAGAGTTAGAGGAAGAGGGATATTAATAAAAGGTTGGAGTCCTCAGGCTATGATACTTTCACATGGCTCAACCGGTGGGTTTTTGTCTCACTGCGGTTGGAACTCTACACTAGAAGCGATATGTTTTGGTGTACCAATGATCACATGGCCGTTGTTCGCTGAACAATTCCTCAATGAGAAACTAGTCGTGGAGGTTTTGAAGATCGGGGTTAGGGTTGGGGTGGAGATTCCGGTGAGATGGGGAGACGAGGAGAAAGTTGGAGTGTTGGTCAAGAAACAGAGTGTTGTGAAAGCTATAAAGTTTTTGATGGATGAAGATTATCAATGTGTAGATGAGGATGAAGATAATGACGAAAGTGAATTCGTGAGACGAAGGAAACGTATTCAAGAACTTGCAGTAATGGCGAAAAAGGCTGTGGAAGAAAAGGGATCTTCGAGTATTAACGTTTCAATATTAATCCAAGATGTTTCAAAGCAATTGAGTCTCGAGTAAGAAAATCTAATGTAGAAGTTAATATAAGTTTTATAAGAATATAACACCAAAGGGTTTTGTTTTTGCCAGAGAAGAAAAATTCATATACAAAGATGCATGTATAATGCGCATAGCATATCACATACTTGTATCAAACTCTTATCCTAGACTAATGAATGATGTTAAAACTTCTCTTGAAATCATCACATAAAGAGTCTTTTTCCCGTTTCTCGAAAGATGAAACTTGTGAACAATGCCTTTAAGGATGCACTTAGAAATAGACTATTAGATTATTACATCTTGATGATAATGTATTCATTAGAGTCATTAGAGATCTCAAGAAAAGGTCTTTTGATTTATTTATTTCGAAACTTTTAGAGATATTACTTCTGAAACTCTAAGATGGTGTAGAAGTAATCAATGTAGAAAGGTCTAAAAGTAGGGAATCCCGCAGAGAGACCAAGCTCTTTAAACTCTTCTTCGGTTCTATGCTTACCTTTGGTTCTATAGATGGTCATGACAAATATGTCGCCTTCTAACAAGGCACGAGTCCGGTGGCTATCATCGGTTTCCTTAGGCAAGACAGGCTCACACGCGATTAGCTTTCCTCCAACCGGTAATGCGTTGTAGCAATTCTTCATTATCTGCTTGCATTCTTCATCCGTCCATGTCGTTAACACCCACTGTGCACTCAGACAACGACATAACAAAATATCAATTTGGGACCAGAGATAAATGTTACCAGATAAACTATATAAGCCTATATATATATATATATATATACTACCAAAAATATTGTCCGTAACGACTCATATACCTAACTGAACTATGATTTTTCGTGTGATAAACTTATATATATACCTAAACGATCAATAAACCTTAAAACTCTATATAGAAAATAGTATTCGTCCTAGTAACAAAAATGTTAGTAGGTGTATTCTCGTGACAATATATAATGTTACCACAAACCTTCATGAAGATTGCGTCAGCGCAAGGAACTGATTGGAACATATCTCCACCCACGTGAGTCACTCCTAAACCATATATCATGAATTATATATTACTAAAAATAGTTATTTATTTTCAGAAAAATAACATAAATATTTAATCTCACCAGGAATATTGGGGGCTTTGGCAACAACTTGAGGCAGATCAAAATTAATCCCTTCACGGACGTTAGGAAATTGTTGAAGGATCATGCGGAGACAATCTCCTGCGCTACCTCCTACGTCAACCAAATGTTCCACAGATTTAAACCCATCGTAGCCGTCCAATATAGCTTTCATGAACGGTACAGATACCCCAGACATTGCCTTCTGCATCAGACCGTTCATCTCCTCGCTTTTCCCATACTGCACGTATGCCGCCTCGCCGTTGGCTTTCACGTACGGTTCTGTCTCCGGCTCTACCACCGCCGTGTGAACTAGTGGCCATGCTCGCATCAACGCCTCCTTTAAAATGTCACTTTCGCTATTAGTTATAATATTTTGCCATATAACATTGCACAACCGTAAAATCGTAATAGTATACTCAAAACCTAATCCTCATCTACAACACGAAAACCATTAGACCATCAAGAATTGGTATGTAACTCGGGTTTACGAAAGTTTTATAATCGGAATAAGAAACCTGGTGGTGCTGTAGGACGTAGGCTGCGTAAGAGAGGCCACCAGAGTCCGTGACGAGAGTTTTTCCGACGTCCGTAAGAGAGTATTTCCTCTCGATGGATCCGACAAGGTGTTCAGAGAAGACACCGTAGCTGGTGAGCAATCGAAGTATACGTTGGAGATTCTCGGGATCGCCGCCGATAGTAGTGGCAGATGGAAAAAGGAGGCGAGGGAGGATCTCGGCGGCGGAGAGAGGAGAATTAGTCCCGCCGTTCCAAATAGCGTCGGCGATGCCTAATCGCACGGCAGCGTTGAGGGACATGGGCACGCTAATCATGTTAGCGAGCTCCATAATGGCGAGACGAGCTCTGTTTCTACTCTCTGAGCTTTCGTTATCCATTTTCTCGTACGTGAAAGTGAAACTACTCACTCCGCTATAGGACCACTAGTAATGGTTTTATATGTATACGTAAGGTCCATATGGAATGGAACTAAATGCTTATGGTTTTAGTTAGACTTTAGTTTAAAGATTTTATATATCTTAAAGTTTTAAAACTTTTAAAATCTTAGTTTTGAAGTTATAATATTATACTTTTGGTAAGAATATATTATAACTTCAAAACTAAGATTTTAAAAGTTTTAAAACTTAAAGTTTTAAGATATATATATATCTTAAAGTTTTAAAACTTTTGGTTATAATATATTATAATCTAGATATTTGCCTTGTAAAGAATACTTTCTTACGTACTTAATTTTTTTATTTACATTTTGTACTTTCTTAATTAATTTAAATTTTCAATAAAACGTATTAAATCTCGGATTCACACTAAATTAAATTACAGAAAAGTTTTATAGACTACATAGTTAAACTGGTTTGCTCTTCAAAGTATCATAGAAACAAAATTATTATATAGTAATAATGTATTTTAAATGGTTTGGTTAGTGCAATATTGAAAGAAATGGTATGGTATATTTGTATATTAAATAGGTCCAAAAAATTCACACGTAAACAGAAATCAATGTTTGTATAGCTAGCTAGTAATTACGGAATGAATTGTATGAAAACAACAAAACATATATTGGTAGTGCAAAGAAACAGAACAAACACAAAGTTGTGGTATGAGACTTGGATTTGAAATCACAACTGCCAACTTTAATGGTACTAGCATCACTATTCAAAATTCACATTTCCAATAGAACTATTTCCTATATGAATTATTATTTGAGTTGTGTTGTTTTTTTCTCTAACTCCAAATTTTTCATACTTCTTTTTGTCGTTATATCTCAAGAGTACTATGTAACAAGTCCATCAACACCAATCAATGAAGATGGTAACAAAAATAATCAATGATAATAAAGACTGATAAAAACAGAATTGAACTTCATCTTCGACATTTCTGGCTTATCTTTGGCTAACTTTCATATACAATCCCTGCAATTAAAAAAGTCCGCATCAGAAAACTTGGAATCATTCCAAACAAAACAGACACTCTGATAAATCTGAGTTTGAGAACATTGTCATACATTGGTGGTGTGGATGGTTGCTCCAGTGGTCATGCTAATGGTTTGATCAGGAACCAGCTCGACGTTTAGCCGCTGGAGAAACACCGCGAGTGCCACAATTGCCTCCATCAATGCAAACTGATCACCTACACATTTTCTAGGCCCTCCACTGAACGGTATGAATCTGGTGAAATGCAAATCATATTTAACATTTGTAATCAAAATATTAGCTTGATTTAATAGTTTGTGTCAAAACATGAGTACTACTGAGTTTACTTGAAATCGGTGTTTGTTTCGTTAGGGATTGCGCCTTCTAATTCAAATCGGTGAGGCAGAAATTCCTCGGCGTTTTCCCATACCTTTGGAATAACAAAGCTTAAGAAATGTGGGCATGAATGTAATACTAGGGGTTCCCATTCCGGTTAAATATCCGAACCTAACTGAAACGAACATTGAAGCGGTTTCTGTAGTTCCTTTTCATTATCCTAAATCTGAAAAATCCGAACTATACCAGACTGGACTCCTCTAAATGAAGGAAGAGAACTGTACCTCGGAAGAACGATGGATGTTATAGACCGAAATCATAATGTCTTGTCCGGTATTAACCTTGTAGTTCCCAGGAAGAATGTCAGGAACTTGAGCTCTTCTAATTAAGACCTACCAGGAAATAAAGCAATCAGAAAATGTAGTTCATGAATAATTAGAGAAATGAGTTTCATTGCTTACAGGAGGATGAGGGTAGAGGCGCATTGACTCGTTTATACAACGAGTAATGTACTTTAACTCCTTTATATCTTCAAAAGCCGGGTTTCTTCCCGCTAAAACTCTGTCTACTTCTTCTTGTGCTTTCGCCAATGCAGATGAGTTCTATATACACATATATAAGTTTAAAGACGCAAAAATTTACTCATCAATAAGAGCAGAGAAGCTCCCTTTCAAGTGACAAAGTATAAGATACCAAAATGTACCTTACTTAGGAGATAAAGTGTCCAAGTGAGGACAGATCCGGTGGTTTCATGACCCGCGACAAGCATTGAGAGAAGATCATCTCGTAACTGCACACTTGACACCTGGAAAAAAAAACTCGCACAATCTAACATCAACTTCAATTTGCAATAATGAATGGCCAAGTTTGCTAATGAACTGAAGGGAAAAGGTTAAACCTCTTCTCTGCTTGCGAGCAAGAAACGAAGGATACTTGGGTCAGCATCATTTACATATTCCTCATCACTGATTTTTTCGCCTTCTCTTTCAACAATTTCTTTGCACTTGGCAATAAGGTCTTCAACAGTTTCCCTTATCAAAGTTACAGCCTTTTCAGCTTTCACCTGTCTTGGTATTATCTTACACAATGCATCTATCTGAAAAAAGCAACCAAGGCCTCTTAAATTGACTAGAATCTAATTGTGCCACAGTCAACAAACCACAGGAAAAACACAAAACATGCCTTCCAATATGGTAGAAGATCAGTAGAACGAAGCTCAGCTTCTTTAAGAGCAGTGTAAACAGCTTCAATGACGGGACTATCGGTAGTCAAAGAATCGAAATTGTAGTTAAAAAGAGACAAGCCAATAACATCAAGTGTCAACTGAGAGAACTTCTCTTCCATGTTCACAGCACTTCCATCCTGTGCATAAGGCTGCAACTTCTCAACAAGCCTCTCTGCACATTTGCAAAATACTCTCTCCACAATCACAGACAAATACCTCTTGTGAAGAGACGGAACCACCGCTCGTCGCCTCGCCTATATATAAAAAATCAGACTTCAATGGTTCAAAGTGGTACAAAACTAAGCCCAATTGAGAAGATTGGAACCTAAACCTAGATGCAGGGTTACTTATCACACAAGATAGTGACACATTACTTCTACGATTCCAAAAACTTCAAAATTGAGATTGGAGAAGATGAAATTACCGTCCACAGAGGTCCTTCAGCGATTGCGAAACCCGAACCAAAAAGGAACTCAGAGACTTCAGCGACTAAGCCTTTAGCGTACTTAGGATAGTTCCTCAAAACGTGTTTGGCGATCGCTGGGTCACTCACGACCACGAAATTGCGAGGACCAGCAGCGAGTCGGTAAATGGGTCCGTACTCGTTCATCCATTTGTAGAGAGGTAGGAAGAGAGCACCTCCGAGGAGGTCAGAGACGTCGTCGAGCTTCGCGCTCGCGATTGGTATGCCTGAATCGTCGTTTTGTCCTGAGGAAAGGGTACGAGTGAGCGATGTGAGCCAATCGGGGCTGACCCATGATTGGGATTTTGATGAATTGGTCTCGAGTTTGGGTTTGGGTTTGGGTTTAGGTTTCTCTATGGAGGATTTGATGGAGAAAGAGAAGAATTTGAGCTTTGAGGAAGGAAGATGCGTAGATTTTGCAGTGAATAGAGAAGAATAAGAAGAGGAAGATGGAGAAAAGAGAGAAGATTCCATTGATGAGCTCTTTTCGAAGCTTCGGTGCTAAAACTTTTTGCCTCTGGGTAGGAAACGCGAGCCGTTAGGCGTGGATAAGGACGACGATGAATAAAACGATACCGTTTTGATAGTTAAAACTAAATCTGGGCCTAAATTGTTCGTATTTGGGCCTTTTTTATAGCAACAAGCAAAATCTGAAAAGAAACAGAGAGAGAAGATCGAAGAATTGGAACTTTCTTTGAAACTCTCTGGTTCTTAAAGTTGATAAATTTTGTTGATCTGGTAGGAAGAAGAAGTACAAAGGACAAAAACGATTTGAGTTTTCGGATACACGTTTTGCTCGAAAAGTCAATTCTCCTTTGGTTAGTCGGCGATTCCTTCAAACGATGTTCAATTTCTGGTAATACCAACTCTTACAATCTTTTTGTGTTCCGTGATTGTGCGAATTTTTGCTATCTGTTTTGTATGCTCTGTCTGATTTGATCGATTTTTCTTTAAAAATTTTCTATTTGTGAAATTCGGATACTTGTGTTACGGACATTAGATCTGTTTGTTCGTAAATTTTGAGCTGTAATCAACAATTGACGAGTGCGTTTTAAGTACCCTTAAGGGCACTTTAGTGTAGATTTGTTCAGCTACTTATTTGGGGTTCATAGTTGCTGTTGTTAGATTCAGAATCCTGTGGTTCATGAGAGTTTTGATGAGTCGATGTTCTGCATCTTGGCTTTCTCAGTGATGTGAATCTGATGTGAAGAAGTATTGTGTTATTTTAGCTGTACCCTTAAAGCACCTTTTCAAGTTTTTATCTTGAAATTTGTAGCATCATTGAGATGATGTTTTATATGTTAACGTGGAAGCCTTTGAGTTTAGTAATTGATGATGTTTCTTTTTGTTGTGTACATCAAGGGGATCAAAAGACCAACAACAAGGGCAGTCTCGTCCTCCGGAAGCTTCTTCACAGTCGCCATGGTACTCGCCTTCTTTAGTCAGTTCGTCAAGCTCATCCCGGCCTCAATCATCTGGTCAGACTCCAGCACAAGTCTCACCGGGCGAAGCAGCTGGCATTATCGCCTTCTTGAAAGACAAAAGGTTCGCGTTTGTTTGTTTGTTCGTTTGTTTGTTTGTTATCGCCTTCTCGTGTGTTGCGGTTTTTTGTATGCTTTCTTTTTGAATAGTGGATACTTTTCTGTAGCGTGGACGAACTCAGGAAGCTTCTCTCTGACAAAGATGCGTATCAGCAATTTCTGCTCTCTCTTGACCAAGTCAAAATCCAGAACAATGTAAGTTTTTTCATCCGTCAATTGTTTCTGGATAAACAAGTATTATCTATATTTCTAAGAAAGTAGCTTCATTAGTTATGTGTTGAGATTTTTCATTAGTACTCTTTCTGGTCTATACATTGATATTGTTGGATATGTCCAGAAGGCCTTCATCATGGCATCATCTTTTACATGTTGCCAGTAATTGGTGTTTTCTGGTTCTTTGTTTTAGTCTTTGGACGTTAAAACCGCATTAATTGTTTTGTGCTTTGTTTCTGCCCATCAGATCAAAGATGAGCTCCGCAGAGAAACGTTGCAGCTAGCTAGTAAGTTCTCTGTGGCTCATTTCATTCTACGAGAGACTCTTGTTTCATCCAGAAATCTAAAATTTTCATGTGGTCAAATGTAACAGGAGAGAACTTGGAGAAGGAGCCACAGATAATGGAACTCAGAAACCAAGTATATATCAAGAACCTACTATCCTTATTCAGTTTACCATGTTTGACCTTTTTGGATATCTCTTATTTACTATTTGTTACTCGTTTTACAGTGCAGAATTATTCGTACAACTGAGCTCGCAACTGCGCAAGAAAAGCTCAATGAGCTTGAGAGGCAAAAGGAAGAGATCCTCAAATTCTACTCCCCTGGTTCTCTTCTTCATAAACTTCAAGGTAACAAGTTATATCATTGCAATGGATTCTTCCCTCATCTTCTCTACAGTTCTTGTGTCATCACTTCTAAACACCTTTTACTGGTTTTGCAGAGGCTATGAATCAGGTGGATGAAGAATCCGAAGTCCTGCAAGAAAAGTTCCTAGAGAAGGAGATTGATACAGCAGCATTTGTGCAGAAATACAAGAAGCTGCGTACTACGTATCATCGACGAGCACTGATTCATCTTGCTGCTAAAACCTCAAACATTTGAAATTAATATGCGTTGCACATTGAACTCTACACAACCAAAGTCTTGGTTTTGTGTCTTGTGACTTATCCGATGTTGTAAAGAAAATGCTTTGATGTTTAAGTTCATACCAAAGTGATTGACATTGACAACAAAATTATGTTTTTTCCTTGATAATAAATTAATAAGCTACAAAGTCTGAAAATCTCAGCAATCAGAAAAAGAAAGGATTACAAGAAAACCCCAAAGACGTATACAAGTTTCTTTCTTAAGCATTCTCAAAAAAACAGACGACAGTCTTTTAGATGTTTTGACAACATACTGCCTCTCTTCCTCACTCGTCGAGCAGGCCAGCTTCCTTTAATGCACTCTTATACTCTTCCTCTGAGTTCCACGACTTGATCTGCAGTAAAGCTTAAGATCATTGGATACTGTTTTGACAAACACTTAAAAAGATATATAGCAGTTTTCAAAATAAACTTATACCTCCTTTGCATTTGCTCCAAAATATCTCTCGATCTTCTCCATCACCTCTTTATCCCACCCATCATCTAACAGCAGATTAAATACCGCTCCTACAATACAAATACATAGTTCAGGAACTGATGACAACTTGTGGCAACCCTTGAGATAGAAAAAAAAGGAAGAATCAAAACTAACCTTTACGACCAAACCGGCCAGCTCTCCCAACCCTGTGAAGGTACACCTCATAATCTGGTTCTCCAGTTTCATATTTAGTGGGAAGATTATAATTGACAACCAAATTCACCTGCAAGTATTGTATATAACCAGCAAGAGGCATTAACTACGAAGCACCTTGGGGATAAACGAGAAGAAAGTAAAAGGGTCAAAGGATAATATTTACCCGCTGTTGGTCAAAACCTCTTGCAATGACATCAGTAGCAATTAGCACTTGAGTAAGGCAGTCTTTGAACTCCTTAACTATCTTATCCCTGTCCGCTTCAGACATACTACCATGGACACTGGTAACGTCATATCCCATTTCCGCAAGGGCTTTGTGAACCTTGTTAGCAGACACTTTTGTTTTCACAAAGATAATGGTTTGCCCAATATCCCCAAGCTCCATAATCTGGTCCTTTATGACTTCAATCTTGTTTTGCTCCTTCGGGCAAACAACTTTAAACTGCTTCACTGAGTCCAAAGCCAGATCCTCTCTTTTGACAAACAATTGGTTGGGATCCTTGACCGTCCTCGCAACAAAATCTTTGACAGTTTCGTTAAAAGTTGCTGAGAAAAGAAGAACCTGTTGAAAAAAAAGGTCAAGAACACAAGCAGACAATTAAATTCGGCACACGAAAGAAAAAGCAAAAAAGTTTCCTTTAATTTAGACTAACAGCCAACTGAGATAATGAAATAACCCATTCTTTAGTACAGCTTTCTGCAGTGAAGACAGATTCATCATCATTCTAACACAGATCTTTCCTATTAAAATAAAGGGCTCTATACAATATAAAATCACAGCTGAATTGTATCTATTTACTAAGAGCTTCTGAGCATTGAAACAATCAGAGATATTCAATAGAATATCTTGTGCCCCTAGATATCAGGGTAGATATGTCACTAGAAATCAATTGTCATCCTACTTATAATTCAAGAAGCATAAACAAATCAGACACTAGTTTAACAGACCTGGAAATTGGGGTTAACTCTCCCAATGTCTTTCATTATCTTTAAGGAATCATCCCTAAAGCCATCCTGCAACATAAATGAATTTTTAGTTATCAACGACAGGGAAAATATTATCACATTATACAGAAGTTAATCATTACAGTTGAGAAATTAACAAGACCAAGTAAAACAGAAGAAAGAGCTTTACAGTAGCAAGCATATGGTCAGCTTCATCAAAAACCAGAATCTTCAAATGATTTAGACCTAGTTTCTTAAATGCCATCCACTTCTTAAGCGTTCCAGGGGTGCCAATCACCACATGAGCAGAAACAGGAGCTCGTCTTGGGGCCGGGGCGCCTCTCGTTGACTCTGGCACAGCCAATTCAGCAGTGATCCCAGTAAACTTCCCCATCCTCTGAAGAACTTCCATATTCTGTCATTCAATCATTCAACGACCATACATGAATTAAGCTCTTAACACGTTTTCCAAAGTCAAAAATCAATTACTCTCAGATCATAATAAACCAATAGAGTAACTGAACTAAACAAACCTGATTTGCTAATTCTCTAGTGGGACAAATGCAGAGCGCTTGAGGCTCTTTCAGTGTCGGATCAACCCGACTCAACATTCCAAGAACGAAACAAGTCGTCTTTCCAGAGCCGTTATGCGCCTGGGCAATCAGATGCTTGTGTGGCGGCGTCATAATCATGGGCAAACTGATAGCTTGAATCTTGCTAGGCTTTTCGAATTTCATCTCCACGTACAAGCCTTTCATCAACTCGGGTGACAAGTTCAAGTCTTCAAATCTACTTGCGGATGTATATGGAGTATCACCCGAAGTAACCTATAAAAAATCAAAATCATCCAGATAAATCTGGAAACTAATTAACCCTAGAACTGTATTATTTGGGAGCATCTAAAAAAATACTTCGAATCAACCGATCCGAAAGACCTAGTTTTTTCCTAGTAAAATCCAGATCTAAGCTCGATTAGCAAGATTCAACACAATCACAATTCACTACACTAACGAAATCTACTAACGGAAAGCAAAAATAGGAAAGGGGATTGTAGTAAATACCGCTTTGATGTTTGAATCTTCAGGTTCTTCAAGCACAGAATCACGTTTCTCTTCCTCCTTAATGCTTAAAGAATTGAGTTCCGATACTGCTTCCTCTTCATCATCATCATCATCCTCAACATCGCCCCACTTTTTCTTCTCCGTCGTGGGCTCTGGTTTCTCGGCGCTAATAGATGCCTCTACGGAGGATGATGATGACTCAACGGCGGGAACTTTCTCAACAGTATCCGCCATAGCTGTAGCCAAACCAAAACAAACAAATTAGAAACCAAATTCAAAAACGTAATGAAGAAAGGAACAATCAACTTCCATTAGTTAGTGAAAGAGCTGAGAATCAGAGAGAAGTTAGAACCTGGAATTCACGAATGAGAGAATGAGAGAGAACGAAGACGATGAACGATTGTGTTTCAAGTCGGAGACAAATTGGGGGAGAAGGGTGAAAAACCCCAAAATAAATAAATAAGCTGCTGCTTTATTTTGAAGCTATTAGTCAAAATTGGAAATTTACTGACGTTAATCTGAAGCTACAAGTAAAAATTGGACATTAATTTCAAGCTTTCTTTTGTTTTTTTTTGATAACACGTAAATTTCAAGCTCAATAATAGTAAAAATGTAAGATAATTGAAGTTAATTTCAAGCTAGCCACAAGTGAAATAATATAACCGACTCCACAAATGATTTTTAATAATTTGGTTTATCCTCATTCTTTCTCAGCATAATTCGATTTATATTTTAGACGACCCAACTAAATCAATTTGGGCTTTAGTTTATGAGAAGCCCATCTAGAGGTTGTGAAACGTGCAGGAGCAGTTTAAGAACACAAGGTCAGTAAATAAAACTACTGGAATACAAATTTGGCTTTAGAATATTTTGATTAATCATCTTTGATCATGACTCAATGGATAGTTTACCGTCGTTTAGGTTAGTGTTTACAAAAATGCTGGTTCATGACTTGGCACATTAGTTCGTATAACATGGCCAACAGGCCAAAATTTGTGTCAGAATTGGCCATTCTTTCCTGATTTGGGTCTTGTATCAAGTAAAGATATATAATCCGATGCTGAAATGCCCCAAAAATCTTCCTTTTTTGTAAAATATTTGGTAAGCTTTTGACTAAAATATACAAGAAAAACAAAATAAACCATGATGGCTTTAACCACAATCTTTGAGGGAAAACAGAAAGAAAGAAACACAATCTTTGAGTTGCACAAAGTGGATGCCACATTACCTGAGACATTATTACAACAACAACAAAAAAGTTGGTGGAGCTCACACTTTGTTATAATGATATTTTGCCAAGATTCAACTTTGTTTTCCTCAAACAAATCATTTCTTACCAAGAAAACTGAACACTTTCAAAGACTTATATTCATGCCTCCAACGGTTAACCAAGAACCTAAATTAGATTAATGAAGAACTCATCAATCAACAAGATAGATGATTGTCTCAATAGTCAATTTTCAACCGAACAATCAATCCGTTTGAGATTCAAATTGGATCAAGGGAGACTTTGTCCTGTTAACCCAACTGAAACCTCACTGTGACAGAAGTTTTGGTTTCGAACCCGGGATGGAAAAATATTGCTCATGGTCCAAGAGACAAAGACCAAGACCAATGACCTCACATACAATTTTCACCTACTCTTTCGCACTAGGAAATGCGTTTTCTTTATCTTAAACATAAGCATGAGGAGAGTGATTATATTATTGTACATGCATCATCTTCTTAACTCTCCATTTTCTTCGCCACCATTAACTATCGATCACTCTCTCTCTCTCTCTCTCTCTCTCTCTCTCTCTCTCTCTCTCTCTTTCTCTCTCTTCTCTCTTTGTCCTAACGGTCTGATTGCATTAGACAAGAAGGAAAAGGAATGCAGGAGATGAGAGTTTCAGGGTTTAGGGTTCTTCTCTTGTTTTCTTGTTTCTTCTGTAAATCCAAAGGAGCTATTGTTCCTGCACTCATCATGTTCGGTGATTCCATTGTTGACGTTGGCAACAACAATAACTTACTCAGCATTGTCAAATCCAACTTTCCTCCTTACGGCAGAGATTTCATCGACCAAAAACCCACCGGAAGATTCTGCAACGGAAAACTGGCTGTTGATTTCTCAGGTAAATTCATATTCACAAGACCACATATCTCTCTCTCCCTCGATCTAATCTAATTGGTTTTTATCTCCCAACTCGTGTCTAGCTGAGTACCTTGGTTTCTCTTCATACCCACCTGCATTCTTAAGCCAAGAAGCAAGGAACGAGAATCTCCTGATTGGCGCCAACTTTGCATCAGCTTCTTCA
This sequence comes from Crucihimalaya himalaica, assembly GCA_004349715.1. Taxonomy (NCBI): domain Eukaryota; kingdom Viridiplantae; phylum Streptophyta; class Magnoliopsida; order Brassicales; family Brassicaceae; genus Crucihimalaya; species Crucihimalaya himalaica. The sequence continues at coordinate 2,298,369 of SMJT01000010.1, read as the reverse complement.
GGATACTATGATGCCACATCTGTTCCATTTGTAAGGGAGACAACACAACAGAATATCAACACACATGCATGTGAAATGATCCATAACCTTTGCTCTTCCTTTTGCAGGGTGCGATCTCCTTAACACGACAGCTGAGCTATTACAGGGCGTATCAAAACAGAGTAACGAGCATGATCGGGAGGGAGAACGCACGCAGGCTATTCTCTAAAGGAATCCACATTTTGAGCGCGGGATCTAGCGACTTTCTTCAGAACTATTACATCAATCCTCTACTCAACATCCTATATACACCTGATCAGTTCTCTGACATTCTCATGAGATCCTACTCAGAATTCATCCAGGTACTTCTAGGTTTATTAACTAACTGTAGAACTTGGTATGCATATCAAGGCAACCATATGAATGTGCAAATTTACAAGAAACAAAAAACCGTATCAGTTATTTACCCTTTTTCTGTCAACAAGAATCATACTGTCACTTGTAACAGAATCTGTATGAACTAGGAGCAAGGAGAATCGGAGTGATATCGTTACCGCCAATGGGTTGCCTGCCTGCAGCTATCACTCTTTTCGGTGCAGGAAACAAAAGTTGTGTCGAGAGACTGAACAACAATGCTGTCATGTTCAACACCAAACTTGAGACCACAACCCAGTTATTGATGAATAGACACTCAGGCCTCAAGCTCGTCGCCTTTAATGTCTACCAACCTTTCCTGGACATCATCACCAACCCAATTGACAACGGTAAGAGCCTGCATATGCAAACTTTAAATCCTTATTCAACTTTAAACCATGATAGAGCGAGCTACTCACAGGAAGAACTTCTCAGATATTTGATCTAGTTTGCAGCTACCAAGATACCATTAACATCTCTTTAAATGTCCAAACTGCATGTATACTAGGATTCTTTGAAACAAAAAGGGCATGCTGCGGAACAGGAACAATAGAAACATCGTTTCTTTGCAATTCTCTATCCCTAGGAACGTGTGTAAATGCCACAGGATATGTGTTTTGGGATGGATTTCACCCCACAGAGGCTGTAAACGAGCTGTTGGCTGGTCAACTACTGGGTCAAGGGATTTCTCTAATCTCTTGAATGGAGTTTCATCCCAGTTGGATAGACTTCAAACTGTATACCTACAAATAGCTACTAAAATGTGTGTCTCTCTCTCTCCTCTCTTTTTCTCTTTCTCTCTCTCTCTCTCTCTATATAACTCATAAATAAGAGACAGATTGTGTGCGCGTGTGTGTGACTGAATGTAGAAACTACCAATCTGGTCTGTGTGATGGGTCTATAGATCCAAGCTTTGTTTGAGGATATCACAATCTTTGATATTTTATTTATGTGCCTAATCTATCTATTTAACATTTTTAAGGTTGATTACAGCAAGAATAAAAAGGTATAAATAAATCAAAGCTGGCTTCTATGTGAACATCATAAAAATTTCAGGTTGGTTAGACATATAAGTTTTAAGAAGATTCCATATCAGCTTAGTTGACTATCATATACAACTACCAAGACAAACCAAGTTCCCATAATCTTAAGATAAACCAAACACACTGTTTACACCAGCCCTACTAATTTAACTGACAAAAGCCATATATATTGAATAGAATAAATCAATAAAGGATAAAAGGTCTAGTTGCATCACAAGATGAATACCTGGTCAGAGGTCTCTACGAGAGTTCAAAACCTGCATTTGAAGTAATCGCATACAATAGTTTTTCCCTCATAGTGCTTGCTCGTTTATACGTTGGAAGCTGAAGCAATCCACAAAGAAAGACTGAACAAAAAAGATACAGGAACCTTCTTAAGTAGACAACAAAGGAAACAGAACAACTGAAACTCCACCTTAAGAGTATTGTAGCACGTGGAAGCAGATGGAAGCCTTTCTACATCTTGTCCTCCAATAGCAGCCCAAAGAGAAGTATCACAAGAGACCTGAAGAAGATGAAAAAGCACAAATGTAAGAAGAAAAAAAGCACCAAACAGCATGTCACGCCTACATTCTAAACTAAAGTTTAATAACAAACTTTATGGATGATGAAGGTTGGCTGCAAGTATTTGAAACCAAGCAGTGGTGCCCGAGAACAACTAGTCACAAATTTGAGGAGCATGCAACGTTCACTCGGTTCAAATCCTTTCATGACCTGAGACAGGATGCCCGAGAGAAATTAAAACGAGCCCACTCGGTTCAAATCCTTTCCACCTATGTCATACATTGGCAGAGAGACTAGAAATAAAAAGAAGAGATCAGGGATACTGAATATGAGTTATCACCTCCCAGAAGATTTTGATTGTTCGACTACTATCACTGTAACCACCAGTGTATTTTGTATTCCTCCTAAGGTCATCAACATCAATATCATGGTTTCCTCCAGAGAGTAACTGCACAGTAACTTCCGTAAGACAATAGCTTTGTAAAAGATAAAAACTCAGAAATCATTGCATTAAAGCCGCATACCTGATTAAATTCATGGGCATTAAATAGTTTCAACCAAGCAGGAGATATAAGGTCAGTCAATCCTCTGTAAAATGCATTTGAAAAGGGTACAATCTGCATTCAAAACATAGGACAACATGTTTACGTCATAGTTATGAAGTAAAATTGTTTTGCAGGAAGGTTGACCTTTGGTTTATTTATAAAACAAGAAAAAGACATACCTGCCGGTTGAGTTTATAGTCAGCCATTGCATGAATATATTGCATTTTATTCTCATTCGTGACTGAAATATCCTTTCCACCGGGTTTAAGCTCAATTATGCTCATTTTTCCACAAAACTCTTCAGTGACTGTGAAATCCAGACAGAGTTCCTTCAAATCACCATCATAATGCTGCGTATAAACAAGAGTCTTCATCTCAGAATTCCTCTCTTCTGATACTTACGCAAGATTGAATTTGACATATGAGGTGACAGATATATCACCTGCTGCGGTTTTTACCTTGATATACATGAGGTTCCTGTAGAGCTCTGGATCAAGCCCTGATAGTTCATCAATAAAGCTATAACGTCCCAAAAGCTTCTGGATGAAAACATGTGAAAAAGAGTAATCCAGCAGTATTCCCTCGTATAGAGCTTTTCCAACAATTCTTCCAAGAAACTCAATCATCTGAATCCCATTCTCAAGGTGCCGTGCAGATGGGCTAGGAACAAGCAACCTATCTGAAGTAGGAGTTTGCGAGAATAACCCATACCTTTTGGAAAAGAATAGAACGGAAATGCCAATAAAAACAAAACTTAATCCACTGGACAAGTAACAACATAAACCAGAATAAAATATGCATACAGAAGAGCTTACTCAGTAGCAAAAGCTGCTTTTGTTATGTCAGTCAAAAACTCTTTTGAAAGCCCACCATAGTCTAGGCCTGCCTCAGGAAGGCCAGACTCATTCACAAACGAGACGTGGATGGATGATTTTAGCCTGCTACCAATAGAATTCAGCTGTTGAAATCCATCCTCAACCACATGACCTCGACGAACGACTATCTCTATTGACCTCGCACCAGGTGCATCCACTTCACCAGCCATCTTCCTTGAAGCTTTATCCATGCTTATAAACTCTCTAAACACATGGACCCTGCAGGAATAACAAAACATGTAAATAAACATCAGTCAACAGATAAAGAGAAATAAGGAGACATGTAATAGTTAGGTAGAAGTTATTGTAGCACAAAAAAGACATGGATAGGCTATGAAGGATAAGCAAGGTAAGATTACCTTTCCTCAAATGGAAAGACATGGGGAGTAATTGTTATAACAGAACCCATGCTTGGAGACGTAAGTACATCACTGGCTGGTAAAACCTCATGAGTTCTGGCAGCAAATGCAATTGGAGGTCTACTAGTTCTACCAGGTGAAAGCCACAGGGCAGAAGGACAAAAAGGGTGCCTGCAATCTCTTTCATACAATAAATGCAAACATCTGATAGCAGAATCCATCAGTTGTCTATTCTCAGGACCTGTGCCTCGCAACAATCCATTGTACACGAGTGTATTAAGCATTGATGCAATTCTCCGTTGTTTCTCTAGCAGAAAGGGGACCTATATGCCAAAACAAACCTTCAGTAAATATTAGAATAATAACATATAAGTTGCAGGAAACCATATTGCATATTTACCTGTTTTTCATAAAACTGTATGTCATCAAGAACAACGAGTAAATGAGCATAGGTTGCACAAAATAGATGAAGCAGGCATGACACATCTTTGGAGATACCTACAGGACCACCCCTCAGATTTTCCACATCCCACACATCATTAGTTGACTCATTAACCTGGCTTGATCCTGGTTGATCACTAGTACACTCCACATGTTCACGCGGTCCTGGTGACTTACCAGAAAACTTGTTTAGCACATTGACCCACTTGTTGACACCGTCATTCTTATGATGTTTCAATTTCTTCTCAGATGGACTTCTTGTATCCCATGAAGTTTTAACAGACCCATGAGATAAATCGTCAGCAGTGCAACCATTTTCGGGGAGTAGGACACTCTCTAGAGAATTCCACAGAGAGACAATGTATCCAGGACAGAAGGATAACATGTTAAGTACAGGCAAAGACCCTACAACAGGATTCAGCACGCAAAAGATTCTCAACATGCATGAATATAATCGTGCTATATCAAGCAATCCTAGTGTTTCTGATCCTTGCTTACTACTCGTAGAAGCATCTTTATCTGCTGCAACACAAATTTCTTTCCCAGAAGTTGCCAACAGTTTTGCGAGATGCCACTGTTGACATACTGGTCGAAGTAATTCCACAAAAGAAATCTTAACTGAATCCTCAATATCAAGATGAATATCCTGAGTTCCAACATTTTCAACCTGAGACAGGAGATTCTCGGCTAGAGTCACAATAACGTGGACATACAAGACATAAAACATCTCTGGATTTGACTCTTGTGGATCCATAAAATCGGTTTCACTAACTGTTGCCAGGGATATGATGTTCCCGATAGCCCATCCAACAGAAGGAATCTCCATGGTACAACTTTGCTTCTCTGAATGCTCCATTTTCGATATTCTGGTCAAGATTTTGTCCTTCAAAATCTGCTGTCACCTGCCACACTTTAATAAGTTCTTCGATTGTTTGGAAAAAAATAAAAGGTAACCAGGAAAAGGTAACAGAGATTTAAAACAAGTCAACCAATGCTCTCTACATTCTTTTTTGAGACTTTGACAAGAATTAATTGGTTTAAGGAAATTTGATATGAGTTTTACCAATATAGTGTGAAAGCTTGGCACTAGTATGCTCTTGTGCTTCAGTGCACGTATGAGAGCGCTTGGCAGGCAGCAAACGAGTCGAGGAATCGTCAGTATTAGAGAAACATATTCTTCAACAGCCAAATTCGTGTCCGGTTGATTGTCATCAACAAAGGCAGGCGGTCTCACATGGAATGGTCGTATAGCCAAAGTTACTGCACTTGTAGTAATCAATAGTCTCTCATCTGTATGTTTGGTTAATGTCTTGATATATCTTCTAACTGCTGAGTAATATCCACTTTTACAGCTCCCTATAAACTGAATGATCATCTTTCCAGCAGTTTCAGCATCTTCAAAGTTTTCCTTTGTAATGATCTTCCAGCTTTTGGGATCAGTTAAAACAATAAGAATGCGTAATAGAAGGGCACTGACACCAATAACATCTTTTATCCTTTCCTGTGAATAATTGCACTCCATGAGAAGGAAAGAGCAGAGAGAAACCATCTTTCGTGTTTGACAGGCCCATGTTTTACTTTCTTCGCATGTACTAACTGCTAGTGAGTTAAAATTGTACCCCTTATCTGCAAAAGAAATTACAACATCCATACAAAATTTATTTCTCTCCTAATTTTTTGTAAGATTCAAATTCAAGCGAAAAAAAAGAATCATACCATTAGAGTTGATGCTTTCCAATAGAATCTTAAAGCAAGTTTGCATGCAGTGTATATCTCTTGCCTGTATCTTTTGATATTGGACAGACAAAGATCTAATAAAAAAGAGAAATGGTCTCAATACTCTGCTTGATACCCAACTTTTGGTCAGTGAATCTGAACGGCAACTCAGTGAAATCTCCCACTCTTCTTGGATCTCTATAGCTGCCTTCTTTCTCGCAATATAAGACCTCCAAACTCTCTACAAGTATTGGAAAATGATGTAAGGTTATGCCTTCGTCTATATAGCTGAGATGAAGTCCCCTTAAACCAAAAACGACATCCAAAAATTCCAACTCAGAATAATCCTAAAAATGGACTAGAAATGATGACACCAAGCTTAGCCACTTCTTCCAATACCAACAATCATATAAACTGCACAAAACGTTATCAACTAATTTTACTATGTTCACAAACAACAAAAGATAATTTTTAACGATAACCACGGTTTAATTTATGTTCACCACTTCAGCCAAAGTCAACAGAAAGAGTAACCTGAATATAAAGTGCTGCAGCATTAGCCCGTCTTGCATAACTGCGTAGCTCCCTTTCTTGTGACACTTTAGCAAGCAAAGCATCCCGTGATATCTCCCCACTGCTGGCGCCTCTAAGGGACACCTGATGAGAGTTCATTTAACAATCACAGATGCATCATCATGCACCAATTTAAGAACATGTAATCAAATCTTATATCAACAATTTTGAAGCAAACCGAAACTTAATTATCAATTCCTTATCCTAATTTTCCGTAAACAAGTTAATTCCCTCGGGAACAGACCATTCTACTAGTCTAGGTTCCAAATTGAAGCATCTCAAGCTTCTTCTTCACTATCATGAGCTTAAACTTCCACCGAATCTGAGTGCTATAAGGAATTAAGAGCCCTAAGTTTTCCTAGAAATTGATAATTCAACATCGAACAAGGTGTCAAACGATTAGGACTACCAATTTCACAAGACAATTATATTAAGCAAAAACCAAAATTCAGTGCCATCAGCAGAGTTCAGATCGAATTCGAAAGCGATGATCAGAACAGCATCGAAATGGTTCGATTTCAACGGTAACGGGAGAAGAAGAAGGAGGAGAGATACCTTTTGTTTGCGATTGAGGTCCATTGGATTCGAAAATTAGAGAAAAGAGTCGAAATATGTTGGCACACAATCGTTGGTCGTGTTCGTATTGGGTTTGGTTGACGGTCAAGGTTCGAAGCAACTTCTTCGTAGAAGAAACTCAAAACCAACGCCAGCTTTTAAGTCATAATTAAACTTATGTCATTAATATATTTCTTTTTCTAAATTACCGTGATTGATTTCTCTCGTAAGTGATTGTTAAGGATAACTAGGTTAATATCCGAGCTATACTGCCAAAATTTGTTTAAAATATTTATTTGTATTTATTAATTAAATATTATATTTTTAATATATTATATTTTAAAAAAATATTAATTAAAAAATACATAAACAAATACACCACAAATTCTTATTTTTGTAATTAAACGAGAATAGTCTCTTCGAAAGTTGTTTTTTTTAAATCGTTTTTACAATTTTTTACTATTTTATTTTTCTTTTTTTTTTAATTTTTTGCAAATTTATTCGTTTTGAATTCAACGTCTTTTTTTTTTTCTTTTGAGGTTAAGTTACTTTGAAATATTTTTCTCTAATTAGTCAGAATCATCTATTAGAATTTATTCCCCAAATACGAAAGTTATATTTGCATCACTTTCTCTTATAATAACTTTAACGAAAAGTTATCAAACAATATTTTTATAAGCAAAAAACTCAAAATCTTTGGTTTTTTACAACAATATCATTAGTTCAATCTCCAGTCAAATATTTTTTCTATTACTATATTGTTTGTTGTATCTCAACTTTTTGGGAACAATATTTTCGAATTTATCTTGACCCTTTCATCAATTGTACCAACATCAAATTTATCTTGTTTCTCATTAACAATCTTACATCCAGAGTTTCTAATTTTAATATTTGCTTTTAAGACGCTAATTTCATATCAAACTAATACTTAAACGTAATTTCGGCATATTATGTCCTATAACATATTTTCTAGAGGAGATAATTACTTTATACTGAAAATATGTTATTAATAATTATTTTCAAATATTTTAATGTTAAATTTGTATATATGATATAATTTTTGTTTATGCTCTTTGTTTATATTATTTATTTGATATGAATGTGTGTTGTTTGATATCGTGATATGTGCACTTAGACATCAATGTACATCATTAGTGTATATATATATATCATATATTTCAGTTGGACATACAATATTGTGAACAATTGTTTTTGCTAGGTTTTGTTTGGTATATATAACTTTTATACTAAATATTTAAACATATATATATATACATATATGTTAGCAGAAGATCATTATTAGCATCGAATTTTAGAATCCATATTAATTGTTCATAAGGAGATGTATATTATAATTATATATATGAGTAGTATAATTCACGTAAAGACCAATAAATTAAAAAAGATATGAAATTAATAAATTAGCAGTCGATCATTTAATATAATTGGCTGTCAAAAACCAAACACTTTTTTTTAATATAATTTAATTCGTAGATGATTTGACAAAAAAAATAGGTGAGATGTATTGTTTAAAATGTGATTGAATATTGTTTTTTCTGATGTGTGAGATGCAAGATGATTGGAAATGCTGATGTGTCGATCTTTGTAAAGATTTAAAGACTTTTAGTGTATTGAATTTTTACAAATCGCGTCTTAACCCGTGATACAATTTAAGTAGACTTTTTACATATCTACTTTTTTCTTTATTTGTAACTAGGGAACCATTTGGGTTCGACTACTTATCCCGTTCAAAGTTAGAGTAGTTCAATTAGAAAATTTTAATATTCATTTGGATATTTTAGACTTTTAGTTCGGATTCGGTTCAATTTGATTCAGATTTGAATAAAAAACAAAAATATTTTGGATTCTACTCAGATTAAATTTTTTATTTTACATTTTTAGTTCAGATTCGGTTCAATTTAGTTTGGATTTTAAAAAACAAAAATATTTTGAATTTAGATCAAACTTTTTAATCCAAAATATCTAAACTATGCGAAATATCCCTAGGAAAAAACTATAATTTTTTCAGATTAAATGAATTTGGTTCAATTTTGACAAAACTATGAACTATAAAAACTATTTTTCTCATCGAAACCATAAATTATGAGTTAAAGTGAAAACGTACGTCAATGAATTAAGATTGTTGAGATTTTCACCAAATACGAGCTAGCTTAACTCTGAATCAATCTTGAGATATTCAATTTAGAATGTAATTAAGAGAAGATTAACAGAGAAAGTAAAGAACACAACCGATTAACGAGTTCGGGTTCCTTTACCGGAAACCCTACGTCTCGCCGGAGATCTCTCCGGAAATCCACTAGAAACCTTTGTGAAGTGTTTACAAACTCTCTCACTCTCTCTCAAGATCACAATCTTTTCTATCCTTCTCTCTCTGATACAAAAACCACACAACAACACGATAACAGAGATCTTAAAGATAGAGATAACTATCGGTAACGACTCAACAACCTTTGAGTGATTACAACGGCTATAACAAACAGATGTGAGGAACATGTGACTCTTCTTCTTTGATCTTGAGACGAAACCCTCTAATTGCCTTAGAGTTTTCTTTGTTAACCTTCAGCTGAGAAACCCTTTAGCTGAAACAGAGACTTCACTATACTTAGGCTTTAACTTGTTAACATAATCCGATTCACTTCTACAAATCTCCACCTTGAATCAGATTATTTCACCAGCCTCTTCCTTGTCCTAGTCCTTGGATTTCCTTCTCCATATCCTTGAGCTTTACCACTCACTTCTCAGTAACTCGGAGCATCTCTAAAGCTCCTTCAAACTTGTTAATTGGTAACACTTTAGTAAAGATGTCTGCTGGATTGCATTCACTTGCAATCTTAATAATCTTTACTAGACCTGCATGTATAATATCTCTGATATAATGCAGCCTGATGTCAATGTGTTTAGTCCTTTCATGGTGCACTGAGTTCTTTGATAATGCAATCGCACTTTGAAAATCACAGTGAACGTAAACACATTCTTGGGGAAAACCAAGTTCTTCAGCTAACCCCTTAAGCCATGTAGCTTCTTTTACAGCTTTTGTTAAAGCCATATACTCGGCCTCGGTAGTAGATAGAGCAACTACCTTCTGTAATCTAGATTTCCAGCTTATGGTGTTACCTCCAACTGTGAATACAAACCCAGTGATAGATCTTCTTTTGTCAATGTCACCAGCATAGTCTGAATCACAGTATCCTCGGATTAGAAAATCATCTTGTTTTCTGTAACACAATCCCTTTTTCTTTGTACTTCTCATGTACCTCAAGACCCACTTGGCTGCCTGCCAATGCTCCTTCAGTGGTTTACTCATAAACCTGCTTATGATGCCCACTGGATAGGCAAGATCTGGCCTCGTGCCTATCATTGAATACATGATACTCCCAACTGTATTAGAGTATGGTACAACCTTCATCTTTTCAGCTTGAGCCTTATACTCTTCTTCAGTAGCTGTCCTGAGCTTGAAATGAACTCCCATTGGAGTTGAGACTGGCTTGGCTTGGTCCATCTCAAAAGACTTCAACACTTTCTTCATGTAGCCTTCTTGAGACAGTTTCAATAATCCTGCAACACGATCTCTTGTTATCTCCATGCTTAAGATCTTTTTGGCTTCTCCCAAGTCCTTCATTTCAAATTCCCTACTGAGCAAAACCTTTAAGTCTTCAACATGACTTTTATTCACAGAAGCAATCAACATATCATCCACGTATAGGAGCAAATACACATATGCTCCATCCTTAAATCTCTTAAAGTACACACAGGTGTCAAAAGCACTTCTCACATAGCCTACTCCTTTCATGAACTCATCAAACCTCAGATTCCACTGCCTAGGTGACTGTTTTAAGCCATAGAGTGATCTCTTTAGTAGACATACCTTCTCTGGGTATCTTTTGTCCTCAAAACCTTCAGGTTGTGCCATAACAATGTCTTCATCTAAGAATCCATGTAAGAAGGCTGTTTTCACATCCATCTGTTGTAGTTCCATGTCAAATTGAACCACCATTGATAGTATGTATCTGATTGACACATGCTTTACCACTGGAGAGAAAATTTCAGTATAATCAACACCTTCTCTTTGAGTAAAACCCTTTGCAACAAGCCTGGCTTTAAATCTGGGGGCTTCTACTCCTGGAATCCCTGCCTTTCTGGTAAAAATCCACCTACTGCCTATTACTCTTAGATTCTCAGGTTTATCAATTAAATCCCATGTATTGTTTTTCTTCATGGATAGCATTTCTTCATTTATTGCTTCATTCCATCTTTCCCAATCTGAATCAGTCAAAGCTTCTTGATATGATCCTTGTTCATTTTTCTCTCCATCTTCTGTATAGTAAGCAAAACTTCCCAGATTAGCTTCATTGTATCTCTTATTAGCTCTGATATTTCTCCTAACTCTTTCTCTTACCAGTTGGTAATCGCTTAAATCTTCCATATCATCCTCTGAGTCATGTTCTTGATCCATGTTCTTAGTTATAGCTTGACTTTTCTCTTGATCTTGTGTGTCACTTGCTTGATCTTGCTCTGGAGTGACTCCACCTTGAGAATTTTACTCTGGTACATCTCTACCTTGTGAAGGTTCTCTGAAGCTTACACCTAAATTCTCCAGATTCAATTCAATGAGACCTACTTGTGGATTTTCTTTTAAATCCTTGTACATTACTTCTTCTCTGAAGATTACATTTCGGCTGATCACACACTTGCCTTCATCCAACAACCACACTTTATAACCTTTAACACCTTCAGGATAGCTTGTAAAAACTCCCCTTTTTGCTCTGGGATTTAACTTCCCTTGATCTGAATGCACATAGGCTAAACAACCAAACTTCCTTAATGAGCTCATATATGGCACTGATGAGGTCCATCTTTCTTCAGGTAGATCAAAATCTATTGTTGTAGATGGTGACCGATTTATCAAGTATACTGCAGTAGAGGTTGCTTCTGCCCAAAACCTTTTCTCCAAACCACTTTCACTTAGCATGCTCCTTACTTTGTCCATAATGGTTATGTTTAACCTTTCTGCAATGCCATTTTGTTGAGGTGTATAGGCACAGGTTTTGTGCCTCACAATACCTTCTTCTCTGCAATATTTCTCAAACTGATGATTACAGTATTCCATGCCATTATCTGTTCTTAATTTCTTCACTTTCTTATCTGTTTGATTCTCTACCATTTTTTTCCATTCCACAAATTTCTCAAAAGCTTCATCCTTTTTCTTTAGAAAGTATATCCATACTTTTCTTGAAAAATCATCTATAAAAGAGATGAAGTATTGGTTGTTACCTAATGAAGGAGGATTGTGTGGTGATCCCCATAAGTCTGAATGAATGTATCCAAGTTTCTCTTTTGTGACATGCTGGGCAGGAGCAAAGCTCACTCTGTGATTCTTCCCATAATCACAGTTCTCACAAAACTGCAGTTCTTTAATCACTTCTCTCTTCAGACATCCCTTTTTGACTAATATTTCAAGTCCCTTCTTACTCATATGCCCTAGTCTACTGTGCCATAGAGAGGTTTCATCTTTTGATTCCTCAGATGAATTTGATTCAGAGATTTCAGATTCTCCCTGCAGGATATATAAGGTTCCTCTCTTCTGACCTTTCAAGATTGTGGAACATCCTTTCACAATTTTCAAAATCCCATCCTGTGATTTGAACCAGCAACTTATTCTCTAATGTGCCTAGAGATATCAAATTCCTTGACATAGTTGGCATGTATCTGACCTCTGTCAACATGATTAGTGTTCCATCTGGATTTCTTATCTTGATGTTGCCTATTCCCTTGACCTGTGATAAGGTGTCATTTCCCATTTTTACATATCCACAATTCACTTCCTCGAATTCACTGAACCAATCTCTTCTAGGTGTCATATGGAAGGAACATCCTGTGTCTAAAACCCACTCTTCAGTAGTACTGCCTGTTACTAATAGGTTTTCATTTTCAGCCATTAATACCATAGCTAGATCCCTTTATGTTCCTGCCTTAGCTAAGCTGGACTCACCTTTATCTGCACCTGATCCTTTTCCTTTGTTTCTTTCTTGCCATTTGTAACACTGCTTCTTAAAATGACCTTCTTTTCCACAAATCCAGCATACTCTTTTCCCCTCTCTTGACTTAGATCTAGATCTATTCTTTCCTTTATGTGACTGGCTGCTAGAACTGTTTTCTGATCTTCCTCTGGCAAAATAACCTTCAGCAACATTTCTACCATTCTGATTTATCTCCCTTTCTTTGTCTCTAGCAGCTACCATAACATCATCTAGTCTAAGCCGTTCTCTACTGTTGCTATATTTCAGAGTATCCACCAAATTATCATATTTTGATGGTAGAGAACTAAGAAGGAGAATAGCTTGTACCTCATCTGGGACTTCAATCTGAAGGTGATTCAGATCTGCCACAATCTTCAAGAAGTCATCAATGTTGTCATCAATCTTCTTGTTTTCTTGCATCTTAAAGTTGTAGAAGTTTAGCTGAGTATAAACTCGTTGTGGTAAGGATCGAATCATAAACAATCGATCCAATGTATCTCATGCCTCTGCAGTTGTCTCACATAACTCTATCTTTCTTAGGACTTTGTCAGCTACATTCAGAAAGATTAGATGCTTAGCTTTATCACACCTTTCTAACCTTGCTTCGCGATCATCATCCAGTTTCTTTTTCTTAACCGGATCTTGTTCTTCTTCATCCTTGAGTACTACTTCTGATTTCTTCACCAGTACATCCTTCAAGCCGAGAACACTTAGATGTGCGAGCATCCTTGTCTTCTAGAGTGAGAAGTCTCCAGATCTATCAAACATTGCAACTTGTAGTGTACCTGACATCTTCGATTTCTCTTTGATTCACCGCCGCTCAATCACCGTGGCTCTGATACCAATTTGTTGAGATTTTCACCAAATACGAGCTAGCTTAACTCTGAATCAATCTTGAGATATTCAATTTAGAATGTGATTAAGAGAAGATTAACAGAGAAAGTAAAGAACACAGCCGATTAACGAGTTCGGGTTCCTTTACCGGAAACCCTACGTCTCGCCGGAGATCTCTCCGGAAATCCACTATAAACCTTTGTGAAGTGTTTACAAACTCTCTCACTCTCTCTCAAGATCACAATCTCTTCTATCCTTCTCTCTCTGATACAAAAACCACACAACAACACGATAACAGAGATCTTAAAGATAGAGATAACTATCGGTAACGACTCAACAACCTTTGAGTGATTACAACGGCTATAACAAACACACGTGAGGAACACGTGACTCTTCTTCTTTGATCTTGAGACGAAACCCTCTAATTGCCTTAGAGTTTTCTTTGTTAACTTTCAGCTGAGAAACCCTTTAGCTGAAACAGAGACTTCACTATACTTAGGCTTTTAACTTGTTAACATAATCTGATTCACTTCTACAAAGATGCTTCTATTTTCTGTGGATACGAATTTTGTGTTGTTTTTCCTATGAATGTTATGAGGTCAGTTATCTTTATGGATTTGTATTTACTTATCGATTGTGGGATAGTATGTATTTTTGGAACACCAATATATTGTAACACAAGTAATTGAAAGACAGAGAGAAAAAAGGAACACCCCATTTTGTACTCGTAGTACACAATTTCGAAGCATGTGAGCCGACCATAGTTGCTTCCTTACACGTTAAGTCCAAGCTCTCTCGATGCATGAAAAGCGCACGTGGCATGGTTTCTCAATAGAACGATCGTCTCAGATACGTGTCGAGCAAAAGGATATTTGGAAGATGAAATTCGGAAAATCAAGAAACTACCAGAATACACGTGGTAGCTTTTGCTTAACAAAGGTCATCACGTGGCATCTCACTATAACCAAAACACTTGCTATAAAACCAATTAACAAGCAGCTCTAAATACTCATTAACACCAGTTGAGTATTCGAAATATTTAAGAAAAAAATCTATCCGAAATTTCTTTCTTGGAACCCAAACAAACAAGAAACAAAACATGGCATCGGGACAACGGGAGGCAGAGAGGTCCGCAAAGGCCGAGAGAGCTGAGGCCGCGGCGAGTCTAGCGGCTGAAGATTTGAAAGATATCAATAGAGGGGATGTGACGTACAAGGTGACGGAGAGGACAACAACGACCGAGCCGGAGAGGCCCGGACTAATAGGCTCAATGATGAAGGCGGTGCAAGGAACGAAAGAAGCAGTGATCGGCAAAAGCCATGATGCAGCTGAGTCAACGAGAGACGGAGCCGAGATTGCATCGGAGAAGGCAGCGGGGGTGAGAGACGCCACCGGAGAGAAGGCCGGAGAGGTTAGAGACAGTACTGCACAGAAGACAAAGGAAACTGCTGATTACACGGCTGATAAGGCGAGAGAAGCTAAAGATAAGACGGCGGACAAGACTAAGGAAACCGCAGATTACACGGCAGAGAAGGCAAGAGAAGCTAAAGACAAGACGGCGGAGAAAATGGGCGAATATAAAGATTACACTGCCGAGAAGGCAACAGAGGCCAAAGACAAGACGGCGGAGAAGATGGGCGAGTATAAAGACTACACGGTGGATAAGGCCAAAGAAGCCAAGGATAAGACGGCGGAGAAAGCAAAGGAAACTGCGGATTACACAGCGGATAAGGCGAAGGAAGCAAAAGATACGACGGCTGAGAAAATTGGTGAATATAAAGACTATACGGCTGAGAAGGCGACTGAAGGGAAAGACACAGGAGTGAGTAAGATTGGTGAACTGAAAGATAGCGCCGTAGACACGGCGAAGAGAGCTATGGGTTTCTTGTCAGGCAAGACAGAGGAAACCAAACAAAAAGCTGTTGAGACCAAAGACACGGCCAAGGTAATAAACCAGCAGAAAATTAAATGTATATAGATATGCATTGTTGGTGAGTAACGTTTGTTGTTATGTTTATTAATAGGAGAAAATGAACGAGGCGGGAGAAGAAGCGAGGCGGAAAATGGAAGAGATGAGACTTGAGGGCAAAGAACTAGAGGAGGATGCTTCTCGTAAAACGCAGCAAAGCACCGAATCGGCTGCTGACAAAGCTCAGGAGACTAAAGATTCTACGGCGCAAAGGTAAAAAAAATGATCTCCTACGAATGATTTGATCCAAGGGTTGTGGAAATTTTACTTGGTGAATGTGTTAATATTTGTTGTAATTGTTTTTTGTAGAGGCGAAGAAGGGAAGGGAACGATAATGGGTGCGTTGGGGAATATGACGGGAGCGATAAAGAGCAAGCTGACTGGTGCGACGACACCTGATGATGAGACTCGTGGAGACGACGGTACGGGGAGGACAACTGTGACGATTGACGTGAAAGATACGAGGCCTGGACAGGTGGCGACGTCGCTGAAAGCGTCGGATCAAATGACTGGTCAAACTTTCAACGACGTTGGAGGGATGGATGAAGAGACAGGGAGAGGCAAAGTCGTCGTGGAAGAGAAAGGGAAGCTGTGATGTAATATAAAAACGCTGCGTTTGGTTTTATGTGAAGGAAGATAAATGTTTGGTTTTTGTTTTTTTTGGGTCATGTATTTTTTTTTTTCGATCTTGATTTGTAATAAAACAGCTTTTGTTTTGACCTTTTGGGTATTTTAACTGTCATTTCTAAATATTCGATTTTGTTGTCGTGACTCAGGAGTAGAAGATACAAAATAAACGAATGTCTTGCTTCTCTTTGCCGTTAAACATATGTCGAGTAATATGATATCAACAGTAATACTACCTACGTAACGGTGTTATAACACTAGCACCACAACCGAAACAAGAATTGCAAAACCTAAAGCAGAGGTTTTGTAAGATGTTATAGTTTGAAATAAAAATATATTATAATAAATATTGGTGTTGGATTCGTAAAAGTGCACAATCAAGATATGACTCTGCGTGTATGAAACTGTCGGAGGGCTCGAGCAAATTCTTGTCTTTCTATTAAACAGCTTTTGAGGTGGTTCTCGCTCGTGCTCTCACTAACACAGCCGACTTATAAAACCACAATCGCTCAATTACGGAACATATCGCAACGGACAAATCTCAGAAGTCAAATTGCTTGCTTAAGAGAAGAGCTTTGGCTCGTACCTGGTTTGGAGTCTGAGGATGATATGGCAACGTTAGCCATTTTAACCTCCACGGCTTCTTGCTCCTCATTCTCTGTCTTCTTTCTCTCTGTATCGAGCTTTTCTTCGGATTTTTGGTCTTTAGGTAAGAGTGAAGGTTTTACAGAGCGAGGACCAGAGTTGATCCAGGGATGTAACAGACACTGAGCCGCAGTTGGTCGATTCTCGGGGACGAAATCAAGAATTGAAACAAGAAAATCACTCAAGTCATTTGCATCTTGCTCACTGAACTCGTACTTCTCGGTCAGGACCTTGTTCATGGGCCAGAAACGCAGTCTTCTGATGTGTCGAAGATCACCATGTCTGTTAAAGAAATCTCTGGAGTAACGGCCTCCTAATGCTATCTGCAAAACACAACAAAGAAAAGAGATGGTGCTTTTAGATCGTCGAAACAAACTGCTTAATTCAAACTGTCTGCTGATGATTCTGCTACCTTGCGTGGCATCATCCCAAGAAGCTCCATCATCAGAGCCAAGTGGTCCTGTTAGCAGAAAACGCCAATTAGATTATCCAAACTCCCTTAAACAAAATTGAAATTATATAAAAGCATATCCACGCTATTATCCCACAAAACAAGATAAGAGAAGCCAAAAATATGAGGATACCACACAGCATATAGAAATCAGGAACTTGAGGGTACCTCGTCTCTATCATAATTGTCTCCACTATGGGGATCGAAAAGTACATCTCCAGTGGCAAGTTCAAAACATATGCAGGCGAAGGACCAGAGATCTGCAGATGTAGAGTATTTAGATCCAAGGATTACTTCTGGACACCTATACTGTCTCGTTTGGATGTCGCTTGTGAATTGTTTGTATGTCCAACATGCATTACCAAAGTCAACAAGTTTACACTTGAGGTCAGCAGATGCCACAAGGTGCCTTCTACTCGATCGACTCCCTTTCTTACCGCCTTGCTTTCCTTTCTCGCTACCATCTAATCCATTTGTGGCAGAAGTAGAAGGACAATCTTCTTCACTAGATTTTTCTGCAGCACTCGGATTTCCATTCACGGGTGATCCCACTCCATGAACTTTGTCAGATTTAGTATTGCCCTTAATCTGAGCATCTCCCTGAGCCGAAAGCTTTGCCTTTCTACGAATGCCTGTCTTTTGATTTTTGACAAAATCCCCATTGGAGTCAACTGTCTTATCCTTATCTGTGGGGAGAACAAGAGGAGCTCTGGACTTCCTCGGATCTTTACACGGATCAATCGTTGACGGTAACAAGACATTTTCAGGCTTCAGATCAGTATGTATGATTGAGAGCTGTTTATGCAAGTAGTCTAAACCAACCAACATATGATAACAAATCTCTTTAACCATCGGAATAGGCAAGCCACGATAATCAGAATACTTAATCAGCGTTAGCAGATTATCTCCCAAATATTCAAAAACCATACATACATGCTGCCCATTCGGACCAGAGTGTTTGAAATGATCCAAAAGCTTCACAACACATTTGGTATCATCAGTGTCTCCCTCTGCAATCTGTTGCAATATAGTTATCTCATCCATGGCAGCCTCAGTATAGTGTTGAGCACTCTTTTGCACCTTTAAGGCCACGTATCTCTGTACATTCGACGAATATTCGATACAAGTAAGAAATCACACAAACAAAGCAACCAAAAAAATATCCAAAGCATTTTATATAAGAGTCCACCAAACATCTTCAAAGACACCAATTTCCATTTTTTCCCTAAATGAGCAAGAATCTTAACTTAGTTTCTAACCAACAGAGAAGGAAAACAAAGGCAACACAAGTAATCACTTTTCAAAAATCGAAATTAAAACGAATAAACCCCATTAATAAAACAACCTCCATGTGAGGATTAGCTTCAAGCAATTCGAATAAAAATTGGCGAGAGAGAGACAGAGGTTCGTACAGAGGATAGAGTGTCCCAGGCGAGCCAAACAGTAGAAAAATGGCCCCAACCGAGTTTGCTCTGGACAACATACCGGCCGTTCTTGAACGTGTCACCGATCCGCACGGCGTGGTAACCGCCGCGCCGGTAATCCTCCGTTCCTTCGTCTTCCGACGTGTACTCACCACCGTCGCTGTTCCACTTCTCCACCTCCATATTCACCAATCTAGACTCAACGGGAGACAAACTAATCTCTCTATCTAGTCTAACCTCTTGGAATATCCGGCGACGATTGAATCCAATTTTTTGGATCTCTTTCTTTCTGGAAGCTTGTGCAGAGAGCTTATTAGCTACTTGTTCAAACTTTCATCTACCTTTACCAAACGTCACCGTTTTTAGGTCCATTGACATGTTTCCTCTACCGTCGGGCGTCGGCTATGGAAAAAAAAAATTATTGGAGGAGATGCTGACGTCATCACTACAATTATATATGGGCTAACAAAACTATGGGCCTGTTATGCGCCTATTTTGGTGAGCTTACAGTTTGGGCCGACATAATATATGTACACGAAAATGGCTTTGGTTGATGTCCAGTGTCGTTGTAGTCTCTTATATATAAGTATCGATTGAATTAGGGTTTTCTAGTCTAGGGTTTCCGGGAGCAGCCTGAGCAGGAAGAAGAAGACGAAGAGGAGGAGCAGCAGCAACAATGGTTCTCAAGTAATTAAATCTTCCCTCTGTCTCTGGGTTTGTTCCTGTGTTGAATCTAATTGTCATCGCTTAGTGTAATGATTCCATGGTTTTCTGTATGAAGATGAGATTGTGTTCTGCTATAAATGGATCTGGTTCTGTGATTGGTCTCTATTTGGTATTAGATGATTCATTTCTATCATGTAGACTGGGATATTTCACTATCAAAGATCATTTGCTTGTTTTTTTCTAGCTGCAATGTCTCATTTGGTGGTTATCTTTGGAATACAGGACGGAACTTTGTCGTTTCAGTGGACAGAAGATTTACCCAGGAAGGGGAATTAGATTTATCCGATCTGATTCTCAGGTTAGCTCTTTGAATGATTCTGAGCTTATCAAATTGATGATTATTATCAGCAAATACTTTGGTCTTTAGTACCTTAATGGTTGATATTTGTTTTCATGGTTCATCAGGTTTTCTTGTTTCTTAACTCAAAGTGCAAGAGGTACTTCCACAACAAACTGAAGCCATCCAAGCTTTCATGGACTGCCATGTACAGAAAGCAACACAAGAAGGTAAATCTCAATCATATGTTCAGGTTTCTGTATGTTCTGTGTATTGTAAGACCCATGTGATTAGGATTTGACCCGGATCAGTATACTTATAACATTCTGTTTCTTTTATAGGATGCAGCTCAAGAGGCTGTGAAGAGAAGAAGACGCGCCACCAAGAAGCCATACTCTAGGTCCATTGTCGGTGCTACCTTGGAGGTGATTCAGAAGAAGAGAGCCGAGAAGCCAGAAGTTCGTGATGCAGCCAGAGAAGCTGCGCTGCGGTTGGTTACTTTCTCTCTCAAAGCATCCTCTACAAGAGTCAAATTTGTTATATTTAAGAAATGTAATTGACCTTTTAAGTGAATTGGTGATGATTTAACAGTGAGATCAAGGAAAGAATCAAAAAGACCAAAGATGAAAAGAAGGCTAAGAAGGTGGAATTTGCATCGAAGCAACAGAAGGTCAAGGCTAATTTCCCTAAAGCTGCAGCTGCATCCAAGGGTCCTAAGTTGGGAGGTGGTGGTGGCAAACGCTGAAGAGCCTAACATCCCTCTCACTTTGTGTTTCTGCTAGTGGCTACTTTTAATAGTTGATGTTGATTTCAGAATATTATGCAAAACGTAAACCTTGTTATTTCGTTTTTGTCTCTTACTTTTGCAACTCTTATAATCTCAGACTTGAGAATTTTGTTGCCTATGAACTTCATTTCACTACTCTCTATCTCTATCAGTAGAAACAAAAGAGTGTTTTCTCAAACTTAACTAGAACTTTGCTAAATATGGTGGTCCTATTGTTATATTTGGGTATTGGTTAGGCATTTCTGAACTGATTCTATCGGATCTCATTTGTGACTATCTAAATCCAGAATGATTTGGTTAAGAATATTCATCATGCCAACATGTTAGCCTCACAAATTTTAATTAGTTTTTGTTCGATTTTTTCATGGGAAGAGATAAACACAAGTAGAAAAATCAAATGTTAGACTGTTGGTCATTGTTATGCTTCTTCTGAGTTTTGTCATTTTCTGATTTTGAAAAAACAAAACAGAAGTCAGTAAAAGCAATTACAACATCTATTGGTATATCAGTATAATTATTCATTTTCTTCTATTTTTATGTTTATGTCTTAATATGTTAATAATTATTTAATTTATTGAAAAATAGCTCAACTTTGTCCTGTTCTATTTTTTAATTATGAACTATTTGTTTAGTAAAAAAACCTCTAAACTAAAAACAATTAATAAATTTAACCCTCCGTCTGTGGAAACATTTAGCATTTAATTATTTATGTTTAACAAAGCTAATTGTTGTTTTAAATGAAACAAAACAACAAGACATTCTTAATTTACTTTAAAAAATTAAAAATTTTTACGGCATGAATCAGATATCCAATAAATAAAATGATATAAACGGAACGTATCATATAGCTAATACCCATGTTTTTAAACTTTCCGCCTAGCCCGATTACTCCCCTCTTAGTTGCTAGGTCCACCCTGAGCCCCCGACTATCGCCTAACGAGAAAATCGGAGATTAAATAAAGAATAATCGGGGATTAGTTTTAGAGCGAAATTATGTTTTTAAAAACATGTTAATCCATTATAAGTAATCTTTTATATAATATTGTTTTCAAAATTGCAGCAAACACATAAAAATATATTTTTCACCCCAAAATTTTATGATTTTCATTAAATTATGAGCATAAGTTATTGTTTAACATCACAAACTCTCCATGTAGAAATCCGAATAACAAAAAAATGTTATATACTTGCAATTCAAAAATAATCAAAATATGTAAGATTAAATGGTTAGATGGAAAGTAATCCGGTTAGGCGGAAAGTAATCCGGTTAGGCGGAAAATAATTGGGTTAGGCGAAAAGTAATTGGATGATTGATTTTTTAAAAGGGATTACTCATTAATTGAGGCGGATGAGTGGACATGGCGACTAAGTGGGGAGTAATCGGATATAGGCGAATATTTTTAGAATAGGAGAATTAGCTATTCACTACGTTTTTGTCCATATCAGATTATTTATCGGATATCTGATTCATGGCGTAAAAGTTTTTAAAAAATTCATCAAATTTCCTAAAAATAAAAGTCATGTTGTTTTGTTTCATTTAAAACAACAATTAGCTTCGTTAAACAGAAATATTAAAGACTAAATGTTTTCGTAGACAGAGGGTTAAATTTATTAATAGCTTTTAATTCAAAAAAATTTTACTAAATTCAAGGTTTAAAAATGGAGGGGAGCAAAGTTGAAGGTTTTTCATTAAATTCCCAGATATTTTTATCTCTATCAATTTTACACCAATCTGTTCACATCGCAGGAATCAAGATCGTTCATCGGGGTCTCATTCACTCTTGGACAATACTAGACTTTTCAATGATTCTTAACTCTAACTCGAAAATATAAAATGCCAGGTTGGTGTTTTATTACAATGGGTTTCACTTCTTTATAGTGGAAGTGATGTGTGATGTTAGGACTTGGTGCGAGTGGTTATGTTTAAACTAAGAGCTTGGTTTGCCCAAAAAGGTAAACAAATCAAAGGTGTTATAAAGCAAGGCCTATTTGGCTTACTATACGTACACTCTCGGAGTTTCTCAATGATTTGAAAATGTTCAAAGTTTTTCCTCTAAGGCCAAAAATGTGTGTTAGTATTGCAATACATACAAAAAAAAAAAAGAGTATAGATATAAAAAGCAAAAAAGAAACCTCCACCTTCTGATTGGGTTAAATGCAATATTGGAGTTTACGCAAAGCGACATTGCGGGATGTGCTTGGGTGCTTAGAGATGGAAATGGGGAAGTGATTATGCATAGCAGAAAACGTTTTTTCAATTATGAGGAATAAGGATGAAGTGAACTTGTTGAATATCCTTTGGATGTGCTTAAATGAATTGAGATCCTTCTCCATGTAGACTTTTTTATAATCTCTTTTAACTTGTAAATATCTAACTTGTGCAACCCTATACCTTGGCAATTATTTGTATGTTGTAACGCTTTATATTGAATATAGGTTACAGATGATTAAAAAACAATTAAGAAAAAAGAAACAAAAAGTGAAGAACTCATCACTCACTTCCCCACGCCGTCTTGCATATTCGCTGATCATGATCTTCGTCTTCTTATTTATTAGTTTTTTTTTCCTCATCAAACACCTACAATATATTGGAAATATATATTACAGATTTGTAAGAAATTAAACAAGTTAATCATCGATGATTTGTAGTACATGTGGCGACCTCTATTTTACTCATGGTGTCGCCCTGTTTTCTGTTATTTAAGGTCAACTTTTTCCGACCTATTAAATCACTTTTTTTTTTTTAATTACTGGTTAGTTTTGGGTTCGATTCGATTAGTTTTGGTTAAGATAGCTATTTTCAAAAACAAAAAAAAAAATGAACATTGAACAAGTAAAAAATCCAATTAAGTTCCAAAATATAATTTTTCATTTTTTGAATGGAGATCACAGTATAAGGTTTCTCTTGGTTTTAGTGAGATTACGTCATTCTCTTATGAATATTTATTTATACGTCTCGTTGATATACTACGTTATTTATTTAATTTAATAGAAGTTTTTTTTACCATAAATATAGGTGTAGGTCTCGAGATAGAAAAATCAGTCTTTTTTATATATAATCATGTTGTGTATGAAAAGTTTTCGAGTCTATTGACTAATACCAAACTAATTAGTCTTCTTTCTGTAAGAAGAAAAACAAAGTATTTTGGAAGTGAACATAAAGAAAGAGACAAAACAAAAAGAAAACATTATTCTCTCTTGCATCTTCAACTCTGATTTGGATCTGTCTCAATCTTCAAGTTTACTTAAAACAATGACCAAGATCTTCTTCTTCTTCATGATCATCATATTTCTTAAATCTCTACCACAAATCCAATCCCAAACCATCCCAAGAAACATCAGCATTTTTATCTTGGCCGGGCAAAGCAACATGGCGGGTCGAGGTGGAGTTTATAACGATACCGTTACAAACACCACCTTGTGGGACGGTGTGATTCCGATGGAATGTCGATCAAACCCTTCGATCTTCCGTCTCACGGCCAAGCTTAAGTGGGAAGAGGCTAAAGAGCCACTACACATTGACATTGATGTTAACAAGACCAATGGTATTGGACCGGGGATGTCATTTGCTAACCGGGTGGTTAACCAGTTTGGTAAGGTGGGTTTAGTTCCATGCTCTATCGGTGGGACTAAACTAAGCCAATGGCAAAAGGGTGAGTTTCTTTACGAGGAGATGGTGAGGAGGGCGAAAGCGGCGGTGGCTAGTAGTGAAGGCGGCTCGTATGGGGCGGTTTTGTGGTATCAGGGTGAGTCCGATACGATGGATATGGTGGATGCTTCAGTTTATAAGAAGAGACTTGTTAAGTTTTTTGATGATCTTCGAAGTGATTTAAATGAGCCGAATCTTCCTATTCTCCAGGTACGTTACATAAACCAATGTAGGCTTTGATTAGTATAATCCAGGCTGTAGCTATATATCGTACCAATCCAGCTGTGGTGTTTGCAAATTGACTATTTGATCTTTTCCTCAACATTATAAAATGTATCTGATATTTTAGTTACATTCTTCTAATATCTTGTAATGTTTTGTTGTTTTGGACCTAAACAACAAAAGGTGGCTCTGGCGACAGGGGCAGGACCATATCTTGATGCGGTGAGAAAAGCTCAACTGAAGACAGATCTTGAGAACGTGTATTGTGTTGACGCCATGGGTCTACCTCTTGAACCAGATGGTTTGCATTTGACCACTTCATCTCAGGTCCGGCTCGGTCACATGATAGCCGATAGTTTCTTGGCCATTCCAAATTCAGCTTCACCATCACTTTATATGCCTTTTTTTCTCCTTGTTCTGTTCCCTCTTTATTTCTTTTAATATTTTTGGAACTTCCTTAAATTTTCTGTAACATTTTTTTTTAATATTTTTTGGATTCGCCATGATATTCATTCAATTTTTATAGAATATCTTTTAAGTTTTGTTCACTTCATAAATTACATTATTATTGTTGTTTAAGGATCTGTATATTAGCATTTTAGAATTGAATAGACAGATATGTGATTTTACGATCCATTCATGTATCTAAAAGTTTAGGTCTATTTTAACTCTTTCAAGCAAAACCTTGAAAACAAAGATAATATGCCCTCGCTTACACCATTTTTTATTTAATAAAAACAATTGACCGGATCAAAAAATGTGTAGATTACACATAAATGAAAATATCTTTGGTAAAATTGGCATCTTCTCATCTTGTTTCCGTAGCTCATTGTCTGAACATTGTATCTTGTATTCGTACATCGATTTTTGGGATAATATAGTTTTTTGGTAGTTTATTGCTTCAAGCATTTGATTTTTTGGATAAGCTTGATAGACAGAGTACGGATAATTATATGTTTTTATATAGCTTGAATTGTTCGATCCAATCCTCCTGTGCATACATCCATAATTGGATATGATAAATAAACAAAACAACGCACAAAAATAATTATGATAAGTCAGACAAAATAATTTAGATGATTTTGGTTGGATACAGATAGTCATAGTATCCAACCTATAAACATGGGTTTACACACAAAAGCAAAAAGTCCTCTCGCCTAAAATATGTAACAAAATGAGTATGAACTATGAAGTAACAAAAAAGAAAAAACTCGACGAAATGCACAATAATAAAATGAAAATTTTACCGTATCGTCGACTCGATGTACCCTAATTTTGGGAAACAGTAAAAAACGACGAAAAAACCACAAATAAGAATTTAACTATCAGTTATTATACCTTGAAAGAATCAGAAGCTTTTTTGGTGTTTTGGTGTGTGTGATTATCTTATTTCAAGCTATTTCACAAAAGCTTTCTTTCTGTGTTCCTTCACATCACCAATTGGGTTTATGAAGACCGAATCAACACATAGCCCGCCTTTTGAGTGCGTGCAGTCTATCTGTTTCATCGACCATTGGATTTCAGTCGATGGTTCTGATCCATTCACTATGAATTCTCCAACCCTATACTCGATCCAGCAACCGCGCTTGTGTTGTCCGAGTGCTTCGTCTCTCTCTACATCGTCCAAGTAATATTCACATGATGCATTTTGACCATCAGAAGTTGAAAGCGAAAACCTTACAGGCTTTAAATCCCAACCATGAGTGTGTTCGAAGTGGCACACACGTCTCCCTAGCCTTTTTGTGAATCTCCCCAGATGGATTCTGAATGTTAGAGAGTATATACCAGGTGGGAGATGGAATCTCACTGTTCCATCAACTTCAAACCACCAAATCTGCTGTAAGTATGCTACAACATGGAATCTGTTCAAGGGAAGATTCAAAAAGGATTTTATGTTCTGTTCCACAAAAACAAACTGATACATGTTCGTACTGTTGATGAGTAGGAATCCTATCACACTCTAAGCAACCATCTCATGTCTTATGGTATAAAGCAGTCTCACACAAAAACCTGATGCAGAAATATGTCACTACCCTAATCATTTCGCAAGTTGAGAAGAATCATCACTACAAAAACACCTCAAATCCATAATCATAAGAATATGGGTAAAAACAGCCATGGCCTATATTAGATTATTCATCAAAACTTAAAAAAGAAGAGTCATCCTCTCACAAACTAAGAGAAAACAGGCCAGTAATCAATCAGTAATCCTCACAGAAACTTTTCAAGTCTTCAAATTTATATACTTACGAGATAATTTGTTCTAAAAAGACCTGAGAAACCAAGGATCAACAGCTAAAACAATGACATAATATCAGCGATTGTGTGGTACCTAGATTCTTCCGTTGGAATCCAATTCCAATACCGCCGGTCTTCAATCCCAGTTATAGCCATACCTCTCGCCGAAATTGCCATACAAACCCGTCCTGTAACTCTATCGATCCATAGTTCCTGCAAACACAAACAGTTCATACCATCAAATTCGAAACGAAACAAAAACTACAAAAACCCTAATTCCCAAAATCCAATACATCACAAAGCACAATCAATCTGGTAACTCCACAACAAATACCTTATTATCATCATCAAAAGGGATTGGACGAGAGAGCACAGCGAAAATATCTTTCTTCGAGAGACTATGATATCTCTCCGGCGGCAACAAATCAAGCAGATCCTGATAATTGGCCGGAAGCTTCTTCTCCCAAACAGAATCAGAAGAAGCCGCACCACGAAATGCACGATTCAATCCAGCAAGATTGCAAATCTCCGGCGGCGTCAAATACATAAACACACAAGCAACACAGCTTTCCGGGATATCACCGAGACTAGGTCCCATAGCCAAACCAATCGTCCCGTCGTTCAGATTCGACAAGGACGAACCCATACCTATCTCTCCACAAACCTCGCTCTCGTCGTTCTAATAGTTGACCGAGCTACACAAAACACAAAGCTCCGTACACGTTTATTCACAAAAAAAAACGCAATTGCTTATAAAAGTAATCGATGTTGCTCGATAGCCATGGCGGCGAAGACAATACTGATGAAGATATCTATATATGTATTTGCTCTCTATCTCTCTCTCTCTCTCTCAGTCGGAAAATCTTGGAGGAGGAGACGAGAAACGAAGAAAGTGAGGGAAAGAGATATTAAAGAAGTGGAAAAGGGTGACGTGTGCAAGGTTAAGATCCAACGATGGATCTTCATGCCACGTGGCGGCGTCGAACGATAACTGAAATGTCCCTTTGATTTGGTGTAAAGCACATTTGGAAGAAATATTTAATTATTGTCAGTCCAAAATAAGATTCTTAAATATGTAATTTTTTTTTGTTAGGGTTATTTATTATATTACGTGTAACAATATGGATGTTGTACCATACGGTTTAACCGCAGAAAAATGTGGTATGGATTAAAATAGTAATAAAAACATATAAATATATATGTACTAGATTAGGTCCCGCATATACGCGGGATTATAATTTACGATTTTAAAATTTATAAGAATAAAATTATAAAAAAATTTAAAAAATAGAATTAAATTACCTGTAAATATACATATATAATAAAATATTGAGAACACCTATCCAAAATCATTCACCCATAAAAAATCCTAACAAAGTTATAATTATTTATTTATTAAGATAATATATAGTTTGTTTTATATTTATTTGAATAAGATTTATTTATTTTTAATCATATTTGATTTTTGTTTTCAAACGTACCTAAAATAAATTAGTGTTGTTATTTTGAATTTATTTGCTCATTGTCTTTTGGATGATAGATATTTTCTGAAAAGTATAAGAAAAAATAATTGAAATTAGAGAAAAATTTAATAATCATAAAAATAGAAATAAATTTTTTAGGAAAACCTCATAATAATAAATTAATTAAATTTCTGAAAAGTAGAAAAAAATAAAACCAAAATTAGAGAAAATAATAATCATAAAAATATTAAAGTAAAACGATTTCACAACAACCTCATAATATTAAATTAACATAACTTTTAAAAATAAAATAAAAGGAATAAAAGATTTACCAATAAAATGAAATTGAAGATATGATGGTGTTTTTGAAGAAAACATTTTTGTTTATTGAGAAAATATAAGACAACTTTTTTGTTTATATAGAGTTTAATATTTACAATTCTTTTTTTTTTAGAATTAGAAATTTTCTTTTTGTTTCTATAGAGTTCAATATTTACAATTTTTTCCTTTTAAAACTATAGTTTTTCTTAATTATGAAAGTTTACTTTTTTTAAGAAATAATAATTTGTGTATTTTCTATAGAATTCAATATTTACAATTTTTTCCTTTAAAATTAAATTTTCTTAATTATGGAAGTTTACATTTTTTAAGAAATAACAATTTGTATATTTTCTTTATAAATTTTTTATTTACCGAATAATGGTAGGTAATTATATTTTTGTACCGTTTCCTTATAATAATTTTTGACATTTTTTAACGTTGACACGTGTCGAAATCTTGAATCGAATAACATGACACGTGTCATCATCCTATGAGTTACTAACTTTTGAAAACCCTCTTTTATATAATATGATATGTAAATATTTTTGATAACGAACAAGACGGGTACCATTCATAGCCTTTGATTCCGATATAATCACACTTGTGACTTAATAAATCAATAAAATCAGTTTTTACAATGGAGAATTCTTTACATACAAAGTTTACAGTGGAGAAGAACCAATCATTCTGCAACAACCTTAAAGAACCCATATTTGTCAAAATAACATATTGGCATTGATCACAAATGAGTTAAATAGTTACGTCTGAACTTGTTATTCAAGTTAAAATTTATCGGGTAACTATGTCTCTTGCTTGTTTACATCCAAGATATTACGATATTTTCAATACATAATCGATCAGGTAGGGTCCCTTTTCTAGTGTTTTTTTGTGATATACATTTACAACATGTGATTAAAATAGGGATTGAGATCAAACATAAACGCGCATATAGACTTTAGACCGTTTGATTTGATCAGAATTTACAACGACTTGTCGTAAAGTTTGAGGGCATCGTTATCACTCTCCGACAGGTTGGGGATTGTCTGGATGGGAGGGTTGGAGAAAAAATCAAGAGAAGTCAAAGAAAAACAAATGTCATAATTACTTTATTCATCATTCATAAATCATAACTCATGATCGAGCGTGAATGACCATCTTTTTCTAGATAATGACATTAGTTAATTGGGAAAAAAATCTCGATTTAGTGTCGAATCAACCATAGAAATGTTGGTCCCCAATATTTAGCATGCAAAACTAATTTAAATAAATTGAAAACCTACCATATAAGTTGAATACAACTACAAATCATTATTGATATAAGACAAAGAGAGACTATTTAGGTGGTGTGCAACGATCATTATTGTTTTCGTTCTTTTTTTTTGAAGGTCAAATTAACTGTTTTCCATTGGTAGTAATATATTACATCGTCGTCATTCATTGTGCTTAACGATATATATTAAGATATTATAACATTAATATGAAAACATATGAATTACTTACCATCTTCCGGAAATTTGAATCCACAATATGCAAGACACATGGTATTTTTCAAAAAATGAATTTAAGAAACAACATGAAAATGAGTATCTATTTGGACTCGCGACAGTTTCACTAACTAATGGCTATGGACTTAAGAAAAATATTAAAGAAACTTTAATGAGTAATCAAATTAAAGAAAAAAAGCAATGTGTATAATTTGATTCCCTGTAGCATTTCTAATGCATTACATCAAGATTTCTCACACTTTAATTAAATCTAATAAAGTTAGATGGAAAAAAAAAAAAAAAAGGCAATGGTGTAAGGCCAAAGAATAATACAACTTAACAAAAAAAAAAGATACTCTTGTCTCATGTCATTTAGAGTATAAGAGTTTATTGTAACTCTATTTCGTTTTTTGTTGTCTTGCCCAAAAACTTTAAATTTCTGATGGGGTTTTCCCAAAAAAATCTGTAATTACTCTAATGTAATGATGGCAAAACTATGAACCACCAAAGTTTCTCCTCGCAATATTTTTCTATTTTAATTTTTACGACAAAAAACTCAATTCTTTTCTTTGGTAAACACAATTAAGTATGAAAAATTATAATATTATATAACTGCGAGAGAATAGAAAATAGTCTAAAAAGATATAATTTTGTAACAGACAAATAACTAGGAATGTAACAGCTTATTATAAAATTGCTAGGCATTGTATACTTTTATCATAGAAAGTGAGGGAACCCTTGGAGACATCAAATCTTCCAAGTACAAAAAAAAAACCAAAAGTCCCGGAGATATTATATTCACTCCGGCATTGGAGTCATCAATTCAAAAAATGCAGCCAATTTTATAATGTTTTCGTGAGGCAATATTTAATCCTCGAGCTCGATGATCTTTACCACAGATGCATCACCAACTTTCTGGCACACCACTACTCTGTCATGCGACTTGATCACTCCAGCATGCTTCCCATGGTCTAGAGCAACCTTCAGGACTGACTCGTTTGTCGCACTTGTTGATTCCGCCTTAAGAAACAGCAATGTTTCGTAAGTCGCTTAAAAGACATGTACTAGAGTGTGTTTCAGCCATTTTCAAACAGAACACCAAACTCGCAGATTTAGGCACTATAATGGTCCTAAGCAAACAATATTGATGATACTAAAGGCACAAAGTCTTAGAGTGATATTACTGTACCACATATATTGAGACAGTGTGTTTCTATAATAGAGAGGAAGATATAATATGCAATCGAAGAAAGATAACAAGACTTACAGGGTGACGAGGGTCAGCGAGCATTGGGAAGAGGCCTCTGACAATAAGTGACTGCCTCGCCTGATAAGAGATACACGGGTTAACCTTGTAACAAATTGGCATCAATGTAATCCCTAAACTTGAGAGATCGGGGGGAAACAAACCTCAAAAGCTCCACTAAAGCTCCATTTTAGCTGATTTGTCTTAACCCGTGGAATGACAACAGATATAACCGGCATCGTTGGCCTGTATTTGGCAATCAACCTGCACGTAGATCAAAGGAATAAAAATTCATTAGACACATATGAATAGATCAAACGAAACTAACAGTTAAAGCCAAAGAAATACTATGAACCTGGCTGCTCTTCCAGACGAGGTGAAGCATATAATTACTGATGCCTTAACCTTGATGGCTGCCCGTACCTGATCAAGCATAAATTTAAGCTAGATTAGAAATTTGCAATCATTTCTTACGTCTCTGCAACACAGAAGACAGACTTACAGCTGAAGAAGCAATGGATTCCAAGTGAGTCATAGGTTCTCCAACATACTTGACAGTCTTCTTGAAGTACAAATCTTGATTGAAAACCTTCTCCGCCTATGAACAGATAAAAGAAACTGTGTAAGAGCAAATCGGATGACAAGCCACTATGGTTACACATAGATGCACGCTGCGTGGGATGTAAAGACGCAAGCACAAAATGATACTAAAGAAATATATCATACAGCCTACCTCAGCACAGATCCTACCAACTATTGATATAGTCTCAACAGGGTACAATCCACGAAGGGTCTCAGCACCAAGAAGAATTGCATCACTTCCTGCAGGAAGTAAGATGGAAGAAGAAACACCAAGTTATGACAGAAGCAATGATCCAGAAGTAGAATTTCCCTCCAGCATTTCATAACACTTATCAAACCAAGCAGATTCTGCTAAGAATTTTAGAAGCATATTCAAGAATAAACATACCATCTAAAACAGCATTAGCAACATCTGTGGCCTCTGCACGAGTTGGTCGCAAGTTGTCAGTCATACTGTCAACAACACGGGTAAGAACGGCTGGCTTTCCAGCCATGTTGCACTTGTAAAGAGCTGCTTTTTGAAACAAAAACACCTACAGTAAAACCCACCAAGGTAACTTAAAAAGAGTGTAGAGTTTGGTGCCAGACAAATTAATTTGAATGAACAACCAACATACCTTTTCTGGGGGTAGATCTATACCCAAATTTCCACGTGAAAGAATAATTCCGTCAGCTTCTTGTAGAATCTCGTCAAAGTGGGTTAGTCCCTAAATAACATATAAAATCAGCAGCTTCCTCTTTAGCGCAAAAAAGAAAGAAAAAGTACTGAGGCATGATACAAAGCAAAAATCAATACATTTCACTTACCTCTACATTCTCAATCTTTGCAAATATTTGTGTTTGGGAGAGGTCACCCAACTTTTTAAGCATTTCACGGGTCTGTATTATGATACAACAATTAGTTATTGTTCAAGCTAATCAGAAGATCAGAATTAATAGTGCATACACAAAGAAGTACGACACAACAACTGAAGGGCAGCGTAACAAAATACAGACCTGGCGAACATCCTCCGCATGTCGGCAATAAGACAATGAGAGAAAATCAATTTTATTTTGAACTCCCCATGTGCTTATAACCTAGACGATAACCAAATAAATACAATCTGGTCAAACACTAGAACAATAAATCCGAAAATGTATTATAGAGGGAACAAAGTGAATCACTGAGATTTAAAGATTAGAAGCAACTCTGACCTCCTTATCCTTCTCTGTGAGAGTTGGCAGATCGATGTGAACTTGAGAGGCGTGCAAAGTGAACAGAGAACCAGCCAGAGTAGCCGCATTCCTTGACAGGCAAATGACATCATCTCCTTTAACTTCATCAACCTGTAGGTTCGTTTGGGAGGTGGGTCTTACAATATATTCATTTAAATGTCTAAACTATGACATAAGAAAACCATCAAAACTATATTTGTAAGCTTCATATATTTTACCTCGAGCCAAACTGAAGTTGTTTCACTACCAGTGAAGAGGTATTGCCCAACAAAGATAGTGTCTCCTTTCTTCACTGCCTGAAAATACGAAACAGGAACACCAATCACACTCCTATAATACTAAACACTAAACAATTGATTACATATATAATATCATCTTGTTCTATAAGATTCATAGAGAACCTTGGCAAGCCCATTAAAATTAATGGGAAGAACTTCAGAAGAGGCTTCCTGGTCTTGATTTGGTGTCAAAGTTACAAGGCCATCAGCTTTCAAAGTGATAGCTTTCTCAGATTTGTTAATAACTTGCAACTCAGGTCCCACAGTATCAAGCATAACCTAAGTAACCCGAATCAGACATCTCAGCTCAGATGCATATAGCAAATAAAAGTAAAGATCCACTAATTAAAAAACTTGAGAGAAGAGAAAACATACAGCACAGAGCTTCTTAGTGCTCCTCACAGCAATCTTAAGATTGTCCAGTGTCTCCTGGTGATAATCAGCATCTCCCCAAGAGAAATCAAATCGAGCCACTAATGACAGAAGACGATTAAGTATCAGTAAGACGAACCCAAATCACGTAATCAAACTGGAGAAACACAAATCTCTAGTACTACCGGACATGCCGGCTTTGAGACAGCCAGAGAGAGCCTCGACGGATCGGGATTTAGGACCGAGAGTTCCGACGATCTTAGTCAATGCCGGGAAGAAACTCTGAGAAAAAAAAAAAATCAAAAAAGGAATCAGAGAAACCTCTAAACCAAAACCGATCCACGCGAAATCGCAAATGAATGAAGAACAGGGGAATTAAAACATCAATTAGGGAGTGAGAGCTCACAGATTTGGACGGCTCGAGGATTGAAGCCATCCTGATCGGCTCCTCGAGAAGAAGATGACTCGAATGCATCTTCGGTGAAGGAAGTGGAGAGAGATCTCAGATTATCGACGGCGACTGGAGAGAGACGCCGAGTGAAAAATCGACGGGAGAGAAAGCTGCAAGGTTTGGTAGCTACTTTATGCTTCTTCTCCGTATAAACAAACACCGTTCACTGATATAACGCACCCGAAGAAAATTAAATTATATATAAAATGGTTAAAAAGGAATCAAGTCGACGCCTTTTTTTTTTCTTTTTATGAAACCTAAACATTCTCGATTTAATGCAAATTATACCCTATATTTTTCATCTTAAACCCTATTGTTTTTCTCTGGCTTTTTTTCCTTGAATAATTTTTTTTTTATAAATTGTAATTAAGTTTTAAGATTTTTTTTTCTTTTTTTTTCCTTTTGCTAAAATAGGAAAAAAACTAAGTCTCTAAGAAAATGAAAATAAAATAAATTATCAGAGTGGTAACGATTGATATTATATTCATTTTTTCATTTGAGAATTTAAAGAGATGTTCTTGATTTGTGTATTTATAAAATGTTATAAAGACTTAGATGTTCTTTAGATTTTTGTTATTCAATTATATTTTTAAAAATTTTATTAAAATTTTTTGTTATTGGTTTATGTATTTGTAAAAAGTACTATAAAATTTTAATAAATCTAGAGTTATTGGATTCATGAATTTATAAAGTCAATAAAAATCTTATGTTATTCAACATTTATGAAAAAATCTCATTTTGTCATTGAATTAAAATATTATGTTATTGGTTTATGGATTTTACACATTTCATTCACAAAATCTAATCACCCAAAATATTATACATTGATAAGATATTTTCAAAATCATACACCTATTGAGTACCATTTTCATGTATAACGTTAATCAGCATCCAACTAGAAATGATGCTAATGGACGTTGTAATGGTTTTCTTTAGTATAAAGATCTTGAAAACTATGTTGTCGGGGAGTTTACTATGTTTGTGATTCAATCATGAGTTCATAACCAATATGGTTTCTAATCTATCAATTTTATAAATGTATGAGAATCCTGTTATTTTATAAAGAAGAAAGAATTTTTTAACAAGTCTTGCATCATCAAAAACCAATGATCATACGTCTTAGTTTCACAAGATAAGACTACTATTTTTGTAAGCTTCTCGAGTCGAGCCATTATAATTCGGTAATGGTATAGGTCTTTATAAGCCAAGAACTAGATCCGTTAGTATGTTTGATGTAGCTCTTCATGCTGTTTTTGTTGGCGAAACAAAAACAAAGACATTTTCGATCCTCCGAGGTAATAGGAATAAAGAATCGATGTATAGGGAAGCATACTTGTGACTATTGTGCGTTTTTTATGAATATATATATATATATATAAGAGAATATATATAGCAGATGAGGAAAACAGAATAAAATATTTTAGAAATTAATTAATATTTTTTATAAGTTTGAGATACTCTATAAAAATTTATGATTATCTTTGAAAATTTTATGATATTTTGAAAAAGTTAATCAAATAAATTATACAAAATTCTCTAGTAGTCATTTAAAATCTTTAATTTATCTATTTTTATATTTTTTAAGGTTATTAAAAAATTTTCCTAATTGCAAACCAATAATATCTCCTACATAATAAAAAAGTATATGATAATTAATTATAAAAATAAATGCTTTGAATTAACATCAAGCTCTAAAACTAGAGGAACTGAAACGAAATTAAAATATTTTATCATACACCATAGAAACTAGATATGCAATTGTCCAGGACTAAAACCGTAAAGAGCTCGTATGCACGTGGAGCCGTAGAGGATCTTTTATCACCGTTTAGTTTAATTTCGTGGGGAAGGGGTCTCAATTATCACGCGCATCTTCTAAATTTTGTGGTTTGTATTTGTGTTTAGTATTTTAGATTTAGAATTTATATTTTAGGTATAGGGGTTTAGTTTTAAGGATTTAACCGTTTAAAGTTAGATTTTAATTTTGTGGTATTTTTTTTTAAAAAAAATGTAGTATTTTTAGAAAATTAAACTAATAATGATATTTTTTTAAAACAAACATATTTTAGTGTTATTTATGAGAATTGTCTAAAAAAATTATGTTTCTAAAAATATTCATCTTTCTCATTGTTATTGAACAAGATGACCGATAAAAACGACAATTAACAGATTGACAGATAGATTGTGTATGATACCAATCCAAACGACAACTAACACTAGACATTTTTTGTTTTGTTTTTGTTTTTGACTCTTCTATTAGGGATTAATATCTCACATCGGAAATGGATCTTGACTAATATATAAGATATATGAGTCACTCCACTCATAGCCAATTGGTTTTGAGTTGGAATCTCTTAGTCTTGACTAATATACAAGATATATGGGCCACTCCACTCATAGCCAATTGATTTTAAGTTGGAAGCTCATAGTCTTAACATGGTATCAGAGCCCGATCCACACAATCCAACCCGATCCACACAATCTAACCCGATCCGACCCAAAGTTGGTCCAATTATCGATCAGGCCCGAAAGCCATCGATCCAATCCAAGCCAAACGTATCGAGATTAATGGTCAAATGAGCCATTATCTCGAGGGGGCGTATTAGGAATTAATATTCCACATCAGAAAATTAGAAGGGATCTTGACTAATATATAAGATATATGGGCCACTCCACTCATAGTCAATCCATAGTCTTAACACCTTCGCATATAGGTTGAAGTAAACAATAAATTCCAACTGCAGATCACCTCTAACCACTGGGCACAACAAACGCTCCTGACGTTCTACATGAATCATCAAATGGGCCTTCTAATTTTGTCTCACTTAAACTTACTAACAATATGGGATGCTTTAATGGGCTTACAATAAAACAACCTTACAAAGCGATTATATCCGATAAAGATTCCTAACATAATACCGACAAGGTTGTCATAAGATCATGAATTATTAACATTGTTATTATCTATAAGAGACACGAAACCTGATACACCTATAAAGTAGAATTGAAAGGTTTGTACTCATATTCAGAACAAAACAAAAAAAATGATTATTCAATTAACGAAGAACGAGTTAATCGGAATATTTACATCTATATCCCTTCTCATATACGTTACATGTCTCCTTCATACCAAACGTCGTACGAGACTGCCTCCGGGACCAAATCCCTGGCCGGTGATCGGCAACATCTTCCAGCTCGTCGGTTCACCACCACACGGCTCATTGACAAAACTTTCACGGCGTCACGGGCCATTCATGACTTTACGGATCGGGTCGATGCTGACGGTTGTGATCTCTTCCAGCGACGTGGCTCGGGAGATTTTCAAGAAGCACGACGCAGCATTGGCTGGCCGGAAGATTTACGAGGCGATGAAAGGAAGGAAGAGTAGTGACACCTCGCTCATCACGGCTCAGTACGGTGCGTATTGGCGGATGCTGCGGCGACTTTGCACCACTCAGTTCTTTGTCACGCGCCGTCTTGATGCTATGAGTGATGTACGCTCTAAGTGTGTTGAGCAGATGCTTCGGTTCGTCAAGGAAGGTGGCCAAAACGGTGCGTATATATTAGCTTTCCTTTAATTAACAACACATGTGAGTATGTGACCCATCAACAAAACGTTCTTGGTTCTTACTATCAACATAAGAAAGAAAACACTAATACAAACCATTTAGCTACATATCCTTGGTTGGTGTGATTATATTTATTTAAAAAATAATGTTACTGATTTTAGTAGAATTTGTAAGTTTAAAAGTTTAAAGATATCTAAAAGTTTAAGAATTATATTAATAAAAAGCTGTCTGATGTCTCTATTTTAACAACTCTATGATTTAACTAGACTTACAGAATGAATGAAAACTTAATGTTTCACCACATTTACATAATTCACCAGTCAACTGTAGTCTTAAATGATCTGATCTCGATAGCAATACAGGATCTTAAAGTTTGAAAGTGTCATAAATAACCCCAAATATTCAACTATATATATATTGATTCTAATGAAACCTATAAAATGTGTATTTATATACATTTTTACATTTTCTTTCTTATCAGGTACAAAAACAATCGACGTGGGGAGATATTTCTTCTTGATGGCGTTTAATCTCATAGGAAACCTCATGTTCTCAAGAGATTTGCTCGATCCCGATTCAAAAAGAGGCTCCGAGTTCTTTTACCACACTGGAAAAGTGATGGAGTTCGCCGGGAAACCCAACGTTGCGGATTTCTTCCCTTTGCTAAGGTTTCTTGACCCTCAAGGAATCAGAAGAAAAACTCAATTCCACGTGGAAAAAGCGTTTGAGATCGCCGGAGAGTTCATCAGAGAACGAACGGAGGTTAGGGATAGAGAAAAGAGCGACGAGAAGACTAAGGATTACTTAGATGTTCTTTTGGAGTTTCGTGGTGGCGATGGAGTCGACGAAGAACCTTGTAGATTCTCAGCCAGAGATATCAACGTTATTGTTTTTGTAAGTTATACCTTTGTTTACTTTTGTTCCCATAAGTACTTATTGTTTTTGTAAGTTTTACCTTGTTTATTGTAGTTGAAAATTTGATCAGTACTAAAACATTTAGACAACTTTAATTTTTATACAGTTTTGAATTTTATTGATTAGGAAATGTTTACGGCGGGGACGGATACGACAACAAGCACATTGGAGTGGGCACTAGCGGAGCTTCTACACAACCCAAGAACCCTAACCAAACTCCAAACCGAACTCCGGACATACTTCAAGAAGTCCCCGAACCAAAAGCTCCAAGAAGAAGATCTTCCGAACCTTCCCTATCTCTCAGCTGTTATCATGGAAACCTTAAGGCTGCACCCACCTCTGCCTTTCCTTGTCCCACACAAGGCCATGTCCACGTGTCACATCTTCGACAAATACACTATCCCCAAAGAAACACAGGTCTTGTTTAACGTATGGGCCATTGGTCGCGATCCTAAAACATGGATCGACCCGGTTATGTTCAAACCCGAAAGATTTCTATCGGACCCGAATCCCCAAGACTTCAAGGGACAGGATTACCAGTTTTTACCATTCGGGTCGGGTCGACGGATGTGTCCAGCTTTGCCTTTGGTATCACGGATCTTGCCGTTGGCTATTGGGTCGATGGTGAGGTCGTTTGATTGGGCCTTGCCAAATGGGCTTAACGCAGAAGAAATGGATATGGGAGAAAGAATAGGTATTACATTGAAAAAAACTCTTCCTTTGGAAGCGATTCCAATTCCTTATCTAGGGAGTTAGTTTTTTCTAATCTTTGTTTTCTTTACATGCATATGTGTACTTTAACTCTTAAATCACCAAATCAAATCCAATATCAATATGTTTGCCCAAAAAAGTAAGATCTAAATTGTGAATAATTTGCGTTATTGTCAAAGATTTGATTCAGTTCACTGAGTCACTAACATAACCGAGTTGACCAAATTTGGTGTTAATTGTCTTTTTTTGTTTGGAAACAAAAACTAAGAATTATCTGTCATTAGTGCATTGATGCATACGTTAGCACGTAGACGTGGCATAAAATTAGCAGCCAACCCAACGTCCTTTCCAAAAGTCAGAACTTTTGTGTCTCCAAACTCCCATAGATCATCAATGGGCGCTAGATCAACTGAAAAGATCATTCATATGCACCTTATACTTAAATAATCACATCAAAGATGAACCTAAAATATCAAAAATGAAATCATGCCTTTTGGAGAGAACTTTGGGATGATTGCTATTTGCTAACAATCTCGCTATTTATAGTGTCGAGTATTTGGGTACCCGTTCGGGTTCATCCCGGAATTTTTGAATTTATGTGTCGAAAACCTATTCGGGTATTTTATATTTTCGAGTCGGATTAGATTCGGGTTCGGATTTACCAAAATATCTGAAAACCAGAAGTTTTTGGAAATTTTGTAACCGAATCTATCCAAACTATTCAAGAATACCCAAAAACCCAAATATTTTTACTTACATATACCTAAAAATCACCAAAATACTTGAAATACCCAATAAATACGAATATTTTAGACACTTGAATTATTATAAATATAAAAATATAAATATTATTGATATTTTATTAATATGTACCTATATTGGCTTCGATTCGAGCTTTCAGATTTTGAATTTAGTACACGTTCAGATATTTTAAAAATTCGGGTTCGAGTTCCGATCCGCATCGGTTCCTCGAATCCGGATATTATGACCAGACATATCACTAATGTTTTTTTAACAAAAAGAAAATAGTAACTTACATGTAAAGAAACGTTTAGTTATTGAACTCGTCGATCACATTTCTAGAATACTCAAAATAATCTATAATACCATTTCTAGTAAACAGCCTTCGGGACCAAGTCCGGTAATCGGCAACATGTTTCAGAGAACCCAAACTTCAATGTGTTTACTTAGAATTTTTTATTCTTGAACTCAACAGCTATTTCATGAATTCAAGTGAAAATTTTCTTGACATACAATATTTTAACTGAGATTATACTAAGTTGTCATTGTTTCACTAATGCACATTTTGTTAAGGATGATGTAACTATGCTACTAATTACCAATCAATCAATTAAAAAAAGACAGTAGCAACTCCATAAACAAACATAGGACCTAAAACGCAAACGCTTTTCCGATGTTCACAAACAAAAGGCCTCTGATGCATTATTCCGTTTACAAATCCAACGATTCGTAGATTTGAAGAACCAGCAAGAAAATTCAAACAAAGAAGAAACTGAGAAAATCAAAATCAGAGAGCTTTGAGCATATCCTCAGCACTACTGTTAGTGAAAGCACCACCTTCTTCAAGGTTCAGAACCTTCACAACACCATCCTCAGCCAAAATTGCATACCTTCTTGACCTAACTCCGAGTCCCACAGGCTTATCCCTCAAATCCAATTCAACACCAAGCTTCCCTGTAAATTCACCATTTCCATCTGAAAGCAACATCACCTCATCGTTGATTCCGAGATCTTTCCTCCACGCTTCCATCACGAACGCGTCGTTCACAGAGATACAGGCGATTACATCGATGCCTTTAGATCTGAGTTCTCCGGCTTTCGATACGAATCCAGGCACGTGTTTTTGTGAGCAGGTCGGTGTGAATGCGCCGGGGACTGCGAATAGGATTGCTTTCTTCCCGGCAGTTAGGGAGGAGACGGTTACTGTTTTGACATCTCCGGTGGCGGGATCGAGGTAGGAGAGAGTGGAGTCTGGAAGCTTGTCTCCGACTGAAATGGAGGCTGAGACGGGTGTTGTAGCGAAGGATCTGGTGGTGGCTGAATTGGTGCAGCGGTTGCGGAATTTCAGAGAGAGATTAGGAGAGAGAGAGCGATTGAAGGAGAGCGGCGCGGTGAAGGAGACAGTGGGGGAAAGTAACGGCTTAGCGACGGAGATGACGGTGGCGGAGGAGGAGCAGATGAATCTAGAAACGGAGAGAGAAGTCGCCATGGATGCTGTTTAGGTGAAGAGTGACTTCGGGTTTGTGATTTTTTAGATTGAGTAGAGAACGATGAAAGGCTACGCATTATTGGGCCTTAATGGGCCTAAATTATTTTTTGGTAATAATCATCTTTAATCACTTATTAGATGTTAGGAGAGGCTTGTTAGCACTAAGCAATATATCCATTTAAAAAAAAAAATGGTATTGAAGTATTAAAAAGTGATGTTGACAAAATAAAAAGGGGAAATGACTAAACTAGTTCCACTCAATTTCAAAATAAGTTAAATTCATTATTCCATATAATAATTATATAGTTGAGAAAAAAGTAGAACTGTAATTGGAATCTTAATAATATGCTTCAGCATTTCAACATCTACGTTTAATAGATTAATCAGAACGATCCAACCAAGAAATTTAAAAATGAACAAAGCAAGAAGATGCCAAAGGAATATGCGTCAACCTGAACTAGGCTGCGACTGTAATTCATCCACCTGTCCTTAGGTTATGTTGTGTTTACATGCAATGTCATCCTTGCTTACGATTTCTAATAAATTTATTCAACATCTTACACATTTAGGAAATAAGCTAATGTGGATATGATAACTAACCCAATTGTTAATAGAAACGTCACACTTGGTTGTGTGGTTAAGAATCTAAGATCATACATAATGAGCTCAATATTTATGAGTTAATTACTTGTCCTAGTGTCTATAGCTAATACCCCAAAGTCGTATTTTACTTGGGCAAGGAGCAAGAGCAAAGGCGTGCAACGCTTTAACGTTTTCCAGTTTTTAGATCTAACGGCTATTATTAGATACCAACACTAATAATCTGACGGCTATAATCTAAACTAAACAGTTTCCCATTTCCCGTTATTGTGTGTATATAAAGCTAAAGCCTAAAGCCTAAAAGAATCACATCTCTGTATCAAAGCTTAGCTTCGAAAAGTGTTCTTCAGCAAAAGAATTGAACACTTTCGCAAAGTTCTAATCGAAAAATGGCTACTATCACTGCTGTGAAAGCTAGGCAGATCTTCGACAGCCGTGGAAACCCTACCGTCGAGGTTTGTTTGAACAGAATATGTTTTCTCTGATTGGATTAATTTTAATCTTTCGATTTGTTGATGTTAAAGGTCGACGTCCACACATCCACCGGCGTTAAGGTCAGAGCTGCTGTTCCTAGTGGAGCTTCCACTGGTACACTCGCTTTTTCTGTTTTCCTATATGTTTGGTTAGATTAATCTGTTTTGGTTTGTTAAGTTATTGGTAAACCCTACAATTAGGAATATACGAGGCCCTTGAGCTGAGGGATGGAGGATCGGACTACCTTGGAAAAGGTGTCTCAAAGGTGAGAGAGTGTGTTATGGTCGTGATTGTCAACTTTGGTTCGAACAGAACAAATATCATCTGAATGCGACTTTTTATTTGTTTGATATTTTTTTCTTATTTTTGCGTATAGGCTGTTGGAAATGTTAACTCAATCATTGGGCCAGCATTGATTGGCAAGGTGACGCACCTGTTAAACACAATTATTTGCACTTGTCAATAGATACGGATCACTTGCTCAAAATTTATGTTTTGCCTCTTGCAGGACCCGACACAGCAGACTGCTATTGACAACTACATGGTTCACGAACTTGATGGTACACAAAATGAGTGGGGCTGGTGCAAGCAAAAGGTGCTTTTTAGAATACTTCTTGTTTTGTTGACTCAATTGAGATTGACAGATGATCTTAACTAGCTATGGCTTGCTTCTTGTGTTTGCTTATAGCTTGGCGCCAATGCAATTCTTGCTGTTTCTCTTGCCGTCTGCAAGGCTGGTGCTGTTGTCAATGGAATTCCTCTCTACAAGGTTTGATCATCTTGCACTAATAACTGGTCTCTTGTAACCTTTATTTTAGCACAAAACATTGCCACTTTGTTTTATGGTACAAGGTCATCTCAACTCTTTTTGCTTTTTTTTCTTTGTATCCTTGTGCAGCACATTGCCAATCTTGCTGGTAATCC
The DNA here is from genome assembly GCA_004349715.1 of Crucihimalaya himalaica. Taxonomy (NCBI): domain Eukaryota; kingdom Viridiplantae; phylum Streptophyta; class Magnoliopsida; order Brassicales; family Brassicaceae; genus Crucihimalaya; species Crucihimalaya himalaica. Next base: position 2,254,646 of record SMJT01000010.1, on the reverse strand, counting down.
GAAGATTGTGCTGCCAGTACCTGCCTTCAATGTCATCAATGGTGGATCCCATGCAGGTAACAAGCTTGCAATGCAGGAGTTCATGATTCTCCCTGTTGGAGCTTCATCTTTCAAGGAAGCCATGAAAATGGGTGTGGAAGTCTACCACAACTTGAAGGTAAATCATGAATCATTTTTGGTCTTTGCGATGCTCAGTTTATGATGAAATATGATTCAAGAATGTATAGTAAATCAAATAACATGTCTTTTGTTGTTACTCCTTATACTAATTCACTCTTCTTGCTGTCATGTGCGTCTTCAGTCTGTGATTAAGAATAAGTACGGTCAGGATGCAACAAACGTTGGTGATGAAGGTGGCTTTGCACCAAACATTCAGGAGAACAAGGAAGGTCTCGAACTGCTCAAGACTGCAATCGAGAAGGCTGGATACACTGGGAAGGTTGTCATTGGAATGGATGTAGCTGCATCCGAGTTTTACTCATCAGACAAGAAATACGACTTGAACTTCAAAGAAGAGGTGAAACAATCATTTTCTTTACAAATCTTGAACCCTCCTCGTGAAGAAATCAAGAACAATGCTCTCAATATCTGTCCACTGCACTATTTGTGATTTTGCAGAACAACGATGGTTCTCAGAAGATCTCTGGAGATGCTCTCAAGGACCTGTACAAGTCATTCGTTTCCGAGTACCCAATTGTATCCATTGAAGACCCATTTGACCAAGACGACTGGGAGCACTATGCTAAAATGACCGCTGAGTGTGGCGAGAAAGTTCAAATTGTCGGTGATGATCTGCTCGTCACCAACCCTAAGGTCTTCCATTGTTTATCAAACGTTTCCTTAAAACTTTCTTAACGTGTTTATGTATCTAACACTCTTATTCGTATGCAGAGGGTTGAGAAGGCAATCAATGAAAAGTCTTGCAATGCTCTTCTTTTGAAGGTAACAGAGTATTCTTCAGTGGTATTGGTCAATCTAAACTCATTTGAAACATTGTTAGTATCTCCTTGTGAATGAACAAACAGGTTAACCAAATTGGATCAGTAACCGAGAGTATCGAGGCAGTTAAGATGTCAAAGAGAGCTGGTTGGGGAGTGATGGCCAGCCACCGTAGTGGAGAGACCGAGGACACCTTCATTGCTGACTTATCCGTCGGTTTGTCAACCGTAAGTCAAAACCTTACTATATATTGAAGAAATCTCACATTATGTCCAAATTTTATCATGATATGAGTCTCTTCGTATTGTTGTTATACAACAGGGGCAAATCAAGACCGGAGCTCCTTGCAGATCAGAGCGTCTTGCCAAATACAACCAGGTTTAGTAACAACATGTTTTGTTTTTTTGATTGATAAATGACACACTAATGAAATTATCGGACTGATGCGAATAATGTTTGTGATATAGCTATTGAGAATTGAAGAGGAGCTTGGAGCAGAGGCAGTGTATGCAGGAGTCAACTTCCGCAAGCCTGTCGAGCCGTACTAGAGAGACAGAGACTCAAGCAAAGCTGAGAGTTTGATAAATACTTGAGGTTTTTTAAATAGCTAATAAAGGATGTGTTTCAGCTGAATCGGTTCTACTTTTTGGTAGAGAAGAGAGAAACAACAGTGTGTTGGATTTCATGTGAACTCTGCCTTTTCAGCCTCACTTTATAATATTAGAGCTTTTGTTTTGTTATCTCGTGATTCTTCTTCTGGCTCTTTTCTGCTCTCCAGTTATTATTTAACATACGAGATTCACATGGTCGGTCACATGCCTCTTTGATAGATTACACATATTTTTCCTAGTAAAGCCGATTGCACAATCTAACGTAAATGAGAGTCCATAGTTTTGATTTAGATAGAAACTTGGGTAAGTTGGTTTGGGTGAGAAATAAAATGTGATGAAAGCTTGTTACATGAACTTGGTAAGTGTTGAAAGTTTTCATCTCCAAAAGAGGATCTTCTTAGGTAACAAATCCTATGTAATATTGTTGAAAAAGCCTCAAAACATACACCAAAGCTTAACCACATATCCTATGTCCGCATTGTCCAACCTGCAGCGTAACAATCTCCATATGTATCTTTCTCCACAAGGAAGAAACTATATATCTGAAGTATCAGGGAGAACTGCAGCTGAACAAACCCCATATATTAAACAGAAAGTGAAACAGAGCAATACTCAAAGCTCGAGTTGATATGCTAATCGAATCAAAAAAACCAACCCGAATACTTTGGATAATAGAGTTAATGAGATCATCAGCTGAGCAGACACAGCCTTGGCAACAAAAGCAAGCAAACTAATACTGTACAAACTAATGGTCAAATACCAGAACTAAAACCGTCTTTAATTTAATAATTATGAGAGGTAACTTGGAATCCACGTCTTCAATTGTTTCTCAATTTAAAAAAAAAAAAAAAAAAAAGATGCAGGCTGTGGGGTTCGAACCCACGCGCACTTATGTGCAGAAGAACTTAAGTCTTCCCCCTTAACCTCTCGGGCAAACCTGCATTTCTGTTACTTCATTCACTCATAGGTTTTATTATGACCTGAACAAACTGAACAATCTTATCTCTTATTCTACTCGACTTATATCAACCTACGTTTCTTAGTTCTTAGCTCTCATAATGAATGATAAAGCAAACCAACAAAGACTTCAGACTTAATCACAAAATCAGCAGGACATTAATACATCAGACTTCTGTATGTTTGTTCCTCTCTCTCTCTCTCTTCCTCATATCCACACAACAATCTCTCTGTGCAAGTAACAGTACGACACAAACACATCCACAAGAACGGGGCAAATACATATTCAATTATATAAAATGCAGTGAAACAACATTCCCTGGTTTTATTTTCTCGGTTTCAGAGGTTTTACATAAATTCTGTCAAATTAATGTAATATTCTCTTCTTCATAGGGGTTTTTTTCCCCATTAATTAAATTATCATTGGGAAATAAAGTTTTTATTTTTTTTCTGCATCAGCAAAACATATAACCCCAAAAGACAAACGAGATTTCTTGTATAGAACTTACCAAAAAAGATGAAAAAGAGTTTCTTTTTTTTGCCTCCCAAACAGTTTGCTACTGCAAAATTCAGATATTTGAACGTTTCACGTAAACAACTATGGCTATGCTTGTTAGGACAACAGCTCCTGTAACCACCACACCACCACGCCATGAAACCCATCCGCTTCCTCTATCTCGAGAATTCACTTTCTTGAGTTGGGTGGTTTCTGAGTTTAAGCTCCTTGTTGACTCGGTGAAGTCCAAATGCAGCCTCAAAACCTTTTGTCCTGTAGATCTAGCAAGAGTAACAGCACCAACCAAATCGCTATCCGATGTAATCAAAACCTTATCACCTTCATCGTCCTCATATATAATCTGAGGCCGTTGTTCCACATTGTCGTTGTCGCTGCCAATTCTTTGCATCACAATACCCATCAGCTCTTCGAGGTTTTCAGCTGCGGAAGTAAACCGATGTACACGGCCCTTAAGGTCTTCGAATTTGAATGAAAACGAGTTCCCGAGTCCTAGAGATGGGTAAGAACTTAGCTTCCCAATATCTGAATGATGCATCATTGCCGACATTTCGCTTTGAGTGTCGGAATCATCAGGTGGCTCTAAAGCAAGAGCTGAATCCCAGAATTTCTGCATCATCGTGTTCGCCATATCATTCACAGCTCCAGAACTGTTCTCCACCATTGAAATAGCTGCGTGAGTAATCTGAAGAACGTCTACACAAGCTGCAGCGGATCCATCTTTATCTATAATTGGAAGATGTAGAAACTTCCCATCATGCATTATATGCAACGCATCCAAGATCGTTGTCTCTAGTGATGCACATTCAGGATTTGGTGTCATTACCTTCTCGACAAGAGTCAATTCAGGAGATAAATTTTGCGCCACCACTCGCATCAGAATGTCCTTTGAAGTCAAGATTCCATGGATTTTGTTCCCCATGGAAATGATTACAGAGTTAACCCGCAAATCCCGCATCCTTTTCGCAGCAACATAAACAGGATCTGATGGTGCTACAAGTGCAACCTTTGAATTGTCTGTGATAATCGTTGACAAGGCTGGCTTAAACATTCTCTCCCTCAAGGTTTCAATGAAAGCATACGGCGCAGAATACCCGCTTCCCCATTGCTTCTCTACACCTTCCACTGCAGCTGCTAAAGCACTGCCTTGCTCTGCAGCTTTCTCCATCCTTGAAATCGCATCGTATAAACACTTTGTGATATCCAACAAAGCAATTACTTCACCATTCTCTACAACAGGCAAGTGCCTAAATTTCCCTTGAACCATCTTCTGAAGAGCCTCGAGCGCCAACGAATCAGACGTGACAAAAATAGGATTCCTTGTCATAACCTTAGATACCAAAGTTTGATCCGGTCTCAACCCTTCAGCTATCACTCTTGTAGCTACATCTTTATCAGTAACAATCCCGGAAAGAAGTGCACTTGAATCAGTCAACAAACACGCATCAACACGCCTAGCAGCCATCCTTCGACAAGCATCAAAAACAGTGGTTCCTTCAGGAATAGTTAGAGCTTTCGATAACCGAAGCTTCTTCACAGTTCTCTCTCCGTTAGAAGGAGCTTGAGATTGAGGTTGAGAAGGCGGTGAATTGGGTTTCGAGGTGTTCCCATTAACACTTCCGTTCTCTGATTGGACGGGTTTCTTAGAAGGTGGTGGTCCTCTCCGTACACTCGACGAAGTGCTTCTCCTTCCTGATGTTGAAGAAGGACCCGTCGCTTGAGTACTCATATCGATCTATATAGGGATTTCTTCGACCCTGAATCCGTCAAAAATGATTCCTTTAGAAATCAAACTTGTCTCTACAAATGAAAAATTCAACCCTTAATTCAAACAGCATCGAATTTTTATCTAAGCACAAATCTGAATAAAGCCCAACTCACAAGAAAGACGATTTGTTCTGAGACTCCGATGCACATACACGAAAAGGATTCGAATTTAACAGGCGAGGGAAATGATAAAACTTAAAGCCCTAAAATTTGAGTAAAGAAGTTATGAGGGAAGATTGGGATTTTAGGGTTTACCTTCTTCTTCAACCTCTCTCGAGCACTTTTGTTGCCAAAAGCAAACGGCTCTTATCAATTGTGGTCAGCCATTTTATCGAGTTTTCATTGGTTGTTCTTGCTTCCGCGTGTGTGGTGGTTCGCCACCCCTTTAAAATGTTAATATTTAATGTATTTCCATATAAGATCCGTAAAACCGAAGGAACAAACCGGAAATTTAGTTTTGTCTGATAAATTTACGGAACTACCCTTTCTTTTAAAAATATGAAATTTGAATCAGAAACAGTAAAAAAAAAAAAAAAACAATTCAATCTTGTATCTAAAAGAGTTAATGGCTAACATAAATACAAATGTTATCATCGAAATGTCCAAATAAAGATTTGTGTGGGTTACACGAAATATTGTCAAATAATAAAGCAAAATAATACTATAAATTGACAAAATTATATAATATGAAGGCAAGTTGCTTGTGGTCAACTGGCCCCAGGACTCTTTGCTACAAGTGGAATCACATGTAGTTTCTACTTTTAATAGACTTACCAAATACACCAACCAAACTGTGTTTTGAGAAAGAAAAAAGAAAAAATTTGTGGTATATCCTAATTTATGCATGAAATTTGAAAAATATACTATCATTTTAGTTTATTTGAAATCTATCTTAAAAATGACTGTTTTGCCCTTAGTTAATAATTAAAAAATTCAGAAAATATATATATATTTTTTATAAATATTATTTTTAAATTAAAATTAAGGGATAAATTATTATTTTGATATTTTTATTCAAATTTTAAATAATAATGAATTAAAAAATTTAGTAATGATTATATTTTTTGAGAATGTTTAATATTAATCAATAATTAAATTAAAATTCAGAAAATAAAATTTTAACTAATAAAATTAAAACTTATAACCCAATCGATGAAAAAAAACAAAAAAAAAATCATTTTCTAATTTTCTTCTTGGATTCGCTCCCGAAACGGAGAGAAATTGAGTTTTCAAAAGTCTTTAACTTTGTCAAATCCATATTTTGCTGAGGTTTGTTTACTATAAATTCTATATTAATGGCTGTTTTAATCTGTTTATGTATTTTATATTTTATACACTTTTTAGTGTTTTTTTGTGTTTGGGTTTGGTGCAATCGTTCCAACTCAGATCTGAAGCATGATCAATATTGATTTCAATCTATTGTTCACTTTCTCTTGTTTTGAATGATCTCAACTTGTTTTGACTCTTTTGACATTAATAGGTTGGGTGGATCAATTACCAAATTGATTATATCTTTTTTTTGTTTACGCTCCCGAAGCTCGTTTGAAAGAATGCAAAATAGATCATCTCTCTCTCTTGTTGTCTTACAGATTGTTTCTCTTTAATTGTGACCTATTACTATAGATCCTTGAGCATATGGTTAATTGTCTAACGGAGAACTGTTTGATAAATAGGTGTGGAGAAAGTGGTTGAATTGGGCTTTAAACCACCATTTTATGAACTGCTCAAAACCTACGATCAAACAACAAGCTTTTCATCTCTATAGAAAGGTGAGCTTTTAAAAAATAATTTGTTTTTATTAAATAAGATAGAATTTTCTCAATTACATTGTCCATTAGTTTGTGAAAAGAATTATTCAATATCTTTTTAAAGTTCTGTTTGTGTTGGTTTTTAAGCAGGTGACAATTCATGTCAACTTCAAGTGCAGTTGCACCCGGATCACTGCCGCTGCGGTTGTTTACACGTTGGACAAAACCTGAATTCACAAGGAGCTTCACATATCATTCAGGATTAGAACACCTACCTGTTTTGTCAAACCATATCCCATCAGAAGAACTAGATTTAATCAGAAATGGTCCATTAGGAGTTCTTCTAAGGTTCTACGAGAGTAAATTCTTATGGTCAGCTAGAATAGTACATGAGCTTCTAGTGAATCAACTTGTGACGAATAAGAAGTATGATTTTGGACTCTTTGCGGTGAACAAGCAATGAGGTTTAGTTTGAAAGAGTTTAAGATAATTACTGGGCTAAATTGTGAACCTTATCCTCTTGAGAATATAGATGTCAAAGGTGACCCTCAGTTTTTGAGACGACTCGGGTTGATGAATGCTGAGAACCACGAGGATATGGATGTTGGGAAACAAGAGGATATGGATGCTGAAAACCAAGAGGATATGGATTATGAGAAACAAGAGGATATGGATGTCGATGGTGACCCTCAGTATTGGAGACGACTTGGATTGATGGAGAAAAAAGGAATATCTTACAATATGATTGAAGAAAAAATAATGAATTGCAAGGATTGGGGCGACAAAGACAGGATAAGACTGGTCTATTTATTTTTGGTTTTTCGATTATTGCTAGCTCGTTATCCAGGAAAAGGAATAGCTTCAAAGGCAGTTTATCTAGTTCTTGATCGTGAAAAGTTTGAAGCCTATCCGTGGGGAAGAGTAGCTTTCCAACATCTAATTAAATAAGTGTTTAAAGCTAAGCCGGATTTGAGCCAAAATTCATATGGTGTCAATGGTTTTGTCCAAGTATTACAAGTGTGGGCATATGAAGCTATACCAGCGATTGGAAAGAAATGTGGAAACTTAAGAAAAAATATGATGGAGTTTCCACCACTCCTGAGATGGAAGGGATCGAGAAAAAGATTTAAATATGATCTTCTCCAAAACAAGGAACTGATATGTTTTATGTTTACATTTTTATTTATATTTAAGCCTCTAAATCTTGGTTGCTTGTTCATATTTAAAGTTGGTCTAATGTAGTGTTGTCTACTCTTTACAGGTTGTCGTTAAAGGTGTCATGGATAATAATACATATGATGTGTGGGTTGATGAAGAACAAGATGTCACGGTCGATAATTTGTTCCATCTAATCTCTCGAAGCTCAGGTAAAATCTTAGTGAAACAACTTTGGGAAGATAAAGGGCTATTATAAGGACCTAAGAAAATGGTAGAAGAAGATGATGGCCAAGCACACAATGAAAAAGGTATGCCTCTGAAAAAGAAACATAAAGATGACGCCTTGAAGACACACTTCGTATATACAGTGGAGCAAATGGCAGAGAAGCTACATAAAGATTTCTCTACACTCGTAGATGTTGTTGTTACAAAATTGGATTCAAAGATGGAGAAAATTGAAGAGGGCATCAAAGAAATACAAGAAACAAGTAAGACTATTCAAACAAGGATGGATAATTTTGAGGCTGTTATGAAAGGAGTAATAAAAAATGGACTTGTGCATGAAAAACTTGTGAAAGACAATGGTTCTGAGAAAGACACCACGTGTTCTATCAAACCAAGTGAAAAAAAATCAAAGCTGGTACATAAAAAGTGATTGCTATATTGATTTTTAATATATATGCGAGACCTATATTATTATGTATTTTCAGTCTGCTTATATGTATTTCATTTTTTTAATATTGCAGTTTTCGAAATCGAAGTATGAATTGAAAGATATATCAGTTGATGATTTACCAACGGAGGATGATTCTGTAGATTGCAAAGTGGATAGTGTTAATATTCGGGAACACGAAGAATCTTGTGCTAAAGCTTTATCAGAGACATCTTCAATACGTGATCAAGCTATGAAGAGGCAACTAGACAAATTTCATCTAACATTACAAGCTTTGATGAAAAAGGAGAAGCCGACTGATAAGGAAAAAAGGAGTAGAAAGCTTACATCACAGCTTAAATCCCCGTTTACTTCTACTTATGGCATTAACAAAGTCATAAATGAAGATCGACCATGGACGACGTATGATCCTTTCGAGCCAGTTGAAAAGACATTGGTCACCGCCTTAGACAAATGGATAGCTCTTCGTGGGTAAGTTTATTTGAAGATATGAGTTATTTTTGTTTCTTAATTAGAATTTTCTCATGAATTATTTCTTTTTACACATCCTTGTAAAGCTATAGCCATAACCTACTGCTGGATATTTTTCTCTATAGAGAGTAGAGATAGTTAATTATAGTTTAGGATCCCTATAGTTTATACGTTGAAGATTTTCGCAGCAATTATGGAGTGTTCTTTTTTTTCTAATTGCCTTTTTTATTGCCAGTACGGTTCCATGCGGAATTGCAGGCGAAGAAGTTGGGAAAAAATTCTTTAAAGACCTACTGACTCCGACTTGTCATATTAGTAATCAGGTAAGTTAGAAATCTTTCTTTTTTGTATTGTTTAATATTGACACTAAATCATGTATTTTGTCTTCCAGCACATTGATGCAGCAATGGCTTTATTTCGGAGAAGATCGTTGATGAGTCCATGTCCATATATAGGTGAGAGAATATCATTTATGGATACTGGATTCACAGTAGCAATTGGTCATAACTACAGAGAATTCAAAGAAGACCCTAAGAAGTATAAGTGGAAATCCGGTGCTATTGATTACTATACGGGTGTGTTGCCTACTGCAGGATGTACAAAAAAGCAGCTTGGAAAAGACGTTGATGATATATATGTGGTGATAAACATAAAACCTAATCACTAGGCTGCATTGGCTATATGTATTCCAAAAAGGACAATCCAGGTGTATGACAACATCATTGGGTTTGCAAATGATGCAGATATGGAAGAGTATGTCCATCCTTATGCGCAGATGATACCCTACATGTTAAAGGCATTTGCACTAGAGAAAGAGAAACGTATGAGTGTCGCTAAATACAAGATATCGAGACCGAATAAGATCCCGCAGAATGTTCAAACAGGTGATTGTGGAGTTTATGCGATTAAGTATATCGAGTGCTTGGCACTGAGATGTGAATTCAAGGGCCTTGACGATGCACACATTAAGGAAATCCGTGCAAAGTTAGCAGCAGAAATATTTGATGAGTCAAAAAACATTGGTTTCTATTAATTTTTTTCTTTGGAACTTCTTTCCACCTCGAATTGTTTAACAATGATTGATTCTTTTATTTTTAATCTTTAGCCTTTATCTTTTATTCATGATGATGTTAGACTTATAATCGTTTTGTCTTAGTTGATGAAATCAATGAGTTATTTTGATCTAAACAAAATAGTAAATTATAAAAACCAATCCCATAGCAAAGCAACTAACCGAAGAATAGTTTAAACAAAGCATCATATACTTAAGCAAATTAAAAAAAAAATTTGTTTGCTCTGAAAAATTAGGATATGGGAAACAGTGAGGTTGGTCATAATGCTCTTGGTGCTGGTCGTATTTTCGCTCAAGGGCTAAACTTTGTGACCTAGCTCTTGCTTCCGGCAAAGTTTTTGAAGGCGAAGGTTTCAAATACGTTTCTGAATCTTTCGAGACAAATACTTTGCATCTCGTTGGACTTCTCAGTGATGGTGGAGTTCACTCTCGTCTCGATCATCTACAGGTTTCTAATGATCTGTTTTTTTTATCCTTTTTTCTTCAATTCTGTTTGGGTGTTTGTTGTTTGATTTCTTAAAACTTCTTCTTGTTTGTTTTGCACAGTTGTTGATTAAGGGATCTGCGGAACGTGGTGCTAAGAGAATCCGTGTTCATATTCTTACTGATGGTCGTGATGTTTTGGATGGTTCTAGTGTTGGATTTGTGGAAACTCTTGAAGCCGATCTGTCTTAGCTACGTGAGAATGGTGTTGATGCTCAGATTGCATCTGGTGGAGGACGTATGTATGTGACTTTGGATTGGTATGAGAATGATTGGGAAGTTGTTACAAACCGAGGAATAGTTTAAACAAAGCATCATCATACTTAAGCAAATTAAAAAAAAAATTGTTTGCTCTGAAAACTCGAAAAGCTTCGAGACAAAAAGAAAACAGAGATTAACATAAAACAGATGTTTACCATTCTTCAAAACAGTATCTCATGACAAACATGTCTTGCGATTATGACCTGAAACACCACAAGTCGAACATGTATATTTTTTCTGAGGGCGTTTCTTTACTTGTGTAGCAATTTCTAATGCAGTTCTATATCTTTTTTTCTTAGGTCTTCCAGATTTTTTTGCCATTTTGGGAGGAAGACATATTTGGGCAGCGACTTCTGGTGATGGAAGCCATTCTTCTATCGGAGAAATACTCTCTGCATATGCGCCAAACAAATAGGTTTTGGTATAGTGACGACTTACAAGAGATTCCCATGAAAAAGATGTCTTTTTGGCAGCTGCAATGGCATGAACACATGGTATTTTGTGCACGTCGAACCTGCGACAAGTACATGTCATATGCTCGAAGTCAACAACACAATCTCCCGTAGGTACTTTTACCTGAAACCGATATGTATTTATTGGACATGCTATGAAATGCTTCCCATTAATCGATCTTTTATTCAACATCTTGTCAACTCGAGGCGTGATATTTGCTTCATATAGTGCAGCAGCAACTCGACGCTCATAAAACCACCTACTAAGCATATCCCCAACGTAGTCTAGAAATTTAATAATTGGAAGCTCCCGTGCTTTTCTCAATGCACTATTGATAGATTCAGCGATGTTGCTAGTGGTAATGTTATAGCGATTTCCTGAAAAGTGAGCACGAGACCACAAAGTTACACCAGCTTTCTCTAAGTAATTACATAGTCTTGGATTTTGACGACGAATCTCACTAAATACTTCTGCAAATTCTGGCAAAGTATATGCGTTTGCAGCTTTTTTCACCAAACTCACAATTTGACTTCCTTTAAACTTGGTGATGATGTTTTTCTTCATTTGGTATGTGCATATTCCACGGCGAGCAGCTGGATATACCTTTGTAATGGCTTTTGCAATGGACTGGTGCCTGTCAGAAATTATAACCAAGTCTTGGCTATCAGGTATTACTTCTCGCAATCTATTGAAAAACCATTCCCAAGCATCATTATTTTCAGAATCAACAATACCAAATGCAACCGGAAAAATCTGATAGTTACCATCTTGTGCAGTTGCAACCAACAAAAGCCCCTCATACTTTCCTTTTAGAAAACTCCCATCCACAACAATTACTTTTCTCATAAATTTAAATCCTTTCACACATGCTCCAAATGATATAAACAAATACTTGAACCTGTCATCACCATCTTTCTCAAGTTTTGCTATTGTTCCAGGGTTGTATATTTTGATTAAATGAATGTAAGCTGGGAGACGCTCATATCCACTTTCTGATTTACCCCTCACTGATTCCTTCACATGTTCTAGTGATTTCCATGATTTCCAATACTTCAATTCAAAACCATATTTGATGCGCATCATACTTCTAATATCATTTGGTTTGCTGTTATGGCCATCTTCTCCTCGTTCATTTTGGAAAATTTGGCTAATAAATTTTGCAGCCACTCTTCCAGGTTTTCTTGATTCTAAGGAACACGTATGAATCGATATGCATTTCCGCACTGTAAAACTTTCAGAAGTGGAGTCTATTTTTGATGCTCGTACCATCCATTTGCAGCTTTTATCACCTCTACACTTAACAACAAGAAGAGATGGCTCTGACTTGAGAACTCGAAAGTCAAAAGATTTTTCTAGTTTAAGCATATTCAGCCTCCATTGAAGTTCTCCCTTATTCTGAAATTCTTGACCCACATAAATGGTTGATTCTGTATCAAGTATTGAAGTTTTAACCGGAGTATCCTCATAATCGTCATCAAAACCCTCAGCGGTATCATACTCAAAACTATCACCGATACCACTAAACTTATCATCATCTTCATCCTCATCATCTACCACATCATCTTCTAGCAAATCATTCTTCGACCAAGGCATAGCATCACCATCTTCGTGAAGCATTTTTCTGCAACAAACGTTAGATTGCAAAAGAAAAATTTGTATAACTTTTTTTATGCATCAGGTGGAACGATAACGAGAGGCAATCTTTTATTTTCCAACGTGCCCTACGAAATAGCTAATCTTGATAACTAATCATTATTAATTAATTAAAGTTTTAAATTGTATTGTTAACTAACTCCTAAATCGTGGATCATGATCTGAAAATCAATTAATTTATATTTAATTAACAATATATTTAAGTTATATACATACAACAAATAAAAAATAGAAATTATTAATTTTTATTATATAATAAAAAATTGTTTAATTTAATTAGTATTTTAGAAAATTATTTATTATTTATTAATTAGTGCTATTAATTAAGAATTTAAATATAAATAATTAAAAAAATATTTCGATTTTTTTACTTTGTCAATATTTAAATTCGCTATAATTATTTTTAAACTAATTATGAAGATATAATATATAATTTAAATAATTATTTTTAAATAATTAATTTAAATATTAAAAATAAAATTTATTATATCAATTTAAAAGAAAACAAATCAACAATACAAATAATCGACAATGTAACAAATCAACTAACCAAAATATAAGTCGACTGTTTAAAAATTAGTCAACAGAGAAAAAAATTAAGTCGACAAAAATACAATAAAAGTCGACAGTTCAAAAAAATCAACTTCATTAATAAGTCAACGTAAAATAAAATAAGTCTACTGAGAATGAACAAATCGACAAAATAAAAAAAAATCAACAAACAAGAAAAATAAGTCAACAGTTTAAAAAAATCGACTTTGTAAAAAAATCAATCAAACGAAATATAAGTCGACTCTTTTAAAAATAATCGATAGAAAATAAATTTAGTCGACAAAAATGAAATATAAGTCGACGGTTTAAAAAATCGACTGATTAATAAGTCAACGTCAAATGAATTAAATATACTATGAATAAAAAAGTCGATGGAAAAAAGTTATTAATCCATGAACAAAAAAAATAAGTCAACAAAAGTTATTTACCATCCATATATCTTGCGATTTACTAAGATTCGAGCATTGAAATCATCAAGTGACTCGTTCTCATGTCCCATTGACACACAAAGGAACTGCCCCTCCTCCTTAATCATTCTGTCAGCCTACCAAAAATCATGGGCAACAACAACCTTCATTAGAATCTCCCTAGTGCATACCAAATTAATGATGCTGATTCAAATTAAGGGCGGATTAACATTCATGTAAAAAAAGTCATCAAGCAAACCAAGAGAGAACTAACGATTCCAGAGGTGGGCCAACAAATAAATCAACCAAAAAAACAAAAGTAAAATTGACAATGGGAAGATTCATATACATACCTCTTGGAGTTCATTTTCCTCAAAATCTTCAATTGCAAGAACTTGAGAAGCAGAACTGTTGGTACGGTTCTTGGCTCCTTTCTTCTTCTCAGCTTTCCCATCAAGCGGATACTTTGCATTATCATGCTCCAGCAACTGTAGAAGCTCCTCATTTACCATTTTATCTGCAACCTCGATCGGAGTAGGAGGAACAACAGAACTTTTGTCTCCGTCAGCTGAGAGCAACGATTCCCTAATTATTTCCAATGAGGCAGCTGGAGGTCTAGGAAGATCTCTCTGCAAGACCTTGGATCTCTTCTTAAGCAATGCCTGTTGTCTTGCTTCTTCCTCAGCCCTTTTCCTCGCTATCCTGTCTGACATGTCTTCCTCAATTTTCTCTTCTGGCTCTTCACTTTCCTCTGGAGGAGGTTGTGCAACTATTTGGTACTCGTTTTTTGGCTGAGGAAGCCCAGTCAAACCAGAGCGTAAACTCCTTTTAGCTTCCTCTCGTCTCTGCCTCTCAAGTTTTGCACTTTCGTGCATGTCCATGTCTTCATTAATGTGAAGTTCATCCCTGAAGGGAGTCCCTTTGGGTGTCATAGAAAAAGAAGACCCATCCCTTGATGGAGTCAAGCCAATTCTTGGAGTAAGACCAGCACCACCAGGAGTCATCGATGGGGTCAACATTGGATTAGGCGTTTGAATCTCCTTCTTCCTTGGAGTGACCCCAGTAAAGTCAGAAGGGTGCAACTCTGGATTTTCTCCTCCTAGCAAAGGTGTCTGAGAGTCTCTTAATCTAGCAAGGTTTTCTGCTTCCATCATAATAGCATCACCTTTACCTGAAGGTGTTCTTTGTGGCGTCCTCATAGGTGTCATTCCTTGCCTTGGTGTTTGTGAGTAATTTGCCAAAAGTGCACGAGTAGCAGCACTTCCTTCTGTTAGCTCCTCATTCTCTGCAAGAAGGTCACTGGCGTAGTCCATCTTAGCAATTTCTTCTAGCTCTTGGTCTGTAATCTGCGGTGGTGGTAACATCAGCTTTGATCTCTTCCTAACAGCTTCCGGATCATTCAGTTTGTTTGCTTGCAATATAGCTGCTGGAGCATCCTGTCTCTGAGCAATTTTGTTCCTTGCAACATCTTGTTTGCGTAACCGTGCTTCTACATCAGCTCTTCTTTTCCCTTCCAGTTCTTCAATGGTTGTTGGAAATTTTACTTGGTCAGCAGGACGATCTTCATCTGCAGTATCATAAAATCCTGCAGGTGCCCTCTTTTCAAAAGGAATTTCTGCATTATAGTCGATTCCCTTTCTCTTCCTTTTCCTATGTCTACCGTCAATCCCAGCTGCTTTTAGTTCTCTTCTCTTTTGCAGAGAAGCAAGCCTTCTAGCTTCCTCAAGTTGTTTTTCTCTAGCTTTTCTTTTAGCCTTCTTTCCTCTAGTGTTAGCCAATCTAGCTCTTGCTTCAGAAAGCATTTCTTTCTCGTCTTCGTCCATATCTACGGGATCAGGACGAGCAGGCTTTGCTTCTGGGTTCGGATCAATCTCACCAGGACGTAATTTCCGTGGATCATCTGCTGCATCGTAATTCTCATCCTTAGTACATGCTGCATCAAGAAGCTTTTCATACCTCTCAAGGCATTGAGATGGTGTACGGCCAACAATAGGAGCAATAGTTCTCCACTGAGTAGGCAGAAGTTTTGCAAGATGTAGAAGCTTCTCATCTTCTTCTCTGGTCCATTCAGTCTACATTAACATCATAAAAATAAACTCAGTTTCTAATTCAAAAACATAAGAAAACCTTAGCAAAATACTCATAAGTTCCTTGCACCATTACCTACACTTTGTACGAATTTCAGAAACAAATCAATACATATATAGATACCACTAAACCTCCAAGTAACAAGCTACCAAACCACCTATAGGCCTAAATTCCAAACTATTTTTTCATTGTATGCCAGATCCAGAAAAAAAAAATCACCGAACACTACCACTTACAGAGAAGGAAAATGCGAACAACACTAACCTTTTTGATAGAAGGATCGAGCCACTCGTACCAGCGAGCTTTACACTGTTTGGCAGACTTACGAACGAGAAGAGACGAGATCCTAGCCCATTGGTTCTTACCATACTTCATCACGGCGGCCTTGAGAATCTCATCTTCGGTGTTCTTCCAAACACCTCCCTTAATCATAATCCTCATCTTCGCTCAAATGTTTGAAATCCAAACACACTTCAACTCAAGGTCGCTAATGCTCGTGGAAAATCGGCAGAACGAAGGAAGCGAGGGAGAGAGTGATGGAGGTTAAGAACAGTCTCAATCTAGGGATTTAAGAAAAATCTCTAGAGACCTGCTTATATTTATAGAGAAGTTACAACCGATCGTTCATTGATGTCTATCTAAATAATAAAAGATTTAGATAATAAGAAAATCAAAATAATAAAATATTGATGTTTATCAAAAGAAAAAGGAAATCCATAATTAAGAAAATAGAAAACTTTAAATAAGTAAAAGTTGTTAAAGCCGTTAATGACATAGTTGTTAGGATGCCGCTGTATCAGAGAGAGTGTAATCCTAGACTGGGGTTGGAACGAAAGAAGAGGAAAAGATTCAATCGAACACTTCCTTTTATTTTAATTGTTTCTCTACCAACGAACGATTCGTGACTTCGGTTTGACCATCAGTCTGAGGGTGATAGGCCGAACTCATATCAAGATTTGTATCAAGAAGCTTCCAAAAAGAACGCCGAAAATGACCAAGAAAGCGTGAGTCACGATCTGAAACAATGGACAACGGGAGGCCATGTATGCAATATATTTCCCGAAAGAACAAAGTTGCTACTTGAACGGCATCAGTAGTTCGCTTGCAGAGAATAAAGTGAACCATCTTGAAAAAACGGTCAACAACAACAAATATTGAATAAAATTTCTTTTGCGTTGGCGGAAGACCCACCACGAAGTCCATACTTATGTTAGTCCAAGGCTGTGTTGGAACCGGTAAGGGAAGATATAAACCCGCATTAGAAGCCTGTCCTTTAGACGTTTGACAAGTGACACAACGCTCAACAAAACGCTCCACGTCGGGGCGAAGTGATGGCCAAAAATACGTTGAGGAAACCAAGTGTAGAGTGCGATCACGGCCAACATGGCCCTCGTTATGAAGTTCCATGATGAGTTGCAAACGAAGACTACAGTCGTGAACACACAAACGGTTGTCGCGGAATAAGAAGCCATCGTGAAGAGTATATGGAGCTGCTGATCCCACGTTTACTGCTTCCCAAATTGGACCAAAAGAAGGATCGGTGGGGAATAGTTCAGCGAAAGAACTAAACCCGGGAACAAAAACATTAAAAATCACCGAACACTACCACTTACAGAGAAGGAAAATGCGAACAACACTAACCTTTTTGATAGAAGGATCGAGCCACTCGTACCAGCGAGCTTTACACTGTTTGGCAGACTTACGAACGAGAAGAGACGAGATCCTAGCCCATTGGTTCTTACCATACTTCATCACGGCGGCCTTGAGAATCTCATCTTCGGTGTTCTTCCAAACACCTCCCTTAATCGTAATCCTCATCTTCGCTCAAATGTTTGAAATCCAAACACACTTCAACTCAAGGTCTCTGCAGCTAATGCTCGTGGAAAATCGGCAGAACGAAGGAAGCGAGGGAGAGAGTGATGGAGGTTAAGAACAGAGTTCAGCTCAATCTAGGGAATCTAGGGATTTGAGAGAAATCTCTAGAGATCTGCAGATGAATTTAATTGAATCTAAGGAAAAAGGGAACGTATAAATAGAGAAGTTACAACCGACTTTGATCGTTTATCTAAATAATAAAAAATTTAGATAATAAGGAAATCAAATAATAAAAGATTAATGTCTATCTAAACAAAAAAGGAAATCTATAATTAAGAAAATAGAAAACTTTAAATAAGGAGAAGTTGTTAAAGCCATTAATGACATAGCCGTTAGGATATATTCGGTTTTTTCGGGTATATTCGGTTCGGTTTTTTCGGTTTTCGGGTTTTTCGGTTTTCAAATTTTGCTAACCATATAGAAACCGAACTAATTTCGGTTCAGTTCGGTTCGGGTTCGGGTGAAATCGGTTTTCGAAAATCTCAACCGAATGAATAGAAAACCGAAATAAACCGAGTTTTTTTCGGTTTTTTCGGTGTTTTTCGGTTTTTTTTCGGTTGTTTTCTGTTTTTTTCGGTTTTTTCGGTTTTTCCGATTTTTTTCGGTTTTCGGTTATTAACCAAAAAAAAACGAAACCCAAGAATATTTATAATCACAATCGAACGGTTAATTTCACATAACCGAACCCGAACCGAATAGCTTTTTTCGGTTCGGTTCGGTTCGGGTTTTTCGGTTAAAGTTTTTTTGCCCAGGGCTAGGCAGAACGAAGGAAGCGAGGAGAGAGAGAGCGTAACCCTAGATTCGGGTTGGAAAGAACGAAGAGGAAAAGATTTAATCCAACGCTAGTCCTTTCCGAAATCATAAAATATCCAAATATAGTTATGGGCCTGGACAAGTTCCGTACTTAATGTGCCGTTTTTATGTGATAGATTAAAATATAGCAAAGGTCTCTTTGTTGCGTTTTTTGTCATCTTGAGCAAAAGTAAAAACCTAATAAAATATATGGAATAAGAAAGATTCTCTTTATTACTTTAGAAATATAACTCAAAAACTAAAGTACTCTCAATCTCTCTAATCTCATGTGTTATGCCACACTTTGGCATCTCCATATATATATAGAGAATTCTTAACCAACTCCCAATCACATTAGGATTACATATTTTAGATAACTCCTGAAATTATATGTTTAGATATCTCCTAAAGATTTGATCTAATCCTAATCCTTCTAGAAGGCATATCTTGATAGGATTAGAATAACTTATGACTTAAAATTTATTCAAGCTTATCTTTTCTTCTCAGTAACTTGCAAAAAAGGGAAGATAGCTTGTCCTATGTATCTAAAAAGAAGTTATTATTATGTGTAAATTGATTTTTAAACTTTCTTTTAAATGAAGAAATTTAATTTATAATTAGTTTTCAATATTTTTTTTATCATTTACTACTATTACATATATAAAAATAAATATTAAAATTTTTATAACAAATTTTTAAGCCAAATATGATATATAAAGTCATAAATTTATCAATGAAAATATAACAAAAACATAAAATTATTTTGAATGAAGAAATTTGATTTATAATTAGTTTTCAATATTTTTTATCATTTACTACTATTACATATATAAAAAAATAAATATTAAAATTTTTATAACAAATTTTTAAGCCAAATATGATAACTAAAATCATAAATTTATCAATGAAAATATAACAAAAACATAAAATTATATTAAATGGAAAAATTTGATTTATAATTAGTTTTCAATATTTTTTTATCCTTTACTACTATTACATATATAAAAAATAAATATTAAAAATTTTTATAACAAATTTTTAAGCCAAATATGATAAATAAACTCATAAATTTTATCAATGAAAATATAACAAAAATATAAAATAAAATTATTTTGACAGTCGCTGTGTTGTTCGTTTGGCAGTCGCAGGATCCAGCGACTTGTCGCAGCGACCATCGACCAGTCGTTGAAAAAAACAGTGACTCAAATTTTCAGTCGCTAGATCCTACGACTGCCAAACGAACAACGCTTAGTCGTGGTCGCTGGTCGCAGTCACTGGTCGCTGTCGCTGACGACTGCCAAACGAACATCACCTTAATCGAACACTAGTCTTTTTTTTTAATTGTTTCTCTCTACCCGTTTCTCCTTTCCCAGAGAAAGTGTAACCCTAGATTGGGGTTGGAACGAACGAGAGACAATGAATAGAAAACAAACCTGGTGGTACAGAAAACCGCGGGCACGCGTTGTAACGACATAGCAGCGGTACAGTCTCTTTACAAAATTTAGGTTATCTTTCTGTTTTAATATTTGTTTTAGGTATTAATGTTAATATTACACACATAATATTATTATTTCTGAATTTAGTGTTAATATTATACACATATTTTACTCTGTATAAACTATTTATATTATAAACCAAAAAAATAAGATAAACTTGAATATGAAAAGATTGTACACTTACTGAAAAAGCACAACATGGTAGAATATTAATTTTAAAGTCTTGGAAACTACCATATACTTAAGTTAACATACATGGTAAATTATAGCAATTCGCCTTAGTCATCGACTACTAATCACTAAATAAAAATCTTTAACATGATTAATTACTTAATTAAGGTACTAGACCCTTAGCCAAAAACGTCAATTTCAGTTTTACATGATATGCAAGTTTTTCTCTTCTCTACAATACGACAAAGTATGTAAATTGTGCAAATGTGAGTTAAACAACTTTAGAGTATACTACATTCGGAACCAAACAGATTTGAAGCATTCAAATTTCTTGACTCTTGGAAAGCATACAACAGAGAACATCACAACCTTTACAAAGTCATGACTCATATAAAATTTCCCAATACAAAGTCAAGTTGAGTCTATTTAAAACTTGTAACCAATACAAAACTCAAGTTTTATGCAGAAGCTTCCATGGCGATAGCTACGTCCTCTTCTTTCTCCACCGGCTAGCTTTGCTTCTTTCATCAAGGAGTTTCATGTCACTGACCTTCTCTCTAATATGTTTCTTATAGATATATAAGAGTAACACAAGGATGGTAAATAAAATAGATTTTACATGCACTTTAATTACAACTCAATGAACCGAAAGAGAAAGTGGATTCAAAGAAAAAGTATCTGTAACACAAGCAATCACCGGGACCAGAACAATCATTATGGCTTTTTTGGGTCATTTTATTTAATTGGATCATCTAAAAAAAATTATCTTGAAAATCAAAATATTCACATATGAATTTACATGATACACATACCAAAGCAAATTCAATAGCTATGAGCTCATTTCAACCAAACTACTGGAAAAAAAAAAGCAACGAGACCTGCAAATTCTTGAGTCTTCGGTTTGTTATTTAATCTTTAATTTCGGTTTTGTTCAAATAGGCACTATCTTTAATTTCGTTTTGGTTCGAATATGACCGATTGGTTAACTGTAAATGAAAGCCTGATTCTCATTTTTACAACACAAACCCTACTCGATCTTTCTTGATCGAACAGGTCCCTTGCTTTCTTGATATTAGACAAGTAATTAGCGATCACGTTTAGAACAGCGTTTGCGTTCTGAGGTATTCCCGCCATGGAAAGACACGTCAGCGTTCCTGCGCTGCTGTGGATAAGTTTATTCTCCATCGGCAGCTTCAGGTCGAGTGATGACGTCATGGGCAGCGTTATCTTTGGCGCCACATTCTCATTATCGGCGGTGAAACACGTGTCAAACGCTTCCAATGTTGAAAATGACCCATTTACCTAGTTAACAAGATTGATTTAATTTCCCATTTCTTGAAATTATGTAGCTAATTGTGATATTAACGTAATTTTGATACATATCAATTTCAAGATCGGAGCCTCCCCACAAAACCAAACCACACCAAGAAAGCTTCTATCTTTGCTTTTCAAACCAATAAATGTCTCTCCGTTCCTCTTTCACCATGTCCACACAGTCAAGTAAGCCAAGTTCTACTTCAAACGATCCGTTCTGTCTATGGCAGTCATTATTAGATCTCGGATATCCAGTCTTATTCGATTCGGATTTTTTGTTTTTTCATATAACACAAGAAGTTTACAAAGGAAAAAAGAAAAATGTATGTACACTGAATTGACTAGCAACTTCTTGTGGAATCCGTAGTTAAAGAAGATCAATAGCTTACTTGAAAACTAACTGTTAACTCATCAGCTTCCACCAAGAACTCTCTTGAGGTCATTCTTCTGTTCTGATGTTAGCCTTGACGGGAACAAGATCTCAAAGTTGACTCTGAGGTCTCCTCTTTTCAAAGGGTCTTTAGTAGGCATGCCTTCATTTGGGATCACGATCTCCTGACCCGGTTTTACAATATCGAGAACCGGGATCGTTAGGTTCCTCCCGTCCAGAGTCGTTACGCTAATGGTGAGACCAGTTAAAGCATCTATAAGAGAGACTTTCTTCTCAAGAATCAGATCATTACCGTCTCTTTTGAATACTGGATGCGGTTTCTCGTCTACCACGAATATGAGATCGGCAGGAGTGACACCTGGTTCTTGGTTGCCTTTCTCTGGGAAAGTTATCTTTGTTCCTTTCTTCCAACCTGGTTTTATGTCTATCTTCAAGATCTCTTGGACTGTCTTTGGCTTTCTGTAATAAAGATATCATCAGAAGACTAAACCTGAAGCTCATATAGCTCCATCACAAGATCAGTAACAGAGAAAATCAGTTCTGCAGAACCTAGTAGCTACAAAATCTTATTGGGAAGATCATCAAACAATGTAAAGGAACAGTGTAAGAAAACATCATCAATTGGATCACACGGGAAAGGTAATAGCAAAACCTAATCATTCACTGTAATCAATGACTAACGAGATCGATCAATGGCATTCACACTACGAGATCAAGATTCAGAGAAGCTAACCCAAAATCATCGGGAACAACGCGAGAAATTCGCATCTTCTTCTTAGCACCTTTGTAGAGCTCCTCAAGTGTGCAAGCCAATTTACTCTCAATAGCCGGCGCCTTCCTATTCGCCGGCGGCGGCGGCGGCGTCTTTCTATTGGCCTGGCTCCCTGCTTCTGCACTTTTATATCTCCGGCCAACACCATCGCTGCCATCTGGACGTGGCCTTCCGCTACTCCCTCCGCCAAAAGAATCTCCAGATTCGCCAAAAAACTCTGCAAAGATATCTTCAGCATCACGCGGATAATACCGAAACTGAGAGTTACTAGACGAGTAGCTCCGGTGCTGCTGCTGCGCCGCGGTCTCCGCCGGAGTAGGTAAATCTGTAGATTTAAGACCTTCTTCTCCGTACTGATCATAGATCTGACGTCTCTGAGGATCGCTCAAGACGTCATAAGCTTCAGAGATCTGCTTGAACTTAGCTTCAGCTTCTTTCTTGGTCGTAGGGTTTTTGTCAGGGTGCCATTTCATCGCCATTCTTCGGTAAGACTTCTTGAGATCATCTTCGTTAGCGTTTCGATTCACCTTCAGTACATTGTAGTAATCGACCCCCATTGATCCAAAAACAAAAAAAGTCAAAACCACAAAATCGAGAGAGAATCTCAGATGAAATCGAGTGAACGAATCGAAAATGTGGGGAGAAAATTGGAATTTTCACAGAGATTGCAGAAGAGAAAAAAGGAACCGGATTCGAATCGAGATGAAATCTGAAACTGGAAGAGAAGGCGTGAGAAGAAAAAGAGTGGAGTGCGTGTAAGGTAGAAGAACATGACTAAAGGAGAATGACGATATATTCTTAACGGAGCCACGTGGCATTTATTGTCACTTATCTCTTCGTATGGTGGTGAATGTGGTAAAAAAAGTTATCACTTTCATTTTACCCTTTTTCTCTTTTTTTATTAGACAAAAATTCTCTTGGAATTTGCATATTAGGACAAATTTGTATCTTTTTTTATCAATTAATGTAACATAAAACAAACATTTTTAGTTTCGTACTTAAGTTAAACGAGAAGAATTGTTACTTTATTTAGCCGACAAAAAAAAAATAGATACAATAATTAAACCGACTAACCATTTAATCTAGAGAATTAGAGTATTAATTGTGTTTTGTTGTAAACCTTCTAGAATGTCAACAATGGAGGCAAAAGAAATCAACATAAATAGAAGTGGAGTCCATGTCACTATGAAATCAACTTTCTCACATCTATAAATAGAGTTGATTTTGTTCATTTGTATACGATTGAGAAGAAACACTTAAGAGCATAATAAAATTCTCTCTCTCTTTTCATCTTATCGGTATCTAATTTCTCTGCGGGTATAATATTTCTTATTTATTCTCTCAAATTTCTTCACCATAAAAACAGGTAAATAAAGGTAACACTTTATAACACGTTATCAGCACGATAAGCGGTTATAATTTTAACTTTTATATGTATACTATAATACCTTATAATGGACGGCTTTGCCGCCTGATTATTTATTTTCTGTTCATGGTCGGCTCTGCCGCCTTACTGTTTATTTACTGTTTTAATATGGATGACTCCGTCACCATAATTATTTCTCAATGGTCGGTTTTACCGCCTGAAAAATTATTTACTTGTTTAATTGTCCTTTTAAATTCATGGTCGGCTTGCCGCCTTAATGATTTATTGTTTTTAATATGGTTATTTTTGTCATCATAATTATGCTGTTAAATCTCTGTTTATTTTATGTTATGACTAATTCTATCACCATATGTTAATAAAATTATATTTGAACTGATAAATATTATCTGATTAATTTTCAAATATTTTCAGATTAATTATTTTATAACCGTTATTTCCAACGGATATATTTATAAATTACATAAAATTTTTAATTATTTTCAACTTTTCCAACGGTTATATAACGGCTAGTAAATAGTTTTTACAATCTATAAATATACTCTTTTTCATTCATCCTTTCACACAAAATTTCATCTTCTCTCAAAAATTACTCTCAAAGATTTTTCAAGATTTCGAAAGAAGAATTTTCAAGATTTCAAGATTTCAAGAAATATGTCTCGACTATTATTTCTTTTAAGTGTAATTTTTATTATTATTTCTATTTATGGAATTTCCGTTGGAGAATATACTCCCGGAGAATTTATCATAAATATTGTTTTAATGTTTTATGTAATTGTATTTCTTGTAATTGCGCTTTTTATATAAGCGTTTTATGTTTTATGTATGTTTTAAAATAAATTAAATAAAATCCTGTTATGAATAATAATAATGAATAAATAACAATAATCGCAATATCTTATATTTAAAATTTATGATTAATAAAAATTGTTAATTTATGTTTACAGTTATAATGTCAAACTTGGTAAAACTCGAGATGGCTGCCCTTGATATTTCCGGAAGAAATTATATGACATGGGCAGTAGCAGCAAAAAGACATCTTAAAGGAAAAAGACTCCTCGATACCATCGATGAATCGATAAAAACGACATCGGAGGAGGAAAAGGCACAAGCCATGATATTTTTATGCCACCACATTCATGATGGTTTAAAAGATGAATACATCACAAAAGAAGATCCTGCAGATCTTTGGAAATCGCTCAAAGAGAGGTTTGATCACCAAAAATATGTGATCTTACCTAAAGCCAAACATGAGTGGCTAAATTTGCGGTTTCAGGATTACAAAAGTGTAAGCCAATATAATTCCGCTTTGTTCGGAATCACTTCCAGGATGGCGTTGTGTGGAGAAAAAATAGAAGAATATGATATGATCGAGAAAACTCTCCAAACGTTCCATCCAGGAAACGTAATCCTGCAACAACAATACCGGGCAAAAGGGTACACTCTTTACTCGGAGCTGATGCAAACTCTGCTAGTTGCAGAGCAAAATAATGAGCTTGTGGTGTTAAACCATCAGACTCGTCCAACTGGATCTGCTCCATTCCCCGAAGTGAATGTTGCAACAACCAACTACAATAATTTGCAAAGACATGGGCACGGTAGAGGCCGTGGTCGTGGTCGTGGACGAGGACGAGGACGTGGACAAGGCCAAGGAAGAGGATTCCGCCCAAATGATATTAATTCCGGAAGAATTAATAAAAATTCTCAGAAAAACAAAGTTGGCGGTACAACAAACAAACATTTTGAGAATGTTTGTCACAGATGTGGAATGAAAGGACATTGGTCCCGTACCTGTCGTACGCCGAAACATTTGGCTGATTTATATCAGCAATCTCTAAAGAGAAAAGAAAGAGATAGTGAAACCAACTTTGTCTCTGATGAAGCCGGACCCTCTTTCCATGGATTAAATGATGATGCACATCTCGATATTTCTGATTTCCTCGTTGGTCCTGAAGACATCAACGCACAAGATGTGGATTAAGATGATTTAAAACTACCATCGTTTTTATTATATAAAATAATGTTGTATGTGCTTTTTCATTTTCTAAAGTGTGTTGTAAAATATATTTTTTTAAAATATTTCTTATAATATCAGTGTTTGCTTTATTTGAGTGTTTATTAATATATCCCTTATGAATATTACAAATACAGATATGTCAAGATCTGAAATTCGGGATGGAGATTTATGTCTAGCAGACAGTGCTACAACGCACACGATACTTAAAGATAAAAAATACTTCTCCTCCCTCAAAATAAATAATTCCGCCGGAAGCGTGAATACAATATCTGGAAATGCAAAGATTGTTATAGGCTCTGGAAGAGTCAGTTTTCAAATGCCAAGGGGAACAAAATTTGAAATAAATGATGCATTATATTCCCCAAAATCTCAGAGAAACTTAATAAGTTTTAAAGATATCCGCAAAAATGGATATCATTTAGAAACTATGAACAAAAATGGCATTGAATATCTTTACATCACAACAACAATTTCTGGAAGAAAAGTTGTATTAGAGGAATTACGAGCATTATCCTCTGGATTATATTCCACAAAAATAAATATGATTGAATCATATGTTACCGTAAACCCGCAGTTTACTAGTACCTTTAAAATTTGGCATGAACGACTTGGACATCCAGGTTCAGTCATGATGCGGAAAATTGTGGAAAATTCTAATGGCCATTCATTGAAAAACCAGAAGATTTTTCAATCGGGTGAATTTTCATGTAATGCTTGTTCTCAAGGAAAATTAATAACTCGGCCATCGCCAGCCAAAATTAAGAATGAATCTCCTGAATTCTTAGAAAGAATACATGGAGATATATGTGGACCTATCCATCCACCATGCGGGCCATTTCGATATTTTATGGTATTGATTGACGCATCCAGCAGATGGTCACATGTGTATCTATTGACAACACGAAATACGGCTTTCGCAAAATTTATTGCTCAAATAATCAGATTGAGAGCACAATTCCCTGATTACGCCATAAAGAAAGTTAGGCTTGATAATGCTGGTGAATTCACTTCACAAGCCTTTAATGACTATTGTATGTCAATGGGAATTGATGTGGAACATCCGGTCCCCCATGTTCATACACAAAATGGCATGGCTGAGTCTTTGATAAAACGACTGCAATTAATTGCAAGGCCATTGATAATGAGAACAAAACTCCCAATTTCTATATGGGGTCATGCTATTTTGCATGCTGCAAACTTGATCCAAATAAGACCAAGTGCATATAATAAATATTCTCCTTTGCAATTAACATATGGTCAGCAGCCAAATGTATCACATCTCCGTATTTTTGGTTGTGCGGTCTATGTTCCTATAGCGCCACCACAAAGAACAAAAATGGGGCCACAAAGGAGATTAGGTATATATGTTGGGTATACATCACCAAGTATAATTCGGTATCTTGAACCGAAAACTGGTGATATGTTTACGGCTCGTTTTGCCGATTGTCATTTCAATGAAGATGAATTCCCAGCATTAGGGGGAGGAATTAAAGAGGTTCCAAAAGATATTACATGGTGCACACAATCTTTGTTGCATCTAGATCCCCCTACAAACCAACGTGAACTCGAAGTTCAGAAAATTGTGCACTTACAAAAAGTGGCAAATCAGTTACCAGATGCATTCACAGATACAAAAAGGGTAACAAAATCATATATACCTGCTGCAAATGCTCCATCAAGAATTAATGTTCCTGAAGAACAAATTGATGAGAATAAAGCTAATGAACCCAAAATGCAGTTGAAAAGGGGGAGACCAATGGGTTCGA
The DNA here is from genome assembly GCA_004349715.1 of Crucihimalaya himalaica. Taxonomy (NCBI): domain Eukaryota; kingdom Viridiplantae; phylum Streptophyta; class Magnoliopsida; order Brassicales; family Brassicaceae; genus Crucihimalaya; species Crucihimalaya himalaica. The sequence goes on along the minus strand of SMJT01000010.1, from coordinate 2,226,861 downwards.
AAAATAAAAATCCCCGAAAGAAAAAGAAGTTGGGAGAACAAAATGAAAAGGTTCCAGAAGAACCACTTACAGAAAAATGTCAAGAAGACATTTATGAAAAAGTTCAAGAAGAACCAGAGAAAGAGAAAAGTCTTGAAGTCGAGCGTGATACAGAAAGATGTGAAATTTCTATTAATTATGCTCAAGATGGAAAAGTATGGGTTAGATATGAAATTGATAATGAGGATGAAACATTCTCCTTTTCTGTATCCAAAGAAATTGATAATGAAAATGAGGATCCAGACCCAAGGTCCGTATCGGAATGCCAGGAAAGGCCCGATTGGGAGAAATGGCAAGAAGCCATGAGAAATGAATTACTCTCCCTTAATAAGAGAAATGTATTTGGACCTATTGTTATTACACCTGAAGATGTAATACCGGTTGGATGCAAATGGATTTTTATAAGAAAAAGAAATGAGAATAATGAAGTCACACGATATAAGGCTCGACTTGTGGCACAAGGATTTTCTCAAAGACCGGGAATTGATTATGAAGAAACATATTCCCCGGTTATGGATGCAATCACATTTAGGTACTTGATGAGCCTAACGGCATCAAAAAATCTAGATATGTACCTTATGGATGTTGTGACTGCATACCTATATGGATCACTAGATAGTGACATTTATATGAAAATCCCAGAAGGATTCAAAATCCCGGAAGGATCAAAAATCCCAGAAAAATCCAAGAATATTTGTTCAGTCAAATTACAGCGATCACTATACGGATTAAAACAATCCGGACGCATGTGGTATAATCGCTTAAGTGAATATTTGATGAAAAAGGGATATACCAATAATGCGATATGCCCTTGTGTATTCATTAAGAAATCTCAAACCGGATTCGTGATCATAGCTGTCTATGTTGATGATTTGAACATAATAGGAACTCAAAAGGAAGTTGATGATGCAAGAACTCATATGAAAGAAGAGTTCGAAATGAAAGATCTTGGAAAGACAAAATTTTGTCTCGGACTTCAAATAGAGAATTTCCAAGATGGAATATTTGTGCATCAATCAAATTACACTAAAAGAGTGTTAAAACGCTTTAATATGGATAAAGCGAATCCTTTGAGTACTCCGATGGTCAATAGATCACTAAATGTTGATAAAGACCCGTTTAGACCTTGTGAAGATAACGAAGAAGTATTAGGTCCTAAAGCACCTTATATGAGTGCTATAGGTGCACTTATGTATCTTGCAAATTGTACTCGACCAGATATAGCATTTGCTACTAATCTGCTTGCAAGATATAGTTCATGTCCAACGCGAAGACATTGGAACGGAATTAAACATATTTTCCGTTATCTTCAAGGAACAATTGATTTAGGGTTATTCTATTCTAAAAACACTGATTTTGGTCTAGTTGGATTTGCAGATGCAGGTTATTTATCAGATCCACATAAAGCTCGATCACAAACTGGTTATGTTTTCACAATGGGAGGTACTGCGATCTCGTGGCGTTCTCAGAAGCAGACATTGGTTGCTACTTCTTCAAATCATGCAGAAATTATTGCGCTTCATGAAGCATGTAGAGAATGTGTATGGCTGAGGTCCATGACACATCATATACAAGAATCCGCCGGAATCATCGGCAACAAAAAGCCAACAATCTTATATGAAGATAACGCTGCATGTGTTGCCCAGATAAAAGAAGGTTATATTAAGAGCGACAGAACAAAACACATCCCTCCAAGATTTTTCTCCTATACTCAAGAACTCAAGAAAAATCAAGAAGTGGATATCCGATATGTTCGCTCAAGTGACAACGCTGCAGATCTCTTCACAAAATCACTACCCACCTCGGTGTTCAAGAAGCATGTTTACAACATTGGAATGCGCCATCAAAGAGATTTATAAGTCTGGTTACTCGAGGGGGAGCTTGCGCGGTTGCACTCTTTTTATCCTACTAGGTTTTTCCCATTGGGTTTTCCTAGAAAGGTTTTTAACGAGGCAACATAAGACATAATGCAAGAAACATAGTGACGATGGTCTCCAAGGGGGAGTGTTGTAAACCTTCTAGAATGTCAACAATGGAGGCAAAAGAAATCAACATAAATAGAAGTGGAGTCCATGTCACTATGAAATCAACTTTCTCACATCTATAAATAGAGTTGATTTTGTTCATTTGTATACGATTGAGAAGAAACACTTAAGAGCATAATAAAATTCTCTCTCTCTCTTCATCTTATCGGTATCTAATTTCTCTGCGGGTATAATATTTCTTATTTATTCTCTCAAATTTCTTCACCATAAAAACAGGTAAATAAAGGTAACACTTTATAACATGTTTATATTTGTTCAAAAAACAAAAAGAGTATTAGTTGTGTATGACAGGAGACCAAGTTTGCTTAGAACATTGACTAATTAGTTTTGATAATTCACAAAAAGAAACGTATGGCAAGTCCAGATTGAGACTAATCCTTGATTCCTTACCGTATGACAAGCCATGTTTACATATATGTTTGGGAGACTCACGTAGAATACGATCAGAAGTAGTAATATGGCTTGAATCATGCCGAGGAAAGTGAAGATATTATCACAATGAACATATCCAAATGATCTCATTAAATGTAATAGCTTTGTATTCAGCCTGTATCCATGATCTAAATACTTTGCCCTGGTCTATTTAACTCCAAGATTTCCAATGACTATGCAACAGACAAAAATAAATTTGGCTGTGCTTAATCTTAGGTTTTATTCCATTTCAGTACAAAATAACTTACATCCCAGTAAACCAGTTTCATACATACAGCCAATTTTGCAATCTAGTCCCCAAATAATATAATTTAAGAAGGATCCATATCCTTGTCTTTAGGCTTGCGGCTTAGGAAATAGCTTCCTTGCGAATTCAGCGAGCTTGGTAATATCGGGCATAATAGGTTTCACAGCGGGATGGTTACAGAACCGCTCTGCCCATTTGGACAGAGAAGGAGTCTTGATCTCATCAAGAAATTTATGAGTGGCATCTAACTCGACAACTCTCAACCAACCCAAGAAACTCCCAAAGGCAATGTCGAGATAACCGATATGATCACCGTTGAAAAAATGTTTTCCTTTGCTGCAATCCACGAATGCTTTCTCAAGAAGCTCGGTCCTTTCTACGACTTGAGCTATGGCTGCTTTCTTATCTTCTTCTCCTTTAGCTGTTAGGATACTTCTCAGAGATATAAACCACTTTTATGCATATCCAAGTAAGACAACATAGACGATTTAAGATTAGCTTATGCCACATGTGTAGTAGAGAAGATACACTAATAAGTTGTTAACGTTGACTATGGGTAAAAGTTAGTTGAAGCTGGACTAGTCCAATCCTATCCGGTTTAAATCTGTTATATAGTGTTATTAGTTATTACAGATTCTTAACCGGATTTTAGCTGATTCATTTTGGGGATATACTAAATTCATCAAACCCCATTAATTCCATGTATACTTTTTATTACATGCATATCAAAGTTAAAAGAGGATGTGAAGAACAGACTATAAACCTTGTCGTCTATGTAGGCAGCCCAAAAACGAGCGATGGCCCTGTCGTAGGGATGGGACGGGAGAATGGATGGTCCAGATGAGTTCCAAGCCTCGTCGATGTACTGAACGATTATGTTGGACTCACAAACCGGTTTGTCAGCGTGAATCAGAACCGGCATCTTCTTGTGAACCGGGTTTGATTTGAGGAGCAATTCGCTCTTAGAACCGAACGTCTCCTGGAGAAATTCGTAGCTTATAGATTTGAGGTGGAGAGCGACCCTCGCCCTCATGACGAAAACACTCGCCCATGAGCCTATCAACTTCACGTCGTCGGTCGCCATTTTGTCCCGGAGATTAAGCACCGTGGTGGCCTCGGAGAGAGAGAGAGAGAGAGAGAGAGAGAAAGAGGCTTATGCGTTAGATCGTATGAAAGCTAAGTGGCAATTAGAGGGTTTAGGTGATGGATAATGAAGAAATACGAATTAGAATCCGACACGTGTTACAGACTTGTAAACGAGTGGTGAATAATTCACGTGGCAACAATGAACGATTAAATCTTGCTGGCCTTAGGACCATTTCACGTGTTTGTTGATTCTTCTAGGAAATAGTGAGTTAGATAATACTCCCTCTGTTTCACTTTAAATGTAGTTTAAGATTTTAAATTTTGTTTCAATTTAAGTGTTGTTTTAGATTTTCTATGCATTTGTTTTTTTAAAATTTCAGTTTTATCCTTATTGTTATAATGTTGTGACCAATAAAAAAAATTATTAAACATATTAAATAGGGGTAAAACAGAAAATTTATTTGTTTTCTTAATTTGTGTGAAAAAACCTTAAACTACATTTAAATTGAAACAGAGGGAGTATAATACTAGATTAACAGATGATAAATAAAAGGTTTTGCCACTGTTCCACTGCTTCGGGTCACACGGATTGCTCCCTTCACGCCACGTGTTGACCCTTCACACGTCTTGTGGTTAAGTCTTTGATCTCCAACATTTTTGTAATTTTTTGGTTCAGTTCCGGTTAACGTTGGTTTTACATCGGTATTGCGATTGGGGGAGCTTTACCGTTGGACCGAGTTTAGCTGTCTTTGTAGCCCTTTGAGCTGCGCAAAACACTTGGCTCCTCCCTTTCAAAAGGTAGGGTTTACTTCCAGCAGCTCTCTCTCCTCTTCTCTCCTTTCAGGTACTTTGTCTCTCTATCTTGATGCATCTCATTACGCCTCTCTTCGTCTCGTTTCGTGAATCTTTTGGTTGGGGTTCCGAATTTTTCTTCTTTTGAAATTGGGTTTTGTAACTCGTCTTTTCCTACTTTAAAACTGAATCTGCTCTCTTTTGTTTTTGCTCCATTGATTACTACGTAGCTTAAACGCCTTTGATAGATATTACCGTGACTTTTAGGTTTTAGCTTTGTAGAGGTATTGGGTTGTCCTTGGTTAATATCATTGTGTTGTGGTTTATCTGTTAATGATATGCATAAGCTCTTCTTTTTGCTTATGCTAATCTATAACCTTTCTTGTTGCCATGATGTTAACCTTCTTTGCATCTAACCAAGGCCTATGTTATCATGGTTTTTTTCCGCTCTCAGGGGTCATTCGTTTTTTTTTTTTTTTTTTTCACCTGTTGTGCATTTGTTACCCTTTTCCCTCTTTGACTATTGTTTGTCATCTGTTTGAATATATTATTTAGTCTTTGATTCTGATTTCTCTTCTTTAGCTATAATGCATGAAGGTTTCTACTCTCTATGCTATACATAGATTAACCGATCTTCAATTATGTATTTTGGTTTTGCGTGTAGCTAGCTTCATGACCCCATTAGTGTAGTGTAGAATTCAGGTATTCGATAGTTCATTCTTTAGTCTGTTTATTTGCTATAAAGTTGCATCTTGTCTAGTGCCTTTGATTTGTGGAATTTGGGTAAGCAAATATGTGAAAGGTCTTCATCGATTGGGTTACAATTTTTTTCTCTAAGGTCTAACTTCGATCCGATACCATGGCCCCCAGTGGGAGAAGACAAAGAAAACTAAAGAGAATTGCTCAGGATCAAGTAATCCCACCTCCTCCTGATAGAAGATTAGGAGCTTTAGTTCTTAGTAAAAAACAACAACGTTTCAAGGATAAAAGGATGACTCTGTCCAAATCAACTCGATCTAATGGTTTTGTTGTTCTTGAAAACATCAAAGCTGAGATACCAGATACCTTTGATTATGACTCTTTACAATCGAGGTTCAAAGCTTTTCTAGAGAAAAAAGAATCCAGATTACTTCATCTATAAAAAGAATTTAACAGTAGTTGGAAGCATGGCTGGTGTCCGCGGAGACTGTAGTAGATTCGATGATTGGTATGGAGTAAACGTTCATGACATTTACCCACGCAATAGTTTTTGTGCTAATTGTGGAAAGAAAACTCAATGTGTTTCCAGTTTTCTTCGCCATCCAGGTAAATCCAATTTAATCCTAATTTGCTTCTACTTTTGTGTTTTTATTTTCAAAATCCAATATAATTCCTATTCCTTTTTTTTATTTCCAGTTCCTCATGAAAGAGTTAGACATTGTCGTTGACAAGTTGCAGCATCTCATGTTTACGCATCTTAGGACTTTTGGATCCCCGTGCAAAAATTTTCTAGTCACGGGAGATGGTGACTTTGTAAGAGCCGCTTAGATACTAACCAAGTGTGGAGCTAAAATGCATTTAGCTAAACCTGTGAATTGCAGTTTAAAACTTCAAAGAGAAATACGTATTCATACTACTTTTCAGGAGATCATAGAGACTGAGCCAATTCCATAGAAAAAATTTCCTTTTATTTAAAAACTAATTGTTGTTGTGTAGTGGAACACATGTTTCTTTTGTTAATGTAGATGAATGGATTAATGTGAGTTTACGAACGTTATATGAGAAAGTTTAATCTTCTAGTTCTTATGCAATATTCAACTTCTTACTATATCTTTATGAATATTTGTTGGGCTTACTCATCTTGTGTGCAATAAAGTTTACTTAAGTTTAGAGCTCTTGGTTTTTGCCAACTTTAAGTTCTTATACTAATGTGCATGTTGGTTACATCAATATGATCCAAACAGTCTTCGTAGCCATCTCTCAAGCTCTCTAATTTCCTTCAGGAGGAAGCTTAATTAATAGCGGTTAATCAATTGCGGTTTGACCGGAAAAACGGTCAATTTCCCCATGAACTTAGTTGTTTCGGTGAAAACAGCCCAAATACTTTGTTATGTGCCTAAAACCACATGAACTAATATTAACTTTGAAATTCATACATAAACAAAACAAATCCGGCCTAAACCCACAAATCGTTAAACGGTGTTACTATTCCGTTAAGTGTGTGCTAACTAGAACGTCACGTCATGAGTGACTAAAATGTCACATCATCATATCGTGTTGAGTAGGCGCCACGTCATAAGTTTATAAAATCAAAAAATCAAAAAAATCAAAAATATTATTTAAAAAAATGAAAATATTAAAATTAGAATTAGTATTAAAAAATTATATTTTCTATAATATTTCAAAAATCCAAAAAAATCTATAATATTTCAAAAATTATTTAAGAAAATCAAAAAAAAAAACTAAAATTCTAAAAAAATTATTAAAATACTAAAAAAAAATTTATCATTTAGAAAAAATATTAAAATTTATAAGAAAGAATTTAGAGTATGGATAAATTTCATGGATGATTTTCCATCTAGCTTCCTACAATAGTCATGTATATGTGTGAATTTGCTCTTCATAATGATAATTCATTCAACAAAACATGTTTTGAGTCTAGTAGCATTTTATTATATCAAGACAATATCATCATTATCCCCTATGAATATGCAAATACAATGTTAAATGCTAATAGACTCGGTCTTACAGGTGCAAATACACATGTTTTGGATTTTTTCTGAATAATTTTTGAAAGATTATAGATATTTTTGGATTTATTTTAGAAAATATAATTTTCTTAATACTAGTTTTAATTTTAATATTTTCATATATTTTTAATAAAAAAATTGATTTTTTTTTATTTATTTTTTATAAACTGATGATGTGGCGCCTAGTCAGCACGATCTCATGATGTAACATCCTAATCACTCATGACGTGGCGTCCTAGTCAGCATGCACTTAACGATAGAGTAACACCGTTTAACGATTTGTGGGTTTAGGCCGGATTTGTTTTGTTCATGTATGAATTTCAAAATTAATGTTAGTTCATGTGGTTTTAGGCACGGAGCAAAGTTTTGGGGGTGTTTTTACCAAGCAACTAAGTTCATGGTGGAGTTGACCGTTTTTCCCAGTTTGACATATAATATATGAGATGCAGCCAATGTCTTTGAAACGAAATGATATATAAATATATTGTTTTCGATGGATGCAGCCAAAATATATATGCTTGGTTCCTGAAATTGTTTTTTACAATTAAGAACAATCCAAGTATATGAAAATAAGCATGACCACGATTACGATTATTACGGTTACGGTTTATTATTTATCGGTTACGGTTATAATTTTTTTTTAATTATAACCTTAACCACTTTGTATACGGTTACGGTTAAAAACGGTTACGGTTAATTATGATCTTTTTTTGGCAAGATTAATTATGATTACAATACGATTAATATTCGAGACGAATCCATATATTTTCTTACTATCATAATAAAAATTAAACGATCATCTAATTCGATAAATAATTATCTTTTTTTTAACCCAAGTTAATTACCTTTTTATAAATTTTTTTATATGGACAGTGAGTATTGCATTGATAGGTATTGTTGGAGGTTTTCGAAATCTGGGTATTGGTTTGAAACAGAGAAAATCAACATCAAATACATAACGAAAATAGAATTAAAAATAATTTAATATGAAAATGTTTGATTACTTACAAATTACCTAAATTTTTGTATTATTTTTCATACGATGAAAAAATATATGATTTTGAGCAACGTATTATTATAACTTATTTGGTTTTAAAGAATACCATTTTTCGACGGGTAAAAATTTTTCGGTATCTTGTAGTTGTTTCTAAATTTTTCTTTACCTTATACACAGTTAAAAACGTAACGTTCAACATACCTTTAACACACCAAGACAATAAAACAGGACCACTCATAATTTATTCTTGCAAAAGATCTCAACCCACAAAATCAAAACCTAGTTCACCAGCAACTTAATTAGGCCTGCGGCTTGGCAAAGATCTTCTTTGCGAATTCAGCGAGCTTTGCAGTCTCGGGCATGACAGGTTTTACAGCGGGATCGTTACAGAAAAGCTCAGCCCATTTGGACAAAGAAGGTGTCTTGGCCTCATCAAGAAGTTTATGGCCAGCTGACAACTCGGTGACTCTTAACCAAGCCAAGAAGCTCCCCAGAGCGATATCGAGGTAACCGATATGGTCACCGTTGAAGAACGCTTTTCCTTTGCTGCAATCGATAAACGCCTTCTCCAGAAACGCATTTCCTTCTTCCAACTGCGTTATCACAGCTTTCTTCTCTTCTTCTCCTTCAGCTTTTACGATATTTCGTAGAGCGACGAACCACTTTATTGATTATTGTCGAACATTGAAATATAAAAGATTAGCTTAATTATCTCATGACATTGTAATGAAAAAAACACATAGCAAAACATCTACTTTATTTAATAACTAGTTTCTTGAGTTCTTGAAAACTATGTTTTTTTGGTTATATTTGCAGTTGCATTTACATTCACATTTTAAATTACACTTATGCTATGTTTTGCATAAATGTAAGATATCATATACTATTAACTAGTCAACACAAAAACATAAGACAAATATTTGCTTTGCAAAACTAGGTAGATAAAATTTTCTTTCTTGTGAAGAAACCCTAAAGATCAAAATAGACAAATTCTTGATAAGCAAGTTAGAAAGAAAAAAACACCTTTTCGTCGATGTAAGCAGCCCAGAACCGAGCCATTGCCCGGTCGTAAGGATGAGAAGGGAGAATGGACGGTCCAGATGAGCTCCAAGTCTCATCGATATACTCAACGATGATGTTGGATTCACAAACTGGCTTATCAGAATGAAGCAGAACAGGGATCTTCTTGTGGACCGGGTTTGATTTAAGAAGCAACTCACTCTTAGACCCAAACGTCTCTTGGAGGAACTCGTAGGGCACCGACTTGAGGTTGAGAGCAATCCTCGGTCTCATCACAAAGGGACTCGCCCATGCACCGATCAGCCTCACTTCGCCGCTTGCCATTTTCTCCTCAAGATCCGAAACAGAGGGCTTTGGTGCGTGTGAATGTGTGAGAGAGAATGTAATGTTTTGACACGTTGAAGCGTTTATGTTAGATCGGTGTGGCATTACATGGACGGGAAGAGGGTAGGTAAATTTGATGGCGGTGATAGATAGCGGAGAAGGGCCAATTAGAGCTTGACACGTTTATTAAACGGGTGGGAAAACGAAAATGTTGGTCCATCACTTTATTGTGGTCGACGAGACTGCATTTATATATGTGGCAACCATAAAACGCCGGAAAAATGTTCATCTTCACTTGTTTAAATTTGTATTTCATGTTTAATGTACTAAATTAGAAATTTATATTACTATTACTTAATATCTTTGTTTTAAAACGATTAACGATGTGATACTTATTTGGTTTTTTTTTCTTCCAACTTAAGTGGTATTAAATGATATTACATCTCAGGGAAGACAAACACAAATTTACCCTACAAATGACAAACATGTGATATCACAGGACCACACGAAATGTAAACATTGAATTGTAGTAACGAAAAAACCAAAAGAATATTCGTCTCAATTTGTTTTCTTCTTAATTAGGCTTTAAGTTCATTGTTTCCACTCAAATTTATAACATTAATAAAATGGTTTACGTCTGTCATCTAAGTTTGTATATGTAAGTCAGAGTAAACAAAAGTACATAGATAGACCAATTGGTGTTTTGCAAAAACATTACGAGTGGTGGACTAGCTAGTGGTAGATCTAGGTCCCTTAAAAGAGATTGAACCTTGCACCACGAGTTATACATTCATTTAGGAGATACGTCGATTCCTTTAATTAAATGCAGATAGATCACATGTCGGCCCTTAGCCAAGGAAGACTACAAACCCCAAAAGGTATTGAAACTCCCTCGATTAAAAAAATGAAAACAATGAACATTTATTACGATTCTTGACAAATTGAGAACTCTTCATGAGAAAGATCATACATATCTTTAGTCATTGTGTGAGTAGAGAAATGTGTTACTTAGTCAAGTTGTGGATTCTTTTGAATAGTTCTCTGAGAAACTATATTGTGTGAGTATGGGTTTTGTCACTTTGTGACTTAAGATTCTGGAATAGTGCTGTAATTTTTGTGTGAATGTATAATTCCTTTCCTAATGTTCCTTTCATTTCTCATTATCTCATCTTATAATCCAGTGTGACGGAATATTTTATTTTCTTGATCCCCAAACAGGGAAAGTTGACATGATTTAACAATTAATGTTTTAACTCGTACTTACATTCTGATGATAGTGTCGTTATAAGTTATCCTATTTTTTTGTTTATTTAGGCTAGTTTTAAGTTCTATAATTTAATAAACTTTCCTAATAACATTAAAATATATAGTTTTCATTTCATAATTTAGTCATGTATGACCAAAAAAAAAAATGTAAAAGAAAAGTTGATCGGATGATAACAGTCTAACAGTTTTTTTTTTTTTTTTAATACAATTTTATATATAACTGATTTTAACGGAAATCAGAAAACCTTACACTGAGAGGAGATACAACTTACCAAACTTATCTCTACTATTGAAAGAACTCAAACCACGATGATAAATAAGAACCTGCAGAAATAATATTTCTTTGAGTCCATGAGAGAGGATCTAGCTTACATCTGATTATTTTTTGATCTCAACAATTATAGAGGAGGAAGGCCGAGTGGTCTGTGAATGCAAACGAGTGTTCCTCTCCTTCCATATAGAATAAATGGAGGCTTGGTACGCTACTTTGAGTATAAGAGCCACATTCTTGTTTCGACAAGGGTCTTTGGTCCATCTAATCCCATCTTCAAATAAAACTGGTGGAGAGACTTGGATTTTAGATGTGAAAAAAGACCATACCTCAGCTGAAAAAAGAGTATTCAAAGAAAAGATGTTGAGCTGATTCATCATGAGAGCTAAAAAAGAGACAAATAGCTGGTACCGGGAGTTCCCATCTTAATAACATGTCCCGAGTGTGGAGCCTCTTTCTAGCAACAACCCAAGTAACAAAAGCATGCTTAATGTATCCTTCCCTTAAACCAGACCGCTTCATGCCAGTCCACTTTCATGAGTTCACAACCTGAGGAGGGGGGGAGGCACTGTCTTAGAAATTGAATCACCAGATTCCTGCTTCTGCTCCTATTTATCCACCACTCTCTCTCTTGAATAGCGTTTGCCACAACCGTATTCACTGGGAGGCCTGAAATTCTAGGTCCTGCATAGTTATCGTCAAATAGTTATGGTCAAATTGGTGTAAGTTATTGGTTTAAGTTAGACGTTAGACTTATTTTACGAGATAAATTTTACATACATTAATTACCCTATTGACACAAAGAAAAATTGATCGACTTCCAGAACAATCTATCATGAGAACAATACCAAATAGAATAATACGCTGTAAGACGCATTATAATCTCACTAGTTATGAATACAAATACATTATCATACAATGGATTAAAAACAAACTAAAGTTGAGAATTTGTGAGCAACTTTAGCCTTTAGGTTTCTTTACGATATTCTCTTGAATCTATTCCCTTATCCTGCCCGTTTCCTTGGTTGGGTGGGGACTTTAGTGTGAGTGGGCACTTAACATTAATGATGTTTTTGCTATATTATTATGTCTTCTAGGCCTTATTTCCTGGTGAGTTCGGGACACCTAAAGGCACATTTTGTCTAAAGAAAATACTTACTTTCTTAAACATATTTTTCTATACCCATACTTTTCAATTTCTTAATAGAGTTTATCATTATTATCACTTATTTCTCAAAGAGCCCATTGAACCATCAATTTCACAAACTTTGGTCGATCAATATTATTCAAGTTAAAGAAGATTGTTATAAGAAAACGATAGTGAGAAATATTTATATCCACGTAAAAAGATTGTCATAGTAGTACATCTAGCTATATCTTTATTCATACTTAATAACCAAAAAAAAAAGCTTATTGATACATTTGCATTTTCCAAATTTTGAATGCTGTATAAATAAAATTTACCAATTGTTTGTATAAACCATCAATAGTTTTTTTAAAAAATAAAAAAAAATTGTTTATGTGTAAAGAACAAAGGAGTTAGTGTTTCTCCACTTTTGTTGCCATTATACTAACATCGGGTTTGATCTTGGTGTTCTCCATTTTGCGAGAGTTATTTGACCGACAGACTATTATTTATTTTTGTTGGGTTTGATAATCCATTATGATCTAGTTGTAATGGTAAAAACAAAAAATTGTTTGTGTATATAATGAAGCCTATTAATTTATCGGGAATTCGAATGTTGTGTTGGTGCATACAAGAAATTATGTTTTCGCAAGTCATGATCTGATGTTGTAATCCGTCATATGATGGTATACATAAACCCAACCAAAAGAATCTATATAACATCAAAGAACAAAAGAATCTAGGATTTAACAAAAAAAAAACTATATATATATATATACAGATTAATATTCTTATATTGGCAAACATCTACGCCTATATTGTGCATATAAATGTACAAACATATGTAAATTGGTATTTCTCTTAGCACTGCATCTATATTAAGTTACATTCACACACTCAAATCATTTGAGCTTAACTCACATTTCTCTCTCTCTCTTTCCCTAAAACGTCTAGCAAATGAGTTTGAAGCGTTCGTCTTCTTCATCTTTATGTTTCTTTCTCTTTTTATTCTTCCTTCTTTCTTCTCATGTCTCCTCACAAGCCTGCCAAAAAACATGTGGCCAAATACCCATCAAGTACCCGCTCGGAACCGGGGCAGGTTGCGGTGACCCACGTTTCACACGTTACATAACGTGCGACCCGGACCAACAGACTTTGACGTTCACCACTCACACAGGCTGTTACCCTATCACTTCCGTCGACTACGCCAAGCAAGAGATCTACGTCACCGACCCTTCCATGTCCACGTGTGCATGTACTCGACCCAGCCATGGTTTCGGGTTGGATTGGGACGCTCCGTTTTCTTTCCACGACGACACCGTTTTCACGCTCCTTGACTGTTCCGTTGACGAATCCCCTGTTTTCACGCCGTTAAGTAACGGTAGCGGACGTGTCTCCCTCTGTGACCGTCAAAGCTCCTCCATTTGCACCTTCTTGTACTCCAACTGCAGGTAACCCAAATATTCAAATTAAACCGGACTACTATTTCATCTAAACCGAAATAATAACAGTATCAATTTCTCATTTTTTGTTCTGGTGATCACTTAGGAAATGTAAATATCTACGTACTTTGATAAAAAGTTATAAAGTTGGTCTAACAGGACCAATTTTATTATATGGAAACCGGTTTACTTTTGGTTTTGAGTGTCATGTAAAGCCGGTTTGTTACTTAACCCCGGTTAATATTTCTTGTTTGGCAGGGCGATAAGTCTAATAAACCTCCAAGTATCAACGTGTTGTGTCTACGTACCTCTAGACCTCGGACCATCGTTCGAAATGGATCTGAAAAAACTCCAATGCTCGTCGTACTCCGGCTTCTACAATCTTGGTCCGGGCCAAGAATCTCACCCGGAGAATTGGAACTACGGAATCGCACTCAAGTACAAGTTCAACGTTTTCGATGAGTACCCTGTGGTCTGCGGTGGCTGCGAGCGTAGTAACGGTGCTTGTGGCTTCAACACTCAGACAAGCTCGTTCGTTTGCAACTGTCCCGGTGGGATCAATACGACGTCGGATTGCTTCTTCCTTTATAACTCTGCTTCTATTCTTGTTCCTTGGCTCTCAAGTAAGCACCACTCTAATACTTTTACTATATATAGTCAAAATATTAAAATTGAGTACTACACTATTTCACAGATAATCTTATCTCAGCTATAACTTCTTTCTTCTCAATTGAATTTTCAGACAAATCTTCTACATTTTATTTTGTATTTAATAGTATATTGTTGGTCTTATATAAAGTGTTTTTTTATTACAAAAAAAAGCAGGAGAATGGGTAGTGTACCCTGTGTCATGGGTTGTTGTTTGGATGGTGATGAGCCTGCGTTAAAGGTTTTCGCGTTAGTCAATTCAATCAGGGAGCATCAAAGGATGGTGTGTTTCGAAGAGAAAGCTTAATAGATCGAATCTTTGTGTCTTCTTTCTATAGCTTTATAATATCATATGGTATAAGATTCTCTATTGCTTCTCTCGTTGCCATATTATTCAAGTCACCATTTATGTTATTTGCTTTTCCTTCACTTTCCAGCTCATAAGGAATCACCTTACTATACTAATACTAAACACTTGCAAAGAATCATAATGATGATGGTAGTATTAGTCAACTCTTAGAGACTATACTTATACTTTATATTTCTTAAAACTGGAAATCACCATTACTTTCATATGAATTGCAAATACAATAACAGAGCTTTGCATTTTTAGATTCAAACAAACATCTTAACTTAGCTAACTATGACATTTCACTCATTTTGTTAAATTTTGGACAAAAAAAAATGGAAAATATATGATTTACTGTAAAATAGGTGACTATCGCATGCCATGAGCATGGATAATATGGTTTTTTATTTAGAGGCGCAGTCCGGTTTACAATTGGTGTCATTCGGATATTTCGGTATCCGGTTCTATCAGTTTTACTAAAAACCTGAAACCATGAAAGCCTTGACGTCGCACTGGCAACACAAATGTTATTAAGAATGTTGTGTTTGATCGCACTGGCGACGTCAAATAGTATATTGGATATAGCTATTTCGACTAATTCAGACCTCAGATACTAAGAGCAGTTTCAACGCTTAAAATAAAAATATCAATATTTTAAATTTAAAAAATTCTGAACCAATAAAAAAAAAGACAAACCAGCAACAAAAATTCTGGAAAGAGAGTTTCTCAACTTCTTTTTTTATCTTCTTTTTCAATTCTTTTATTATTTTTATCAAAAAAACCCCTTAAAACTGCTCTAACATTATTTAATAAAATATTTTTTTTGTTTGATTGGGTATTTACCGTAAAATTATATCATTAAAAAATGATACTACATATTTGAAAAACTATATACAGCCCACCTACTAACTAGTTTTATTTTTCATATTCTTTTGAAGTTTAGTAAATTCTACAAAAATTTAAATTCATTACAATTAATTATGGCCTAAAATAAAAATCCAATAGTAAGTTTGACCAAATATTATGAATTAATTATGGCCCAGAGGCCCAGTAATGGCGAGGACGTGGAAGCAAATAATGTGGCGTGAGTCCCACGCGCCTCCACCTGGACCCAAATTTGCCGCCTTCTCCTTCGCATATTCAACCTCCTCTGTTTTCATCATTCAATATCTCTCTCTATCGCTTCTTCTTCTTTGCCTTTGGGGATCTGCAAAATTTGAAATAAAAAATGGAAGGCAGAGCAAGAGGATCAACGTCGTCTAGCATCGGCAATTCCGCTGAACTCGAAGGGAATCTGACACTCAGTGATCGTCTTAAGGTTTTCAAAGGCTCTTCCTTCGATCCCGAAGCTTATGTCACCTCCAAATGCCAGCGTATGAACGAAAAGGTCTTTTCTTTTCTCATCTCCTTCTTCAAATCTCATGACATTGTATGTACGTACGTTATCATGATATGTTCCTTTTGTGCTACATTGTGTTTCACTTTTTTTTTGTGGTAATGCATGTATAAAAGTAAGATCTTTATATAATAGGAACATTGTGGGATTTTGCTTTATTGTATGGCGATTCATCTTTTTGTTTATAGCTACACTTAGCTCTCCAAGTGTTTGTAAAAATGTTAGAATCATGAGATAGTAGTACGTCTATAATATTGGTGGTTTGTTTTGCCTGACAGGAGACAAGGCATTTGTCTTCTTACCTCGTTGAACTGAAGAAAGCTTCTGCAGAAGAGATGCGTAAGAGCGTCTACGCAAACTACGCTGCCTTTATACGGTGTGTGTGTGTGTGTGTTATCTTCTTTACATTTGAGTTGTTAGTTAGGTTCTTCATGTTCTTGATGATGTGCAGGACATCTAAGGAGATTTCAGCTCTTGAAGGACAGCTTCTTTCTATGAGAAACCTTCTCTCTGCTCAAGCAGCTCTTGTTCACGGCTTAGCTGATGGCGTTCACATTAGTTCCTTATGGGCTGATGACGCCGATGACTTAAGAGATGAAGACTTATATGATATGGAGAACAAACAGCTCTCGAAAATCGAGATTTGGGTGGTCGAGTTTTTTGACAAACTTGAAGTTCTCTTAGCTGAGAAGAGAGTTGAGGAATCCATGGCTGCGTTAGAAGAAGGGCGTCGGGTGGCCGAAGAAGCACATGAGAAACGGACGCTCAGCCCCAACACTCTTCTTTCTCTGAACAATGCAATCAAAGAAAAGCGACAGGAGTTGGCTGACCAATTGGCAGAAGCTATTAGCCAATCCTCTACAAGATCAGGCGAGCTTAGATCAGCCGTCTTGGCTCTCAAGAAACTCGGTGATGGTTCTCGCGCCCACACATTGCTTCTTAGGTCTTACGAGCGGAGGCTACAAGCCAGCATTCAAAGCCTAAGAGCTTCTAACACTTCCTACGGGGTAGCATTTGCCGCTGCGCTCTCTCAGCTTGTTTTCTCAACGATTGCTCAAGCTGCAAGCGACTCTCAAGCAGTTGTTGGAGAGGATCCGGCTTATTCATCAGAGCTTGTGACATGGGCGGTTAAACAAGCAGAGTCGTTTGCTCTTTTACTGAAAAGACACACTTTGGCTTCATCTGCTGCTGCAGGAAGCTTAAGGGTAACCGCAGAGTGCATCCAACTCTGCACATCCCACTGCTCTTCATTGGAGTCTCGCGGTTTAGCTCTTTCCCCTGTTTTGTTGAAACACTTTAGGCCTGGCGTGGAACAAGCACTGACTGGAAATCTCAAGAGAATTGAACAAAGCAGCGCCGCTTTAGCTGCTTCGGATGATTGGTCACTCTCTTATACACCAACAGGATCACGCGCCTCATCGAATACTCCCATTGCACCGCATCTCAAGCTTTCTGTAAGCGCGCAAAGATTCAACTCCATGGTTCAGGTAATCAACATTTATCTTCAGAGACGATCATATTTGCTGCTTCAGTTTATCTTCCTTCTTGCTATATAAGTTTAACTTTCTATGGATTTTAGGAATTTCTAGAGGATGCTGGACCGCTAGACGAAGCATTACAGTTAGACGGGATCGCACTAGACGGTGTTTTGCAAGTTTTTAACGCATACGTCGATCTCTTGATCAACGCATTGCCCGGTTCAGCTGAGAACGAAGAGAATCCAGTTCATAGAATAGTTAAAGTAGCTGAAACTGAGTCCCAACAAACGGCTTTGTTAGTCAATGCACTTCTTTTAGCAGATGAGCTAATCCCGCGTTCTGCGTCAAGGATTTTGCCGCAAGGTACGAGCCAATCCACTCCAAGAAGAGGTTCCTCAGATAGACAGAACCGACCAGAGCAAAGAGAATGGAAGAAGAAGCTTCAAAGATCAGTGGATCGACTAAGAGATAGCTTTTGTAGACAACATGCACTTGAACTCATCTTCACTGAAGAAGGAGAAGTCCGTCTCAGCTCTGAGATTTATATCCTCATGGACGAAACCACTGATGAGCCTGAATGGTTTCCATCACCTATTTTCCAGGTTAAAAAACATAAAAGTTTTAGTGTGAAAACCAAATAGCTTCATTCATGAATGCTTTTTCTTTTCAGGAATTGTTTGCGAAATTGACGAGAATAGCGACGATTGTGAGTGATATGTTTGTTGGAAGAGAGAGATTTGCAACGATATTGCTGATGAGACTGACGGAGACAGTGATTCTTTGGATCTCTGATGATCAGAGTTTCTGGGAAGAGATGGAGACAGGAGCTAAACCATTGGGTCCACTTGGTCTTCAACAGTTTTATCTAGACATGGAGTTTGTGATGATCTTTGCCTCGCAGGGAAGGTATTTGTCGAGAAACCTTCATCAAGTGATCAAGAACGTTATAGCTCGAGCCATCGAAGCAGTTTCAGCCACTGGACTGGACCCTTATATGTATGTATATATACGTTACAACTTACAACATAAACATACGCATATATGTATCCTGGTTTGATGGATGATGAAACAGGACGTTGCCGGAGGAAGAGTGGTTTGCGGAAGTAGCTCAGATAGCGATAAAGATGATGATGGGAAAAGCCAACTTCGCTGGCCACGTAGATCGGGACGTCACTAGCCCTTCTGTTTCCTCTGCTAAATCTTACACGAGTAATTAATTTTTTAATCTAACAAATCAACAATTAGCTTAGTTCCTCTGTATTCAATAAACACATCCAGAAGTTGATCGCCTCCTTATCAACACATCTTATGTTCAAAAACGTACAACGAAAATTCGTAGCCTTTTACGTTACAGAGTTCAGTTGCTTGGCTCACAAGATACAGAGCTAGGGCAGGCATTAATTTCCTACTTCTGGCGCTGTTACCCTCAAAGTCTCAACTCTCAAGTGAATATGTGAAAGAAAACAAAAATCGTTCAAAATATAGTAACAGATACCATTACACAAACCGAACCAAACAAAAGGAGAAAACTATAATGAAACAAGAAAAAACTGTAAGAACAACAAATAGGTATAGAAACACAACAAGCGGAGAAGGGCACTATTTGCTACTGCACAATTCCAACATTCCCTACACAATACAGAGCAGTTCCAAGATACTAACACTGAGATGAGACCCTAAACTTCATCTTCGCCTTCATCACCGAGTTTGTAGGAACTAAAATGCTCAACCCGAAACTTCCACTCGCCTTTCACAGGATCAAACGACACAAACTCAGCTCCTTGTGCCTCAGCTTTCTTCTTAAGCATCATCTTATACCTCTCCACCCTCTCTCCTTCAGTAAACTGTTTTCCTGTCTTCTTATCAACACATTTTATGTTCAACAACGTTACCTCCGCCGGTTTATTCAAACCTTGCCCAACTGCCGGTTTCTTGCTCTCGTCCATGTATACAATCACTTCCCGGCTATTGAACTGCACCAGCGATTCCAAGTCTAGCCTACGTACATCTGTCTCTCCCATGAACTTTATGCTACCAAAACCGTGACGTCCCACCACAAAGTCTCTAACCCGCCTGCAATAACCTGGATCCGCTCTTTCCTTAGCTGCTAGTTCCTGGATACGTGGCTCGGTGAAATAATCGGATTGGCGTAGCTTCGGCATTAGAGCCTCGATATCAGCACCATGCTCATAAACAATCGCAGCTTCTCCTGCTCTGTGTCCACTTAGTGTTTTGTAGGGACGGTCTTTATCGCTGGCCTGATCTGAGCGTGTTGTGCCATTCGGTTTCTGATTTGCATTGACTGATGGATGATTTCTTTCTCCAGTTGCACCAAGTTCTCCGTTACCATTTTCTGTGAATATTGTCTCTCAAGTCAGGCAGAGAATGGTCCAAACATAGCAAAACGTAAAAGAACTTTTTTTAATATTTTATATACTCACTGTCATGGTTTGTTGCATCAGTAGCCATGTCTGTACTCCTCCCTGAAATTTACGATAAGTATTGTAAAATAGAGCCAGGAATGGTTGAACTCAGTACCTAGTACCTCATTAGGTAATCATTTCGCATAGTCCTTCTCACACGCAGAGCAATAAAGTTTCAAAAGAAAAACCATGCATGGACAAGAAAACGTACTCTTATAAGAGTACAAAAGAGTAAACATTAAAAATCCAACTTAAAAAGCGCTGGCCTAAGATTTGAATACTCCCATCTCTACGGGAATAAATTGAAGCATAGAGTCTCAAAAAGGTTTATCTCTATTGAACACTTAAAGCAGGACTCCATGCTATGCAATAAGCAAAGTAATAGAAAAAAAAGGAAGCTTACCATTTTCGTTAACTGGAGCAGTCGGGCGATCCTTTGGAAGTGTTGATTTGTCCCGTGAAGACCACTGTTGAACCGGGCGTATAACTAGAGCTCTAGGGTTCTCCCTTGGAATGAAAAGAGCATCTGCCTTTGGTGTACTTGAGCTCTCCTCGTCATCAGTGAAAAATGGAACCTACAGAGACCATTGTAAGATTTAAACATGTAGAACGAACCTCAGCACCAAAAGTTGGATTGAGTAAAATATATTGCGAGTTAAAATCTACAAAAAAGAATCATTACCTTTGGACCATTCTCGCCAGGACGGTACTTTCTTGCCGGCAACCTGACCCGCCTGTGTAAAAGGTGTCGAGAAGTCAGGAGAGATGATATTCTAACGGGAGCAGGTTTGTCAACAACCTGACAGGAAAAAGAAAATGATTAAGAACCAAGGAATAATCATCCACTTCTACAAATTATAAATAGTAACTAACTTCAAGATGCATGTGGAAGAACTGAATGTCTAACACAGGGTTTTATTAGGGGGAACAGCTGATCAGAGACTATTTGGATAAAAAGAAAAATGCACCATATAATAGTTGCAGAAGGAACAGCAGGCTTACAGGCATGCTGGAGATTCCATATTGAATGGAAGGTGAATTTCCACCTTGATTTATTGAAATCTGAGGCATAGCAGGAAGTGTTCCAAATGGGTTTGTAACAGCAACTGGTTGCAAAACAACAGAGTTCAGCGGAGCAGGCCTGTCAAAAAAAAATAAAAAAAAAATAAAGCTCCAATAGCACCACTTCCACAAAATGAAACCTAATTTTAGATAAATAAGCTATCTAAAAAGAGCGGAAACAAAAGTCTTGCAAGCAGTGATGTCAAAAAGACCATACGATTGCCCGAAGTTGCCTTGACCAAAAAACCCCAGTCCACCAGCACTTCCAGCTGTATTAGCTTTAGACCATGAATATAGATTATAGAAGAGTTAGCATCTAGAAATAAGATGATACCATCAGTGATTTGGACGACCGACGTACCTGCTTGTGTTTGACCGAAGTTGTTGAAACCAAAACCATTTGATGCTTGACCTGGCTGAGCTGATTGATAGGGTGTCATACCAGCAGGCTACAGAAATAATGCAAGATTGAAAGGTCTAGATTAAAATAGAAGGGAACTAGGTGCCGGTGTGAAATAAAAGATGCAAAAGAACTACTAACTGCAAAGAGAACAGGCATCACAAAAAGATATGGCGAAAAAAAAAAACAAAGTGCTTAGGATTAATAGCGAATTTGAAAATCACCATTGTTTGTCCAAAGGGAGAGCTGCTAGACGTAGTTAATGTAGAAGAACTTGAAAACATGTTACCAAATCCAGTGGAAGGTTTATTGAAAATGCTATTTTGGCCAAATGCAGGAGCACTACTTTGTCCTCCGAACTGTCCAAAAGCAGAACCAGTCTGTCCAAACAAAGAACCAGTCTGCCCGGTCGAAGGGGTTGAACTGAATAGAGTAGAAGGCTGACTGTTGCCAAATGCCGGAGTTGCCCCCTGACCAGGAGCTGAACCAAAGATTGATGAAGACGAGCCAAATCCGGGAGTGCTTGATGAACCAAATAACGGTGATGATGTTGTTGTTCCAAAAGCAGAGGATGATCCAAAAGCAGATGTGGTAGTTGATGAAGTTGACCCAAAAAGATTGGAAGAAGATGTTACACCAAAGGGCGAGGAACCAAAATTTGAGGTAGCCGTTCCAAAACCCGAACTGGCAATTGTTGGGGTTTGAGGGGCAAAAGGGTTTGTAGAAGTTGAGCTCGAAAAAGGATTTGCTGGATTTGCTGATGTCTGACCAAACGCCGGTGATGGAGAAAAAGGGTTTGCCTGAGCAGTTGGCATACCAAATCCAGCATTTCCAGGAGACTGGCCAGCAGGAAGTGGTCCACCTGAGAATTGAAGACATAGGAGAATCCAGATTTGGTTATATAAGGTATAAGAATGTAGCGTTTAGCAGATGTAATACAAGATTTGTCTGATCATGTGTACCTTTATCTCCTCGCTGGTAATCTTCCCACCTAAGCTCCTCATGGTTTTTATCTTTGTATGCTGGCATGGCAGAAATAGATTCCAACTTTCCAGCAGGCTGCGTACCACTCCCAGTCTCTGCCTCAACTGTCGGTGCATAAGGCACGACTCGACTACCCCCTTGCTGACCACCGAAAGGTGATTGACCAAAACCAGAACCCCCAAATGTTGGGGTTGAAGCCTGCGCACCTGCAAAACAAATCATGCAAACATATTTCGTCACCCCTTTATTCAAATGACTAACACAATTAGCAGTTATAATCTTTTACTGAATGGGACATGCTAAAGGAAGAACCTTGACCCCCAAAGGGAGATGCTGTAGAGCCAAAAGCGCTGCTACCAAACGCAGATGTAGACTGGCCAAAAGCTGGGGAGGAGCCAAAACTAAAGGATGAGGTATTTGATGCACCAAAGGAAGGTGTACTGGATGCCCCAAAGGCAGGAGTACTGGATGCCCCAAAAGCTGGTGTACTGGATGCCCCAAAGGCAGGTGTACTTGATGCACCAAATGCAGGAGTGGCTGATGCACCAAAAGCAGGGGTGCTTGAAGCTCCAAAAGAAGGGGTGCTTGAAGCTCCAAAAGCACCTCCAGAACCAAAGCCAGTGTTGCCAAACGTGGTGCCACTGCTACCAAAAGCTGGAGTCGGTGACGCGCCAAATGCAGGTGTGCTTGTGACACCAAAGGAGGGAGAGTTTGAGGCGCCAAATGCAGGCGTGCTTGTGGCACCAAACGCAGGCGTGCTCGATGCACCGAATGAGGGTGTGCTTGTGGCACCGAAGGAAGGCGTGCTTGATGCGCCAAAGGCAGACGTGTTTGTGGCACCAAAAGGTGTAGATGAACCAAAAGTACTGTTTCCAAATGCAGGTTGGGATTGCTGCGCCGTGCTTCCAAAAGGATTTGACTGAGGTGTCGAAAATCCCAAAGGTTTCTGCCCGAAACCAGAAGATCCTGAAGAAGGAACAAATAAAATAGCTTAATCGCCAGAAGCATGTGTCAAAACTGAAAACTGAAAAACCAAGGACTAACGAGAACCTGAACTAATGAAATAAAACAAAAAGGAAATTAGGAGCCAATCTAGAAAAAAACAGCACAAAGAGAACCCAAACAAAAAGTAACAGTTCATAGAAGTTTACGGATACTAAATCTGGTAGCAAATATTTTACAAACCAGAAAATTTGGATACTGTACACTGAAACAAACAGCGAAACTAAATGCTTAGAAAGATCAAAACCGTTAACCAGGGCTTATTCTTAAATCCTTGTCCTACCAAAGACATAAAATATATTCATACGCAAGAAAGGCAATAAATCAATGAGGTAACTGACAAACCATGCAATGAAATCCATATAAGGTACTTACCACCAAAAGGTGAAGATGCTGGAGATGCTCCAAAGGCCGGAGTAGAATTCCCAAATGCTGGTGATGAAGAAGCTCCAAAAGTTGGGGTGGAGGCGAAGGGAGAGGATGCTTGAGGTGCACCAAAAACACCGGTTGAAGTGCTTCCAAATATTGAACTTCCCGTCTGTGCACCAAAAGGAGTAGACGTACCAAACTGTGTTGCTGGAGCAAAGGGATTATTACTACTTGAATTGCTGGTCTGACCAAATAAAGATTGGGACGCAAATGGGCTGCTACCAGATGACTGTCCAAAAGCTATAAGAACAATATTTCAAAAGGTCAAATTTCTTTTGGAGTATTACATAAGAAATAAATAGCATAAACTATAAAAGTAATAACGAAATAGAAGGCTACCGAAACCAACAAGTAAGTAGAAGATAGAATAACTTACGATTGGATGAGCCAAACATCTTCCTCTGTAGTTTCACAACGGAGAATCTTGTAGCTGGAAAAAGAAAAATTCTTAGGAAAAGATAACAGCAAGAACTAAATGCATATAAGCAACACCATATCGATAAAAACTGGTTTTAAAATACAAACGCAATTCACAATAAAATTCAAACACAATTCTCTGTTCACAAAAGTATAAAATTCAAACACAATAAGCATTTGTATATATACTAGATTTCAACATCAACTTAAGTTGGTTCATGCGTGGGGAGAAGGAAATGAACTAATAAATAAATTACAGTGAGCACAGAAAGACCCCAAAAGACCAAGTTAAACATTACACCAATCAGCTGGGGAACAAGAAAACGCATAATAAGCTGGTATGACTGAGAGATAACGAAACCTATTCACTAGGCGATAACGAACCTCTAAAACCAATGAACTAAGCAACATCACAAATAGAAATCATCAACTCAGAAATTGACTATGCAAAGTGAGACGAAAAGTAAGATTGAGGAAATCCAGCATTAAAATCAAAGCTGGAACTAATCGAAATGTAACTTGACGAAATAAGGAAGAATACCTATAATCCGATGTAAAAAAGAGAGGAACAAGGTCACACGTTCTTCGATCAATCAAATATGCCTCGAAAAATATCAAACGACTCTCAATTAGACCAAGAGCGGAAGCTCCGATCGTCTGCGTGGAAGAAATTAGGGTTCAGGAGTCAAATCGGCGAGAAGGGAATAGGTTCGGCGTGGAATCATATAGAGCAAAAAGATTAGAGGAAATGGAACCTGAAATCGACGAGCTCGATCTGAAAACCGACGAAGTAAGAAGCAATCTCGCCGGAATGTAAAGCGCGACGGTTGCAACTTGAGAGGGAGCGACGAAAGGCGAAGATTGGCCTTTAGTAATATGTATTTGTTGGTATGATGACTTCTCTACCTGCTTGCGAGTCTTATTGCTCTCAATTAGTTTTAGGCAATACAATTAAATTGCTGATTTACCATTTGCTTTTTAATTTGGTTATAGTTTAAAATGTTTTATAACCATGCTTTGTTTAGGATCACATCAATTTTGTCTCAATACTACAACAGTGGTTTGTTTGATTTGTCAAAAGACCGATCATTTTGGGCCTGCATTAGGTCCATATATTAATAAGTGACTTTGAATCTGACCTAGGTTATACACTCTGTTCCTTCTTCTCCACTCTCTCACGGCAAATCACAAAACATGGATGATTCGAATCCAAGCTCAAATTGGTTTAACATTATACAGGGTTTATATCAGGGTTTAACATTATACAGGTTTCCAAATTCTGGCTCAAATATATATATTTTTCTAATAGCACCACACTCAAATTGGAGATGTCTCCGGCCAAGCTAATTGGAGCATAGGAATCATGTGCCCTTTGGACAAGCATGGAAACAAAACCACGTGAACTTTTTCTAATGCCATTGAGAATTGAGATCTGTGCATAGGCTTTTCTGTTTCTTATATTGTATCTCTCTATGTATAGATAAAAGACTTCATGTCCATGGAGATCTCAGATCTGTGCATAGGCCTCCTCTCTGTTTCTTATATTTCTCTATATATAATGAGATCTGTGCCTAGTTTGTTTTTAACATATATCAATTTGCAATTACTAACTATTAACAAAGTAGCATTTATTTCTACCAATGAATCTAGTGATCTTTTTTATCTATGACTTCCATTTCTATCGATCCTCAAAGGTAAGAAATATATATAAAATAAAGACCCACATTCAAAGTAGATGATACTATGGATTAAAGATTCGAAATTTTTATATACTCACTTGACAATCATCACCCTTTTTTGTGTTCTTGGGGTTCTAAAGGGATGCTTTTAGATTTGTGTTTCTTTTCTGACGGAAAAACAAAGGAGGAGAAAAAATGTTGTTAGTCATAGGAGTTCTTGGGTTAACTGATGATAGTTCATGAAATCAATCCCATTTAGCCTGATGCAACACAGAATCTGCTCCGGTAGCTCCTCCGGTTTGTTCCCCTGTTCATACATACAAATCCTCAACATAAGCAATAAAAACCCATATGATTTCCAATCCAAAAATGATTGTAACAGAGTCTACCTGAATTGTGAGGCCAACATCAAGAACACAGATCTTGAGTCTGTCTATAAATGTTTCAAACCCTTTCCGGGATATATAGCCGAATCTATGCATATCAATATCAATCTCAAAGTAATTGTCGCCCTACAAAGAGTAAAATTTCCAAGTTCATTAGTTACTACTTACTAGGCATATTTCTAATCAAGAAGAACTGTTCAAGAGTTTGGGTCTCACCAAGTAGAATTCGTGCTGCGGACGCGAAAGAACAGGTTTCTCGTTATAAGCCTGCATCAGTTTTTTCTCCGGACCACTCAAATGGAGATCATCTACATTTGCAACACGTCCCAATATCTTAAGCCGCTCTCTAAAAGACGCGGTTGTATCCATAGGGAAGCCTTTAACTTTCTCAACCTCATCATCTATTAATCTCTGCGCCAATAAACCAAAATAAAATAAAATCAGGGATTCAATACAAAGAGCCTTAAACAGCGCCATAAAGATGAGACAAACCGACTCCAGCTTTTAATTTACCCGAATGCTTTCTTGAAAATGGAGCGGAAGTTCCTTTGAATAATTATCCGAGAGTTTGAAGTATAAAACAATATTCATTCCTTCTCCATCAGATTCACCTTGAAAGATTGCAGTTGGATACAATGGAATCTGTTCCAACCATAAACCAAGAGAAACAATCACGGAAATTTTCAGAAAGAAGGCAAAAACACCAACTATCAGCAGAACTAGATCATACCTGAACATTTACAACAAGGATAGATGGGAGTTTTGTGGATGTGGTAACAACGGGAAGTTTGACATATTGTGCAACATGGTTTATTTTACGTTCCGATAAGAAAACATCAACACCAAAAGGATTATACGCAGCATGGCTAGGTGCAAACTCTTTCTTCTTGTCCCTTTACCAGATACAAAATATAATTTCTTGTTAAGATGGTTAAACTAGTAATCATAAGTAAAATCAGCATGTTCTCCCCAATGATTTACCTGAGGTATGTTTTGCCACGAACCCGGAAACTATTTGGATCAATAGTCGACCAACAATCGAGCATTTTCTTATCAACTGGACAGAAAGGAACCTGAGAACCCGCTATCGGTCTCTTCAACTGCATTTTAGACAAAACTGAAACAATTTTTAAGACAACATGTGAGTTTTTCGATTTGAGATTAACCTGCTAATCCAATGAATCAAGTATGATATATACTTACACAAGGCTCCGGATGCATGACCTTCTCTCCATTTATAAGAAAGTCTAAGAGACGTTTTTTTCCTCGAACTGGGAGGGCTAGAGCTAAGAGACCTTCTCTTGTCAATAGAAGGAACAACAGTTGTTGTATTCAGACAAGGCAAACAATTACTCGGTAAGATCCTGCAGTTTTCCAAGAGACCTTCATCTGCAGATGAATCTACCAAATCAGGCTGCTTTGTGTCGTTCAATTCACCGTCTGATTTTGACTGTGACATCACTTCGTTTGAGTCAGAGTCTCGCGTTGATGATGTGGTTGTTGTACTCGAGACTGATACACGCTCAGATCCGTTCAAAGACAATGCATCTGAAATTGAAAAACAGAAAGAAAAGCCGAGAAATGAAGATCGATAAAAGTAGGAATATGCAACTCTCGTCTAGCTAAAGACCAGCTTAGTATAGAATATAGTATACCTTCAGGAACACTGTGGAAATCATCATCACAGTCGGTTTCAAATGCGACATTGGACTCAAACCATGCTTCTTCACCAGTTGCTGTTGAGAAAACATCATCAGTTCTCTTTAACATCAATCAGGTATAAAATCACAGGAGTTTTGGAAGTTTCCATCAGTAGCAAAGATAAATGTCATTAAGAGGTAAACACATCAATCAAAATCAAAAGAGATTAGCTACCAAATATAACAAAAAAAGGTTCACTAAAGAGATTTAAAAAAAATCAAAGCTTCAGAAAAGTGTGATTAATAAACAAAGATGTAATCAACAAAAGAGTGAACTTTATATAATCAGAATCTAATCCGGAAAGATAAGAGAAAACCCAACAACCCAATCCACCATTAGATTCAAACAGAGAGGTTTTAAGAAAAGAGAGACCTCGAGAGCTGGGAATGGAGAAGTTACGATGATGATGATCGAGATTGTCGAAAGATCCGTCAGAGAGACGAGAAGAGACGACTCTCTTCCTATGAATTTTTCGTCGTCTACGACTCTTCCTTCGTTTACTTGACCTAAGCTTCGCTCCTACACAGCTCTTAGGCGTCGACACGCAACCTCCCATTTCTCTTCTAGATTAGAAATTAGCTACAAGTTTCCCATAAGACGATCACCCAAATCAAATTAAACAAAAAAAAAACCCAGAAAAAAAGAGTCAAGAGAGCTATCAATTTCTGGTGACAGAATCTGTCATCATCATCGAATCAACAACACTATAAATGAACAAAACACACATATTTATCTTAGAAAGAGCACTTCCGGAGAGCTGAGATTTGCGATAGAGACAAATTATTCGGTGAACAAAATATTTTACCTTCCAGAGAACAAAAAAAAAAGTGTAATTTTATATTTTGTTGTATTTTTAGGAGATTCGGAAAGTCATGATTTAAAAAATTATATATATATATATATATATGAAAGAAGAAGAAAATTCTTGTACAATGGCTATTTTTTTCTTTATCTCTTTTAATGTGAACCATTGAATTAAACTGAGTTCTTAAACCGGATATGGTTAAGTACGTCGGTAGGACTCTGACCATAACTTTTTAGTCGCTAGCTAATCATCATATCTCATTCATATGGAGTTTTTTTCACTTACTGATGTAAATATACACCTACTAATAGTTAGATACCAATTGATAATTTTCTTTTACATTATAGAACAGAATATACTGTATGTGTGTTTAAAAATAAGCCTGAGATTCAAGTATATATAATCTATTTATTTATATCTTGAAATGAGATAAATCTTTTCTTCCCTTTTTTTTTGTCATCAAATCTTTTCTTTCCTTGTTGGAAAAAAAAAGAAAAGAAAAAAGTCGTATTACCAATAACTGTAATATTTTAATAATTATTGACTCAAGAAAAAATGGTTATAAGCTAGGTTTTGATGTGACAATCTTATTCTTAACTTACCCAACAAAAAAAAAGTTAGCCATGCAAGAGAAGTTTTAGTCATGTGACTCGTGTCTGAGCTATTTATTTGGCAACTTTTCAATGGTGGAACTTCGAACCGACTTGGCCAACGCCAATGGCTTGGCGCAGATGGCCAAACTCATCTATTAAGAGATTTTTACATAAATTATGTTTACATAAAAACTTATATATTTTTCGTTCTAACATTTTTGCAATGGTAAAAAATAGTTTCATGTAGTATATATGGTTTTTGAATGGATTGAATTGTACACAACCTTGAGTCTTTCTTTGTTCAATTCTATAGAAAACATTGTATATGGAAGTTTGAATATATAGGTAATTTGGCAAGAAAAAGTACAAAGGAGGTTTGGTCCAACTTATTTCATTTGACTCTGACGATATTTACAAGTTACAATCTCATCTTCATGGACCCTCACTCCATCTACATCTCACTTTTTTTTTCCATGATTTCTCCAATGTATTATATAGAAAGCACTACTGGCAAAATAAATAATTAAAAATATAATTTTGTAAATTTCAGATTTCTTCATTTTAACAACCACACAATGTTAAGCAGAAATTTTCAACAATAATTCTCTAACCTGATTGGATGGTTGTGGTGTGGTGATAAAAACAAAAGAGTAACAGTGGTAATGAATAATATATGATGAAAAAACAGCACACGTGCGGTTGTTTGTAGGCAGAATCTCGTTGTCATTGAAGTGTTTCGATTTTGTACAGAACTGACGCTTTCATGTTCTACACACGCCTCATAGATTTCCACAGTCCTTTTGGAATTTTTTTTTTTACATAGAAACAACAAATATATACATCAATACTTTAACACAATTATAATTTTTTTTCTTTGTTTTTTTCCTATTTTTGTGATTAGTTTGACTGTTTGAGTACGTTAGAAATATTTTTTTTAAAAATCTGGAATCGATACTAAGTAAAAATAATTGGTGTTACACATTTTGTGTTAATTAAATCCCAGTATACACTAAAAGACAGTTTGCTATATGAACAAAAATAAAGTCACGAGCAAATAATGATGCGAACTGACAACGTGTCAGCCTCGAGCATTATAGAGACAAAGGGCCATTGTGAAAAGCTTTCTCTTGCTTAGGGATTGTCAAAAAATGTAACAAATACATACACATGAGATAATTGCCCCACCATTTGTGCTACACTGTTACCACTTATATACGCCTTATAACCGGAAAATAACATATAAATTGAATTATATTCATCATATTCCACCCGAGGTATCTATGTACTGGTCCAACGATATATTTTTAAATTTTAAATTAACTAAAACTAGGCAGCTATCCACGCTAATTTTAAATTATTAAAAATATTTTATATATACCGTAATAAATATAATATAGAAAATATGTATTTAAAATTAATAAAATGTTAAAATTATATATAACTTCTATATATCATATTTATTCGCTCCTAAAAAATATAAATTTAATATTTTTTAAAAATTATATAAAGTATATTAATTTATTTCGAAAATATAGATTATATTTTTAAAAACTAAATAGCAGATTTTTTATAATTAATAATCAACCACTCTGAAGCTTAATGAGAGAATTTTTAACTTTTTTTTTTTGTAATAAATAAGATTTCAGGGTCCTCTATTTTAAAGAATATAAGATAATTCAGCCCTAAATGTTTTTTTTACTTCCAAATAATTGAAGTTCTAGGTATCTTCCTCACAATATATTGAGGTATGAATTTAATTTGAGTGGTACTTTTTTGCATGCAAGACGATCGGTAAATAATGCTTCACCAATAGGAAAGTAAGAGACACTAGTGTTCTGAATTTATTTTCAGATCAGAATAAATACTAGTCGTATAATCTACCGGTTATTTAGGCCATGTTCGTTTGCTCATCTGCACTTCCATCCAAATGATTCATTTAAATGTTTCATCCAGATGTTTCATCTGAATGTTGTTCGTTTCAATTTTTGGATGTTCATTTGAATAGAGCATCTGGATGAACTTTTGTTTGTATGGTTCATTTTTGTAAATATTCATCTCCATCTACTGAATTTAATAAGAAAATAACTAAAATACTTATACTTTGATCTAATCATAATCTTAAATATATTGATTTTAATTGAAAATTTGAAAAAATTACGTTTTCTTACCAAACCATAAAATCACGGAATAACGTTTTCTCGCAAAAACCGCAAAATCATAGAATTAGGTTTCTTTCGCCTTAAAATCACGATTTTAGCGGGAAATTATGGAATTGAGGTTTCAAAGAAGTACAATATTCCACAATTTTTCCGCCAAAATCGTGATTTGACGGTTTTGGCGGGAAAAACCTAATTCTCCGATTTTTGGTGGAAAATTGAGTTTTCCAATTTCGATTTTGGCGGAAAATCAATTTTTTCTCCAAAACCGCAAAATCGCGGAATTAAGTTTTTGGCGGAAAAATTACGTTTTCCAATTTTTATTTAGGCGGGAAAACACATTTTTCCAATTTTCCCGCCAAAACCGCAAAATCGCGGAATTAAGGTTTAGGCGGGAAAATTGCGTTTTTTAATTTCGATTTTGGCTGAAAACACATTTTCCAATTTTTCCGCCAAAACCGCAAAATTGCGGAATTAAGTTTTTGGCAGGAAAATTGCGTTTTCCAATTTTTCGGTTTTGACGGGAAACACAGTTTTGAATAATTCGGCAAAAAGATTTTGTTTTGATGGAATTACAGTATTTTAAGATTTTGGTTAAAAAAACATAATTCCGAGATTTTATGATTTTGACGGAAAATATTAGTCCGTGATTTTACGGTTTTAGAAAAAAATTGGTGAAATATTGTGATTTTTTAAAAATAAAATATGAAATATATATATAGTTTATGTTATTTGAGTTATAATTATAAATGATGGTATTTTAGACATTACAAAATTTTGGAGAGTCATCTCCATCCAAATAGTCCAACTTGGTTCATCCAATTCATTTAAAAAATTTTGTCTAAAGTTTCCAAACTCATCTAGATGAATCATTTGAATGGTTGTCATTTTTAAACTAAACGAACACTAATTTCCATCTCCATCTAGATGGATCATCTAGAAGAAAAAACGAACAGGGTCTTAGTCAATAATTATTTTTTTCAAAATATTTGTTTTCCGCACAAACGTAAAAATTGTTTGCATGTGGTGCTTTATAATTAGAACCTGTGGTTTTTTTCTTTTCATTTGTTAGTGGCATTATAGCGTTTTAAACATTCTACTTTATACTACTATGATAGAAGACTCGAAAGCTTCGTTCTTCTTACAGTAGTCAGTGCGTTGTAATTTGAGTTAATGACTCCAAATTTTGAAACGTGCGAACGCAGTGATTGTAAAACTAATTAAAGCAGTTGAACTAGATAAAACAAAGGAAATTGGTTTAATAATTGGAAGAAAAGACATAGAGCATTAACTAAAGTAGTGGAAACTTACTAACTTTCCCAACAAAAGCCACCAACTTTACTCTCAAATCTCAAGTGAAGTGATGGGATACTTGACATGGTGTTTTTAATCAATTCAAGAGCCAGCAGAAATAAAATATCTCAAAGTATCATTTACCTTAATGAATACTTATTGAGTTATTTCGATGTCTTTATTGCATTCTTGCGCTTTGTAACTTACGAGTATTACCCAAAAAAATGTGTCTTAATAGGAAGTTTTAGTTATATTGCGGACTTGATTGTTATGTCGGATAAATAATGAATTAACATTATAGTGAAACAAGAACAACCAATAGGAAAAACACAAATATAACTTTTAAACCTATAATATTATAATAAATACTCCCTCTGTTTCAATTTAAATGTAGTTTAAGGTTTTTTCACACAAATTAAGAAAACAAATAAATTTTCTGTTTTACCCCTATTTAATATGTTTAATAATTTTTTTCATTGGTCACAACATTATAACAATAAGGATAAAACTGGAATTTTTAAAAAACATATGCATTGAAAATCTAAAACAACACTTAAATTGAAACAAAATTTAAAATCTTAAACTACATTTAAAATGAAACAGAGGGAGTACATGATTGCCTCAATTATCATCTTTCAGTTCACAAATTTTGTTTTGGCTTTCTGGGTGGGGGAGATAGATTTAGGCCTTTTTGTTAAAGAAGATTTAAGTTTTCAGAAGAGAAGGTGGCAAAATGATTATTTATTAATCCGGCAAATCAAGATTAACATTTTTCAAAAACATTATCGAAATACTACTATTTTATATTTCACAATAGGTGTCATTTTAAGATTTTTTTGTTTTGCTAGAACTGACTATCACTTTAGAAATTGAATGTAATCTCTAAAAAAAAATATCTAATATATGTCTCGTTAGAATTAATAAAGTAATAAAAAAAGAGAACATAGCAAATATTATAAATAAAATAAACAATATAATATCAAACTAGCAAGTTGTTAAAAATAAAATAAACCATCATAATTAACGTAGAAGTGCAAAAGGATATATAAGCCTATAACACACTAATTAAACTGAATTCTTAAAAGTCCTCGGCTGGTCATCTTTATTGCTTAAACATAAAAAGTTTCCATCAATGATAGTTAAATCGAGTGATTAAGTTCACAAACATTTCTCGATATTACATTTGATGGGTCATATCACACGCACATTTACAAAAAGGTGTAAACTGTAAAGTTAATACAAACATGGAAAGACACATTTCTTTCTTTTTTTTAATTATGTATTTGTAATCGATGGCCTTTTTAAGCAACTCCCTAGACGTCCTTACCGATATTTTTTCTTCTTACTTATTTACTTGTCAGCATTTAATTTGCTTACATGCCTATTCATAAACTGATAGTAAAATGTTAGATAGTTGGATCCAACTATGAAGTCGAATGGTGGACCATGTGTGCCATATCTGATGCTCCCAATAACCTTTATTGTTCTTGTTGTTTCTAATGCCCTCAAAATTCACAAGTTTATATTCAATGGACCAAAAAAGATGAAACGTAATTCAAGACTTTCAATTGGCTACTCCTCTGTTGTACTTGTCTACTTCCCCACCAAAGAAAGCAGAATTAAGGCCAATTAAAGGAAATAAATAACCAAGATAAATTGTATTTGTTGTCAGTTTCTCACTAAACAAATGAATCAAAATCCACTGTTTAAATGAATTGAATATTTCCATAGTTTCATCTACACACAACTATTTGCTGACCCAACAATAATATTTATACAAGTCTGCAGACAAAAAACTCCCATTTTCGATCTCTACGAAAATGTAAAGAAAAATACCTTTTGTCTACGTCTAATTCATTGCGTGCGAATGTAGAGAACTCATGTTCTTGTCGTTTATACGACCTAGTCCCCACCAAACGAACTTTCTTCAAGCTGAATGATTGATATATTATATTATATATCACATATATGTGGTCAATAATTTCCACGGCTAGTAGAGAAAGGGAAGTTATATAGTCCACTGATCTAATCTCTTATAAATATCTAGGCCAAATATTTGACCTGTAATACATATATACTAGTCGTTGCAAAATTTTCTTAAAATGCAAGTACATTCATGCCTTGATTGTTTCTTAATTCTTTATGCGATGTGTATCCATCGTATATCTTTTTTATTTACAACTTCAAAGTATGTTACGCATTTCTTTTGTATTCATCATTTGTGTAAAAATATACTATAAAAGAAAAAAAAAACTGAAAAATTAGTATATTTTTAAAAGGTTTTAACATAGATATTTGGGTTTGAAACAACCGAGAACTAACTATCTTCTATTTTTTTTTGTTTTTTTTTTTTGAAAAATAAAATTCGACACTATTTTGATGGAACCTGAGATGGTCAGTTGAACGATCCGGTCATATTTGAACTAAGCCTCTCTAGATAATCATGGGGTTAACTTGAGAGTTGGGACAAACCCAATTTTGACATAAACAAACAAAATCCGAGAAGGCATTACCGGTCATATCTAGTGAACCAATGTCGTCGGTTCTTCAGCTCCTGCAAGTACTGAAGCACTTTATAAGGTCAAAAGAACGACATAAGAGTTTAAGTGATTACAAATAACAAATTGTGATGAGACGCTTGACGCTTAACTCTTATACACGATTTGTTGAGCACTCTGAATCAGGCTGGTTCATCAACTCTTTGCTGTTGTCCTGCAAAAGACTGGCGATTTTATTCACTTATGGGTTTAAGTTTGAAGTTTGGAACTACGTCTCTGAACCAATGAATGAGCTATGATATAAGGGGTTAACGTTTACAGGAATCTGAGAAAAGGTGCTACAAAAAGCTAAGATTGTTTGTGAAAAATGCATACTACAATAGCTGATGACAAGTGTTGTGAGGATGCTGATTCTAAGAAATGGCATAGAACTTGGAGATAATGATATCAATTCTTTTTTGTTCATTACTTCACTTTTATCAGAAATTGTAAGCAAGAAAAACAAAGAGAAATTTGGTTTCACTTGCCTCAATCCCAAAGTGGTCGTGGTTATTAATACTCTGCCAATTGCCACTGACAGGGTTATGCTGCAGGTTCTCAGCCGAATCCAATTGATGATCATCATCTTGTATCGATCTGCAGTCAGTGTTTTGGTGCTGACACCTTGGAGACGCTGATGGAATAACTTTTACTGCAATAAGAAGTAACTGAGAATCTGGTTTGTGTGAAGTTGTAACTCTAATGT
The DNA here is from genome assembly GCA_004349715.1 of Crucihimalaya himalaica. Taxonomy (NCBI): domain Eukaryota; kingdom Viridiplantae; phylum Streptophyta; class Magnoliopsida; order Brassicales; family Brassicaceae; genus Crucihimalaya; species Crucihimalaya himalaica. The sequence goes on along the minus strand of SMJT01000010.1, from coordinate 2,190,601 downwards.
ATCTCTCTTCTACATAGCAGGTCAGCTAAAAACCTTCTCATGGCATTCTATTACTAGAAAATCCCTGTTTCCAAATTAAATACATAGATTTATATATAGAAGATGTTGGTTTATGTTGTTTCTGGATTCTGTTTCTGGTAATATTTAGTTCTAAGGGAAGGAAATAACAACTCGACAAAAGAAGAGAGGAGAGCAGACCTGATTTTTCTTGGGAATGCATCATAGGAGCTTCACATAGAAGTTCCTCCATTTTGTCAGCTGAGTGAACTGAGTCATTGTGCCTAGTTAGCCAATCAAAGAGGGATAAGCATAGATCCGGACTATTCAAAATTAAGACTGTAAAGCCACCGAGTTCATCCTTAAAAAGGTAGTTATTGTATCATGTCATGTTCATTAAGACAATTCTAATGCATTCTATCTCCCCTTGGACCAGTACGGAAACAAAAAGATGATTAAGTGATTTTACTGACCTGGATCTTTTGTTTCTCTCAGAGGCACCTTGTTCGAATGTCAGTATTGATGTAAACACCCTTCTATCCTGTCATTTCAAGAGAATGAAAGAAGATTTAACATAACAATTAGATCATTCGAATTCAAAGTTCACCACGGAACTATTATCTTAGGATGAAATGTTAGAATAATAGAAACTTTCGATTATCTGTTACCTCTCCAGTCATAAGGGATACAGACTCTTGAATCCGCTGTAAAATCATCTCCAAACTCTTCACTTCAGAATGCAATGCCTAAACATTTGAGACACTTTTTATAGAGACTGTTGAGGAAGCAAAAAGGATCAAACTCAGTAGACAACTAATTATCTCCTTTCCTACCTCTTTTTCAGAAAGCAAGTTCTCTACAACTAAATCTTTCACCTGCAAAGTTTTCTGAAGGTAAAGGCTGGTCAAGTAAACATATAAGGGGCAAATGCTTTAAGAGCAACGATCTCACATTAGTTCCCTTCTTTAACAATGCTGTAAAACATGCAAACTCTGATATGGATATTTCTTGGACTTGATGTTGATATTCATTTTTAATCTTTTCTGCTTCCAGCTGAGCCGAAAGCTCTGATATTATAGTCTCCTTGCTCTGTAATTTCGTTTCATGATATTCAATTTTCTCTTCTAAACTTCTGATTTTATCTGCAAAGAAGATAGAAATCATTGTCTTCATAAAGGTGAACATACAGAATTAGAGCCAAAGGAAAAGACCACAAGAGTAAATGAACAATTAACATAGGAAAAACAATCAGGTTAGTATCAGCGCAGATTAAATGAAAAGAAACTCACCTATAAACACTTTTTCATATGTAGAGACATGGTCCATTTTCTCTTTCAAGCCAGTCACTGGAAACAAGAAACAATAGAAACATAATCATTGCGTCAGGGGGAAGCCGTGAAATTATTAGTATATTAGAGGCATATTAGCAAGTGATCAGGGATCTACATGCCTACATCTTCTTTTTGATCCACAAGGCCCTGAACTTCGTGTATAACCTTTTTAATTATCGATGCCTCTTTCTCAATTGAATCGAACAATGTAAGATGAGAGGTTATCTTCTCATGTAAAATGGCAATCTTCCTATCCCTGGCTTCAATTGAACATTTCATTTCACAAAACGACTCCTGCAAACAGACCACCAGTTCACTAATTGAAGTTACACAATTCCTAAAGAAAAAATGTATCCATATCCATGTTATCGAAATTCAACTGTTCACCCATCATGGAGATGATTCTCTAAGCTATTTCTATTACCCAGATCTAGTATATAATTTGACAAGCACCTGGTAAGCATTTAAGAAACTTTCTCGTGATTGAAGCAGATTCTGGATAGTAGTCTTCAATTCGTTCTGCTTGTTTTCCAGCAAACTATAGTCGTTCTGAAGGTAACTCACCTGCAAATCAATTAAACTTTCACAAAACTCCATATCTAAATGTAAATAGATTCGAAAAACAAAAGAATCTTCCGAACCTTCCTCTCGAGTGCCTCCTGTGTCTCTCTAGAAGAAGCTAGTTCAGCTTGCAGCTCCTGCACTTTCCTACTGTAATCTTCCTCCGTTTGCTTCTGTTTCTGTACATCGAAGCACCAAACGACATGATCACGATTCACGACTCAGAAACGAAACAAAAACAAGAGCCATGTACAGTAACATTGATCGAAGAACCTGATTCAAAAGATTAATATGATCTGTGACTAATCGCTCCCTTTCCTGCAAAAACGCAGGTAGTAAAGTGGAAGAAGAAGAGAGAGAGCGACGAAATACATAATCCAGTAGATGTATAGAAACCTCTTTCTTCTTACACGCAGATCGCGCACTTCTCCGATCATTGACTGAAGCTGCAATTTGAATTTTGACAACTTGAGCAGCTCCATTTTTGGTTTCTTCCTCAGAATTTGAATTTCGACCGCGTGAATATCAGTTTTTTGTTTTCCCGAGAAAATGTCAATAAGAGGAAAGTTAGGTCGTCGGAACTGTCAAACCAATAGTTTAGAAAAGACTTGAGAAGTTACTTTATTCTATATGGGCCTAATAAAATCTGGGCCTTAAGACTGATGCGAAATTGTCAAAATAATTCCAAGGATACGTATGTTATGGCCTTCAATAGGTAATAATTTTTTGCAGAGTTTTTGGTTTTCGATTTTTTAAAATCAGATTATGGAAAAAATAGTTTTCCTAATAAATAGAGAATCCAGATTTTGAGAGTTTCTGCATTTTTCTAAACAAAATCTAAAAAACTAAAATAGGCCTCAAATGTTTGTAGATTCTAAAATGTTTTTTGGTTTTGAAAAGACCAGTTTACTACTCATTCAAGATTTTACACAAGTAGCTCCCACAAAAATTATGGAATCTAGATTTTCAAAGGTTTTATCAATTATTGAAAAAAAACCAAAAACTCACTTTTATTGGTTTCTATGTGATGACTTTTTTCCTCTTTATATATATATTTATTTTGTAGATTGATAAAACAGAAAAACTAAAATTTACATCAAATTACCATACAAATTTCAAAATACTAAGATCAATACCAAAAATCAAAAACTAAAAACCAAAATCCAAATCCAAAATTACCTTTTAAAAACTACTTAACATTCGTGGCCTAAAGTTTAGGAAGTAACATTATTATACATGGGCCTAATCCAAAATGGGCTTTAAAACTTTGCGATTGATGCAGTAATTTTATTCTTCGGGATATATAAAATTTTACAAAGCGCGAAGAAGCAGCGAGCGTCTTTATGAGAAGTGAGACTAATCACCTCAGGTCCTCGAGAAAAAAAGAACAAAAGCAGAAAAAAAATATGAGAAAGGGAAAAAATAAAAACAAAAATAAATAGAAAAACAAGGTTGAACGAAGAGAGGAAGATGGTCCTCTGTGTTTCTACCGTCGGTACAGATCTCTATCTCGGTTAATCGGAAAATTCAGAGAGGGTACCATAGTGAAGCTCAATTTCGAATCCGAATGGCTAGGCCTGGAGGATTAAGCGTTGATTCGTCAATGAATCACCTGCGAGCACCGTCTCGAACGGTGACGCTGGGCCGTATACAGCCTCAGGCTCCGACTTACCGTACCGTCTACTGCAATGATCGAGATGCTAATTACCCCGTCCGTTTCAAGGTACTTTTGGTACCGCTTTCCGCAATCATATGTTCCTTCTTTTTTAATCTTTAGCATATTACAGAAAGCCATTTTGAATTTTGGGTTGTTTCCAGAATCATCCTTTGTTGATAATGTGTGTGCGTTCATTCACTTTGTGAGTTTTCTTCTAATGTATTGTTGGGTGAAAATGTTGCAGGGTAATTCAATTTCTACGACAAAGTATAATGTTTTCACCTTTCTGCCGAAAGGTCTATTTGAACAAGTAAGTGTTTTTGTTGTCAATTTGATTCAGTAGTGCATCTACTAGCTATAAGTTGGAGGAACATTTTTAGTTTAAGCGGAAGAGAGTAATGCAAGCAATAGATAAGCCTATAAGTAGGAGGAAGTTTTAGTTTAAATGAAGGAGAGTAATGGTCAAAAGATCTGTTAGTAGTCGGTTAGATCTATATATCAAGTTTCGGTTGATGCTTAAACAAAAGAAGGTTTACATTATTGCTCTGGCTTTCAACTACTGAATCCTTGTCAATGGCCTTTGGGTTTGTGTATATTTGGAGTATATTTAGGGGAATAAAATCGATATATCTGGGTCATCAAACTGCATTTCTCTCAGATCTTTGACGTTTTATATCTCATCTGAGAAATAATGTGCTTTCTGACAGTTTAGGCGCATAGCAAATATATACTTTCTTGGAATTTCATGTCTATCAATGACACCGATAAGGTAAATTACCTCCATGACAGTTATCTAATTTTTACTACTGACTTGTGCTGATGACTGGTAAAACTTGGCCATAACGTAACCAAAACGATTGTTCGTATACCCATGACGCTTCTCACTTCTCAGAAGGTTTATGTGGATATAGTCTAATTAGTTGGCGATTTTAGGATTATGTAAATGTGCCCGTATTTGATTTTAGATGATCATTTAGCATGCCTTGACCAGTTTACTATCTTGGCCTTTTTCCATACTAGGAAATCTTCATTGTATCCATGTGAGAATGTTAAATTTTTATCTATTAGTCACGGCTTACTTTGATCTATGGTATGAAAAACGGATTTTTGGTTCAATTTTTCCAACAATTTGATGCCAACCTGTGCCTAGGGTGTCCTTGTCATTATATTGTTTTTCAGTCAGTAAACTGTAACTAGATAAACTGTTTGTCCTGCAGCCCTGTTAATCCAATAACAAATGTGGCTCCACTGTCAATGGTGCTTCTCGTGTCTCTTATTAAAGAGGCTTTTGAAGACTGGGTAAGGCCTGACTTCTGGTCATCTTTTTTTAACATTATAGAAATTTGCATCTCTCCTTGAAATGAAATAGAGTTAGTTATTCAGTTAATATCCGTATTAGGTTCAAGTTAGTGAATGCTTAAGAGTTTCAGGACCCATCTGCTTCTTAACTTCTAAATCCTTCTGCAAATAATCTGTAATCTGTTGCAGAAACGATTTCAAAATGATATGTCAATAAATAATAGCACAGTGGAGGTTTTGCAAGATCAACTATGGGTACCTATTCCCTGGCGGAAGTTACAAGTCGGAGATATTATCAAGGTATACTTTTCTGACAGAAGTGATGAATTGCCATGTGATCGAACAAGGATGTGCTGATAACTCAAGACGTTGTTGAATGTTGACACACATGTTTAGTTTCTAATGCCCAAATTTGAGTCATTGTAGTAGATATCAATAATTAATTTGTGTGTCATTATGCTTGTTTTCATCATACTGGCCTTTTGAATTGATAGGCATTCATGCCTCTGCTGCGTTTTTGGAAGAATTCAGAACTTGTAATTATCTTTAAACTCCAAAATCTACAAGCTTGGTGAATATACTTTGTTGATATTTGCAGATTGAAAAAGATGGATTTTTTCCAGCTGATCTTCTTTTCCTGTCCAGCACAAATTCTGATGGTATCTGCTACATAGAGGTGCTTGGCTCCTTCGGCTGCTATATAAATTGTTTTTTCTTTCCCTAGAACCAAAGCAGCTATTTTGGAGTATTGAATATACATTTTTACTCTATTGTTGTTGTGTGTGCTCTCTATGAGTGCAGACTGCCAACCTAGATGGAGAAACAAATTTAAAAATCAGAAAAGCCCTTGAAAGGACATGGGATTACTTGACACCGGAGAAAGCTTCGGAATTTAAAGGTAAGTCTTTGGAGTCGATTATTATCTTGCGAACATTTTCATAGCTAAATCTGTGCCTGTTGTAGTGTCATTCATCCTTTTGCTTCTGGAAATATATCTAAAAGCAATTCTCTTTGACCTGGCAGGTCCATTTGATCTACAGCCATTGTTTGTTAGTATACCAGCGTTGCGTTGTTAAATGTTATACAGTATTTATCAACTTTATCCAATATTTCTTTCTTTTACTGTGCAGGCGAAATTCAGTGTGAACAACCTAATAATTCATTATACACTTTCACGGGGAATCTTATAGTAGAAAAGCAGACATTACCTCTCTCTCCAGACCAGCTTTTACTGCGGGTATGATCAACGGTTTCTGCTTTTAGCTTTGTGTCCCTTTTCTGCCTTTTGTCTACATAATTTAATATTCAAGACCTTATATATTTCGGGTCTGTAAATCTTTTGCATTCCAATTCTCAGGGTTGCAGTCTTAGGAACACGGAATACATTGTTGGGGCTGTGATATTTACGGGTCATGAGACAAAGGTAAGCTGTCATGAAGCTCGTTTGATGAGAAACTAGCTTTACAAAATTTATTGGACTGGCTAGCAATCAGGATTTTGTCTTTTTATTGACATGCTTCTGTTTCTGCTTCCGTGTATAGTTGCTCTGTATACAATCTGATCTACTTTATGGTGAATGGAATGTATGTAGGTGATGATGAATGCCATGAATGCTCCCTCCAAAAGAAGTACACTGGAAAAGAAACTCGACAAACTCATTATTACAATCTTCTGTGCCCTTGTCATGATGTGCCTGATTGGAGCTATAGGGTGGTATGGATTCAGTTAATTTTTTGGTTTTTCCAGTCCTATGTTGATATTTGATCATATTTTGGTTCATAGATCCCGCATGGATTTTAAAATCTGATAAATTTTGCAGTGCAATTGTGACAGATCGTGACCACTATTATTTGGGTCTTCATAAAAAAGATTGGGAATACCATAACGGATTGACGGTATTAACCTTGCATAGTGAATTGTTTTCTTGTATCAATGGATTACTGGTTCTTATAGTACTTTTTGGTGCCACAGATAGCGTTTTTCACATTTTTCACTCTAGTTACTCTTTTCTCTACAATTATACCAATCTCCTTATATGTTTCTATCGAGGTATGTGTATCCAAATATCTTCTTTTAGTTTCTCTTACCTGCAGTACAAAAATTAAGTTTTTTGAATGGTTCCTCTTTTCCTCCCTAAATGGAACTCAGATGATCAAGTTTATTCAGTCAACTCAGTTTATCAACCGAGATCTTCACATGTATCATGCTGAGACAAACACTCCTGCCTCCGCCAGGACTTCAAATTTAAATGAGGAGCTTGGACAGGTAAACTACTAATCCACTCACCCATCACCCCATGTTTAATATAATTGGTTTTGGTGCAATCATCTGGATTGTTGCTAAATCATTTTTCTTTATGCTTTTCTCGTGATCTGACATTCAGAGATGCAATTACTATTTATTGGTATTTCAGGTGGAATACATATTTTCTGATAAAACCGGAACTCTGACGAGAAATTTGATGGAGTTTTTTAAATGTTCAATTGGAGGAATAAGTTATGGATGTGGTATTACTGAAATAGAAAGAGGAATTGCTCAGCGTGATGGCTTAAAAATTCAAGAGGTATAATTTTTTCTCATCTGATGAAGTCGCGTCACCCATTTTGGAACAACAAATGATCATTTTGTTGTACGCTTTAATTTCCTCAGGAACAAAGGTCGACTGGTGCTATAAGAGAAAAGGGATTTAATTTCGATGATCCAAGGCTGATGCGAGGAGGTTGGAGAAACGAACCTAATCCCAATCTTTGCAAGGTGTCTTTCATATCCTGTAGATTTGATTTTGCACTTAGTTTAAGAATTGTAATAGCTAGTTGATGTGTGATTCGGCTAGTTATATAAGACTTTTACCTCTTTCCATGTGAGAAGCCTGATTAAATGTTTTCTGGGAGAAATGATGCGATATTTACTTTTTGTGATATCATGTATGGTGTTAGTTCCTTTCGAGGTGGTATATATGATTTCACCACGTCTATGCATGTGTTCTGTTAATGATAGTTTCTTCTATTGGAAGCAGGACAGGACAATTGATGAATCCCTTCTGATAGTTTCTTTTTTTTTTTTGTTATTGAGAGTTGAAATATATTGAAGAACTTAAAACGATCCTTTAAGATGATAAGCTGACTTTGACCAAGACCTGAACTTTGGTCTTTCTTCTGGAGCCTAGAATGAGAAAAGCCTATAGATCTTATTAACAAACTTCCATTTTAGAAAATATCGTTAACCTTGGGGTTCCATATTTCTCCTCTCTGTTATTGGGCATGCAGTTGACGATGACTTAAATGTATTGTATTTTAATTATTGTAGGACTTTTTTAGATGCCTAGCCATATGCCACACAGTCCTTCCTGAAGGGGATGAGTCCCCCGAGAAGATCGTTTATCAAGCTGCATCTCCAGATGAAGCTGCTCTAGTTACAGCCGCTAAGAATTTTGGATTCTTCTTTTACAGGTTATTCTCATTTACATTTCACTTTCCAATAGACAAGTAGAAAGTGCAAGCAATCTGACAAGAATAGATTTTCATTTAGCAATCTAGTCCCATACTTAATTGTTTTAATGCATATTTTTTTATTTCTTCCACAATGAGCTGAGAAAAGGTGCTTTTGTTTCTCAAGTCTCTATGAATTTCTTTGAGACAACTTTCATGTATTTTCAGGCGTACGCCAACTATGGTGTATGTTCGCGAGTCTCACACGGAGCAGATGGGAAAGATCCAAGATGTGTCTTATGAGATTCTTAATGTTCTCGAGTTCAACAGGTGTATAAGGCTACTGAATGTTAGCTTTTTATCTCTTTTCCATTGTTAAGCATACTAATGAAATGTTACACCATGCATTAACAGTACAAGGAAGCGCCAGTCTGTTGTGTGTCGTTTTCCAGATGGGAGACTTGTACTCTACTGTAAGGTAAACAGTTTTCTAGGTAGTTGGATGAGCCTGTGTTGTTTCGTATCAATATGATCATTGCTTGGAATAATGTCTACAGGGTGCAGATAATGTGATTTTCGAAAGATTGGCTTACGGTATGGATGATGTTAGAAAAGTAACAGGAGAGCACCTGGAACACTTTGGATCGTCTGGGTTGCGTACCCTTTGCCTGGCCTATAAAGATTTAAATCCTGAAGCCTATGATAGTTGGAATGAAAAATTCATCCAAGCCAAGTCTGCTTTACGAGATCGTGAAAAGAAATTAGATGAGGTATACTGCTATTTCGTAATATTTTTGCTTACAACGCTTATGGTAATGCGAAGATAAAAATTGGCTAGCAGTGGCGATAAACTACTTGTTGAACTGATTTTCCATTATATAGCAGTGAGAGTGGTGTACTTTTGAGTTGCCAGGCAATTATCTTTCTTTAATTTATAGCAGGAAAATTTTGTAATCTTGGTCCATGCAGGTTGCAGAACTTATTGAGAAGGATCTTGTACTGATTGGATCAACTGCAATAGAAGACAAGCTTCAGGAAGGGGTACCTACCTGCATAGAGACCTTATCAAGAGCTGGAATTAAGATTTGGGTGCTAACAGGGGATAAGATGGAAACTGCTATTAATATCGCATATGGTAAGTGCCACAAACTTTTTCTCGTACTTCTTTGTTCTTCTTCCATTTGAACTTTGTGCTCCTTTATTCTTTTAATGTTTCAGCTTGCAACTTAATCAACAATGAGATGAAACAGTTTATTATCAGTTCTGAAACTATTGCAATTAGGGAAGCTGAAGAAAGGGTAAGTCATACAGATGTCTCTCATGGTGTATGATTATCATTGATTAGAGTCCTAATAGCTGAAAAAGTTATCTAAAAGCAGGACGACCAAGTTGAAATTGCGCGTGTCATTAAAGAAGAAGTAAAGAAGGAACTGAAGAAGAGCCTTGAAGAAGCTCAACAGTATCTGCATACTATAGCTGGACCAAAATTGGCTCTTGTTATCGATGGGAAGTGTTTGATGTATGCATTAGACCCGGCTTTACGTATAACTCTGCTCAGCTTGAGCTTGAACTGTACTTCGGTTGTGTGCTGTCGGGTTTCTCCTTTACAGAAAGCGCAGGTAATTTTCATGACTTGTTTATTGATTAATACTTACATGGTGGTCTGGCATGACAAGCATAAGTCCTGAAATATATTTCCCTCTGCAATAACGGTTATATCATTGCTGTTCTGGGGATTTTGTTGCGCAGTAGAAATACTTGGTGGGAACTCTGTTATTACCTCTTAATTTTCTCTCGTGACTGACTTCTGATTTTTAATAAGTGAGACACTAATGTGAATTTTAGGTTACAAGCTTGGTGAGAAAAGGAGCAAAAAAGATAACACTTAGCATTGGTGATGGTGCCAATGATGTTAGCATGATTCAAGCCGCTCATGTTGGTGTAGGTATAAGTGGGATGGAGGGAATGCAAGCTGTGATGGCTAGTGATTTTGCCATTGCCCAGTTTAGATTTCTTACGGATTTGCTTCTTGTCCATGGAAGGTGGTCATATCTTAGAATTTGCAAGGTTGGTCTCTCACCTCAACTTTTTTCTTCTAATGTTGCTGTTACTGATGGCCTTTTGTTTTCGCAGGTGGTCATGTATTTCTTCTACAAGAATCTTACATTCACTTTGACTCAGTTTTGGTTCACATTTCGAACTGGATTTTCGGGTCAAAGGTTCTATGATGATTGGTTCCAGTCATTATACAACGTTTTCTTCACGGCCCTTCCTGTGATTGTCCTTGGGCTGTTTGAGAAGGTACTGATTTCCCCATTCTTTCTTTTAAAGAGTATTCTAAAATACCATCATTTGTGCCTTACGTTTTTTTTGGGATCGATAAATTTGATACTGACTTGTGCATTTGCTAGGATGTGAGTGCATCCCTTTCAAAGAGATACCCTGAACTGTATAGAGAGGGTATTCGTAATTCATTTTTCAGATGGAGAGTAGTGGCAGTGTGGGCTTCTTCTGCTGTGTATCAATCTTTGGTATGCTATCTCTTTGTAACCGCCTCAGCTTTTGATGGCAAAAATTCATCAGGCAAAACGTTTGGTCTTTGGGACGTGAGCACAATGGTCTTTACCTGTCTGGTCATAACCGTGAACCTACGGATTCTTTTGATGAGCAACTCAATTACCAGATGGCATCATATCACAGTTGGAGGAAGCATTTTAGCATGGCTCGTTTTTGCTTTTGTATATTGCGGTATTATGACGCCACGTGATAGAAATGTAAGCTATGTTCCCTCCGTTGGGTCAAAAGGTTCCCTAGTATTATAGTATATGTTTGGTTTCTGATTCTAACTTCTTTTGCTTTCTGTGATTGCAGGAGAATGTCTACTTTGTCATATATGTCCTAATGAGTACATTTTATTTCTACTTCACATTGCTGCTTGTTCCGGTTGTTGCTCTTCTGGCAGATTTCATCTACCAAGGGTAAGTAAATCTTCAATCTCTATACTTCAATCTCTAGCAATATGCTTATAGCGTGATTTTGCTGAATTGTTGTTGATCATGAAAAAATTGGAAATTTTTGTGAATGAATGCAGAGTGGAGAGATGGTTCCTCCCATATGATTATCAAATAGTTCAAGAGATTCACAGGCATGAGCCCGATAGTAGCAATGCAGATCAACTAGAGATAGCGAACGAGCTCACACCAGAAGAAGCGAGAAGCTACGCAATATCCCAATTGCCTCGCGAAATCTCAAAGCACACTGGTTTTGCCTTTGATTCACCTGGTTATGAGTCATTCTTTGCATCTCAATTGGGTATATACGCGCCACAGAAAGCGTGGGACGTGGCTAGGAGAGCCAGCATGAGGTCACGACCCAAAGCACCAAAGAAGAATTAAAAGGAGTAATAGAAAATGGATATATGAGTTGTGTTGTATATTTAGGCTGCCACTTTTCCCAGTCTCTGCGCAATACTGGAAGTTTTGTTAGGCCTATAGTTTGTATTAATATATAGAAATCTTCGCTTAGGCATTTCTGTTTGTAATGCTTTTAGTTTCCATTATTGGTATTCTTGCCATTAGTATAGGGCATGAGACTTTTCTGACTTTCTGTTTATGTACACAAAAGTGGTATTCGATTACACTAATTACTAATTGCAGGGCTCTTGCTTGACATATAACATATACCATATGCTTGGAAAGTTAACAAATTCGAACTTCATTCAAAACCATCCGTATATAAAAACGAAACTGAAATGAAAGTGGCATAGTTCGAAGCCTGTATTCTAGGCATAAATGAAAAAGACACTCTAATTTATATATAAGCCTCTCCTACAAACTTTTTTTGATAGCAATCACCTCAACAACAACAAAAAATGATGTTTTTTCTTTCTTTTTGGGGGAAATTCGAACTCCACTTACACAAAAAAGAAAAGGGCACATCTACAATGATACATAAGCAAAAAAAACTGAAATTCCAAAAATTATATATGGTCGGCTCCAAAAAAACAGAGAAATCACAAAAAATAATCAGGGGTCTTACGGGTAGTATCGAGTTCGACTTGTCGAGGAGCTGGATCAAACTGGAGGAAGTTCTGCTCCATGTTCTCTCCTATCTCTAGGATCGCTGCCATGTTTCCACACCGATAGCAATAGTTTGGTGCACTAAATACAGTCACCACATTCTTATCCTATTACCATAAAAAGGAGAGAGGTCAACAATTCAATCTGCAAGAGACAGACCAATCATGCTGTAGAACCTTAAGCAGAGAGATGACCCCATGAATGTACATACCTGACACCAATTAAAACCTTCCATGACAAGTTGATGCGCTCTTGATATGAGACTGAGTCCATTGTTGTGGTTAAACTGAGTTGCGATATCCTGTCCAAATGTATAACCAGCACCTCGTGGAGATATTCCCCATCCACAGCGATCATCGGGATCAGACCATAGTAAATCACACATTGGTCCTTCGTGTGGAACCTACAGATCACACCATACATAGTACAAAGAGATGACCAATAAGATCTATATATAGAAAACTACAAATGCTTTTCGTTCTTTCTATCTCAAGTAGAGAGAGTATGCAGAGACCCAGGAGGAACTCATAACTCTTCCAATTAAGTCCAAAATAAGGCCTTTAGCAGAGATAAAGAAGGTTATACCTCCTGTATCCGATCCAAGTTTCGGATATTATCAAGGGTATCCAGAGAAGGTGAAAGCCCTCCATGCAAACAAAAAACCTGTAATGGATAATATTTGATGAAGTCAAATTTGTACTTAGGAGAAAGATGTCCCAAACACCAACTGAATAGAACAGCTCAAACCTGACTCTCTATAAGGGCGGTAAGAGGAAGATAATCAAAAAGGTCTGTAAAATATTTCCAGACATTAGCATTTCCGTACTTCCTCAAGCATTCGTCATAAAAACCATAGCTGAAACAGAGACGCGAAACACGCATCAGACTCAGAAAAAGTAACAAAACATTATGCTCACTACAAACAAAAGCTTACACTTGGGTAATTTGCCGACTCTCGTGATTCCCCCGCAAGATTGTGATTCTATCCCTGTATCGCACTTTCAGTGCCACCAATAGAGAAACTGTCTCTACTGAATAGTAACCACGGTCTGCAAAGAACAAAGCAAGAAAATAAGAAACCAAAGACATTCCTTATAAACTGAACCTAGCTTAACCAGAACCCACAAACAACTCACTTAAGATATAATAAAAAGGAGATACTTTTCCAAGATTCAGCATTTTGATATCATCCAAAAACGCAGATCTAAAAAAAAAAAAAAGTAAAAACCCAAAAAAAACAACAACAAAAAACAAGGAAAGATGAAGAAAGACAGACCTACATAGTCTCCCATGAAGAGGTAGTTAGTATCAGGGGCGTTACCACCGATACGAAAGAGCTCAATAAGGTCATAAAACTGGCCGTGAATATCGCCACAAACGGTAACAGGACACTTCACCGGCTGAACATTCCATTCCTCAACAAGTATCGCTCTCGCTTGATCACAGAGCGTCCTCACATCCGCCTCCGATAACGGTTTACACTCCATCAGCTGCTCGATCTGACGGTCCAGATCTCCGTTCGACGGCATCTTGAAAAGCCACCGTATCCTATATACTGACAGATGGAGGACGAGGACGAGGACGAAGAAGATGAATCGCCGGAGATTGTATCGGCCAGGCTAAGATGTTCTAATCGGAAATCAAATCCTGGCTCCTCTCTCCTGGCTGAGACAAAAGTGGATATTTGTGCTTTAAAAAAAAAAAAAAAAGTGGGCAGGCCAAAGAGACAAAAGTGCAAATGTTTATGACCCGGTTTATGTTCGGTTTTCCTGTTAATTTTTTTTTATAAGTTTCGCCAATTGTTATCAACTTATGATTGTTTTTTTACTGGTCTAAACAAAAAGTAGGGGCGTTCCGAGAATTGAACTCGGGACCTCTCGCACCCTAAGCGAGAATCATACCACTAGACCAAACGCCCATTGATGCTACCTCTGACACTAGTTTTTTTAAATACGTCACTATTCAATGAACCATTAATTATCGTATTATTGAAAATTAAACCCTCCATTATTATTAAAAATTAAAGTTTATTATCTACTACATCCATCTACTCTCATCCGGTATGAAATTCATAGACTCAACATTTTTCATATCATATCACTTGTAAGAAAATGTGACCGAGTTTTTTTTAAGTAAAATTAGGATATTATCTTTTACTTACTAAACTCATACCATACAAGAATTACTAAACCAGATTTAGCTTTAATACACTGGAAGTTTGTGTTTCGTTGTAAATAAAACATATGGAATCTATGTGTGCTCGGTTTTTGTGGTCCGGCAACATTGATAAGGTTCACGGGGCAAAAGTCGCTTGGTCAGAAGTATGCTACCCAAAAACAGAACGCGGTCTAGGTCTAAGGCGAATAGGTAACTGGAACTTAACCTTTGCTTGAAGTTGGTGTGGCTCCTCTTCTTTGGAAGCGGGTCCCTGTGGGTTGCTTGGCACCAGCATCATCATATCAAGGGCAATAGCTTCTGGTCTCTAAAGGAATCCTCACGGCTCCTTTGGAACTGGAATTATCTTCTAAGATTGAGGCACATTGCAGAACCTTTTGTGAAGTGCTCTATTGGTAATGGGGAAACTACAAGTTTTTGGTTTGACAATTGAGCTCCTCTTGGTCCTTTAATCAAACTCTTTGGTAGCAACGACCCAACTTACCTACAGGTTCCTACACAGGCAACTGTGGCCTCGGCCAGCCACCAGTTCATCTCAAACAGACCTGTACTCAACTCCACTCAAGCTCTTTCTTTGATGGCTCATCTTAATTCTTTCAGGTTTGATGCTTTGTTGGACGACACATATTGTTGGTCTATCCGTGAACAAAGATACCAAGCTTTTCCTACAACACAAACGTGGGAAAAACTACGGCCAAGGCATATTAAAAAGGACTGGGTGCCTTCGATTTGGTTCAAAGGTGCCACGCCAAGACATGCTTTCACCATGTGGATTGCTCAGCTGAACAGACTGCCAACAATGGTCAGATTATTCTCTTGGGGACTTCAAACATCTCCAGCTTGTGTGTTATGTGCAGATCATGAAGAATCAAGGGAGCACCTGCTCCTTAGATGCGGCTTTAGTACCCAACTTTGATACTCTATCCAGGTTAGACTGCGACTTCGCTCGTGCATATTCCTAACGTGGTCTTCCCTTCTAGCGTGGACAAATATGAAGACAAATTCTGCTCCTTCAATCCTCCATAAGATTGCGGCCCATGCCACAGTCTATCACATATGGAAGCAAAGGAACAACGTACTGCATAACAACGCCATCGTCTCCCCGTTGACTGTCTTCAAGATCATCGACAAAGAAATTCGTAACACCACCACTGCTAGAAAATCCAGTAAATTATTCAAAGACTTGATTTTTTGGATAAGCTAATGGAAGTAGATTATCTATTGACAATTTTCTGTAATCCTTGTTTTTATCTTTTTGGGCAAGGCTACATATTTAGGTTAAGTTTTTTCTGTAAACCTCAACACTTCATTTTTCAATGATATTCACAATCCTATCAAAAAAATATAACCTAAAATCAAATCCTCACTCTTTAGTAATTTAACTAGCTAAGCCAGCTTTTAGTGAGAAAAAAAAAAAGAAAGAAATTGAAAGCCCTAACAGTAACTGGGCTTTGACTTGGTCTTTTTAGAGGTCAAATAACATAATACTTCGAAACCCAATTTTGTAACCTTCCACTTAGCTCCGAAGGTCTAAGATTATATACAGACGTGAAGATTTTGTGGGTATATATATTAACAAGTTCTCCTTTCTTCTTCTTCCTGCTCTTCGTTCCGTTGCCTTACCCTCTTCCCTCCTCCGCTCCCAAAACCACCAGAGAAAGAGATTGCTCCTAATCAGCAGCAATCTCACCATTGAATAACATATTTTCAAATTTCTTCCCGGTGACTCAAAAAAAGGAAGCTTCTTTTGCTTTTCACTTTGCCAAGGTTCCGTCTAAATCTTCCTACTTGAAATCTCCGGCGCCCGACGTTTTCGCCGATCCTCTCACTTCTTTCAAAGTTTCATCTTCTAACGAAGGAACGAAGAATCTTTGTTCACCGTTTGAGTAACGTGATCCGTTCTACAAAGGTTTTTAATCAAAATCTCTTGCTCTGATTATTTCCTTTTTGCTTTCCCCATTTTTGTTCGATTTTTCTGATGATAGATCTATTAGTAGGGTTAACGATTCCGAGCTATTTTGCTGGACTTGGGTTTATTTTCAGGGTTTGGTTGCTAAAAGCCTGTTTTTTTTTCTTTCTTTCAGAAAGCTGTCTACTACAGGAGAAATATTGGAAGAAGAGATGAAGAGAGTTAGAGAAGATGTTCACACTGAAGCTCAAAAGCCAAGGCCTGAGGTTTCATCTCGAGGAGAAACGTAACTCTCTCTCTCTCTCTAATCCCAATTTTTTTGGTTCTTCTTTTCAGTTTCGCATCTGTCCTGTAGTCATAAGTTAAAGTTCTTCAATGTAATTAGCTTCAAATTTAAATGTTTTAAAGTATGAAGTTACATGTGTTTGTGCAATGTAGAAACAAGCAACCTCAAACCATCGATGCCCTGACGTATCTCAAAGCTGTAAAGGACATTTTTCAAGATAAGAAAGAGAAGTATGAGTCATTCCTTGAGCTCATGAAGGAATTCAAAGCTCAGAGGTATATTTACTTCTCTTCTCTTCCCGTTTAGTTTCATTTTTTCTTTCTTGTAGAGGTCACATAAGGAATGTGTGTATTGTGGACGTCACCATGTAAACTGCATATATTCATGGTGTCTTATGTTGTGCGCAGAATCGACACTGATGGTGTCATAGAAAGAATAAAAGTATTGTTCAAGGGTTACAAGGACCTACTTTTAGGTTTTAATACTTTCTTGCCCAAAGGGAATAAAATAATTCTGCCGGAGGAAGAGAAACCTAAGATCCGGGTGGATTTCAAAGACGCTATTGGTTTTGTCACCA
The DNA here is from genome assembly GCA_004349715.1 of Crucihimalaya himalaica. Lineage (NCBI taxonomy): Eukaryota > Viridiplantae > Streptophyta > Magnoliopsida > Brassicales > Brassicaceae > Crucihimalaya > Crucihimalaya himalaica. The sequence goes on along the minus strand of SMJT01000010.1, from coordinate 2,173,302 downwards.
AGATTAAGGTTTGTGTGTGATGTGGTTAATGACACACGAAGGTAATATTGATTTTTTATAATTAAGGTTTACTGGACATTCTACTTATGCAGACGAGGTTTGGAGATGATGAATATGCGTATAAAAGGTTTCTAGACATCTTGAACATGTATAGAAAGGAAAGAAAGTCCATCTCTGAGGTCTACAAAGAGGTATGTTTTTTGTTAATGCACAGAGTGTTAATTCTTCATACTTTCTGCTTCACACTTTATTTGTTAGAGAGACAGTTCTCTGATATTGTCTGCTGTGTAGGTTACTATGTTATTCAAGGGTCATGAAGATCTGCTCATGGAGTTTGCTAATTTCTTACCCAATTGTCCAGAATCAGCTCCTTCGGCAAAGAAGGCAGTACAGCGTCACAAGGGCACTGCAACTTCTGCCATGCATTCTGATAAGGTTACTCTTATTCATCTTTGTAAGGATAGCAACATTGCAGTTAGTAATGTTTTAATGTGGCAGTTAGTAATAGCAAAACTCTGTTATGGCCGTACATCCTTTCCTCCACTGTTTTAAGAGTCTCATAAATTAAGATCAAGATAAAATAGGCATTATAATACAGCATTTACATAGGGAATTTTAGAGTGAGATGTTGATATACACTCTTATTTGCACAGAAAATAAAACTACGATGTAAGCTTGAGGATAATTCTGAACACTCTGATAAACAAGAAGATGGTGATGAGAACCTTGTCGCTTGCTCCCCTGGTAATTCTCTGGGAAGTGAATATTTGGATGGTCTGTTACATTTCTTCTACAGTTCAGCTTTATGATTGTGAAAATGTCTTTCATTATCTAGTGAATTCAATATAAGCAAGCAAGTCATATCTGTCTCAAACGTGCCCTCATCTTAAATACTGGACCATGGTCAATTTTTTCTTTGTTTATGACTTAAGTAGTCAGTGGTTAGTATCCGGTTCTGAGGTTCAACTATGTTAACTTTTTGCAGAATCCTTCTCTTCATTTTCTGTATACTGTGATCATACCCAATATTTTCTTTGTTTATGATTGAAGGGGTCAGTAGTTTATATCTGGTAGTAAGGTAGTTGCTTTTTGCAGACTCCCTTGTCAAAGAAGGTCAGCCAGGATATTTTCAAGATGATGAAAATAGAGAAGATACTGAAACAGATACAGCAGATAGAACAGAAAAAAGTGCAGCATCTGGCAGTAAAGATATCGGAAATCACAAACCTACTACCAAGTATGTGGGAACACCTATAAATGAACTTGATCTTTCTGAATGCACTCAGTGTACGCCAAGTTATCGGCTCCTGCCAAAGGATGTGGGTTTCTTCCTTAATAATATTGTTCTACTATAGTGTAATTTACTGTGTCATTTCGTTCTCTTATAACCATATGGTTGGTCTTTTCCCATGCAGTATGCAGTTGAGATTCCAAGCTACAGAAATACACTTGGTAAAAAAACACTCAATGACCACCTGGTATCTGTCACCTCCGGGAGTGAAGATTACTCATTCAGTCATATGCGCAAAAACCAGTATGAAGAAAGCTTGTTTCGATGCGAGGATGACAGGTATGATCTGGTAGTTTGATGACAAATTTCCTTATCCACCTTGTATTAACAGTATAGTAGGTACATGTATATTCGTTCTATGTCCATATAGATTTTTTCCTATTACTTTGGCATGCTTAAGTTTATCTTCTATATGGTAGGGACATCTCTCCTTTCATTTAGTTTGTCTGGAACCTATCATGGAGAAATGGTGATTCTTTGTTGTTGATAAAATCCCTCAGTTTAACATTCATAATGCGTGTTCAGGTATGAAATGGACATGTTACTAGGATCTGTAAGTTCAGCCATTAAACACGTGGAAAACCTTCTGGAAAAGATGAACAACAACACTATCTCAGTAGACACTACTATATGTATCGAAAAACACTTATCAGGTAAGTTGTTACTTTGGAACAAATCTAGTGTGGCTATAGATTGTCTGATATTCATTTATTTGTGTTAATAACTCTCTATGTGATTGTACCTAATAGCTATGAACTTAAGATGCATTGAGCGGTTATACGGTGATAATGGGCTTGATGTCATGGATCTTTTGAAGAAGAATATGCATAGTGCTTTACCAGTGATACTGACGCGCTTGAAGCAGAAGCAAGAAGAATGGGCAAGGTGTCATTCTGATTTCCAGAAAGTTTGGGCTGAAGTATACGCTAAGAATCACCATAAGTCACTAGATCATCGTAGTTTCTATTTCAAGCAGCAGGACTCTAAGAACTTGAGCACAAAATGTAAGCTTCTTTATCAAAATTTTACTTAATAAGTTCATTATGTGAAAATCTCAACCTACTTTGGGTTTGATAAAACCGCTTGTTTTTCTTTGCTGCAATTTCACAGAAAAAAAATGTAGGGCTAATCCATTAACTTCTTTCTCTACCTCGTCATTTGGACAGACGATGGTGCTTTTTTTTTTAATAATGTATTGCTGATTATGAGAGTAGAGTGAACCCATATTTTGTATTTATTTCGGAGTTACAGTTTTGGATCAATGCCATTGTTTCGTTGTGTCCTTAAATGCAGGTTTAGTGGCAGAGATAAAAGATATCAGTGAGAAAAAGCATCAAGAAGATCTGCTTCAAGCTATAGCTGTTAGAACTATGCCCTCTTTTACTCCGGATTTGGAGTTCGATTATTGTGATACACAAATTCACGAGGATCTATATCTGCTAATCAAGTATTACTGTGAAGAAACATGTGCCACTGAACAATCAAATAAGGTAATGAAGCTGTGGATAACCTTTTTGGAGCCCATGTTTGGCATTCTTTCGAGGTCTCAAGGTGACCTTGCTATGGAAGATGTGTCAAAGTTGAAAAACAACCAAGAATTGCATGATGCATGTGTGGTAGAGAAGGACAGCGCTTCTGGGTCAAACTGTAAACATCCAATATCCCCAAAACTGCAGAACAAAGATAATCCAACAATGCAAGGAAGCTCTCCTGGGAAAGATGTCTCAGCCAATATAGTGAAAACTGCTCAGCACGGTGAACTGCACGACAATGCAGCTTTGCCTAATAAGGTAACCCCTTGTGTAGAATTGTTTTTAAACTCAGGTTGTATGCACTTCAGTTGGATGAAATTGAATGAGAGGTTACTTTCCTTAGTTACCAAATTGACACTTTGATGAGCAATCAGTAAAGACCAGTCATGATTTTATCTATATATGAAACTTTATTAGTATTACCCTAATTTTGGTTAATGGTCCACAGGTTATCCAGTCTACGAAACTTGTGTCACCCAGAAACGATCAGATAATGGAGGATGTAGGGAGTCGTAGGGTTCACGAAGTATCAGTGGGAAATCATGAGGCTGAGCGAGAAGAGGGTGAATTATCTCCCACCAACAGTTGTGAGCAAGGCAACTTTGATGTTAGCGAACAAAATGGCATCAAGTGTTTACAAAGGGTGATGGACAATGTAAGAAGCAATACAGACCAACAATGTTGTGATAAAAAGGGATCATATTGCACTGAAACAGGAGCAAAGGGCAATGGTCGCCCTGAAGATGACAAAAAAGAAAATTGTCAAGAGTTATCAGAGGATAATGAGACTGCCTCTGAAAGTCTTGCTTCAAGAACCAAGTTTGGTTGTCCTGAAAAGCATAACAGAGTTATGAACTGTAAGGGGCGTGTTAGTGTGGCTGGAGAGGTGGCTAATGGAAATGAAGGTGAAGACGGATCCTTTGAATTTACAGAACGGTTTCTGCAAACAGTAAAACCTGTTGCCAAGCATGTGTCTTGGCCATTGCAAGCTAGTGAAACTTGCTCTCAGAATGATTCTCAAGTTTTTTACGGGAATGATTCTTATTATGTGCTATTTAGGCTTCATCAAGTAAGGACTGTTTCAAGCAAGCTTCTCGAGTCTTTAATATGATGATTTTCTCCTCCCGTGCTAAATTTCATGTACTTCTGCTGATTTTCCAGATGTTGTATGAGAGAATACAATCAGCAAAGAAACATTCAGAAAGGAAGTGGAAAGCTCCAGATAACACAACTCCTGATTCTTATCCCAGGTGACTTATCTTCCAAGTTAATAGCTTTGTACTGAAAAATGGTTCCTTACTGATTTTGGAAGCATAACACTTTTAGGTTCATGGATGCACTCTATAATTTACTTGACGGCTCTAGTGACAATACAAAATTTGAAGATGAATGCCGAGCTATTTTTGGAGCACAGTCATATATTCTTTTCACATTGGACAAGTTAGTTCAGAAGTTTGTTAAGCATGTAAGCAAAACTAGTGTATTGTCTTCTCAACTCTCGAATTCCGTCCTCCCTTATTTTTCTCTGTCTCTTTCCTGATCATTGGGATGGTTTGGATATGGTTCAGCTCCATGCGGTTTCAGGTGATGAGACAGACACCAAGCTTCTGCAACTACATGCGTATGAGAACTATAGAAATCCGGGAAGATTCTTTGATTTAGTGTATCATGAGAATGCACGTGCCCTCCTCCATGAGGCAAACATATACCGGATCAGATATGTAGGTTTCTCTTACCGACGCATCTTTGTCCATTCAAATTCCATAATGTACTAATATTACTTTGGAACTGATTGCAGTCATCAGCAGAAACTCGTCTCTCTATTCAGCTTATGAACTGCGGGAATAACCAGCCTGAAGTAACGGGTGTAGCGATGGAGCCGGATTTTGCAAATTATCTACAAAATAAATTTCTGACATCCGTCAATGATGAAGAGAAGCATGGACTGTTTCTGAAAAGGTGAAGGAAGCATGATAAAAGCATACGGTTATTATTTGGGTCCACGATTATATTTAACCAAACTCAGTGCAGGAACAAGGAGAAATTCTCTGCTTTAAATGACTCTTCGGGGCATACCATTGCAATGGAAGGATTGAATATTATTAACGAGATTGAATGTAAAATAGCTTGCAGTTCTTCTAAGGTACAACATATAATGAAACTCTCTTGTATTGAGAAAGACATGCTGTCTGAAATGTATATTTGTGGATGACTGAAACTTGCTTTGCCAATGATTCAACTGCTGTAGGTGAAGTATGTAGCAAACACATCAGATCTTTTGTATAGAAGCAAACAGGGGAAACCGAATCCAAAGGGACCAAGGCTTAAAGGAATCAGTGAAATCTCGAAACAGAGAAGAATATCGCGATTTCACATTATGCTGAATTGCAGACTTTGTGCCATGCCTCCTCTGTAAACTGGTACTTCCATTAAAATTTCTCTCTTACATCACACAAAGGCTGTGAGATCTTCCATGATGTATTGGTTCTTTATTCGCGATACTTAGTCTTGTTTCAGGTGTTAGTGTTGAGGCTCTTAATGGTAAAGGCTCTTTGGCTCTTAGAGATTATGCAAAGCTTTTTGGTGGTAGAAAAGTTTGCTAATTTTTGACGCATGGACTGGGATCATATGGCTCATGACTCACTACGCCACATTTGTCTTCTTGCGTTTTGCGTTTGGAGCCTTAAGTTTTGGTGTATAGTTTTATTAGAATATATGATACGAAAGTTGCCAAAATCGAAGACTTGTTCTGTTCATTCAACATATACTTCCTTTACTGTTTATTAGTCCTTATACCGAAGATTATATCATTATGATTTTCAATAGAAGGGGGGAAATATATATATATATATATATGTTAATCTTCCAGAATGTGGAATAGTTTTTGGATGAGAAGAAAAAAAACTAAATCAACTGAAATATACATTGAACCTAGCACCATTCAATAAGATGTCCAGTCCGAATCACCCATAGTTATTTAAAAAAGGTTGATGACTATTGCAATAGTACAAGTTTTTGTCACAATAGACTTTTAGAACAAAGTTGTGCATTTAAAATTAATATTTTATAACTACCACCATCATGCCCAAAAAATACTATTACCGAGAGACATTTTATTATATAAATTAATTTCAAGTGTTTAATAATATAAGACACTCGTAGACCAACACCTAGTCAGCCTATATATGTAGAGCCATAATTTTCAATCTTACAACATTACAAAGGCTTTTTAGAATAACAATCTAGTTAAAATGGCACAATATCTCAATCGGGAATTGAGTCTAAGCCAATATGAAAATGATCCTTGGGTTCTAAAGAAGAAGCTAACTGACTCTGATCTTTACTGCTCAGCTCTATTTACCAAAACATGAGATGGAACAGTGTATAGTTCCGGAGATGGACAATAATCTTGTCCGGAGATTGGGAGGTGGCGTTGAGGTCAAAGTCAGAGATGTTGACCGTATTTATCATTTCTTAGACTTAAAGTACGCAACGGCCAGTAATATCTTGGAAAAGGATGGCACCTCTTAAAAAATACTAAGGGTTTAAGAACAAGAGATCATATTGGACTCTTTTGGGATAAGTTGACAGGAGAATTCAAGTTCAAGCATCTCAAATCTCAATCGGCTCAAATGATTAGTAGTGGTAAATGGGGTACCTCGATACAGGAGAACAAAGGAGAAATAAATACACAAGTAACACAACACAACCATCACAAATGTAAAGACAAAAGATCAACCCGTATATGTAACCTTAAAGTATATCTATATTGTGGATATGTACACACATATGCATGCATATATAGGATCATTACGTGGAGGTTGCATACTAAAAAAGGTAGTCTAAAGTCATGCTTTGGTCGTGTACGTGTTATCCTCGCAAAACAGCACAATGATAGAAAAAAAATTACGCTTCTCTTTATGAGTTAATATATGGATAGAGAAACCAAGCCAATGAACGAACAGAATAAGTAAAAAGAAACATTCACATGTGAAGCGTATGATCAGAGCATGCCATGAGAACGATGCTATTTCCTATTTACAAGACTAATATAATGCTACTTACATATTTCCATGGATCATAAATCTTTCGAATTCCAAATACATTCATAGTTAACAAGATATATCCATTTTTAGTAAAATTTGTATAGTTTCAAGTTAGTCATATACATTTGTATAGTGGGTTATATATAGCTAATAAGCACTCTTTAAAACCTCTTGTGGAAACGGAGTCTTTGAAATGAAAGACGACAAAGACACAAACTGAGTCCCAGGATTCTGACTAGTCAGGCCAGAGACTGCCAAAGCCGAGCTCACCGTATCCATATTATAAAGAAAATGGATCAACCCTTTGGGAAACACGAAAGCCTCACCCGGATGAAGCTCCTGGGTAAAGACCCGACCTGACGTATCCATGAACCCTACAAGAAGAACACCGTCGAGGCATACCGTCACTTCGGAGGCACGTGGGTGCACGTGCGGTGGGACAGTACCGGAGGCCCCGAAGTCGAGCCGAGCCATTGTGAGGCCCATTGTGTTGAGACCCGGGAGGTTAGCGGTTGTGGTGACAGTGACGTTGATCATAAACGGTTTGACCTGAGTGTTTCCGGGTCTGGATAATGCGGAGGTTGTAAAGTCAGAGACGGTGGCTTGTGTCGGATCTTTACAAAGTACGCCATTGAGGAAGATTTGCTGGTGAGACGAAGGTGGAGGAGAAACGCAGTAGTCTTGGACCGGGTCCGGGTCGGACTTAACCCGACCCATCAGAAGTGTGAACGCTAATAGTACGAATACAAGCATAGAAAGAGAGGCAAATCTGAGTTAGAGTTTGTATATGATGAATTTGTGAGTAAATGATTGTCTAATAAGATGCACTTAATTTATTATATCTTCTGCTTGTTTTCATCTTTCTATCTATATATATGATATTTGTTTATTGTTTAAATTAAGTTTGGATACTCTTTTGTTTGTGTTACAGAAGATGCAAGACAACTTTTACTGTGTAACCAAAAAAATAAAAATATGTTTCATTGTGGTGCTGTTTAATTTAAGCGAAAGTCATTAATAAGATTTTGTTAGCTGCTAAGCAAAGAAAAACAAAACTTTCCTTCATGGCATTACTTTTTATTGTGCTATGTTTATATATATTGCCTCTTACCATAATTAAGATCATTTTAAGAAAAACGTAGCACTTTAAAAATTTGAAGATTCGATCGATAGCACTAAGCAATATTCCTCTAACCGGTTGAACTAACCATGTATAGACAAGAGTTAAATAATCATCTGATGGAGGTTCACCTTTTATACATAGAGTAAATTTTTATTAGGCGTAAATTAGGTTTTTTATTGCTGATATTTTGGTGCATGTAAAAGAGTTTTTATTAAAAAACTACTGATAATATCACAGTGTATCTTGACACCATTTCTATTAAAATTATGTGTTTGACCCATAATAGTTTTTGACGGTTGACTCATATATATAAGTGATTTTCAATACATGTTAAAAGGACAAAACACAAAAATATCTTGCAACATTGAACAAATAATTTTAAATGGAGGTATATATAACTCAAGTAATTAATGTAGTAGTTGGTATCAGTAACAAAACAAGAAGAGTATTCGAAATCATACATTCGAATATCGACAACAAAAATAAAGTGATATTACTTGATGTTGTTTCCGCTTCGAAGATAATGGACATAAGATTCAAACTTTAGATGATATCGTTTTAAAAAATGGCAAACTAGCCGTGGACAAAAGTAATCTACATGTCAAGAGTAAAGCAAGAAAACGTGGAAAGACACATGCAACAGCGATCGGGACACTACAGTACCCAAAGATGACAAAAGAAAAATAAAAAGATGTGGTCGAGAGATTTATTCCCCCACATGAAGGGACAAAACGCAAACCAAGGAAATTTTTTGTTAATTTATTGTAAATTTTAAATACGCCAAACGTGAGGAGTATCGTTTGGAGATGATTTTGTTGTCGACAATTATTAATGCTTTTGTTGGTATATACATTGCATCCACAAATTTTAAAATTGTATTCGTCGTTACAATGTGGTTGGCTCTGTCATTAACAGTACATGATTATTATACTAATAATCTAATTCTGATTTTGTTATTTTCGAGTAAAGTTTAAAATAATCCTTAAAGTAAAAAAATCGCGAGTGAATAGAATTTTCTTCGATGGTTAAATTTGGATTACAAGCTAGATTAAATATCAAAATCATATGTTCTACTATTATATATGATCCAATAAACATTGCAAGCAAACTGATTTGGTTATAAAGGAATGAATGAGAGAATATACCAATCGGGCCATGTCCTTAGATTGTTTCATCCGTCTTCTCAATGATAAATTAGTTTGCGGCCAACCGCATCTAACCACTAGCACCAGTCCAATTTAGATCCGAAACGTACACGTTAAGCAAAATACAAGTTGATAGATATATTCTCTCTATGTCTGTAAAGCATCGAAAGTGTCCTCTTAACTTTGTCAGTTAAAGCTAACTCAAGCTTAAGTATTTTTAGTCGTGGGTTCTAATGAATTTAACCTTTCTATACCGAATCTACATGAAGAAGATCGTACTAGGGTAAAAACACATTCTATGAACCATAAGAAGAACACCCAAAAGGGGTGCCAGAGACAACGGATCCATAGAGACTATTTATGGAGAAATATGCCCCAAATGAAGGGAACAAGAGTTGCCCATTTCCAGCTTTGCATTTACTATCTACACATCTACACATGCATAATGATGCATCCACTTCTTCGTAGTATATTATAAGTATTTTTTGGGGATTAAATTTGTATATTATAAGCCAGCATTGGAGCATCATCGGCTTATACAAGTTAATGAATACACATGACTATAATAGGAATTTTGGGTGATACACTGATAACTGATCAAGCTCTAAAGTCTCAGCTATACACTTATGTAACTGTTTAGTTACGATATTGGATTCAAATGTTAATTACTAATTGTTGTATTTGGAAAAAAAACCTTAGCTCATAATTCTTCAAAAAAAAATCAGATCTAGCTAACTTATTGATATTCCCTCTGTTTTATTTTATTTATAGTTTTAGGTTTTAAAAATTATTTTAATATAAGCGTTGTTTAAAATTTTCAATGTAAATATTTTGTAAAATTTGCAGATTTATCCTAAAGTTTTGACCAATGTAAAATTATTAAATATATTAATTAGAGATAAAACATAAAATTTAACTATTATTTTTAATAAGTATGCAAAATTCTTAAACTACATGTAAATTTAAACAGAAGGAGTACTATATATAGTGTTTTGACAAACTTAAATGTAACGGTGTCAAATATAGCGATTTATTATAAATCGGTTTAATTACAATCTACAATAAATGTATGCAAGTTTAAACTATTTGACAAGGGATCCTCAATGTCTATTTGTTTGTTTGCAGATTCATGATTAAGATCACATTACTATTTACTAGTCGAGAACGAAAGTGTTATTCTTATGAGACCCACAGACCCATATATCTATGGAAATTTAGGACCCAAATACATAAGATATTTGCCTTAAAACGCATATTCAAGATTCGTTATCATAATACATGGTGATGTGGAAGGTTCGATTGCAATTTCCCCTTAATTAAGACCTTAAAAAGCTTTAAAAAAAAAAAAACATAACTTTGTGCATAAATTTAAAAGTAATATAGGGAATTCGAAAAAGCTTAAAGGAAAAGAAAAAGGCCCACGTGGAGCGAGATTAAAGGACATCTATAAATTGACGGCGTGAAGTCAACGTGCAATTAAAAACACCGTCAAAGGTAAAAAGAAGTTAACGGAGATAGATATTACACGGCACGGTATCCCAGAAAAGTTCCCGCTAATCTAATCCGGGATTCCTCATCTTCTGCCGTCGTATCGGCGACGATGTCAACACATCATCGTCGTCTTCATCGTCTATTGGTGACGAAACTGGCGAGGAGGAAAACATCTCCACCGGAGATAACGGCAGAGAAGAATCCGACGATTCAGGCGAGATAGTCAATGGCGGAGACGATTCAGGCGAAGTAGTCAACGGCGAAGAGTTGACGGAAACAGAATCTTCTGGAAGCTTCCGTTTGTTTCCGTTGGAAAGTTTAACGTCTTTAGTTAAGTGATTTCTCAGACGTTTCACGTCGGCGAGTTTCACCGGTTTCAGTAAGAAATCTTCAGCACCTTCCTCAAGGCATCTGTTGTTTTTTTTTTTTCAAATTTCTCAATCAACAGTTTCTAAAAAATTCCCAAATTCAAAAAAAAAAAAAAAATCAGCAAGATTCACCTATCGATTCTCGTCAATACGTTCTCCGACGACATGATTACAACCGGAACTTCTCTAAAATTAGACGATTCCTGTTTCAAATGACCGGGAAATTTCCACATTGTTCAGAAAAAAAAAAGTTGAGAATTTCTGAATCCGGGAGAAAAAACGGCGGGAAAATTCAGACCTTAATTTTCTTGAGAAGCTCATAACCAGTCATACCAGGCATACAGTAATCAGTGATGATCAAATCAACCTTCAATCTCTGTCAATTCGTAAATAAATAAAAATCAAAATCACGATTCGTATTCCGCAAAATCGAAATCATTATAACTTACATCGAGTTCAGCAGAAGCTTTCTCGTTATCTAACCCTAGAAATTCCAAAGCACGCCATCCACTATCTACCGCCGTAACTGAAATCGAAACCACCGAAGATATTATTTTCCGGCGAGGAGGAAAAGAAAAAAAAAAAAGTGAAAGACGGATAAAAAAGAGGAACCTTTGCAAGAGGTAATACGAAGCAATCTCTCAATGACAATCCGATCAACGAGACTGTCATCAACGGCTAAGACATGAACTTCATCTAAATCCAATGGTGCAGATTCGATTCCTCCAATACCAACACTCATCATCTCCGACCTCCGTAAACAAGAAACCCCACCGTCTCTGGCCATAGACGAGTTTTAGTACTAACTCTGAGGAGAGAATGAGAATAACAGAGAGAGAGACAGAGAGATGAAGAAGAAGAAGAAGAGCTCACATCTGTTTCTTTGTCTTCTTTGTCTTCCTTAAGACAGTTTTTTATATTTCTGAAAGGAAAAAAATAAATCCAACTTTTTCAGTGTTTTTTTTTCCAATTTTATTTTAATCTCCAGCGAGGAAAATCCAACAAAATCTTTGGTTCCTATTTTAGGTGAAAATATATGTTTATTAATTTTCTTTTATGCCGTGCTTTTAGGGTTGAAAAATTGAACTTTTATCTTTGAAAAACATAGTAATAATAAATTGAGATTTCTGAAAATCCGGTGGGGGCCTATGCGAATATCATCGAGAAAAAAAAATATTCCTAGATAGAATAAATAATAGAGGAGAAATCCGTACGAACGAATCGAAAAATAAAATAAAATATATACTATAGATCAGAGACAGATTGTGAGATATTGGTCAAATGAGTGTTAGTGAAAACTAAAAACTGGATCACTGTTTTAAGATATAACTAGAAAATGTGAAGCTGATTTGGTCACAACTCACAAACACCATTTTATTTCACAGTAGATGCATGTAATTCGGTTTGGTTCGGGTTGGTTTTGGTCTACATATTAAGTATGCAAAAAAAAATTTTATTGTTCTAAATTGGCCAGTTTTTCTACTTTATCAAGTGTAATAATAATTCAAAGAGTAATATTAAGATTTTTTTTTTTTGTGGGTTGACGAGAAATTAATATACGCCTCACTAGTATCTGACTCTACATATTTATGTTATCCAAACAATTTAATTCTACTGTAATTAGTAGTAATACGCTAATTTCATTTATATCGTTTTCAAATTGAAATTAAGAAGAAGAAGAAGAAAAAACAAGAGGGAGTGGACAAATAATAAAAAAATGCATTGACGTCCACATTAAAATTAGGATACGCGGGACCCATGAAATCTAAAGAGGGGCCCATTAATATTTGATAGAACAATATTGGTTAATTTATGAAGGGGTGGGGGCATTGGACTTTTCCTCTTTTTTTCTAAACATAATTTGCTGTTTCACTCTTTAGACACCACAGCGTATCAAATCTTCGATATTGCTTTTGCTTTGTCTTTCCCACCCAAATAGTATATCTTACTACTAATCAGCTTTGAGTAGAAAAAATAAAGATAAATAATTAAATTATAAAATATAATAAATTATAAAATATATTTAGATAAAGATAAACAGACAAAATAATATCTAAATGGTTATATCAAAAAATATAAATATTAAAATTAAACGAAATAAAAATAATTTAAATGTTTTAAAATATTTCATTGTCCACTATATTTATAGTTAATTATGTGTAGTTCTGTGTTTGTCAGTTATCGGTATTCTTATTAAAAAAAAATTAATCAAAACGCCTAAAAATGTAACAGAAATATACGTTTATATGAAATAGAATTGCGTAACTAATGTTTATATAGATTTTAACAGAAATTTTACTGAAAAATGCAACTAGAGAAACAATTATTTAAAAGTGTATATAAATTTGGATATTTACTAATTTGAAACTATAAAAAAAAATCATAAATATATTGTATAAAAAATACATTTAAGATTAGTAAAATAAATGCTAAAAATATATATAAATTTTATATATCATATTTAACCGTCTCCACAAAAATATCAATTTAAATTTTTTTTTAAAGATATTAAGAACGCATACTAATTTATCTCAAAATTTATAAATACAGAGACATTTTTATAAAACAATTACGCGAAATTTAAGATTGATTTGTGAATTGATTTTTCAAACGATATGGGCCAACGAATGATGGATCAAATCTTCATGATGTCAACTAGAAATCGAAAGTTGAACAAAAAAATCCATAATAGTAGTGATCGACGTGTCGCATATAAAATCAAAGTACAGTATATCTTTTTTTCTAGGATCTTTGAACATCAATTAAAAAATAAAGAAAGACATTGACATTTTCCCTTAAATAAATTTAATTTTAGTACTCAATTGAAGTTTGGAGCATCTTTTTATTCTAATCATTATTGTAAGTATTTTCTCAGTCTTCCTAAACCCTCGTATACTTGAAACACACATAAAAATATATTTCTAGCAATAAAATAACTAATTAGTTGACCTAGGTATACAATATTCAAAATCATGTAAAATTAATCTTTTCTATAGTCGAATCACAAATGCCAAAAATCCATATTAGATGTTAAAATTCTATAGATTTTCAATTCAATATTAATTAGCAATGGATGGATTGGTTTATGTTTTTTTTTTTGGATATTTTTTTTTTTATAGAATAAAACCTATGATATAAGATCTTAATGTTTTCTCTAAATGATTATTCTTATAGGCTTAAACTGAACCATGTCTCACTTTAGATCATCCTATTAGGTAAAGAAATTATGCTCTAATAAAAAATCATGAAATTCGAACTCAAGATCAAATAGTATGAGTAGATTAGTTCATATATACTTTATATATTGCGCTACGTTCTTTCTAATTTTCTACGTGAGATCCTATCTTTTGTTTCTATTTTCTATTTAATGCTTTCAGTGTAAACATAGAAAAGAACCATAGATTAGTCTTTCTCCGTCCTTGGTAGTCCCTCTTATGTTATTTCGGTTGTCTCTTATTGACTTAAAACTTCTTTATCTTTTATATAATCTCTATATTCCTATATCAATATCTAGGTCAGCTAATATTTTTTTTCCTTCCAAATTAGACAATCTTTTTTAAAAATCAAAATCTTCAATATCAATATGAGATGAACCCACGTTGATCTTGATGAAACCAAAATCCCTTGTTTGTCTTACTTTGAGAAAATTTTGGGCTCTAACACCAATTTGAAGTTTGCACTTATATTTCTGTGTTATGTTTATCCTCAAACTCACTCATGGACATGTTTCAAAAACGTTAAATAAAAAAAAAAAAGATCACATAAAATTTAATGAGTTTACATTTTCGATGTAATAATCCTACTCTCTGCAAGAAATCAATTAACATAAATCTCAACAATACATGGACATGCATGGTATTGCTCCATTTGTCTTTGTTTTATACTCAAACCTTAGTTCTTTTGTTTTGTTTAAGATTTACCTTTACATTTAATGTATATTTTGGACACTTACAAAAAATGTAAAGATGTGAAACTTGTTTTGAATTTTGTTACCATTATCATTGCGTTTACAACAATAAACCATAGGTAGACCAACCAACAACGGAGAGAGTACTAGATTTTCTACTAATAACAACTCGTTATCAACCCATAAAGCAGGTACAAAGAAAGCATATAATTCCAAATTCTCGAAACAACTATAAAAGCACAAGACATCGATCAAAAATACTTCCAAAAAATAGAAAATTATAATGTAAAAAATTACTTGAAGTTTATGGGCCTTACACCATTTAGGCTTTTCTATTTCTATTTATCCCTAGTTGTTGTATGATTTGTATTAGCCCATGGAGACGAGCATTCTTAAGTAAAATTTTAAAGATTAAATATGTTAAAGAATCTAAATAACCTGAAAAGGTTGGCAATCGAAGTAGCTAGTAAAGCTTTTTAAATTTATGCCTGAAACTAAAAATTTTAGCGAAGAACTGAAGATTTTAGTGAAGGCCCAGTGGTGTCTGTGTCTGATCCATATTTCATATTTGTATTTCACTTGGGGTCGGACAATTCAACCAAACGAAAGCCTAGTCACTTTTAAGAATATAAACTAAACAAATGGACCAAGCGAATTGGAGATAAATAAAGCCGAACCGAGTTCACTTTACTATTTCGGTATCACTTACCAAATTTGGTGTCATACTAAACCTGACAAAAATACAAAATCAGACCATAATCGAAATGAAATCTCCTACACCTAAGGAAACGAGGCTTTAGTAGTTAAACCAGCACTATCCAACAAATATATCTGCGACTAAATTATATTAGAATAAAGTATTATAAATATTAGATATTTTCGACTGGCTTTGGAGATCTGCATAGCTCAAGAACAATAATATCTACGTGCATAATTTAGGATGCTATCCTCTATTAATTAGCGTTGTACGTAATCTTTTTTCGTGGATATTCAAAGTTATACTTTATAGTTGTTAATTAATTTCTTATGCTTGCTGGCTGGAGTAGTTTTAAACAATAATCTTTAGGATAGTTTCAACTTTTAAGTAACAACCATTTACTTCAATTTAGTCAAATTAATACCTAGAAGTTCAGAAATCCTGACTTCTCTATTAGATCTATAATCATTGTTTATTTTCTCATTTATTGATCCATTAGCTATATGGTAATGGTATAGTTTTCTTAAAATTACGGTCTTGGGATTCTTGGTGGTCTTCTTTTCTTGTTTCCATAAATATATTGAATAAGATATAATTAAGGTTCAAGTGCTCTTGGAGTCGTCTAGAAGAGAAGCAAGGATTTGATTAATCGGGGAGGCAAACTGCGGGGACCCACCTTTTATATATTCTTAATTATCTTCGACCTAATTAAAAATGTTAACTAATTCAACTTAATATATTATTTTTTTACAATATGCATGCATGTGCTAGTTTTCGTTTTTTAAACCTATTTTAAACTTAAATCAGGGAATAGTTATTTGACTTATTTTCAAATAATATTAACTTGTATGTGCCAAATGAACCGATTTAATTATAGATAAATATCTCAGAAATCATTATTTTTTTGAACAATTAAGCGTTTCTAAACTCTTCAGAAATCTTTTTATAACTAATTTTAAAAATGAACATCTCGACAAAGATAAGTACAAACAAGTAGATCATTCGACGTCAGAGGGAATGACTCGTAGAAACATTTTGCAAGAACTTAATAATTTCTAATCGCTTTGTAGTATTTTTTTGGAAAGAATATGTAGTATTTTCTTTTAGCTACTTCAAATTTTTGTTTATGATAAAATAAGTGAGTATAATTCATTAAACTATTTTATGAACTTATCTATGCCTTTTTTTTTACAGCTGTACATTTCTATATTGTTTTGATAAAATTGTAAACTACCAACAGAATGTCTCAATTTCGGATATTAATGTTTCTCTCAAAAATACATACAAACATAGAAATTAATATATCATGTTTTTGTTAAGAAGTTCTGTCTTTGCTGAACTCGATACATGCATAGAATATTATATATGCTGTCAACAATACATTATTATCGATACAGGGAATGTCTCAATTTCTGAGAAATATCAAAGATGGAACTGGTTACTACTCCTTATATATGTTTCGATGTATTAGTTATTTGTGATACTCGCACGACCCTTATAAGTTTCCTTATAAAGTGACAAAAATACTACTACTTCTACTACATTCAACCTTTTAAATTTTTTGGTAAAGACTAGAATTAAACCTTAAACATGGTCGAATAGAAGTTTTACGGACACTAGACTAACTAACTTTCAGAAATGGGTTTTGAATTAATGTTAAGTTGTTTGTTTGGTAATACCAATAAATATAACAAGAGAAGGTGAGGAGGACATAATTTATACATATAGAAGTCTCAAATAATATAGAAACCAACCCACCCACCTAGTAGCCACCACAAAGAAACTTTCGAAAAAAAACCCATAATGAGCTAAAATTATTCCACATGCTATTGGATAAATATAAGATTATTGTTGACAGCATACTTATTTAGAATTATTCTTTCCCTCATAATACTCTAAAAATAAAACGACCTGAGAGAGAGGAAAGAGCGTTTGATTGCATGAGACACCAACTGGTGGCAAGAAAGTCCACCAATCAGAGATCTTAGGTTCTGTGAAGGAATATAATTATAACACCTAATGAGGATTAATTATTATTATTTCAATTAATTGTCTTGATCTATCTTTTAAGTTACAGAGCAGTGGGGTCTTGATGGAACAACTGTCCAAACCAAATGCCATTTCATTAGACTTATTTTTAGTAAAATAAGATTATCTCATGACTTCATTCACCTGAAAATAGAATAATCTATACCTTTTTTAAATACCAATTTTCTTTCTGTATAAAATATTGTCTTCTCATGCTTTATGAAGATTTGCCCAAGATCTTGTTTTGAAGATTAGACTTATGAATATAGTTTTTATTTGTTAAATAGTATAGATGCTTGCATCATTGCCCACTTCTTGTATTCCTTCATCTGGCAACTAGCTATTCTCCCTAGTTAATTTAATAGTTTATTTGCATTCATTAAACATGGTCAAGATAGGCTTTTTCTTTCTTTTCTCACAGTAATTAGAACAAATAACATTTGGTTTAGGTGGAAGACATTGAGATAAATTACAAAAAAGCTTCAATTCATGCTCCATCAGATCTCTTTGTGAGTTTCTTTGGTTGATGGGAAAATTGTAAAATATTCATGAATAGTACCACATAAAACACATCACTAAAAGAATATCCAATAATACACGACGATTCGTTTGATTTTGTTCTTGTTGCAATATGCTCTTGAGTGAACATTTTGATACAAAATGTCATTTACTCGTTTAAAATTATGATGGATATGCGTTATTAAAGTAAAGTGAATTATTTTAGGGATTTATTCTTCAGCTTCCATGTTGATTATATATTTTTGGGCTAATTTGATTAGCTTTATTTTACTTCCTATCTTTCTTTGACTTTGGATATTATATCAATAATATGATATTAACATCTAATCTTCTCTTTAAGCTTAGAATATAACTTTTGTATTAATTGTCACAAGTGGTGTGGTGTGATCGCTGCATGCCTTTTCATAAATATATATTTTTATTTATCGTATCTCAACTTAATCTAACTATTTTATTCACGCACTAAACAGAAAGTATTTTTCCACAATATTCAAAAGTAAAGTTAATCAAAATAAGGAAAATGTATGCATAATACATAAGACAAATTAAGATAAAACAAGTTGACTACATATATATATATATATAATATAATGAATTTTCTATCCCAGTTTATTATATACCGTTCCTATATAGTGTATATGTATGCGCGTGGTATCCACATATGTCTATTAACATATTCCATGTAAGTGTAATATTTATTGTACCTATCAAGGTTTATTTTCCAAGATCATTTCTCGTCACATCTTAGATTCAAACAAATAATCTTATTATAGACCCTAAAATATTATAACTCGATGCTGTTCATGACTAATATAAAACCCCTTCCAACAATATATATAAAACTCCTTAGACATACAATATATTATATTACAGATGCAATGCATCATTAAATACAAATTATTAAACTAAACATCCTCCGCCTCTCTCTATATTTGCTATATAAAGAAGACCATTCACACATCTTCTTAAGCTAATTAAACCCATCCACAAACACATACATACACACATATATATATGTCTATATCTCCGACAATGTCTCGAACAGGCGAAAGTTCCTCAGGTTCGTCCTCCGACAAGACGATAAAGTTATTCGGCTTCGAACTCATCAGCGGCAATCGTTCGCCGGAAATCACGACGGCGGAAAGCGTGAGCTCGTCCACAAACACGACATCGTTAACAGTGATGAAAAGACTCGAATGCCAATACTGTGGCAAAGAGTTCGCAAATTCTCAAGCCTTGGGAGGTCACCAAAACGCTCACAAGAAGGAGAGGTTGAAGAAGAAGAGGCTTCAGCTCCAAGCTCGACGAGCCAGCATCGGTTATTATCTCACCAGCCACCAACAACCTATAACGACGGCGGTTCAGGGACAATATAAAACGCCGTCGTATTGTGCGTTCTCCTCCATGCATGTGAATAATAATCAGATGGGTGTGTACAACGAAGACTGGTCGCCGATGTCATCGCAGATTAGCTTCGGTAATAAGAACACGTGTCAAGATCTTGACGAACAAAGTGGTGGGATGGGTAAGCTGTACGGTGTACGAGTACGACCAAACATGATTCGGTTCCAGAGAGATCTGACTTCTCGCTCTGCTTCAAAGAGAAGCATTACGTCGCTGGATCTTCATCTAGGTTTCGCCGGAGATACGGCATAACTAAGAGAGAGACATGATTATGATTATATACTAGTTGTGTATTTTATTGGGAAAAGGGAAGGAAAGAAAAAGCGAGACATAGTATTCTTGATGCAATTTGAGTTTTATTTTCTAATTAGGTTTATGTATGTTCTTTTAAAATTCATTCCAAGTGATGTTGTAGAATTATTAAAAAAGAAAAGAAAACTCAAATAGATTACTTATCCAGAAAATTCACGATCCTCATCGTCATACGAAAACAAAAACAAAGTAGAGTAGATCAAGTATTGATATATTATGGAATAACAATAAACCATATATATATATAGTATTCAAACAAAATCATTTTCTTGTTCCTTATATATATAGTATAAATGAGTTCTTACTAAGAAACTCTAAATACACTTATAAAATAATTACTAGTTAATTATTATTACCAAATTTAAATTTAATTAAATATTTAAATTTTATTAAACACATTTTTTTAATGCTAAGATATCCATAAAAATACTTTAACCATTGAAAATGCTCATAGTTTGTTACCCGTATAATAATTGACAAGATTTCTACGGTTTTATCATTATATTGTGCGTTGTGTTTTTGTTTTGTTTTAGTATTTTGTGCTGTGTTTATAAATGGTGCATTGCTTAATTGATGGAGGAAACATCATGTTGAAACATTATCACTTTCTTGTTTTAGTCTATTTATGGCCCATGCATACGTTCTTCTTTATCGGTACATTTATCGATTACCATATATATATATATGTATACAGTATACACATACTTCCAGTCCGTACGTATATTTCATTACCAATAGTGCATACATGTGTTTATACGTAAATGTATGCGTACACGCGTCAATTTGATTTACTGTCAAATTTCAGAAATCTAAATTTCAAAAGCTAAATTATGATCTAGCGCAAGTATTATTATTATTTTTTTTTTACGATCTAATGTAAGTCTTAAAAAGCATATATAAGTTAACTTATGTTTTACTTAAGTCATTGTATTACTGGATTAACTAAGCTCATGAAAATTAACAACATTCATATAATTAATTACATATGGACACGTAGATGTCTGTGAATATGATTGATAAAAACGTAAGTACGTAACGTTTGTGTTTGGAAATAAAGGAAATATAAAAGGGTAAGGACCTTTATACTTTTTTTTTTTTAATATGTTTCCAAAATCTAATTCCATCACTTCAACTATTATTCATGATAATAACTAAGTTTCGTGTTTTGAAAAAATAATTTTGAATTAAGTTCTTCGTTTGCTATAGATTGCTAACCCATACTTTTATCCATATATACTAAAATCAAATGTTTCCATAATTTTGTCATTTCACTGCTCTGATATTATATATATATATATATGTTGTACATAATTTGATGAAAATAAATTAGAATTAATATAATAACCACCATATAGATATAAAATACTGTCTTGACCTACACAATCCAGACTTTACCCTAACATTGTAATATGGATTTTACTTGGGACACTTATGTGGCATTTTTGTGATTACTATATTCAAACATACCTTTAGTTTATTATAAATAATTCATCTTCTGGCACAAAAAAGTACCGAAATCCTCATACACTCTTATATATATATAATTTGGATTCTGATATATCTGTTACCTACTACAAACTGATTAATCGAATATAATTTAGTATTTTGATTTCTGTTACCTTTTTACTCCAAACTGACTAATCGAGGCTATCTATAATGACAAATATAAAACATATAAAACAAACTAAAAAAACGAGTACTTTTGATTATTTGACTCCATTTCTTTTAGATAAAAAGAGAAAGAAATATGTGAATTCAGAATACTTCTAAAACGAACCGAATAAGTGAATTTTAGTGGTGACATTGCATGACTTAGATTTTATTCTTTCGAATAGATTTGGTGTAAGATTGATTCAAAATTTCCCATTAAGTCTCTAAATAAAATATGTGCATCAATTCATAACTGTACCACTTTTAAAATACATATAATATATTTTAAATGGAGTCGGCAGGTTATATAATTAATCAATTGCGTGATTAGAATGATAAGCTAAAGATCCAACATCCAATGTTGGAGGCCCCTTAAAATGTGAATACACATGTCATTTCCGACACCAACGGAACTCCATTTTGCTTATGTGTGTATTAGTCATTAGATGCTTATCCCATTTCATTAATACTTTTACTTTAAAAAGTTTTTCCTTTATTGTCCAATTCGTATGTTTCCTTATTTTGGTAGTATGTTTTTGAACTTTCGCTCCTCGCATATGAGTAAATAATACACGAGTGCTCAACCAAGTTTGAATTTACGTTATAACAGTTATAAATTTGTAGATTTACGACTTTTTTTATTTATTTTCTGAATTCTAGCAAAATTTTTTTTTTGTAGAGATGATCTTTTCCAATTTAAAATCATGTACTTACATTTTTGTTTTCGTATAACATAATTAATCATGACGTCCTATCAATCTTGATAAAAAAGGATGAGATAAGTTGCTCGAATCCTTTGCCTACGATGATAAATTCGAAGATGTTGATGTGGTATGGTGTGTTTGTATTGCCGTTGAGGTAGTGGCATTGGCGGAAGAAGTGAACGATATGTGAACTAGGATGATTCACGAGTATTACATCGATGATCATTTTGATTGAGCTCTAGAGAACTCATGAGGACACTGTTGCGCATTGTTTTCCAGTACTGTGTCACATATTTAGCACTTGTCTAGATATATCTTCGAAAACCGTAATTTTCCCTAATTTTTTCTAAGTCTAAATTAAAGTTGCCATCTAATAAGAGTTTTCGTATGTTTATTAGCATACATGCAACATGTTATCATGGCATATGTAATTATAAATGGAGGATAGCTACTGAATAAAACGAAAACACTAATCATCAATTTTTGAAATGATATTTCGTTAGAAGAAGGGATAATGTTATCTAATGTTGTTGTGGGAGACAAAGATAGATCCAAGCCAGGTAAGGTTAGCTTGTTGCTCTAAATTGATTTAACATTTGTTGAACAAGACTTCGCCATCTGTACCACCCATCATTCTTTCAATTAATGGAATATTATAATTTAGTAAATGTCATATATGCCTCCATTATAACTTTTAATTATTGGAATTATAGCTTTCTTAAAAGCAAGTTTATTTAACAAAAACTATATTGATTGGTCATTGTGAAGCCTTATATTTGACCGTCAAGAAAACTATACATAAACGCAATACTTATATATTAATTGTTATATTTTAATTATTATATCAGGTGTAATGTTTTGAAAGACTCCTTGTGTGCGTGTACTTACTAAGTTATTTATATTATAACAGGACAATATCATTTTCTACCTAAAACAATGGACAAGAATTATCGGTTACTTTATTAGTTTGAATCATTCTTGATCAAATAATTTAAACATTAGCGTTACATGAAATTAAAATTGATTTTAAATGAATCAGTTGATCTAGAAAAATAATTTGGTTGAGCACCGATGAGAGATCTTTCTTCCAGAAACTACGTGATTAGAAGACGTGTACTAAGTGACAAGTATAAATAATATAATCTTATTTTTAATTGCATAGTTGGCTATTTGCGTGCATCATTATTTGCTAAATAGTAAATATTCGATTCACGTGTTAAACTTTTCATAACTGGTAGTAATATTTTACAATATAAACAATCACCGTTGATCTTTTTTTTTTTTGTGTTTTTGTGCAAATAACACACCGTTGATCATGTTATCGATTTTTCATTCGGTTTGAACCTCACAATGGAGAAAGCGTCTCGATAACAACGAACCGGAATTTAAAAAGGAACAAACCGGTCGGTTGTCGATAATTGATTTCTAGGGTTTTATAAGGTTTTGACTAACGGTTGACTTAGGGCTCTGCTTTGGTACCTCACACATCAAACTAAGCTGCTCTATACCCTCTTTGCTCGCTTCTCTCACCATCACCATCACCATCACCATCACCATCCTCAGGTAAGGTTCGTTTTCTGTTAACTCCCATTACATTACCGATTACACCGACGAATAGTTAGTTTATAGTCAGGAATTGAAATCAGTGGGAGTAAGTAAAGGAATCGAAGTCGCTTTTGTATTTCTTTTGCTGATTTTTTCTCCGTTTCTTCTAAAATTTTGAGACTTTGCTTCATTGATTTTTCTAGAAAGCTTGAAACTTTATTCGAATTGAGATTTTTTTCCCAATTAGATAGCAAAGATTATTCTCAAACGAGGTCCTGCCTTAAACCCCAGAAATGAAAAATCATGACTTTGGCTCTACAATAATCTAAAACCTGTGTTTGATTTGGGCTTTAAGGTTAGGTAACAAACAAAAACTGGTGCGAGGATGAGGAAGAAGGTAGACGAACGTATTAGGACTCTGATTGAAAACGGTGTTAAACTCAGACACCGTTCCATGTTTGTCATCATTGGTGACAAGGCTCGTGACCAGGTTAACTTTTTGCTGTTATTGAGAATTTCTACTTTGCATTTTCCACGGAGAGCAAGTCTAATGCTTTTCTAATTCGTTATGTTATAGATAGTTAATCTTCACCACATTTTGTCAAAATCGGTGGTCAAGTCTAACACAAGTGTTTTATGGTGCTACAAGAACAGACTCGACCTTAGCAGGTTCGATTTATCAACCTTGTGTTTGAAAAATAAAATATTTGCCAAAGTTGAAGCTTTTACCTGAAATTTTGTTATTAGGAGCTTAATTGAAGCCTAGTTAATGGGGTAACACATTCTTTAGTATGAGTTTCTTTTGGTCTTTCCATGTCGAGAATGACTTTGTTAACTATTTTACGCATATTTGTGGAATATTTAACGTGGTCCTAAAATTTAAGAATGGAATTGTTTTTGTGTGCAGTCACAATAAGAAACGTTCGAAGCAGTTGAAGAAGATGAAGGAGAGAGGACAATTAGATCCTGAAAAACTTGACGCTTTCTCTCTCTTTCTTGATGTGGGGGATGTCACGCATTGCTTGTACAAAGATTCTGAAAGAATTCTTGGGAATACTTTTGGCATGTGCATCTTACAGGTACTCTTGATTAATGGCTGAAGAAATATTTTTGCTCCAGCTAACTCATATTTTTATCTTCTTCGTTTAATTTTTATTCTTAATACATTTAGGATTTTGAAGCTATAACTCCAAATCTACTTGCACGAACAATAGAGACGGTTGAAGGGGGTGGGCTAGTTGTATTACTATTACAATCGCTTGCTTCACTTACTAGTCTTTGCACCATGGTTATGGTATGAACACTGATTTTGGTAGTTATGTTACTTGCTTAATTACTTATTTGAAGTTACATGATTGGTTCTCTTCATATCAGGATGTGCATGATAGATTTCGAACTGAGTCACACTCTGAAGCTTCCGGACGTTTCAATGAGCGATTTCTGTTATCACTAGCGTCTTGCAAAGCATGCGTTGTCATGGATGATGAGCTGAATATATTGCCACTTTCGTCTCATATCAGATCTATCACACGAGTTCCAACAAAGGAGGTAAATTTTATAACAGATTCACACGTTTGTTCCATGGGTTGTTGAGAAAAGTTTTATTCCATCACAACAGTTAGCATCTTAAACTTTTTACTTTCATGTGTTTGTGATAAAAGGATTCGGAAGGGCTTTCTGAGCCGGAACGAGACCTGAAGAGTTTGAAAGATGCACTAAACGATGATTTTCCTGTTGGTCCTTTGATTAATAAGTGTTGTACATTGGATCAGGTATGTGGTTTAGTCACCTGTGTACATTGGATTAAGAAGTGTTGCACATTGGATCAGGATTGAATATCTGCTTTGTCTTTTGTAGGGTAAAGCTGTTGTCACATTTTTTGATGCAATATTGGATAAGACCCTCCGCAGCATAGTTGCTCTGATTGCTAGTCGTGGGCGTGGAAAATCTGCTGCACTTGGTCTAGCTGTTGCTGGGGCTGTTGCTGCTGGGTAGGCTTGAGTTATTGTACTCACTTATTCATGTATGTTCCAATAATATCTGCTATCTTATTTGCACTTATCTTATTTTCTGTTAGGTACTCTAATATTTACGTAACAGCACCAAGCCCAGATAACTTGAAAACATTATTCGAGTTTGTATGCAAAGGTTTCGATGCACTTGAATATAAGGTAATGTGAACTTCTTCTGTATCACATGTATGATGCATTTTTTCTAGAAACTTTTCATGTTGGGCTTCTTCCATTTCGTTGCCTGTTTGTTGGTATCGCCATAGATTTGATAAATGCACTATCCCGAGGAAGAAGAAAGAGTTCCTTTGTTTTGCATGTTAATTCGAGATATCCATATAGTTTCCTGAACACTATCCTTAACTATATATTTTGAAGGAACATCTTGAATATGATGTTGTGAGAAGTGTGAATCCTGACTTTAATAAAGCAATTGTAAGGATAAATATCTTCAAGCAGCACAGGCAAACTATCCAGGTTTGTTCAATCCTAGTTTTTTTAATTAGCCGCGGTTTGTGTTGATCACTAAGTTGCTTCATTTTCCTATTTTTTCATGCAGTATATACAACCGCACGAACACGAGAAGCTCTCACAAGTGGAGCTGTTGGTTATTGATGAAGCGGCAGCTATTCCTTTGCCAGTTGTGAAGTCTCTACTTGGCCCTTACCTAGTTTTCTTATCATCTACTGTCAGTGGGTATGTGAAACAGGAGTAAATTACATCCCCAAATTATTGAAAGTTACATGCATGGTGTGGTTATAACTTGGGTCAGTCAGGCTGCTGATTTTTGTTTGTTTTGCCTTTCTTTGCCAAAGCTATGAAGGTACTGGTAGATCTTTGTCCCTGAAACTCCTCCAACAGTTAGAAGAGCAAAGCCGAGCCCCTGTTACTGGTGTTGAAGGCTCTCTTTCTGGTATTTAACTGCTACATCTTGTTCTTACTTTTGGCATGTGGCAATCATAAGATTTTTTTTTGTAGAGATCCCAAAATTATCTTTAAGAACATAGACGTTCATCATTTTTGAAATATCGCTCCAATACCTATGCGTAGGGGCTTATGAAGTATTTTTGAAGTATTTTCGTATTAAATTTTATGTTTTTTTGAGTAAACTATTGTCCAATGCCTAGGTTTGAGGAATTTATGTGAATAATTTTTTCCAAGGACATAAGTTTTGTTGTTAAGTCGGCCATAAGGGCCTAGAAGGTTGATCCAAACTTCATGCTGAGTAGTCATCTATTGTGATTTTAGATTACCGTGTCCGATGGGTGTTCATAAACATTAGAGTTAATGTTTCTTTCGTGCAGGGCCTACTACTTTTATATCTTAGTATGTAGTATTAGATATCCTTTTTTCCGTTGGCCCTCCGGTTGATGTGAATCGTTATCTCGGGGAACTCCCTGACTGTCTGAAGTTTCTTTGGATTCAGGTTGCCTTTTCAAGAAGATAGAACTTAATGAGTCTATTAGATACGCTTCTGGAGATCCAATTGAATCCTGGCTCAATGGATTACTATGCCTTGATGTTGCTAATTGTCTTCCAAATCCTTCTTGGTATTGACCTATCACTCAAAATAGATAGAATGTTATGATCCTTTCTTGCCAACGAGTGATCTAAAAACTGTTTTCTTTTCTTGTATTTGTAGCCATCCTCTGCCAAGTCAGTGTGATCTTTATTATGTCAACCGAGACACCTTATTTTCTTATCACAAAGACAGCGAGCTGTTTTTACAGGTAATAATAGTTGATTTTACATACTAAGTACTTTTAGCTACCTAGATTTTGTTATTAAGGCAATAAGTGGCATTCTACAGCGAATGATGGCACTTTGTGTCTCTTCTCACTACAAGAATTCTCCCAATGATCTTCAACTTCTGGCGGATGCTCCTGCTCATCATTTGTTTGTGTTGCTCGGTATGCAGTTGTTCCTCCTTTTCATTGATAGAGATAATCATCAGATTTAGAGTATTGCCTTAATTTCTATTTGGCACAGGTCCTGTTGATGAGACCAAAAACCAGCTCCCTGATATACTGTGTGTTGTCCAGGTATTGATTTCTTCCTTTCTGTTCTGCTCTTTAGAATTGATATTTTTGGAGAAAAACAGTTAGTTAGACTAACAAAGAATAAAATTAGACTAACAAGAATAAAAGCAGAAGCTATCACTCTACTTTTGTTTGATTTCAACACAATTTTTGTTTGTAAAATCATGAATCTCGTATCTTGGTGTTCGTATGTGATTGATTCTGGATGTAACTGGTCTTGCGTATTATAGAAATTGATATTTTTGCAGGTCTGTCTCGAAGGACAGATATCTCGGAAATCCGCTGAAAAAAGTTTAAGAGAAGGTCATTCACCACATGGAGATCAAATACCATGGAAGTTCTGTGAACAGTTCCGGGACGTTGTCTTTCCAAAGCTTTCTGGTGCTCGTATAGTACGCATAGCAGTCCACCCCAACGCTATGAAGGTAACTTTTCTTACTCTGCTCACCTTTATTTTCTTTTAGGTTTTCCTGAGAGACTAACAAATTCTTGATTACATTCTATGTAGATGGGATATGGGTCTGCTGCGGTTGAACTCTTGACCAGGTAAATGCATGATTACGACTTAATTGATAAATACATGCAGATACTTTAATTGATTGATACATGCAGATACTTTGAGGGTCAGCTAGCTTCAATATCAGAAGGTGATGATGAACTGGATGTGGAGCCGTTACCAGTTAGAGTTACCGAGGCTGCTGAAAAGGTTCTTGATTTTTTTTAATTTATCCTTGTGGGGTTTTTTATTATGCATTCCAGTTCTTACTTGATGTTTCCCATAGGTTTCTTTGCTTGAGGAACAGATAAAGCCTCGTGCCAATCTTCCACCTTTGCTGGTTCCTCTTCGTGATCGGCGACCTGAAAGACTCCACTACCTTGGTGTCTCTTTTGGGCTTACTTTGGACCTTTTCCGTTTCTGGAGAAAACATAAATTTGCTCCATTCTACATCAGTCAAATACCAGTTCAGAATATCTCCTTCTCCCTTCTCCTGAATTGCTTATTCTTGTATTGTCTAGTAGTTCATAACACAATTTCTATTTATGGTTGGATCAGAGTGCTGTGACTGGTGAGCACACATGTATGCTTCTGAAACCATTAACATTAAGCAACGACGAATTCGAAGTTGATGAGTCGGATGAACTGGGATTCTTTGCTCCCTTCTATAAAGGTTCATTGATATTATAACTGGAATCAAATGTTTCTATAACTTCTAAGTACGACATGTTTTGTTTTAATGTTTTGGCCAATTCTTCTACTCTGTTTAGATTTCAGGATAAGGTTCTCTAAGCTGTTGAGCGATAAATTCAAGAAGATGGATTATAAACTTGCAATGAGGTTAGCACTTATCATTTTCTTTTCCCATGCCACTTTGGACTTTTTCTGCACTACTATTTTAGGTTGACATTACACTTTTCTTGGTGCGGTTTTATCGTGTTGATAATATTCTCATTTCACTCTTTTGTTTAGTGTCTTGAACCCTAACATCAACTTCCCAGATGTTGATACTTCGGGGAATTCACCAGATGGATTTTTGAAGAAACTCGCCGGTGTCCTTTCACCTTATGATATGGAGAGACTCAGAGCATACACTGCCAATCTCGTTGACTTCAATCTGGTTAGATGAACTTTCTGAAAGTCACGTATTTTAGGGAAATATGTACGGACTACATATATGACTCATTCTGCTTGAGCAATATATTGGGATATGTAATCTGCTTAAATAACTACACAGTGATAAGATTCTGCTAACAGATTCAGAAAAATACCAACCACATGTTCAAACTTGATACTGTCTTTTCGTTTGGTTTGGTAACTAATTTTTATTTTGTTCTTTTCAGGTTTATGACATCTGCAAAACTCTAGCTCATTATTATTTTCAAGAGAAGCTCCCGGTCTCGCTGTCATATGTTCAAGCATCTGTACTCCTGTGTTTGGGCTTGCAGGAGTCGGATTTCTCGAGCATCGAGGTATAACATATCAACTCTTAAATCACTTACGATGATCTGGACCGTTGTGTTATTATGTGGAGATAAACTTGTATACACATCTGGATGCTCTAAATTGGATTTTTACGTTGACTTACAGAGACAAATGCAGTTAGAGAGGGGACAAATACACTCTCTTCTATTGAAGGTTGGAAAGAAGTTACACAAATATTTGAATGGAATGGCAACAAAAGAGATCGAGTCCACCTTACCTCGGTTGAAAGATGTAAGTTCAGATGGGAAAATTAACAATATACTTCCATGTTCTTTTGGTCAATCATAATATTCCCTCATTTTTGGAAATTAACAAATACATACATGAATATCTGATTGAATTGATTCATGGTGGCTTTTGGTTGCAGAGAGTGCTTGAACCTCACAATGTATCAGTAGACGAAGATCTCAGGGAAGGAGCAAAAGAAGTTGAGGTAATCACTTCTGTTTCCGTGCATGCATATATTTTGTTTTGGTTGCCATGCAAGGTCGAAACATCATTCACACTCTCAAATGTTTGGGTTTAAAGGAACAAATGAGGGCAAAGATTGAAGAATTGTTGGATCCTGAGCTGCTTGAACAATTTGCTATTGGGGACAAAGAAGCTGAGGCTTTGCAAAAGTCCAAGATCTCTTCAAGTGGTCTTATAAGTGTTGAGTCCACCAAATCTGATAACAAGAAAGAGAAGCCAAGTGGTTTTGATAAATCTACCAAAAAGAGAGGCAGTGATAAGCATTCCTCCAGATCCAACAAGAAGAGAAGAGCCTGATGTGGAGTTCATGTCAACAATTGCTTTTTGTAACAGTGACCAGAAAATTTTGATCATTGGGTTTTCTATGAATTTGTAATCAGAAATTGAATATTTATTAGAATTTTGGTTTCATCATCACAAAATGAAAAAAAGACTTACAGATTCTGTTTGGGCATTCTACAACCATAATACAAAGTTTTCTATTAACTAATAACTATATTATTTTTTGACTGCAATATGTCAAACTAGTTCACATCTCGGCAGCAAAAGACTTCCCACATCCACAGGTTTGTGTAGCGTTAGGGTTCGAGAAAGAGAAGCCTCCACCAATTAAAGCATCGCTGTAATCAAGCTGCATTCCAAAGAGGAAGAGCATGCTCTTCGGATCACAAACTGCAAAAGAATTGTTTACAATTAAAAAAACAGAGCTTCCACTTTACAGATGTGTAACACTTGACTGCAGAAGACAACAAGAGACTAGAAGTCTAGTTCAAAAATCGGCAAGCTAAGTATTCATCTGTACCATCTACATGACAACACGAGTCTAAAACTTTAGCCAAGGACATTATCTCACGAATGTTATCGAACAACCTCAACTCTTTTTATTTGGATGCATGCTTCAACACACAGAAACTGACATTCATATTTAAGGACGGCGAGTCTATATCATCAACCAACTTGCTGATATTAACCTTAGACCTTATTATATCAGAACAGAAGGATTGATCCTGCATAGTTACCGGATAGTTACCTATAGTGAATCCTTCGTATTCAATGGTCGAATCATCTGGTCTTGCGTTTGCTCTATTCTCAAAGTCCATTGTGTAAGACATCCCGGAGCATCCTCCCTGTTTGACACCAATTCTCAAGCACAAATCTTCCCCACGTTCTGATCTCATCTTACTCAGATGCTTAAGTGCATTATCTGACAGAGATATCGCCGGCTTCAGTCCCTCCATTGCAGGTGCAGCTGAGAAATTCAAGAAGCCTCTTAAGTTCTCGTGAACAAGCAAAAATAGAGCAGAACTCAGACGCAAACAAAATTACGAGGAGACATATCTATGTCACAGATATTAACAGCTTTTTAGAATTCTCAGAGATCAGCAACCGAAGTTATCAATTTCAAAAGAAAAATTTCTGATTTTTAAACTAGAATTGGCAATAACAACCCATGAAAAAAAGGATTCTCATCGAAACATAAAGCAGAGCAATTTCGTGAATCAATACGAACCTGGAACTGAAGTGGATCGAACATAGAGACGATTTCTCCGATTGAGATTGAGATTGAGATTCACAAATGACAAACAAGGAAACGAAATCGAATTACATGAAACCACAGAACGTGAACTTATGTTAGAGATCCTTAGCCCAAGAAAAGTTGGATTTGAAGTCGTGATTCCAGTAAACGCCATCATCGCAGAGCTGAGAAAATCTCCCTGCACTCTCGAATGCGTGTAATAGAAGAAGACCAAGAAAAAACAAATCTTTTCGCTCGTTACTTTTAAGTCCACATGTTTTTTGTTTTCAGGTAGGTGATTGATTATTTTTGTTATGAACCCTAAAGCATGTCTCTTTCGAAACAATCGGGTCATAAATTTAAACCCGATTTGTGACCCGGTGATGAGTTGGGTCATATACACGCACATAGCGCGAAGGAAGGAAACAAACTTCATCTTCATCATCGTCTCTTCTCTTCTCTTCTATTCTTCTCTAATTCGTCGCTTTACTCTCTCCTCTTTCTACATCTTCTTCAGAGGTTGGTTCTCACAGTGCATATTTCACGCGTCTATGCATAATTAAGTGGCTCTTTAATGGCGTCTTCTTCCACCAGCTCCCTCAATCTCCACTCTCTCCCGAAGGTAATTCTACTGTTAATCAGTTGTTTTGATTTACTTCTTTTGGCTTCTAATTCCGTTTTCTCATTGAAAGTTGAAGGCTTCTTCTGGGTTTGGCCAATGGAGGAGTGGGTTGCGTTCCGAATTTTTGGGTAGCTCCGTTTCTAGAAACCGATTGTTTGTTTCTCCGGTGGTGTTTCTTAACCGAAGTCCGAGACTTCCGGCAATCAAAGCTTCGTATAACTCAGAGGGAGGCTCGAAGCGTAATAGGTATAAGGAGTCACAGGCGGCTAGTGGTTTTCCTAATGCTAAAGTGCAGCAGATTGCGTCTTCCGTCTTGCCCTTAGGCTCTTTTGCTGTCGTCACTTTCGGTACGCACATTGCTATGAGAGCTAGTTTTGTTTATCCGTTACTTCACAAAACTTGGAATTACTGTCTTTTCTCCTTTTATGTGTAAGTAACTGAGACGAAATTAGTTTGCTTGGCATGTAGATTCGAGGATGGCTATCAATACGAATATACTAATGATAAAAATTTCATCTTTTCTCTCATATTGTCAAATACTAATCTGTGTATTCAGCTGACAGTTTTGTGGAAAGTGGTTGAGAAGTTCATGTCGCCAAAGTCTCCTAAGACGTCTGCTGGAGAAAACAAATCGTCTACACAGGGAGTGAAATGGTCGATTGGGGCTGGCACAAATTTGTTACAAGGATTTGCTGCAAAGGTTGATAGAGAGGCCAAGCAGAGGCTTAATGAATTTGCAAAAGAACTCAGGTCGTTCAGAAGTGTTGACATGTCAGGTGCATTGAATGATTTAACTGTTATGGCATTATTTACGGTTGATTGTAATTCCTCATCTCTTTACCCTACATGAGGAATGCCAGGGACAGAAAATATTATAAACATAAATGCGATCGGTAGTGCAATCTTGATTTTGTTTAAAGAGATATGGCTGATGTTCATGACAGTGGGTGTAAAGCCAATGGATATTGCTCACATGTGTGTGTTAATTTGCAGGATGCAACTTTGGAGATGAAGGATTATTCTTCCTTGCTGAAAGCCTTGGGTATAATCAGGTTATAGTTCTCTCTTGCCTTCTCATCTGCTATCTGCCAACTCATTAGAGTCCTGATATTCTTATGTTGATTGAGTAACCATACCCATGTTTGTGTTTCAGACTGTAGAGGAAGTTAGTTTTTCTGCAAATAGAATTACAGCTGCAGGAGTTAAAGCCTTCGACGGTGTTCTTCAATCAAATATCGTGTTGAAGGTTCTTAACCTCTCTGGAAACCCTATCGGTGATGAAGGAGCTAAGGTTAGTGGAACGATGATGTACTAGTTTTAAATTTCACTTCCAGTGTCTAATGGTAGAAAAGTCCTCAATTCAATTAAGAGAGGAGATCTGGAGAATCGATTTCTGCCAATATCTTTAGCTCAAAAGTTACATGGAGCTTATTCTCTAGATGTACGTGTCTTGCTGAAACTGGTTTCCCTTCCTTTTGCCTTCTAATTACAGACTTTATGTGCTACATTGATGGAAAATTCTAGCATCGAGATACTTCAGCTGAACAGTACTGATATAGGAGATGAGGTTTGTTTGAGCAGATGATTTGATTTACATGCTTTTCAAGCTCCTAAGTTAGTCACAATCCTTTAAATTGTTTTCATGCTTTAAGTAGTTCCAATGTTCTTGCGCAGGGTGCAAAGGAAATTGCAGAGTTGTTGAAGAGAAATTCAACCTTGAGGATTATTGAGCTGAATAATAACATGATTGACTATTCTGTAAGTTCTTTCTGTTCATGTGTTGTACCGTTATATTTTAGAATTAATCACCTAGGTTTATGAATTGAATCTGTTGCGTCTTCTTCCCTTCTTTTTTCTTCTCTGAAATGGAGGTAGGGATTCACAAGTCTTGCTGGAGCTCTTCTTGAGAATAATACAATACGCAATTTACATCTCAAGTGAGTTGCTTTCTTATTATGTCTGTATAGTTCATATCCCTGACATACTGATTTATGGATAATCTGTTTCAGTGGAAATTACGGTGGTGCTTTGGGTGCCAATGCTTTAGCTAAAGGGCTTGAGGGTAACAAGTCTTTAAGGGTACAATTTTTCCTCATATCTGTTTTTATGTATATCGTATACCATTTTAAGAGAAACATTTCAGAGTTAGATGTGTTATCTTATATGATGCATTAAAGGCGATTTCTGATGTCATCAAAGACAACCAATGAATTAATGTCATCAACAATTGATATGTTTCCTTGGCCTTTCTACCCGCAGGAACTTCATTTGCATGGAAACTCTATTGGAGACGAAGGGATTCGTGCTTTGATGGCTGGTCTATCTTCTCACAAAGGTTTTTCAATAGAACACTCTTCATACATATATATTAACTCTTCCTTACCTTTACTGTAGAATTCAGTAGTTATACTGAGATGCATTTTGTGCAGGGAAACTGGCTTTGCTAGATCTCGGTAACAACTCCATCACCGCAAAGGGTGCCTTCTACATAGCAGAATACATCAAGAGAAGCAAGAGCTTGGTTTGGCTGAACCTGTACATGAATGATATAGGCGATGAGGTACATACATCCAGTTTATAACAATGGAGCTGGATTGTGTCTATTGCTTCTCTAATGTCGGAAAACCTTGTCTCTTTTTGCTCTGTTGTCTATCTTAACGATTTTCAATGGTTTCAGGGAGCTGAAAAGATTGCAAATGCTCTGAAGCAAAACCGTTCGATTGCAACCATTGACCTGGTGAGTAGTGATCATCTTTTCCAGTCTCCCTAAGCTTTACCTTGCGTCCAAATGGAGCTATTTGTTCTGCTAACGTGTTTTTGTAAAATAGGGTGGAAATAACATCCACGCGGAGGGAGTTAATGCTATAGCTCAAGCTCTGAAAGATAATGCAATCATTACGACGGTCAGTGCCAAAAGTCTTTCTCATCTTTGTTACCTAGTTTACTTATAACTTGGATGATAATGACATTGCCACTCTCAATATTTCCTCAGTTAGAAATTGGTTATAATCCCATAGGACCAGACGGAGCTAAAGCATTATCTGAAATTCTCAAGTTCCATGGGAATGTAAAGACTCTCAAACTTGGTTGGTGCCAGGTAAAGCCTGTCCACAACTCTTTATCTATGAAAACTAATTCTTCACAATTGCTTAATTCGTTTATTATCATTGTTTCTTTCATTCCTGTGTCCTGCAGATAGCTGCGAAGGGTGCAGAACATGTTGCAGACATGTTGAGATATAACAACACTATCTCGGTTTTGGACTTGCGGGCAAATGGACTTAGAGATGAGGTTCCTGCAGACAGATTTTATCAGTATTAAGCTTGTGTTATATATATACTTACAATATATCTACAAAATATTCTTTCATAAAGTATATGATACGTTAATTTCAGGGGGCTTCCTGCTTAGCTCGGAGCTTGAAAGTAGTTAATGAAGCTCTGACATCCATGGATCTAGGATTCAATGAAATACGGGTAAAAAATAATCTAGTTTGATAAAGAATATTGTGTCCTATTTTAACTATGTAAGCCGGTGGATCTTATTAATCTTCCTCATATGCAGGATGATGGGGCATTCGCTATTGCTCAAGCCTTAAAGGCCAATGAAGATGTCACAGTTACATCGATAAATCTCGGGAACAACTTCATCACCAAGTTTGGACAGGTGAGAACATATGGTGCAATGGATCATCAAAATCTTCTTATAGATCCTCTCTTATAAGAATCTTGTTGCTGAGAATATGCCCTTTTGTTTAATCCAGAGTGCGCTTACGGACGCTAGAGATCATGTTCTTGAGATGACTGAAAAAGAAGTAGAAATTTTCTTCTAGGGGGAGACATTGAAGTGAAGACCACTTGTCACTGTAATTTTGCACCTTTAGTTGTTGTCTCAATCTTTACGGACGTGTGGGAATGCCTTCAAAAGATAGAAAAATTGTTTTTTTTTCTTTTTGGGTTTACGGTGCGATTCACAAATTTAATTCAAAGAAAAGTTTCATGAAGTCCGATCATGAAAAATGGTGTGACGAACAAAAGAGGGGCATAAAGTTTGAAAATTAAATCCGGTTTAGGACAGGTTTTCTCGGTCTGATTTCGATTCGGTTCGTGCGTAACCAAATTGGGTACTCCTGCTTTGAAAGACAAAATTTCCACTTTCCAGTTCCGTTCTGTGGAAAAAACCGAGTGAAGAAAATGGCGGCAAAGCGAGGGAGAAACCGGTCGCCGTCTCCGGACCCGGAAGGGATGTTCGCCGGAATGTTCGTTTTTATGGTCGAAACCGGAGTCCAGCGTCGTCGATTGCAGGTTTTACTCGGAAAAAAAAAAAGAACAGTTGCCCTTAACATGTTTGTGATTGTTGCATGTTCTATGTCTGTGTTTTTCTATATGAATGAAGATTTGGAAGCAGAAGCTGGTTCAAATGGGAGCTGTGATCGAGGAAGATCGGTTAACGAAGAAAGTCACTCATGTTCTTGCTATGAATCCCCAAGCTCTTCTCGACAAATTTGGGAAAGAACGTCTCTCGCATTTTAGAGGAGTGAGTTGGCTTCTCTTTTTCCTTCTTCTTCTTCTTCTTCTTCTTCAGCATTCTGCATTTTTTACTAAAACATGGATTTCATCATCAAAAAGTAATCTTTTATGTGTGTTGTTCATGAGTTGTCTCGACGACTGATTCATTGGGAACGCTAAGAGTTCAATGCTTCTGTTAAACATACCAATTTCTGATATTTCCTTGAGACACTTTCAAGTGTTAAGATTTGGTTTCTTTCTTGTTGGCTGTGTGGCAATGCGTTTTTCTCCTGATGAACTGTCTGACATCTGGTTTAGTAGAAGAATATCGACTCTTCTTTGTTTGATCTCGCTTTAGTCTTCGGTATCCTTTGTTGTTGACCTGTAAATTCTCTTGTTATTGGTCGTTAATAGTATTTATCAGCAAGATGGAAGAGACTTATACATTGGTTCCTTGCAGCGCCTTCTGCTATACCAGTGGTTAGAAGATAGCTTAACTGCAGGAGATAAGTCTAATGAAGATTTGTATGTTCTCAAAATTGACTCAGAAGAAGTTGAAGAGCCGAATAAGTCTTTGCCTGCAATAAGTGGTGGTGAGGATCTGTCAACTCCAAAACGAACTAAATATTCCCCTGATGCTGGTCAATTCAAAGGCTTAGAAAGCCAAACCATTACACAAGAATCACCTGATTCACCTACAAGTTGCAATGTTCCCTCTAGTCCTGGGGAAGGCATTGCAGAGACTCCCACTAGTCCACAATCAGAGGTAAGCCTGAGTGACTCGTTTGCTGATGCATCTTTTTGGTTCTTAGGAAGTTAACTACACAAGAAGCTGTTTGCTATACCTGCACTTTCAGAAAGAATGTTGTTGATATTGGAATTTCTCATTGATCTTCTTATGATTAATAGTCCACATCAGTGTACAAACCACCCGATCTGAACAGAAATATCACTGAGATATTTGGAAAGCTAATAAACATATATAGAGGTACCATCTCTGGTGTTTGTATTCTATACTACTCTCTAATAGGAATTAAGTAACAAACTCTTTCTTTTCTTTCAAAAGCTTTGGGTGAAGATAGACGGTCCTTTAGCTATTACAAAGCTATCCCCGTCATTGAAAAGTTCCCCACTAGGATTGAAAGCGTTGATCAGCTCAAACACCTCCCTGGAATTGGAAAGTCAATGAGAGATCATGTGAGTGAAGAAATGCTTCAAATATTTTGTGTATGGTTGTGTGTGTGGGTGTCAAAACTGCAAACACTTACCCTTTTCCAAGTACCTGCCTATAACCTTTATTATAATGTATTTCTGTGGGACAAAGTTTTATTCTTCTACCTGAATTTGGCAGATTCAAGAGATCGTGACAACAGGGAAGTTGTCCAAGCTTGAGCATTTTGAAACAGATGAGAAGGTAAATTTTGAAGTCCTGGTTATAGTTATTTGCTATCTCCCATTTTCAATTGAATACAAGCTCACATGTAGAGGCCATTTTCTTTTCTCTTATTCCTTTTTTCTTTTCAGAAAAATACTGTCAATGACCTGGAGCTAGAGATGTCTGATATCTTTTGTTTACCACTTTAAATGTTTCATTACTATGATTGAAGGTTCGTACAATCAGTTTGTTTGGGGAAGTTTGGGGTATTGGTCCCGCAACTGCACTCAAGCTATATGAGAAAGGACATCGCACACTAGAAGACTTGAATAATGAGGATTCACTAACGCATGCACAAAGGTTGGGCTTGAAATATTTTGATGATATCAGAACAAGAATTCCACGACACGAGGTATGTTAGACTTCAACGTGAATATCGTTTATCTTTATTATCCTTCATGTAGTTTTCTCCTTCATATTTTCTCACTTTCTGTGTTGTAGGTGCAAGAGATGGAACAACTTCTACAGAGAGTCGCCGAGGAAATTTTGCCTGGTGTATGATGAGACTTTCAGTTTAACGATTTGCTCCATATTTGGATGTAGACATTTTAATGAAATCCTAAAGATGGCATTCGAACATCTTTCCTGCAGGTGAATATTGTATGTGGAGGATCATATAGACGTGGGAAAGCTACTTGTGGAGATCTTGATATCGTTATCACACATCCTGATGGACAAAGGTACCTACAATCTTCACCTGTATTAGTGTTTATATATCTTTTTGCATCTTCTGGTTCCCAATAGCAAAATTTACTAAAACAGTCTTTGCTTATTCCCCTGACCAGTCACAAGGGATTTTTGACGAAGTTCGTAAAGCGTTTGAAGGAAATAAACTTTCTAAGAGAAGATCTCGTCTTCAGCACCCATAGTGAAGAGGTAAGTAACTTTGAGATTTTCCAGTTTCTTCTGCATTTGGTTGGTCAATCATCAAAAACACTCTACTTTAATTGTTTTAGTTAAAAGTTATCTCTTTTAGCATAAGATATTTGTTTTCTCAGTCTTTTATGTGTAACAAAAAAATGTCTTGTTCAATCACAGTTCTCCTCAGTGGTTGCCCTTATTATGCAGGGTACTGATGCAGGCGTTGACACATATTTTGGTCTGTGCACTTATCCTGGTCAGGAGCTACGACGTCGTATCGATTTGAAGGTAACACCTGAAACGCCCCAAGTCACGCTCATGGAAAAAAAAAAGCTCTAACTTTAAAGAAAAAGGGCAACTCCATGATTCATCAGCTATGTCTAAGTTGATCTCTTCCTAGAAAATCATTCAATAACTAGTCTTTTCCATAGGTCTATCCAAGGGATATATATGCATTTGGACTAATAGCCTGGACAGGGAACGACGTGTTGAACAGAAGGTATGAATATGATTCAGTCCGTCTACATGTCACCAAATACATTGTTGGTAGATAAAGAACACAAACACATACATATATATATATATATATATATATATTTATATGCTATGAAAACTTCAGGCTGAGATTGCTAGCAGAATCCAAAGGATATCGACTTGACGATACTGGACTATTCCCAGCTACTCACAGTTCTAGTGGTAACCGGGTAAGTAAGGGAGTGAATTAACTTGATGTGAATTTTTGGTTTTAAAGTGAATGAATGATTATGTTGAAGCTGTGATAATGTTTGTTTCTCAGGGTGCTAGAGGAACTGCAAGTCTGAAACTCTCGACGGAGAAACAAGTTTTCGATTTCTTAGGATTTCCTTGGCTCGAGCCACACGAGAGGAATCTCTAAGGCATCACCAAAGGAAAAAGCCTTTGGTCGTTGAAGCTAAACAACCAATCTTTTTCTTTTGCTCGTTTTGAATAGGTTCTGTAACTAATCGGTTCTTTTTGTAATTGCATACCGATGCACAACTGAATTAAGATGTTATGATGTAATGCAATGTACTACTGTATTAGAAACCATTGCATATCTTAAGGTACTGAGGAAACTAGGAAATACAAATAAAAATCGTTAATTACACGTGTCATAAAATATATGGTTTAAGTTACACGTGTCACAATTTAAGCTTGGAAATAAGAAGTGTATTTGTCCCACATCGAGAAGCCATGGAGAAAACAACTTGTTTATATATGGACACAAAAGAGTGATGGTCACGACCTTACTTGAACAGGATCTGTTCTATAGGCTCGTACCTCTGTTTCCTTGATTTCTAAGGAGACAGGCCCTTAACCCTGGCTGATGTACCATGACCGTGCGACCAGAGCGTGATTAACGGCCACGTACATCTTTAAGATGCTTCCGGTGCTGTAGAGGATCGTTACTCGGCTAGGTTCTCCTTGTCGGGGTGGTCGCACGGCGGTCTGACAGGTTCCTTTTTTTTTCCTTATTCACCTCGGACTTTTTTTTCTTACAATTTCACCCTCAAATCCTTTAATTTCTTATATTGTTTCACCCTTAAATCTTGATTCACTAGATATGAAACCTCGCTAAAACCCTCAGTTGCAGAGGAAAAAGATAAGGTTCAAGAGTGAAGCAAACTTTACTAATGGCTTCTATGCACGAAGCTCTTCTCTCTTCTCGGCCACTTCAAGTCAATTCATCTTCTTTTATCTCTTCTTCTTCTTCGTCCTTCCGTTGCGCTCTTCCAATTATTTCTTCACCAGCTGCAGTATCCTGCGCAATCAAATCGACCCAGTTTTTTAAACAGCGTTGCAGAACCAAATTTAGGGACTTTTCTCTTTCTTCCCTTTCCCGGAGAGGGTTCGTTTGTAGAGCTGCCGCGTACAAGTTTCCAGATCCCATACCTGAATTTGCCGAAGCTGTGAGCTCATTTCCTCTTCCTTTTTTCACTCAATTTTGATGGGTTGGTTTTTTTGGATGATTGAAACCTAATTGATGGATGTTACCAGGAGACTGAGAAATTTAGGGACCATATGTTAAAGAAACTATCCAAGAGAGATCTTTTTGAAGACTATGTTGATGAAATTGTCGGAATCTGCACTGAGGTAATCTGAAATCTTCTCACTTTCACACATGTATATCTGTACGTGTCTATGTGAGATGTCTTGAATTGTGGTGTTTCAAAAGGTGGTGAATTGTTTAGTCTCAGCTTCTGAATTTTTTCACGACATGTGACTTGCAAATGCACATAGAGTAAAGAAGTTAAAAAATGCTTCAAATCTTGTTTTGTGTTTTCTGAACTAGCATCCTGATTCTTCTTATCTGAAGTTGTTTTAGATAATCTCTAATCCTTTTCTACTGTCAGATGAATATGCTTGTTTAGACAATGTCCTTTGTAATGTTGATGCCTCGCTTTTAGGGTTGTGATTATGCAGCATTTTCCTGAAAATCTTGGGGAATGATTTTGTGATCTTATACTAGTTGAGCTAGAGGTCTAGAATGGAGGGGGTCATGTGACTCGGTTTAGAATTACATGAGCGGTTTTGAGTTTAAACCTATGTAGAAAGTTCAGCAAAAAGTTTAGTATGGTTTTAAAAGTGAGGGGAGACTTTCATTAACTCGGATCCAAGACGTTGTGGTCTTAACAATGATCCAAAAAAGAGCTTTGGTGAGGGATATAAATCTAAATCTGGTTTACAAAAAATCGGTTGGAAATTTTTATTGCGTGATAGCTTAAAACCATTCTCTAAGTCAGTTATATTTCTTGGCATGAGACTCGGGAGTTAACGGTTTTTGCTTTGGACCATTGTGGTTCTTGGCAGATCTTTGGGACGTTCTTGCGCAGTGAGTATGGAGGACCTGGTACACTCCTGGTCATACCCTTCATTGACATGGCAGATACTCTCAATGAAAGGGAATTGCCCGGAGGTCCACAAGCCGCACGGGCAGCTATTAAATGGGCTCAGGATCATGTAGACAAGGACTGGAAGGAATGGACCGGCACTGACTAGTCATCGAAGCATCAAAATATTGTCCGTCGAGTTATTTAGTTCAGTAGTGATGTATCAGAGTATAGAAGTGTC
This sequence comes from Crucihimalaya himalaica, assembly GCA_004349715.1. Classification (NCBI taxonomy): domain Eukaryota; kingdom Viridiplantae; phylum Streptophyta; class Magnoliopsida; order Brassicales; family Brassicaceae; genus Crucihimalaya; species Crucihimalaya himalaica. The sequence continues at coordinate 2,131,008 of SMJT01000010.1, read as the reverse complement.
CTGGTAAAACTCTGAATTTTGCAGATATTGGTAGTTGATAAGCTCTGTTATAATCTTTTGTCGCATCAACTGTTTCCACCATTGATATCAAGTTAGGTGTTGTTGATTCAAGATTAGTATGTTGTGACGCCATTAATATTTGATCAAAAACCTTTTGGTGTAAATTTGTCCAAACGACTGGTAACAAGAGGAAGAGAGAATGAAAGATAATAAAAGCTCTTTATTGTTCTTATTCAGAAGCTCTGTTTCCTCTGAATCAATTTCACATCAACAAAAACCACACTTCTTACAAACTTCCATTGATTTCTCCATCTGCGAAAATATATACATCGACGATAGAGAGAGAAAAAAAAAGGAAGAAGAAGCTCTGTTCTGTTGACTCTCTTGAGCTTTCTCTGTACTTATCTCTTCACATCTTGATCTAGACTTCATCCGTTCATCCTCTGTAGTAACCAGGCAAAAAAAGGAAAAGAACTAAAACTTATTCAGTACAGTTTCGGATCAGGTTCTCCACTCTAGATCCAGATACTGTTTCGAACAAAAACCAAAACATTCAGGTAGAAGCTTCGGAGATGCTCTGAAGAGAGGGCCTCCATGTTTTGTACTTTAAGAGGGAAGTTGAATTCTTTAACACACGAAATTGCTTCCCTTGTTTCTTCTCCTACCATTAAAACAACACAAACCCCATTAACGTTAGTTTGTATAAAATCTTGATTCATTAGATGAAAAAAGATCACAAGTTTCGGCGTTACGATCCAAAACAGAGTGAAGATAGATATTTTAGCTAAAACCCATGTAAGACATTTCTCATTTCTGCTTTCAATAAAAGTGAGCTTTTAAAGTTTTTAGCCAAACCTGAACTTTCTTCTCTGTCTTCGTCGTCTCAATATGATGTTTCTTCGTCTTGGCGCGTTTCTTCTCCCGTAAAACCTTCATCACTTCTGTAAAATTACGATAACCATTTAAATCACACGATAAAATAACCAAAAAAAAAAAAACACACATAAGAAAGAAACAAAAGGCAAAACCTTGTGAAGTAATGAGCCGGTAAGCGTGACCGAGCACGAGATTCTCCGTCGGCCGGAGAAGCTGAACACGTGTAAACCTCACAGCCTTCCTCTGTTTCTTATCATCTCTCTTCACCGTCGCCGGAATATTCTTCTCTTCTTCCTCTGTCAAAGGAACAATGAGAGAGACGTAGTGGCCAGGATACATACTCATGACCTCGCTGACGGATACAGAGCCATAGTACCGATCAATTTTCCCGTCGGGATGCTGTAGAACCAGAACCACCGCGTTCACCGCCTGACAATTCCCCATATTCAGATGGAAAGAAAAAAAACTATTTTTGATGATGATTCAGAAAAAAGAACAAAAAAAAAACAGAGTAGAAAAGACTCTGTGAAAAAAAAAGAGAAAGAGGAACAGTGGGAAAAAAAAGAAAAAGAAAGTGTTTTTGTTTTCCGGCGAGGGTAGGTCCACACATTCTGCTCACTTTAGCTTTACTTATAAACATGTGAAATCCCAATTTTATATTATGGTTTTATTGTTACGACTTACGAGTACATATTATTATTATGGTTTTTTATTATTATTATTATTATTATGGTTTATGTAGATTTGACTGTTAGTGAATGAGTGAGTGCCATCGAATATCTGACGTTTATTAATTCTAGTAAACTGCTTTTAAGAGTTAATTTTTGCTTTGGGAATTGAAGAATTCGAATAGGATTGTCGGAATTTTAAAGTCGGTTATTTTGGACAGGTGGCGACGCCTAGATAAGGGAAGGATGATTAAGATGTCTAGTACTATCATCGTTTTGTGATTGTTTGAAAATTATATATCTAGCATTCAATCATACCAAATGTCCAAACTTTCTCGAGTATTATGTTTTACTATTTGGTATTGGTTTGAATTATTTTATCCAATTTTTTAAATTAAGTTATATTGAATCAATCTAACATTAGATTTATATTCACTTTCTAGAAAATACATTTTGTTAAAGATTAATAGTGCATTAATATTAATTAGAAGTTTGAGAGTGATGCAAGTAGAACTGTTTATAGTGATCTCAAAAGTTATGGTAGAATTGTTCGGTCGTTGGTATGACACATATAAACATCGTCAGTAGGATATACGAATGTTACGCATAAAACTGTTCGTCGTGGAATTATCGTAATCTTTGTGTTGCATATAGATAAATTTAAGATTAATTATTATTTAAAATAGGATCAGATCACAATATATGTGATGATAACGTAGCATATGAAAATAATAACATGGATAATTTATCAGCGACTCCTCGTAATGTTTAATTGTTTACCATACTTATTTTTTCTTTATATTTTAGAATGATTTTGTAATGTTTACGAAATTTCAGATTTAGTAATTAAATTTCTGTTTAATACTGGTAACTCGTAATAAGTTATAGGGCAAAACAAGAGATTGTTTTCGTCAACGGGCAAAACAGAACGTTATAAAAATACTTTTAACATTAATAAACGTAATGAAGACTTTTGTTTTCTCTTTTGCAAGATCCGATGCATTTCCACTAACGATCATTTTTTATTTAGCATCTACCTAAATTGTTGTATAATCCAAGTCGTTCATAAAGAAGGAAAAAAAAAAGGAAGAGAGATTTATCATCAATTTTAATTTATTTACTTACATTGTCGGATATTTCTCGTTATTTTCTCTCTTTTCTTACCCTGACATTACAAAAGAAAATTCCTTTGAAGGAAAATTACTATGGCAGCACTTTAATGATTGAAACACATGCAGCGTTTGTTAGGCGTGACAGAAGTGAGGTTCGAGGATATATTATGTAATAGATATAGATAGACTAACCAAGTGTAATTAGTCTTACTATACGAATCTGGTGGTCGTTGTTATCTTCCAAATAGGTTACCATCCATAAATCAAGATTCGGACTTTGTTTTAAAGAAAATAACAAAGAGAAACTTCAATTATTCCCCCACAGCGACTAGTTTCGCGTTCAGGTCGATGTAAATAACGGATAATTTTATTATTACGTAGACACTTTAGTCGTTATGTTCTAATTTCGTGTTTTATTACTTGTGCATTACATTTTAATTATAATATTGTGTTAACATTATAGAGACTAGGTCTGGGCGTTCGGGGTACACGTTCGGGTTCAGTTCGGGTTTTCGAGTTTTCGGGTTTAAGATTTTAGAACCCATTCGAATGTATAAACGGGTTCGGATTGGGTTCGGGTATTTTACTTCGGATTCGGGTATTTATCTGAAACCCGATCATAATCCGAACTACCCATTGGTTCGGGTTTGGATCGATTATTTTGCACCAGAAGTAACCAAAATACTCATTAACCCAAAAAATACTTATACAAAATCAAAACAAACCATACCAAATTCTGTTTCAAAGGCTAGCAAGAAGAAAACATTTGAAAAATACCAATTCGAGCTAATCAACTCCCAAACAATCCGAAGAAAAATGACATACATGAGAACGATTTCTAGAAATCTCAGAAGAAAGAAAAGAAAAATTTTGGAAACTTAGAGAATCCATAATGTTTTATGGTTTTGAATCGATTTATGGACTTTAAACTTTATAATTTTAGGAAAATAGGAGAAATCTCAAAGGTTTGGGTGTATATATTATAAAGTATATACATGTGTATAGGTGTATAGTTTCGGGTTCGGATCCCGTTCGGGTACGGATATTACCCGAACCTGAACCCGAAATACCACCCATAATACTCGAACCCGAACCCGAACCCGAACCCGAAATACCACCCATCCAAAATCCGTTCGAATATTTTCTAATAACGGGTTCAGGTATTTCGGTTCGGGTTCGGGTAAAATGCCCAAAGCTAATAGAGACCAAATCACGCTATGCGGCAACCAACACGTAACAAATCAAGATTTAAGATTGTGAATTATGTCCTTTCGTTTCTTGTTAGGGCCAACATCGATTGTGATTTTTTTTTTTTTTTTGATAATGGTAAACAACGTCGTAAGTTTCAATAATACCTTTTCGTTAAACTCAAACAAAACCTAGTAACTAACTATTAATAGTTAATCAATGAATGTATCTAACAATTCGAATCCCAATTATTAGTTACTACTGAACTTTGATCACATGCATGAACATAAATCCAATAAAAAGCGAGTGTGTGTACTTTCGTCAAAACTAAATTTAGTCTCCTTGTAAAAGTAAAAGCACATCATTACTAGAATTCTAAGCATCTATTATCATTTTAAATATTTTTACTCAGTCGTCAAAAGTGCATTTGCATCGGGTTATAATTCAAAATTTTCTTTTTTTAGTTTACTAACTAAATTTTGTCTTATTTTTAAACAAATTAATTTAATAAAATCTAAACTAATAAAACATATATATATTCATTCATGATTTGCTTCAAAACACATAAAAAATATTGTTATTATTCACTTAAATAATATATATTTGTTTTTTATTTGAGAGTTAGTTTGTTTTCACTTTTTACTACTGCGCCGAATTTAACTCATGATTGAAACGATTCTGGTTTTACTCGCACTTTATCATTTGAAGAAATATAGGAATATGTATGGCATAGGCAAAATTAATAAACGACGCTAACTAAAGCAACTCTTGACTACTTGTCATGTCCACTAGATATGATGTTTTTGCTTCAAAAAGTATTATGATACATGGTTTGACCGATATCATAATAGGTTTCGCACAATCCGCAGACAAGAAACGATTGAACAACTCATCTTCGACGATTCAACTTTTTGAGTAAGCTTTGATGATAAAGAAGAAAGCACAAAATCAATGGCCTAAACTCTGATCAATTACAAAGCTCGAATCAATTACAATGCAAGCCTTTGACCTGCATTTATTATTTCATTAGAGACACATGTTACGTGATACCATTGTTTTATTAATGGATCTTGGAAAGGGAGCGACGCCTACTCATGTATAGAATGGTACTGTATACCCTCTATTGGTGAAACGTCAACGATGAGGGTTGTCAACTTTCGGTAAAGTCTGACTTCCCTGCACACAGAAGTGAAAGTTCTAGTTTGGGCAATGAAGTGCATGATTGATTATAACAAGCGAGAGATATTTTTTGTTACGAACTCTTCGGACTTGGTGAAAATGGTGTCTTTCCCAGTTGATTGGCCAGTTTACGCTATATACATGGAGGAGATAGAACTAGACATATGAATTTTTTTTTCTTTTTCGATTTCTTTAGTTTTTTATGTTTTATCGCGATTTATATCTTTTGTAAACAATATTTTTTCGGATTGACTTATTTGAACACTTCTCTTTACTGTAATGATGTTGCCCAAATATTTTTTTTTTTTACTGTATCACTATTTTATACAACGCAAAAATTCATATTATTAACATATAATTCTCTGGTACTTAGTTATACACTTATACTGGTCTTCAACGCAACAAGAGGATGTTGAAAAAAGAAAAATACAAAGCAATTAGATAAAACTAGACCCAAATCCAACGAAAGCCCGATTGATTAGAAGTCGCATGTACCACCGACTTAAGGACACCTGAGACGTATTTTCTATAAATATTAGCTCTTGCTTTCTGATGCTTTTGAAAGAACATAATCTCATATCAACTTTGAAAGAACCATCTGATGCTTCCTTATTAGTTATTACTAATCAAAGAGAAGCATGTTCTCTTAACCGAAATTGCGAGCACCCAGGTTCCTTCGGCAATATGTGTTTCGTCTGTGGCAAGAAACTAGAAGAAAGTGGTGTTTCGCTCAGATATATACACAAGGGTCTACGACTGAATCGAGACGAAATTGATCGGATGTGTAAATCCGATATGAGAATCATGGAAAGCCACAAAAAGCTCTACTTAGTCCTCGATTTAGACCATACGTTGCTCAACTCAACCGGAATCAATGACATGACAACAGATGAAGACTACCTGAAAACCCTAACCCTAGACAGAGAGAGTCTTCTTCTCTTCACGGTCGAATATATGGGATTGATGACTAAACTGAGACCCTTCGTACGAACGTTTCTAAAAGAAGCAAACGAGATGTTTGAGATGTATATATACACAATGGGTGATAGACGTTACGCTCGAGAGATGGCTAAGTTGTTAGATCCTAAAGGGATATATTTTAGCAATCGGATTATTTCTCGTGATGATGGTACCGTGAGACATAAGAAGAATCTTGATGTTGTGATGGGAAACGAAGAAGCTGTTCTTATTGTTGATGACTCGAAGAACGTTTGGTCAAAGAAGCATGAAGGTAATTTGATAGAGATTGAGAGGTATCACTTCTTTTCGTCAAGCTGCAAGCAGTTTAAGCAAGATTCCAAGTCGCTATCGGAGTTAAAGATGGACGAGAGCGAATCCGATGGAGCCCTTAGTACTGTTCTTAACGTTTTGAAGCGAACTCATCGCATATACTTTGAGGACACAAGTAGAGATGTGATATCAGTGCTGCAACAAGTGCGGGAAACAGGATTTTGAGTCGATAAAAATCTGATTCTAAAAGTACATAATGTCATTTAATTAGTGAGAAGGAAAGTAATTGCTGAGATTGAGAGGCAAAGAGTAGAACTCCTCGCTTCTGTTATCGGATTTGAACGATTTAAATCGCTTCCACCATACTAGTCCTCGATCTTTCTTTGTGGTCTTGTCCCTTGGAGGCAATGTCATGTCTAGAAAGAAGGCTAAAATCCCGGAAACAAATGCTTTCGATGAGAAAGGAAGGTTTATTATATTGTTGAACTGCAAGAAACAGAACAAATATTGAGCATCAGTTTATCTGATGATATTGGTTTCGTAAAAATGTGGTTTTTAGTGTCTTACCGATGTTGCGGATGTGCGAACGGGTCCATAATTTTCGGAAGTTGTATACTGGTAGAAGTATTGAGGTATTGATAAGCCCATGAAGATGGAGAATCCAAGAATGAACTTAGTTCTGAAACTGTTTAGATTGCAGAACTGGAGTAGACTTAGACCACCAGCACCTGAAAATGATGTTCGGTATTTAGCCAAGAGATGTGTTCATTTCGGTTCTAAAACAAAAACAGAATACTCTGTTTCAGTAGTTTCAAGAACTGTACCAACATATGAGAAGAACAAACAGTAAAGAGCTGCGACGATAGGACCTGGAATAGAAGCAAATATGGCCCCAAATTTACCTGAAAACGATTGTGAATCAAGTGGCTTAATGTATGTAACAGCTTCAGAATTGTATATATGCGAAAATGCGCAATGGAAGCTGAGAGAAATACCAAGAATGGAGAAGAAGATCATGAATCCAGCTGATATCTGAATAACCCTTCTGCTACCAACCCTTGTTACAGCCAACAAACCAGCATTCTCCCTACAAGGATCCATCAAGAAACGGTTTCAATATCTGACAAAGATGTTGGTTTTCGAACATGTGTCTTCTTTTCGGAGTTTTTGAGATGAAACTATCTTTACACAGACACGGATGTTGCATTTCCTGCTCCAAAGAATCCACAGAGAAGAATTCCAAATCCCTTATAAAACAGAGAACCACATTAGCATTGAAACATAGTTTTGGATAGATTTAAGCTTTTTTGAGTTTCATGGTGTGTTATTTTTTCCACCTGCCAACCGATTCCACGGCTTAGTACAGAAGGTGGGATTGGTGTTGCACTTGCATACCTCGATACAGAAATGTATGTCCCAGTGGACTGTTCCATTGATCACAATTCACAAGTATCAAATACAATACATAAGCCTCTTTAACATTTCTATAGTTAAAAAAAAAAGCGAGAGAGATTACCTCAACAAGAGAAACGAAAGACGCAGCCATCATAGCGAAAGTCTCTCCTGCATTAAAAGTTGGAGCTCCATATTGAAAAGGATAAGGCACTCTAATCCTGCATCAACAAGCTTAGCATTAAAAACCGGTCTAGATAACCAAAGTAATACAAGTTTTATGATCTATATAATACCATGGAGCAGCGCTAATGATGCCAGCACGATCAGTTCTGCAACTGATTTGAGTATTGACTCCTGTGTTACTGTAAGCTCCACCAATGGTGAGAATGTATGCATAAAGCCAGACAATGGCTACTGAAAATATCACAGCAAACCGGTGGAAGAAGATGGAAAATCTTTCTACTTGCATCAGATGAGGAATGTACTGCAGACACCAAACAACAAAATGGTGAAATCCACCTTTGGTAACAATTTGGAAAATGGGTTTATTTTAGGGTTATGGGAAGAGCCTTAAACCTGTGAGAATATGACAAGAAGTATGATCTCAGGCAGTCCAATCTCAATGCATTTTGCTAGCTGTAATGAGCAGAACACAAAACTTAGGAGTTCAAAAGTAAAAAACTAGAGATGAAACTATATGTATATATACCATTGGGAATCCTTGTTCATAGAGTCCAAATCCAGAAAATGCTACAAGAGGAACCGCTGATAAGGGACTCAAGCACCTAAACAAGAGAAACAAAAACTAACAATTTAGACCCGACAACGCCATCATCAAGAAACAGAGGAATCTCTGTTTTTATATGTAAGGGATTCTAACCTTGCAACATTGCGCCAAAGGCCGCTGAAACCAACAAGGATTTGAAGTAATGAGGCAAAAATAAGAGCACCTTGAATTCCACGCATGATTTTTTCAAATTTCTGCATCAAGAAAACAAGCACACCTAGTTCAATTAGTAACCAAACTTACACAAAACAAAGAGAAATGTGATTCTTCACCAACCTCCCGAGGATCCGTAATGTCATTGTACCGAGCAGCTAAGATGATTGACATTGTGGTTGGCACATAGGAGTAAGAGGCACTAATGACAGCAGGAAGACGAGTCCCAAAGAAGCTTTGTAATAACGTGTTGAGTCCAGACACAAAGAGCAATGTCTGAATCAACTTTACCTTATCTTCCTGCATTTCAGTCAAAAGACAACAATTTTACAGACCAGAGAGTCTTCTTATATTATCATTGTAAAATTTTTTCTATGAAAAGACTTACGTTTCTTCCATCAATCATAGAACATAACATTGTTGGAATGAGAACAGCGGTTCCAAGCATCACTAAGTAGTGTTGAAACCCCAGAAGTATTGTCTCCGCTGATCCGAACAAAAAAAAAGGTTAATATTTTTAAAAAATATTTAGTCGTTTTCACAAATTTTGATCATGATTAGTAAAAAATGTGAGAAGAGCTTACGCCAAGGAGGAGGACTTGTGAGGCAATAAGTGATACCGTAAAGTTGATCCTTTACCGGATGAGGGTGAAGATCGTCCTGTTTCTGCGGCTCTGCATTCTCTCCGCCATCACCTGCCATATTTTGTTATCCTTCTTCTTCCCAAAACCTCAACAAAATAACATAAAAATGGGGGAAGCTTGTACTGTGGATCTTCAACAAACCCACAAAATAGAGGTGTATATCAAAATTATAATTAAAAACTTTATAAAATTTGGAAACTGAAAAGGTCAGAAACCGAAAGTAAAAGAAGAAGATGACGATGATAGTGAAAAAAAAACACAGAACAAAAAAACAAGAGAGTGTGTTGGGTGTTGGCAGAGAATAAATGTAAGGAACGTTTTATGGAAAAAGAAAGAGTTGTGTAAGTTTACGTTACGACTTTGAGAAGAAAGAATCTACTTAAGGAAACGAAAGGAGGCCAACGACAAAACCAAATGAAAGCTTGCATTGAATTTGTGGAAGAGCGTGAGACTAGTAGTTTACGTTATTTAATGGTGTAATCAAGGAAAATAAACTACTAGTCAACTAAATGATTCTATGAAAAAAATAGGTTATTAAATGCAAAAGGAGAAACCTAGTTTCTTCATTCTTAACAAAAGTTAAGTTCAAAAAAGCTTTAGTAGTTAAGTTTCTTAACTTTCGTATCATTTATGAATTAAGTTCAAAATGTAAAACCACGTTAGATAGGTTTTCACGGTACCTCTCTTACTTCACGTTTCTGTCAAAAAAGCTTAAAATAACAATGTACTCGAGTCGATTCTGACGAGTGAAATAGAGTGAACTCTCGTTGGCTGCATTAATAGATATTGGATTAGTGACAACTCTCCTTTCAACATTTTCGTTCTCTTTTTTTCCTGGTTATTTTGTTCGAGATGTGATGGGGCACCTATACCGAATTAGATGTACATTAGCAATATAAGGTTAGAGTAACTTTAAATATACCGATTTAGATGTACATTAGCATTTTTCTTATGGGTGGATTACAAATTAATGGTTAGAGTAAATTTAAACATATGTGCTTCAATCTTCACCTTTGAATTACATGTGAGAGAACATATATAATAGAAATTCTATGTTGTTAACTAGATTATATCCAAACTAAGACAAGTGTTTTAATTATTGTAAAAAAAAACTTACAAAGGAAAACTTAAGATTATCAAATTCCTCTGCACTTGATATTCACAACTCTTTTATCATGATACCTATTGATCAAGAATTTCGATTTTTGAGAAGTATTATGATCATCCAATAAAAACCGCCCGAAACAGCAACAACTACAACGACGAGCTCAGCTGATCCTTCTCTGTTCACGTATCACAACAATTCGTATACTTAAGGGGTTTAAATCTGGCGAAAAGACAACTTTTATTATATACTATATAACATTGGTGTAAGAAAATATTAGAAGAACAATATAAGAAGAAGAAAATTGAAACATTACTTTTAACCGCTAATATGTTAAGTAAAACTATATCATAAAAAAAAAAAAAATTTAGAAAGTAACAATGTGTGTTTATTAAATAAATAAAAAATCAGTTGCACTCAGATCAGCACTCAGCAGGCATGACTTTGTATCTCGACTTATCACTACAATAAGAATAGAACATTAGTTTTCTCCTAGCCCAATCCATGGCATTGATCTGATTCTTCGACAACGTGGCAAAATCCTGACCATCAACAGGGTCCAGACTCGAAATCGACCCGCCCGACTTGGTACATGGCCCGGTCACGGTAGAGGAGCCGTTGTAAACGGAGCAACCGCTTAACTCCACGTCAGCTACGGAGGCCACGAAGGGGGCGTACTTGTAGTTGACAGGGTACTTACCACCTTTAGTTGCCCACTCTGAACCGTCCCAAACGGTGACGTATAGAGACATCGGTTTAGACGGGTACGCTCTTGTGAAGGCTCCCCGGTTCGGAAACTGCCTAACCGGAATGTTGTCTACCAAAAATCTGTAAATCCATTCACCGGTTTAATTAATTGACGAAACATTATGAAATCCTGAATAATGAGTTTCTTTCTGTTTAACTAAAATATTATTAAGTATAAAAAAAAAATGTAAAACCAATCCCTAAATATAATGTATTAATCTAAGAATGTCATCTTGTATCTTTGTTTTTGTTTGTCAACATGCATTAGATGGACTTTATTAATTTGTAACTTAAGTAGATGACAAATGGTCATTATGATAATTGATTTATTGTCATATGTCAATTCAAAAAATTATACAGAAAAAAAACATTCTAGTTACCTCCATGAAAGCATTGCCTTAAGATTCATGAACCTATATGTAATGTTTTTGTTTGTCTGACTTTTCTTGGCCCATAACTTATCCTTTTCTTATTTTGAATGACAAGAAATGATACTGTTTCTTAAGAAAATAAGAAGAAGATGAACATAGTCAAGACTAAAGAGTGTGGCTTACACAATATGGTGGGAGTTCCAAATGAGGGTATAGTCGTGAAAGGCTTGCGTTGGATCAAACCAAAAATAGAACTTCTCTTCTCTTCCAGTTCTCGTACTTCCATTTGCATACACATTTGTTTGGATCGTCCAATCATCTCTCCTACTTCTACCTAACAATTCTATGTCTATCTCGTCGTGGCTTTTCGGATAACTCTCTGCGTTTGATAACTACATATCGAAAACTATACATTAGAGTATGTCTTCAAAAGAACTCTATTTGATGATCAACACTGCTCATTTATAACTATAAATGAATCTTTTATGCATTACTAAACTATATGTCTAGAGATTAATTTATTCAGGAGACGCTAAATCATAGTATACGTACATAGAAAGCAACCACAACACCAGAGGCAAATCCAGCAGGAAGCTTGAGTCTTGCACTGAAGAAACCATACTGATACTTATTCTTTGACACCAACCCGGCTCCTGCAAATATGTCAATATATATTATATATAAATATTCACATACTTAGTCTTGTGGATAATATGCATAAAGAAATCATCAAAAAGAAAATGTAACTTTGATTTCTTTAACATAGGTTATGAACTACTAAAATCATACTGTTCATAAAACAATTAACAATGTTTTCATATACTTATTTATTTAGGAGAATGTCAGTAATATATATATCAGAAAACAAAAACAGAGGAAACAAAAACAGAACAGAACTGAGTAGAGTTGTATTACCAGAGGATTTGTCGAGAGTAAGCTTAGCGAGGGAGCCATTGACGAGAATATTGTGAGCTCCGAAACGTTCGGAGAAGCCATTTTTAATGGCGATCTTACTGAATTGATCTGTGAGGCGAGTTACGTTTGGTGTCGTGAATTTTCGGCTGTGTGAAGAAACAAAAGACAATGAACAGAGACAAAACACAACTGCTGTTTCCCAAAGAATCTTCATGTTGTACTTCTTCAATGACGCCATTTTTGTTTGTGTTTGATACTTCTGATTACTGATTAGTGTGTGTATATTATATGTGTGTGTCAGTGTGTATATATAGAGGTAGGGTGGGACAGTGAGAGGGTAAATTAGGTATTTCGCAAAATGAGTTGTAGACAAGCTGGCTCTGATTGATCTTCGTTAGAAAAGAGTCCACTATCATGGAACTTTTTTTTTGTCTTGTTACTGAAGAATGTTCGTAAATAAATGTCTCTTTAATCTATTAAACACGTTAAGAAAAGGTTGACCAAAAAAAAAAACACGTTAAGAAAACAATTAAAAAATGATTCATGTGACGGCGTTGGTTCCGTTCAAGAGTTCCCAAGTGATTAGAGCAGCCTATACTCTCCACGAATTCCAATTAACATAATCACTAGCAGCATACACTCTCCACAAATTTCAGAAAAAATGGTTATTATAGGATCATAATGACAAAAAGAGGACATGGAGTTATTGTTGCAGCAGCACATGTCAGACTAACACAGTTTTTGTTTCAGGTTTAAGACAGTTTGGGACATATGCATGTGAGCAATTCTGTTAACTTTTTTATTGATTTGATCCAATTAAGTTTTTGCATGATTAATTGAATTTATAAGATTAAACCTTACTATTATGCATACACACACACGCACACACATTAACGTGTATATACCATGCTTTGACTTCTCGTTTCCTTTTTTGCCATTTTTTGTTTTATCTCCTTTTTATATATAAGATTGATTATTCTGAATTTGATTCACATTTTGTCTTTCTTATTAATTGCATCAGAACATCTTAACACACCGAATGTATTTTTGGAATTATTTGATAGAGTTCGAAACACTATAAAATTTAGAATTACATTACTTCTTTTACTATTTTGACATCTGTAACTCATAGTTCCTCATGACTATTCTATATTTGATACTTCGACAGTGTTTAAAAAAAATTCTTTGTTGAATAGTTAAACATTTTAAAAGAAATAAACGATTAAGTTGAAAATGATAGCTAAAATATAAAAGTCTTTTATCCTCTCTTCTTTCCTTCAGGTTATTGAACACAAATTTATTGTTATATTTTAGTTATCATTTTCAACTTTTTATTCTTTTAAAATATAACTATACAACATATTCGTTAAAAAGCATATTGCCCCAAAAAAATTAAAAAAAAAAAAGAGAGGAGAAAAGACAAGAGAGTGTATGATGTAAACATAAACAAGTTGACATGCAATCAAATACAGCAACGCTCAAGCTGGCAGATTACAGATGGTTCATATCAAACCTTAACCGACCAATCAAATCTGCATTTCCAGCATTCATTTATAATTGATGTTAATGTGTTATTATATTTCTTTTCTTCTTGATTTTATTCTTATTCTCATCGTTGTTAATTATATTTTAAATTCGGCGCGCAGCATCACGTATCCTCTCATCCTGATCATGTCACCCTAACTAACCTCACGACACACAATCATACTTTTAATTTATATATATGTGTATATAAAGATTACGAGATCTATGTTATTATTTGAAATTAATTACTTGTATATTACTTACAGATTCCATTAACAGGTTGATATCTAAAATATATATGTTTGCGATAAAAAAAATTTCTAGGTCTGTCATTAGGTCACTAATATGTCGCGGCTCATATCTTACAAAAATAAAAGTTTAATGGGTCTGAACTTTTTAATTGTCACACACATACACGCAAAAACTAGGTAGTTGTTCTATCTTCTTTTCTTTTTTGTTGACAAGGGTTAAGTGTTTTTTTTGTTTGATAAGACAAGTGATCTGGTTCAACGCACACCATAAGCTCTAAAACAGGTCGTGAGAACTTTTACTCCCTAACTAGTTCTCGAGTCAACGGGTCATGAAATTCGACTAATCTTAAGGCCCAAAAAAATGGATTGATTTAATAAATTTCAAGTTTAAAGGAAATCGATCTTTGGCCTTGACCAACAGGGCAACTCTTCTTCAAGTGAAAACCATTACTACTTGGTTAAGGGTTAAATAGTTGTTTTATCTAAACAAAAACGTTGTTGTTTTTAATGTGGAAGCGATCAAATTTGAAACTTTTGGTATTCTTGGAAGGTTTGTGCTTTGTTTATGATGGTAGTAGATAGCGATCAAACTTGTAACTTTTGGTATTTTTGGAAGATTTGTGCTTGGTTTATGATGGTAGTAGATGCAAAACCGAGTCATGATAAAGGACGATCGAGGTTAGATGAAATCGTTTTATATCGACAATGTTGGTTTGCGTTTGCCATGAGAAAAAAGGAATCTGTGGGCTTATGGGCCAATGTGGATTGGCCTACTGTATGTGATGGACGGAGAGAAGGATCAGCTCGAACGAGAGTGTTTGTCTTTCTCACCTGAAACACAGCATCCGCCTTACATTGATATTAAATTACATAATCATAACTAAACATCTTATGATATTTTAAAAAAATATATAAATAACTATAACATTAACTTAGTAGTGGACGAGATGTTTGATGAGGCGAGACTATGTTAACCAGTATTATCGTTCATAATCAAATAATGACAAAGTTAGTATTGAAAAAAAAAATTTGCATTATTGTCATTCTTGGATATAACATTGTAGAACTAACGTAATTGTAAGAATACAACTAAACGTCGACAAGGAAAACAACTAAACATCAAACGAGTAACAAAAATATTTTAACTTAAAATTAATTTCATGGGAGGAGGAGTTGCGCCCGCAAGTCGTGAACATTGCTCTTTCAACATAGGAGGAAACAATGGAATAAATGGAATTTTCGGCAAGCAATTAGCTTCACCTTCCAAAAATGCTTTGCAGCAAGCAGGACCAATGTTGCCGAATCGTCCAGTCAATATGGCTTGAGAAATTTCCGTAATGCATTGTGGAATATTGACCACTGACGACCAACATTTTGTTATATCGGGTAATCCTGGCATGCCGGGAATGGGTTGGAACGGAAACGGAAACGGAAATGGAAATTGTGGTAATTGAGCATTTGTAGAGACAACAAGACAAGTGATCACTAGTAGAAGAACAACATTCTTGATAGACATATTGAGAAAACTTAGAATTGAAAATATAACTCTTTGTGAAGTTTGTTTTGGATTGATGAATAAAAACAAGTTCCTTGCCCGTTTATTTATACGGAAAGAAACAGTGCCATGGTATTAATTATCATGATCAAAAACGTCTTTGAGTAGCCGTTTTCAAATCAAAACCTCCAAGGATAAAAACAAAACGACCGACATTAATTAAGTAATATTGGTGCGAAGTGGAATATAACCGATGGCCGATAACTATGCCGGTACATCTCAATGAAATAGGTTTATAATCTTTCAATTTTAATTAAAAATAGCATGAAATTATTGATGAAATGATATTTCGGGTCGTGATGGACAGCTAAGACAAATGGCACAAAATTATGATATTCCAAGTGTTGCAGCTTATTTATTTTCCTCTAAATGAATTTGGTAAGAAAAAAAAAACTCAAAGCGAGTCCATAAAATAATCAACGGTTGACTTGCCTTTGAATGATTAGTTCTTGCATTTTTAAAAGAAATGGTCCACTAATAACTCAACCGGCCATTGTTCCCGAATATTATAACAACTCCCTCTCACAATTGACTCTCTACGTCGTAACTCCTTTTTTGTTTTTGTTTTTAAAGCATCTCAGGTAACAAATTAATAAAATATGGTATTTTTTCACAATAATTAATCAAAAATGAAGGTGAAGAAACTTCCATGGACCATATATATAGATGGGCATGAATTCGAGTTTGACCAGAATTGACGGATAATGCCAAAAATGATGATTGATGGTTATCTTTGCATAAGGACTACGAACAAACTTGTCGTCTACATTTCAAAGATGGGTAGAAAAATCGTCTCACATGTGATTTTCATTCATCTCCATAGTGACATTTCGAAAGTGATATACTGATATATAACCCATTGAGCATCAACGTCAATCTCTATGAGCCCATTCTAAACACATCTTCAAATTACCTCGCAAGTCGCAAGCCTACAGTTTTGTGAAATGATGTGATCATAGACAAACTAAGAAAAATACTTTCAGAGAACATAATATTGACAACATAAGCGAAAGAAGTAACGAGCTTATGTTATTTTTGTTACCGTATGTTTTTTCCTATGGCTAAACAACCCACGACAAATTAACAAAGCAAATTGTACAATTATCACAAATCCCAAAAATCATATGCATGTAAACCTCTTCAATATTTTATAAAAAATTAAATATATCAAATTAAACATAGTATCGGTTTCCGTAAGTATCTCAACTATCTAAGACTAAGTCATGAGTTAAATTAATCACTTCTACCGAAAATAACAAAAAGAATTTATGAAATAATTGAATAATTGAAGGAGGAAATATCCTATATATCCTAAGTTCTTACACATGGGTCGTACCAAATGTCGGCAGACTCCATGCACGTAACTTCATGACCACGTGGACCCTCACACACTCCCACTACGATCTACGAAGCAACCTCTTCCTCGTTTTTCGACGGATCTCACGTGGCACACTGTCACTGGTCAGGGTTTCCAAGTAACATTAACCAATGAGATATCGCCACGCTTCTTTTAAAGTTGAAACCTTTGTCAACTCTTTATATATTTCCCACCATCCATGTCGCCGTGTTACTCGAAAACAATCACAAACATCCAAAAACAAACTTTGATCTAAAGCAGCATGATCCATACTAAAACCGGGTCAGGTCGTCGGATCTTGACCTTTCCGGCTGTGCAACCATGCGATTCAATCTCCATAGTCACCTTACTCGACTCACTCATTCAACTCGCCGGCGACATTCTCACATTTAAGTCCAAACACTTCTCCACCAATAAACAAAGCTTCAGAGAAACTCTCAGGCGTATCCAAAACCTAGTTCTCGTCTTCGAAGAGATCCGGATCCGAGTCAGGAATCGGATACGCTACTTCCACGACTCTGTCGCCGTCTCGAGCCTGAAGGAGATTCACGTCATTTTCCAGAAGCTCAAGTTCCTTATACAAGACTGCACAAGAGACGGAGCTAGACTATGTATGATGATGAACTCTGATCAAGTCTCGGATCATCTCCGGGTCTTGTCTCGATCCATATCCACCAGTCTTAGCACGTTCCCTGTGGCATCCGTTAAATTACCTAGCGAAGTCAACGAGCTGATTGACTTAGTGGTGCGGCAAGCTCGTAAGTACGGAGTCCAATCTGAAACAAATGATATACGGGTCATGAACTCCGTTAATCGGATCCTTGCTCTGTTTGAGAACAGAGTTAGTCCAGATCGGGATGAAATAAACCGGATCCTGGATTACGTAGGGATCAGAAAATGGGAAGACTGCGTTAAAGAGATCAACTTTCTCGGAGAAGAGATAGCTGCGGCGCGGTTAGATGAGAAGAAGAAGAATAGTAACGCTCAAGTCGAGCTTCTCAGTAGCTTAATGGGGTTCATATGCTATTGCAGATGCGTGATACTTCGACGGATCGAGAGAGATGATAATTTTCATAATCATCATGACGTTGATATCAAGAAAGATCAAGACTTGATTCGAGGAGTAAAAGTTGAGGATCTCCTTTGTCCAATTTCACTAGAGATTATGATGGATCCTGTGGTTATAGAAACAGGGCACACCTATGATCGGAGCTCCATCACAAGATGGTTTGGATCCGGCAACATCACGTGCCCTAAAACCGGAAAGATTCTTGCGAGTACTGATTTAGTTGATAACGTTTCCGTGAGACAAGTGATTCAGAAGCATTTCAGAACAAACGGCATCGTTTTGGCCGGGATTAGCCGGAGAAGGAAGACTCAGGAGGACGTGGTGCCGGAGAGTTTGGCAGCAAAAGGATCAGGGAAACTTATCGCAAAGTTTCTTACTTCAGAGCTAATCAATGGAAGTGAAGAGATGATTTACAGAGCCGTGAGAGAGATTCGTGTTCAGACCAAGACAAGTAGTTTTAATAGGTCTTGTCTGGTTAAAGCTGGTGCAGTGAGTCCACTTTTAAGGCTTCTTAGCTCCGAAGATTCGAAGATTCAAGAAAACGCAATGGCTGGGATTCTGAATCTCTCAAAGCACGTTACCGGAAAATCCAAGATTGCCGGAGAAGGGTTAAAGATCATTGTAGAGATTCTCAATGAAGGAGCTAAAACAGAGACAAGGCTATTCTCTGCTTCTACTCTGTTTTATCTCTCTTCCGTTGAAGATTATAACAAACTGATCGGAGAAAATCCAGATTCGATTTCGGGATTGATGAAGATTGTTAAAGGAGAAGATTACGGCGATTCAGCGAAACGTAACGCGTTGCTCGCGGTTATGGGTTTGTTGATGCAATCTGATAATCATTGGCGTGTTCTCGCCGCCGGAGCTGTTCCGATGCTTCTTGATTTGTTGAGATCGGAAGAAATTAGTGACGAACTCACGGCGGATTGCTTAGCGACGTTGGCGAAGCTAGCGGAGTATCCTGATGGGACGATTGGGGTGATTCGTCGTGGCGGTTTGAAACTCGCGGTGAAGCTTTTGTCTTCGTCGGAAGTTTCGGCGGCGGTGAAGCAGCACTGTGTTGCTCTGATTTTGAACTTGTGTCTTAACGGAGGAAGAGACGTCGTTGGGGTTCTGGTTAAGAACTCGTTGGTCATGGGGTCGCTTTACACGGTGTTAAGTAACGGCGAATATGGAGGAAGCAAAAAGGCTAGTGCGCTTATCAGAATGATCCATGAGTTCCAGGAGAGGAAAACCGGTTCGTCCGGTTCAGTTGAACCGAATCTTCAAAGAGGACGGTTTGTTCATGCCTGGTGATTTTGGTACAAAGTAGCTCTTGAGTATTTTAAAGAGTTATTTACCAAAAAGTTGATTGAATTATTTAGGTTAAGGGTAAAATTCATTTTTATTTTTTTATATGTAAGTGTTTAATGTATATTAGCTCGGGTATACTTGTTTATATAAAACCAATGAGCTACTGGGATGGCACTAAGCTTCAGGATTTTAAGAAGAAGCTGTATCCATACCCCTTGATGTAATTTTTTTTTTTTCCCCTGGATATAAATGAATTAATAAAATCTATTACAACGAAGCAAACTACATAACTTTTTAGTGCTGCCCGTAACCTAAAATTAATGTTACAAATAATTCTTGGTCCAAAGTCCAAACCAAAGACAAGAAAAGCACCTATGTAGCTTTTTGAGGTAGTCATATTCACTCACATGATGCACTAAGTTGGAAACGCAAACTAGTGTGTGAAACATTTGAGCTCGTTCGTTTGCAATAACATCGATAAGCTCGTTACTCGTAAATCTAGTTGAACTTTGTAAATTTGGCGCAAAATGTTATATTTTTTTATCAATGCGCAAAATGATATTTGAATCTTTAGATTTAGTATAGTTCATCTATAAGTTAGATATATTTTTTATGCAGAGACCTTTGAAGAAATTTATAATTTTACGTTTGTGGTTTCAAACGACGTGGTTTTAATGTTTTTGTTAATATAATAAACAATGTTAATCTGAAAGATTATATCGTAAATTTTTATAAAATTATAAATTCAAAGTTATTGGTCGCAATATCGTTAAGTAAAAATATATACAAAAATATAATATTTATTATAAAAAAGAAATTTTAATTATCTATTAATTTTAATTTAAGAATTCATAAATTAAAAGTTGTAAATTGGGTTTGAGTTGTAAGCCCAATAAATTTTTTAAATATGTCAAATGATTAAAAAAAAAAAAGAAACTAGGAGATTCTAGACCGAAACCTAGATATTACTATTCCGTAGTATATTGATGAAGAGAAGAGATGAAGAGGCAAAGAGTGATCGAGTTAGATCGTGTGGAGAATACGAAGTTCAACATAGATTGGGACGATGCTTTGGGCGAAGAAGAAGTTCCCGAGCTGGAGATCATCGGCAGTGACAAAATTCCACCGCGTGAGCCTACTCTTTCCGGTGATGATTCCGCCGTCTGCGTGCGATCCCTCAAGGATCACGAACTCGACGAGCATTTGAAGCGTCAGAGATCACTTCTTGCTGATTTCGGTAACAAGTTGCCAGACAAGGGCGACAAAATCCGCAACAGAATTGGAGACATTGAGTACGAGAAGCAGCGAAGGATGTTCCAACGGACCAAAATGGTTGTCTTTTTAAACTTCCAGCTGCTTCATTTTGTGTTGTGATTCTGACTCAAATGATAGCTTTTGGAATTTTTCCTTTGTGGTTCTACATTTGTTGCTGAAGCTTATTGTGTAGTGGAATTTAGACTTTAGAGTTTGATGATGTGTGGAAGATAATGTAGTATGTGTTAAGAGGATCTCATTGGTTCAAGATTCTGCTAAAGCTTCTCTCTCATTGATTTTTACATTTTCACTTGTTTAGTATAGTTCTGATTTTGTTTGTTATCTTTTTTTTTTTTTCCTTATGGATGTATAATTCTTAGTCACAATTTCTATTAGGCAACATTTGAGTGCGCGGGGTAGAACTGAACACTCAAAAT
Source organism: Crucihimalaya himalaica (assembly GCA_004349715.1). NCBI lineage: Eukaryota > Viridiplantae > Streptophyta > Magnoliopsida > Brassicales > Brassicaceae > Crucihimalaya > Crucihimalaya himalaica. The sequence goes on along the minus strand of SMJT01000010.1, from coordinate 2,109,898 downwards.
TTATGTTCACAGATTTTTAGAGAGGTTTAGCGGAAGATATGGTTCTCTGTTTTTAAAAGATGAAATGAGTTTATCTGATACAATGCCATGTGACTTTCCCTTATTTTAGCTGGATGCGGACAACGGATGTCAGATTCTCGAGCAACCGAAGAGCTCAGGTATCTTGTTGCAAGTTTGTCCTTGCTAATGTTGGTGTTGAGTGCAAAAGTTTGTCTTTAACATGTAAATTTTTTCAGATGTGTTTAGGCAAGCGAATACAGCCTCAAACGACACCTCTAGACAAGGGAATACAGGATCAAAAGACGTGTCTCGGTCAACATTTGCTACTCATTTTAGTGACAATCCCAAAGTATGGTGTTTCTACATTCCCTGTCGTTTAAATTCTTTTCGGTGCCTGCTTCTTGATGCAAATTGATAATCGTTGTTTAATAGGTGGATGCTCAACCAGTGAAATTATTTAATGACAAATTACAAGATTTGGGACGTGGAAGCTGGAAAAGCAAAACCAACAGAGATTCAATAATAGAGAAAAGTAATGGGTGGCGGTCGCTACCAAGATTAAGCAAGTGTCAGGTCAGTGAAAAGAATTTTTATTCTGGATCTAAGGATCCAAAAGGGAATCGAAAATCCAATGAAGCTCTTGGTAAAAGAAAGCCAAAGGAATCTTCTCCTTATCTACTCGTCGACGATGATGATGACGACGACGTCATTGGCTATGAAACTCCTAGGTCCTTATATTTTCTCTCTGCTACTGCTTTGTAGATTGTTTTTCATGTCATTTCAAGTTCAAGATTATTGGTAACTGCCATTTATGCCACACCATGTGGTCCTTGCTAACCTTAAATTTTCAAATAGAGCCATCTTTCAGAAGAGAGTTTAGTGTACTGACATATCTTCACCTCTTACTCTCACAGGGATTGGAGTTTGAAAGCATCGCCATCACAGAGTTCAAGCTTCAGGAAGGTGTCATCTTAAGCCATACAAGTGTATTCTTGTACAAAATTAATATAGAAGGACATTAGCACCCTTTCTGACACTTTTGTTATAGAAATCAGATGATAAAGTGATCAATCTGGATGAAGATGAACCTCAGTCTCCAATCGTAGTAGAAGAAGCATATGAACTTCCTGAAGGGTAAAAATAGAGTTCTTTCTGTTTATATTCATCAAGTGACTGATTCTTTCTTTTGGAATAACGTAAATTTTGGTGAAATCTGCAGGTTACCGGAAGATATTTACTACCCATCAAGGTAGGTAAAAATTACCTTTTAGTTGGTTTAGGTTTACTTATTGTGATCGTCAATAAGATATATGACTTTTTTTTTCATTTCATGCAGTGATCAAAGGGATGGGCGAGACCTTGTTCAAGTGTCTCTTAAAGATCTGAAATGCCTTTCACCTGGAGAATATCTTACGTCGCCAGTTATAAATTTCTACATCAGGTGAATTTTTAAGAACCGACTTGCATACTTACATTATCTATCTCATGTTATGGCTTTTATGTGATTATCTTCACTTCTGTTTGACTAGGTTCTTGCAGCACCATGTGTTTTCAGCGAATGAGACAGCTGCTAATTGTCATTTCTTCAACACGTTTTTCTACAAGAAGCTCATAGAAGCTGTTTCATACAAGGTGATTCTTTTCCCTGATTTATTTGAAGAATAGATAACGAATCAATGGTTCTCAGCTCAGTATTTTGGGTTTGCATATCAAAATAGTTAAAGTCCTCAAGATGCTTTAAGTTTCACTATTCTATTATAGAATAGAAGGTTGAATCTAAATACTTCATATGCAACTCTAACAGGAACTGAGAGAAAAATGATAATACTACCTCTTCTTTTGCATCCTGTGATTCACATAATTTCCTTCTTGGTTACTCGTGTTGATTGGTCTCTTCGTCTTCCACCTTTCAATATGATCAGGGTAATGACAAGGATGCATTTTTTGTGAAGTTCAGGCGGTGGTGGAAGGGTGTAGATCTATTCTGTAAATCATATATATTTATACCAATACATGAAGAGTGAGTAATATACTGACCGTTTTCTATTGAATCCTATGATTGCATCTTTATGAGTAATTCTTGTCATCTAAGCTCAGAGGAATACGCAAAAAAAAAAATGCTATCTTAGATCAGAGTTATCACATCTCAGTCTGTACTTTGTAATGGAGAAATGTTACTCTCAGCACCAATTGTTAAATTGTTCAATGGCCTTTTTTTCCTCTTGGATGTTTCAGTCTCCACTGGAGCTTGGTAATAATTTGCATCCCAGACAAGGAAGACGAATCAGGATTGACTATAGTCCACTTAGATTCATTGGGACTTCACCCAAGAAGTTTGATTTTCAAAAATGTTAAAAGGTGATACCCTAGGAATCTTTACCAATGATTTGATGCTGATTACATAAAGTTTCTCAGTGTAAAGACCATCTTCATTAGAGTCTATTTGTGGTTTTAATTACAACATATTGTTGCAGGTTTCTAAGAGAGGAATGGAACTATATAAATCAAGATGCTCCATTGGATTTACCAATTTCAGCAAATGTATGGAGAGACCTTCCCAATATGATCAACAAAGCTGAAGTGCAGGCTAGTCATTTTCACTTCTTACGTTGCATTATATAGTATTTAAAGACGAGTTATAATCTCATCTATTATTTCATCGCCTTCTCAGGTTCCACAACAGAAGAATGATTTCGACTGTGGTCTGTTTGTGCTATTCTTTATAAAACATTTCATTGAAGAAGCTCCTCAGAGGCTGAAATTAAAGGATTTGGGAATGGTGTGTTTCTCTTCTATCTATCTCTTCTAAACAATTTGTTTGTTAACACTAACTTGTCTTCTCTCCATCTCCAGATTCACAAGAAATGGTTTAAACCCGATGAAGCTTCCGCATTAAGGATCAAAATTTGGAACATACTCGTTGATCTATTCCGCAAGGGTAACCAAACAGATTAAAGCTGTATAGAACAGAAAACCCTTGAGATCCGTGTTGAGTTTGGTCACTCTAATTAAGAAGTGAAACAAAAGTTTTTTTGTTCACTGATCATTTTCTTGAAGTCATGTAAATAACTAAGAAGAATAACATAATCAGAACAAATCAACAAGCCAATAATAATAAATCCAAAGGAAGCCTACATCGCTGCAACAGTGAAAATAAAACAGCTTAGCAAATCTTCAAGTCGTACAAGCTACCTTTATAAGTGACTCAGTCAACAGTTTCTCTCAAGCATCTAAAATTGTTTTGGTCGTCCCTCTACATGATCCATTAAACCGAGATTGTTACAACATTGAAGAATCTAAAACAGAGGAAAGCAAATCTCAAAGAGGATTTGTATCCCAAAGATGCAGCATTCTGTATAGCCCAGGCTGGGCCGTGATGCCTTCTACTACTCTCTCTTTCTCCGTGATGCCTCTGTCTTGTCTTAGTCCCTGCAAATGCGCAACAAAACATTAGCATCAAACAGTATGACTGACTTATTTAGCCACGAGGTTAGATCTTGGTCACATGGACTGGTAAATGATCAGAGATTTGAAAATAGAGTCACTTCTTTGTGAATAGAAACCAGTAGAATCAAAGTAGAGACTTGTTTTTTTTTCTTCCCAATCGCAAACTCATGGCCACCAATAGTGCAACATACCTCTTTGTTAAACAGATGTACTAATAAATCCATCGGAAGTCGATTATCTACCTTATTTCTAAGTTAAAAACTATTACCCATAGACTAGGATCATAAGATATCTGATTCCAGAAGATTTAAGACGCATCCTACATGCAAGGCTACTCCGACAACTCTAGATTTGCTAAAATTATATGTACGGACAACTATCATGCAGCGAAAGAAGGCACACATCATGACAAGACCAATAAATAAATGAATTTAGATTCGAAACTTACCAGTACTTAATCAAGCCGTCCCAACCACATGTTGCGACTTTACTCTGTTCCAGAGGATGCCACTCGGCTCCAATGCATACTCCGTTGTGACATTTAAGCGTCCTAAACACTTTGCAGCTCTTCCAGTCCCAAAACCAGCACTTACCCTCACCATCTCCTGACATTACAAACCGTCCATCTGGCGAGAAATTAACTTGGCATGCATAACCGGCGACAATGTGCCCTGCAAACCTCTTCTTTTTGTTCAGCTGAAACCTTTCTCGCGTACTGTAGATCAGAATCTGGTTATCCAAACTCTGTGCCGCAAGCCAGTTTCCATTCGGATGAACAGAAATGGAAGGCATAGAATGCATATGAGGCTCACTGATATACTTGATAACCACCGGGATTCCGAATTCCCACACACGAAGAGATTTGTCATCGCTTGATGTGACAAATCTTCTGTTATTGTCCACAAACGTGATTGTATTAACTGCACCCAGGTGCTGATCATACTCCTGTGTAATCTCCCCTGTATTAATATCCCACTGCACAATCTTTTTATCGCTCATACCGGCCAACAAAATGTTCTGCTTGTCATCATCCGGGTTCAGCTTAACCACATACGGAATCTTCCCAGTCGAAAAAGTAGATATAACTTGGCCAGTTTCTGTGTCCCAATACTTAATGTTCTTATCATACCCAGCAGTTAAGAACTTAGTCCCATCATTGGAGAAGCAAATATCCCTCACAGCTTTGGCGTGACCCATGTAGGTCCTCATACATTTACCAGAGTTATACACATCCCAAATCTTAACCTTACAGTCCATACCTGCAGAGAGAAGTAAATGTCCATGCTTTGGAAAGAACCTAATAGCAGAAACGCCTTTCGTGTGACCACTCCATGTATGAACCAAACGTTTTGGAATGTAACAATGATCGTTGTTAGCTTTTGCATCTTTGGGAGCCTCAATCCAAGACCTCCCTTGATAATCTTTCTCCTCTTTGCCATGGAAGGTACTCTTATCCGCATAATGCTCTCCTTTAGCTTCACCTTGTTGTCCCTTCTCTTCCTTCTTCTTGGCATGATCCTCCGCATACTTCTTCTGCTCCTCCGTCAACTCTCCCTGAACAACCTCCTTCTTCCTCGACCATGGACTCTTCCTATTCTTCAAAAGCCAAGCTTCCGTCGCCGGATTCTCAGCTTCCGGCTCAATCTCTTCTTTTTTCTCTTCCCCTTCTCTCTCCTCTTTGTTCTTCTCAATCTTCCTCCGCTTCTGCTCACTCTGCGGAATATTATAAACCGAAACACCATCGTTCTGCTTCAAAGCCTCCACATCGCCGACGTAATTCATCCCAGACGGATCCGCCGCGTAACCATATTTATGAAACGTATTGTACTGCTCATCAAACACGAAAGATCCAATCGAAGCATCTTCTACAAACCCTAGTTTGTGATTCCGCATCCCCTGAGCGATCCCGTCTTTAGCATACGGATGAGCAGGGCCGTAAATCGGAGCCCAGAGCTGTTCATAGGTCGGGTTAAACACGACGGCGTGTTGAGTGGGATTAATCGGCTTCGATTTGGATTGATTGACGTTAGCGACCGTGAGAGCTAATGCTGTATCGTCTACCTCCGGTGCAGATGATTTCGCCTTTAACAAACGAGGCGGCGAAGAATCCGGTGAAGAAGCAACGGTTGCTTCTTCTTCGTCGTAGGATTGAATCAGATCCATCTCACGATTTTGCTCACACAAAGTGTTCAGAAATAAACTTATACTGAGATTTTTGCTCTTCGACGAGAGGAAGGGTTTCAAAATTCCTAAATCCCAATAAATTTAAATTTTGAAAGATAGACCCTGACTTTTGTTTTGTTTTCACATTTACCCCGGTAATGTATTTGTTTGACATTTACATCCAATGTGTAAAATAGTCAGAAAATCCGGTACAACTAACAACCATACTACGGACCAATCACCAAGTCAAAACCGAATTAAACCGGAAGGAACAAAAAGAAAAACATTTCTTCTGTTGACGTTGCGAGATAAATAAGACATCAAAACATGGAGGCCGATACTATGCTTTCTCGTCGTTGAGTGAGGACAATAATGTTTACTTCGTAACTCATACAATGCACTTTCGTAACATATTTGTAATAGAAAAAGGAAGAGCTAAGCTAGAGTAACGTGTCGATTATTTGCTTTAAAATACTCATCTCATATTTAAAGAACTTACACATTTGTGAAAAAAACACCCTAATTAAGAATATTGCATAAACACTAGCGTAGACTTATAATTAAATTTGGGATTTCATACTTCAATCTATATATCCATAGATGATTTTCCGAACTCTATCTTCTATCCTTGATGGATCAATGCCGATACGACTTATGATAGCCTGCATGTATTCATTTTAGACGATTAATCGTATATATTTTACAAAAGACTTGACACATGCATGTACGTGTCTATTATACAAACATATGAGTGGATTTGTTTTATTCATATGGTACCTGGGCTATGATTGTATAAGTGGTCCTATTATTCAAGTTCTGAAGATTAGCACTCACAACTTGAGCTCCTTCTTCTTCAAAAATACTCACAAGCTCATGTAACATTACTCTTTTCATGTTTAGATCCATAATCAGATTCATTTCTACGGTCGATTCCCGCGAATGAATACTGAGTTTTGGCTGAAGAAATGACCCTTCATAGAGATTCCCGAGGTCTCTTTGCAACAATGTCCTTTTCTTCTCCTTCAAATAATTTACCTTCTCATTCAATTGGATCATGTATGTTGTCGCTTGATCTATAAGTTTAGGCACTGGTAACTGCTAGAGCCAATGAAACCCCAAGTTACTTACTTTCATGTTTGTTTTGCAGTAGTGTAAAAAAGCCTATCATGTGAATCACTTGTTTTTAAGTCTACATATATATTCCTAGAATTTTTTACTAATACTTAGAACCCAAGGTAACTGCTGCACACTGACCAAATTGGTCAATTCAATATATCTTATATAATAAATTAGAATTCGTTTAACCACATACTGATACGTGTCATCTCTTATTTTAGCTATTTTTCTATTTTATCTTTTGATATGTTTATTTTTAAAAAACATATTTAAAAATAATAATTTCTCTTAATTACGTATTTAAAATCAATTAATACAATTTTGACCATAACTTAATCCATTAATCTATTTGAAAGAAACTCAAACAACATAATTGACTATAACCTTTTAACATGTGTTTTTTCAACTTTTTTTTATTGTACCACTTGATATTGTCATTCATAAAAAAACATATACAAAAAATAACAACTTCTCTTATTTTATCTTTTGATATTTTTATTTCTAAAAAACATATTTAAAAATAATAACTTCTCTTAATTACATATACAAAAAATTCTATTATATATATATATATATATATATTTATCTTTAAATTTATTAAAAACTGTTAAATATCTATTTCATATTTAATATTAGAATTTTCCCATCTTATAAAATAAAATAGGGTTTGCTTAACCACAATCTAACATGTGTCATATCTTATTTTAACTATTTCTCTATTTTATCTTTTAATATTCTCATTTCTAAAAAAAACATATATAATAACAATAATTTCTCTTAATTGCATGTTTAAAATCAATTAATGGAACATGACCATAACTTAATTCATTAAAACATTTGAAAGAATCTCAAACAACATAATTGACAAAAACCTTTAACATGTGTTTTTCAATTTTTCTTTATTGTACCACTTGATATTCTCATTCACAAAAACTTCTCTTAATTACGTATTTAAAATCAATTAATACAATTTTGACCATAACTTAATCCATTAATTTATTTGAAAGAAACTCAAACATCTTATATAATAAAGTAGTGTTCGTTTAACCACATACTGACACGTGTCATCTCTTATTTTAACTATTTTTCTATTTTATGAGGGTTCGTTTAACCACATACTGACACGTGTCATCTCTTATTTTAACTATTTTTCTATTTTATCTTTTGATATGTTTATTTCTAAAAAATATATTTAAAAATAATAATTCTCTTAATTACGTATTTAAAATCAATTAATACAATTTTGACCATAACTTAATCCATTAATCTATTTGAAAGAAACTCAAACAACATAATTGACTATAACCTTTTAACATATGTTTTTTCAATTTTTCTTTACTGTACTACTTGATATTATCATTCGTAAAAAAACATATACAAAAAATAATAACTTCTCTTATTTTATCTTTTGATATTTTTATTTCTTAAAAACATATTTAAAAATAATAACTTCTCTTAATTACATATACAAAAAATTCTATTATATATATATATATATATTTATCTTTAAATTTATCAAAAACTGTTAAATATCTATTTCATATTTAAAATTAGAATTTTCCCATCTTATATTAGAATTTTTCTCATTGACAAAAAAATTGTGCCTTGGAAAATTGTCAGGCCCCAAAACCTGAAGGAACTTAAGAGGTAAAAATGCAATAATTGCCCACTTAAATGCATTAATTAGTCTCCCCTTAAAAAAAATTGGATTTAAAAACCAACTTTAAATTATTGTCTAAGTTGAAGTGATAACAATTGTAATAATTGTCTATTTCAATACATTAGTCTTTCAACCCACAAAATTTTGTAATTAACGCCCACTAATTCAAATGCATTAATTGATGATTCCATAACATACAACTATTAATTAGTATTAATTCAGAATATTGAACCAAAATCATAAAATTCTATATATGTTTTCATGTTTTATCTTGGGTAAACGGCTCCAAATTTCATATGCTCTTGAATTCGAGAGCCTCAATGTCTACCTATAAATAGAAAGACACACATTTCATTATTCATCATATTTCAAGTAATAAATAATTTTGTAAATTTTATTTCAATTTTTTTTCTACAACTAATAGAGTTCAAATTGTTTTCTTATGTCAACTTTATAAGTTTGTACATAAGCTGTGATTTCGATGTTGAATCAGCCTTTAACTGCTATCGTCGAACCAACCACAAGTGAAAAATTATTTTTACTAAATTGAATAGTATTAAAGAACAACAATGTTCTATTGGTTTTGACTTTTTTTTTTTAGATTCTTTATGTTTATTGAGTTGAATGATATGAGAGACAATGGTGAAGAGTTATCAGGTAACAAATTATGTTTTTATTATGCTTTTCTTTCGACGGTATCTACTCGAATTAAAAAAAACTATGTTCGATTAAAAATTTTTATTTGTTAAATAAAATGGACTTTTTAACAAATAAAATTACTTAAAAATTTTAGAGGAAAAATATGAAAAAATATTAATGACAGAAAGAGAAACAATATTTTTTACTGTTATTATTTTCAAACCAATATATCAATGTTTTGACAAACATAACCAAAATAACCGGTTTAATTAAATAATTATGGATTTGTTTCCATCCACTTTATCAAATTGTAGTTTAAAACTAATTTAACACACTGTTATATAATACAATAAATGAGAAAATTATAATATGAAATATATATTTTAAAAGTTTTAATAAATTTAAAAATAAAAATGTAAGAGAAAGTATATTATATATATATATCTAATAGATTTTTAGAAAAAAAATTAATGATCAAATTCATTTTAACACATAACCCACGCAACGCGTGGAAAACTACCTAGTTTATTATATATATAGCATCGACCATTAGTTCACGTACTTAAAAGAGCTAATTTTGAGTTCAAAGAGGAACTACTACCTAACCAATTAATCAGATTTTATTTCTTTACATCTAACAACAATTGTGTGGATATGTTTGTATTGTTCTATATACGCATAAAACACATGCACACTTTAATATAAAACTATGTATAGAGAGAGAAAGAGAGAGTTATACTAGGAAGTGATATATATATATAGAGAGTGAGAAACGGACCCTGCGAGTGGGAGAAACATGAGAAGAGAGTATAGAGAAGAGGTGTTTCATGCGCATTCGTCTCTCTTTCTCTCTGAGGTTTCGTTGTTCCCTCAACGACGATGAGCTTCCTTCTCCTATTTCTCTTGTCCTTCCCATTTTATTCTCTTTTTTTTTTTTTTTTTCTTTTAAGCTTTTATGTTACTATGGTTTCTCTCCTATCAAATCCATCTCTCTTTATATATAAAGAGATATGGAGAGAGTTACAAATTTCAATTTAGAAAGAAAGAGCTCCTTAAGTTAGATGGTGATGTTTTTTTAAAGAAAGTCATAGCTTTTGTGATTGCGTCCGTGAGCTTACACACTGACTAATAATATTCATCTTCCTACCAAGTAATTTTTACTCTTTGCTTCGTAATTTTCATTTTTAGAGATACTAAATTTTCAAACAAATTAGATTATTTGTCAGTTAAAAAAAAAAATTTAGACTTTTAATGCACTCTAAGTTTTAGACTTTTAGTCCAGTGAGTTGCTGATTAATTAGTACAGTAGGTATGTAGCAAAATTGTTATCGAAAACCATTTCAATGGCGTAACAATAGACAGAACTGGAACCACTAAATGAAACAAAGCGGCCATGTTCAATTAATTAGGTGCACATCTTTATCATCCCAAGTATAGTATCACAGGCCATAAACTAAGATAATTCAACAAGCTATCATTATCATACAAGAAAAAGACACAACCCATTCCTTATTAAGGGCCTCAATTCCCGTTGGCCGTATTGTCTTCATCATTCACCGGAGATGTCGTTTCATTATCAAGACTTGAACGTCTACATGCATGGAACGATGATCTTCACGTTCACCGGAGATGAATACAATCAAAGACAGAAAATTAGACATGTCTAGCTTGTTGAGTCTTGGAGGTAGATGTTAGTCACAATTTCGCAACCTAGTAAAGTACCAAAAAAAATAAAAGGAGAACGTGCCATAGCCGCAAAAAAAAATAAAAAAAATAAAAAAAATCAAAGAACCTCATTTTCGTACGATGATATTTTAGGAATAACACTGTATATATATCGTCTTGCCGCGTGACCGCTTTCTTAGAAACTGCATTAAGTGCCAATTTTATTCTTTTTGCATTTTCCACATGTTTTCTTTTTCTTTTCAAATATTTGAAATCGCGCAAGAAGAAACTAATCATTTGGACAAGAAGAAGAGATATTCGCTCGGCTCGCCGCAATCACCAAAGATTTGGTGAATCCATACAACTATGGTTTCAAGGCATATATGAGCTCTTTGTAACTCTTTTATGTGTGTTTTTGTGTGTGTGTCCAGGGTTTGTTTCCCCTGTGACAAATTAAAGTGTTACTGGTAAGCTCTTTCTATTTCTTTTATAATGTATTGCTTGAACTTTTTTAAAAATATAATCTGAAATTTTAACCAAACATAAAAAAATATGTCATTTGGGCACTACTATAGCCATGGAAAATCCTATAATCACAGAAAAACAACTACAATTAGCCAATGTTAAAAATCTTAAACCTATAATCATTTATAGCTAATTCTGTTGCTATGTGGCTACACATTTGTATGATAGTATCATGATCATTCATGCTGTTGGATTCTTTTAGGTTTAGCCGCTTAAGACTTTGATTCCCTTTTTAATTTTCCTTAATGTTTCATTACAGCCAACATTTAAGCTTTATACTACTTCTAATACCTTCTTGTCTCTAGTAAAGCCTTAAGTTAATAACCGAAGCCCATTTAACAAGCATGGGCTATATAGCAAAAACCGTTTATGGCCTAATGGCCCACTACCAACCTTCCTCCACACTTTTGTCTTCGTCTTCTCCGATTGCCGTCTCTTCCTCTTCTCTTCTCTCTTGTTTCTTCTTCTTTCTTTTGTAATCCACTCACCTCTTACTCTGAATCTTCTTACTCTCTTTGTTGTTGTTGGAATCAATCAGAGGTGAGATTCCAACACTCCCTCTCGAACCTTCTGATTGATTCCTTGTTTCAAATCGATGGATCGGATTTCCACCACTTCCTTTTCTTCTCCAATGGATTCATCTGGGATTCCCTTGCATGCATGACCAAATCCTCTGACAGCGTCTGCAAAACTCACTGGTAAGGTCGACGACTCCCTCATAAGTGCAGACCTCAGTTGCTCCTCAATTTCTGCATCTTGTTTCGTCTTATTGAATTTGTTTGCAATTCCGATTTGCTTATGTTTCTCTCTTAGGTTGTTGTTTGACTTTGAGTTTTCTTCTTGCGGGTGTTCCTGAATCAGGTTCTCATCTGATAAATCCCCGATGCTGCCGTTTCGTTTGTTCCATGCCCCAATCTTTCTCGATCTGCTTTTTTTTATTTGTCCTTTGCCTGATCTGTAATTGTTATTCAGATAAGTCCTCCCTCTCTTTGATATCTCAGTCAAGTTTACCCTCTGATCTCTCCACCTTTCCATTGACATCTCATATGAACTTTCATTTATGTTTCCTCCCTGTAGGTCACCTCCTGAGATAACTTGGAACTGTCCTCTGTCTCTTTCCTTTTCGGCACTGGCTGATTTGAGATTCACAGTAGTTATCTTGGTTCCCTTCTGATTCCCAAGTCGACTCACAATAGAATCATTTAGCTTCCTCTTCCTTGTTAGATTTGTCTTCTTCACGCATCTAGGTTCTGGTTCTCCCTTTATCATGTGATTCTTAGTTCCCAACTTGATTCCATTTGTACTCTGGGTCTTGATTGTGTAGTCATCCTCACCTTTTGATTGCCTCGTAAGTCTTTTCATCTGTCTCTTCTTCTTCTTGTTTTTCATTCTTAGCATCATGTCTAGTGCTAGAGGTGAGCTCTCATTCAGATTCTGGAGTTTGTGACTTTCAGAGACAATCTGTGTAGAGTGAGTAACTTGTTTGTTCCATGTTGGTAGATTCATCATACTGAGTCTTCTTGTATTCTGATCATCTCTGGTATGATTTCCTTCTCTGCCCTCTTCCTTAGCTTTATGTTCAGTGGGTCTCTTGTTTTTCATCTTGTGTTTCATCTTGTGCCTTTTCTTTTCAGTAATCTCTTTGTGTAACAGATATTCTTCAGCTCTTTCTTGAACATGATCCTCACATTCTTGATCAAATTCTCCATTCCCTGTATGTAGTGGTTCTTCTTCCATATTTTTGTCCCCTTGGGACACCTTTTGATCCTTGCTCTTCTGACAAGTTTCTTTTGTTTTCAGTGTTTTGGGTTCACTCCCCTTTTCTTTGTGATCGGCTATGCTATGAACCAGCTCCTCATTCCTTCCTTTCCCGGATTCACTAGACTCTCCCTCTTGGTTGTACATTGGTGAGTTTTCCTTAGCTTCATAAAGTTTTTCTTTACCTTTGTTTGTACTAAATCCACTTGCTTCCTCAACTCTGATTTGTTGACATTTTTCACGGTTTTGTGGAGTCTCTGTGTAGGCATGTCCACTGTCCTCACTGAGCTCCTCAGATTCAACCCTCATGACATCATGGTTAGTCTCTCTTTGTTTTCCTTTCTCTTCCATTCTTCGAAACTCAATTGTATAGCATCCATCTATCATGTGTGCATCCATCACTCTCCTTCCTTCTTGATTAGTGATTGTGCATCCTAGTTCGTTGAACATGATTCCATACCCATTGTTCATCAGTTGAGGAATACTTAGGTAGTTGTGTGTCAGATTAGGAACGAACAGAACATCTTTTATTACTCTTTTCCCACTCTCTGTCATTACAGTCACTGTGCCTTTACCCTTGGTTTGTATCACTTCACCATTGCATAACCTCAGATTTGTTCTGGTACTTGTATTTAGTTGAGAGAACCAACTTTCTTCTCTGGCCATATGACTTGTGGCTCCACTGTCAACTACCCATGTATCTGGATTTGTTTCTTCTTGATTGCTTGAAGCTGTGAATAATCCTTCCTGTTGGTTTTCTTGCCCTTGGTCTTGTCTGTTCATTGGTGCTTGAACTTGTGTTTCTCCCTGCATATGCATCTGAGCTTGATTGTTTCTGACCCTACAGTCTTTTGCATAGTGCCCTGATTTACCACAGACAAAACAGTTTCCTCTTGGTCTGAATTGATTGTTTGGTTGGAAGTTAGTTGGTTTTTGCTTGTAATAACATTCTTCTTCATTGTGGTTGTTTCTTTTGCATATGTTGCACCACCTTTGCTGAGACGATTGTGATCTAGAGTTTCCCATTGCACTTTGGGGAGGGTTATACCTTTGGAACCTTGCTGCAAATGCTCCCTCTGCACTGCCACTGTTTCTGTCATCTAGCCGCTTCTCTTGTCCTTGTAGAGCATTAATTACTTCAGCCACTGTTACTGTATTTAGATCTTTAGTCTGCTCAATGACTCCTACATACGAGTCAAACCTTTCCTGTAGCGAACACAGAATCCTTGACACTACCATGTCTTATGGTAAGTCTTCTCCATAGATTCTCATTTCATTTCCTAGTTCAATCACCCTTTTTGTAAATTGCTCAATTGTTTCCCTTTCATCCTGTTTCAGGTTGTAAAAGTTTGCTCTCAGTCTTTGCAACGTAATCATGGAGCCCCTTTTGTCTCCCTGAAACCTCAGTTGTAGTACATCCCAGGCTTCCTTAGAAGTCTCAGTTACTGACAGGTGAGTGTTGAATATTTCCTCAGACACAACACTGAACAGCAACTGCAAAGCAGTTTGATCCTTCATTTCTACTTCTTCCCATTTTGCTAACTTGTCTTTGTCTTCTGGTGTAGGAGTTGCTAGCTTAGGTGACTGACCTATACCCTCAGTAACTATCTTCCACAACCCCCTGGACTTGAGTATTGCTTTCATCTTTATGACCCACATATTGTAATCCTTCCCATCACACATTGGAACTACTTGTTGATTCTGCATTTTTCTTAAGCTACAGGTTTGAATTCAGTGAGTACCTGTTTGCTTTACTTCTTTTCAACTTCCTTTCTCCGAGTTTCTCTAACTCTATCTGTATGCTTTCTTGTGAAGGATTTCAAGGCGATCTACTGGTTCCAGATTCGTCCGAGCTCTGATACCATGTTGGATTCTTTTAGGTTTAGCCGCTTAAGACTTTGATTCCCTTTTTAATTTTCCTTAATGTTTCATTACAGCCAACATTTAAGCTTTATACTACTTCTAATACCTTCTTGTCTCTAGTAAAGCCTTAAGTTAATAACCGAAGCCCATTTAACAAGCATGGGCTATATAGCAAAAACCGTTTATGGCCTAATGGCCCACTACCAACCTTCCTCCACACTTTTGTCTTCGTCTTCTCCGATTGCCGTCTCTTCCTCTTCTCTTCTCTCTTGTTTCTTCTTCTTTCTTTTGCAATCCACTTACCTCTTACTCTGAATCTTCTTACTCTCTTTGTTGTTGTTGGAATCAATCAGAGGTGAGATTCCAACACATGCTAAATGCTTACTATTATATAGGTAGCAATGTGATTTTTAATTTGTCATTATTTGACCACGGATATGGTCAATTTGGCTACGAGAAAATCAATGGTCTTTCATTGTATTTTCGTATAGCATTCATTGTTGTTTAGTTTGGCCAAGGGTTTCATGTTAAATTATATATTACCGTTGTACCAAAACACTTAACACTTTTTGTCTTAATCATCACAATATATTGTTATAAACTAATAAAATAAGACATGATTTCAAGAACCATTTAACGACCTAAGAACAAATTTACAATTCAAACAGTCTATGAATATATATGGTTAGAATCTGTATGTGAATATAGTTAACTGGAAATAATAAGTATACAGCATAGCAAGTAAATATTCTGTATTTGTAAATTTCTTATTTAAATTGGACAACAGATAACAAACATTTCGTTTCAAAATTTCTCACTATGAGTAATCCTCATTTTGCAACCACAAGTAAATAATTTATATATGTTTGTAAAGGTTAAGTTTGTTTTTCTCGTCTTTATTAGGTAACAATTTCTATCGAGCAAAGAAATGTTAAGATTTAACCCAAAATGAAGATATGTTGTTCAATAATCTTTATTTTTTTTTTCTTTTTTTTCTTTGAATAATTTTTTTGTCACGAATACGAACTTTTTTTTCAAGAAGAAAACGATATTAGGACTGCTTTTTTATATTAGGACCGCTTTTTTTTGTACTTTGAACCGCTGTTTCGTTTAAGTATAAATAAGCTAGTTAACTATTAGGCATATGTTTTTCGGAATGGAAAGAAAAGAGAAAGATAAAGAGATGTTAAAGATGAGATTCTAGGAAATATGGCCATATTTTTTTTTTTATCCAGACATATGTCATTCTCTCTATCTTAAAGACTTAAACAATACACCAATTCACTCTTAAAAATTTCTCAGATCTCATGTTTAAAGAACTAACACATTTTTGTAGAAAAACATAAAAGTATTGCAAACAAACTAGCGTAGACTAATGATTTGCGATTCAATAATGCTTAAAAAAATATCATGAGATTATACACCTTACTCTCTCTTCTATCCTTGATGGATCAATCCCGATCCGACATATGATAGCCTGAAAATATCCATTTAGGCGATCATTAAATAATCCTCTATATATAATCCTTCAGAATTAGTTCAAAACTATATTTTAAAAGACCCCCGGAGGGGGCACATGAGCCGTAAAATAAAGAAAAAGACGTGAAACATGCATGTGCGTTTGTAATATATATACAAACATACGTGTGGGTGAGTTCATACGTACATACCTGGGCTATGATCGTATAAAAGGTCATATTATTGAAGTTCTGAAGATTAGCACTCATAACTTGAGCTCCTTCTTCTTCAAAAGCACTCACAAGCTCATGTAACAATACTCTTTTCATGTTTATATCCATAACCAGATTCATTTCTATGGTCGAATCCCGTGAACTAATACTGAGTTTTGGCAGAAGTGACGACCCTTCAGAGCGATTCTGGACTTCTCTTCTTAACAATGTCCTTTTCTTCTCCTTCAAATATATTACCTTCTCTTTCAGTTGAATCATATGTGATACTGCTTGATCTATAAGTTGAGGCACTGGCAACTGTTGGTGCCAATAAAAGCACAAACTAATCACTATTCACTTCCATGTTTTTTCTTATAATCAATATATTAACTAAATTAAACATAAAAGGCCTATATATGTCTATGTGAATCATTATTTTTTAACTCTATATATATAGTTTTGTACGAATACTGGGAAACCCTAGCTAAATGCTGTAATGGCTAGAGAGTGAAACCAGTCACTAGTCATGGAGTTGTTTTCCTTGTTAATGTTTTTATATATTAAACTAATTTACAAATTAAAAATGTATTGATAAACATACTTTTTGGTATTTTATTTATAATTGTGTTTTGTATAACAACTAAAAAGGGTTGATCTGCCGATGATAAGTTCTTTGAATCATTTGGTTAAAATCAAAATGTCCATATGGTTTTGGCAGCATAGGCTCCAATGCGTACATCTAAGTAAAAATTTTGTAGTTAAGTTTGTTATATAATTATATATACACATAAAATAGGACGTGTACAATGTTAGAGAGAGAGGAGAGAAACGGACCCTACGAGTGGGAGAAACATGAGAAGAGAGTATAGAGAAGAGGTGTTTCATGCGCATCCGTCGCTCTTTCTCTCTGAGGTTTCGTTGTTCCCTCAACGACGATGAGCTTCCTTCTCCTATTTCTCTTGCCCTCCCCATTTTATTTTATTTTGCTTTCTTTTAAGCTTTTATGTTACTATGTCTCTCTCTTATCAATTCCATCTATCTTTATATATAAAGAGATACAGAGGGAGAGATTTACAAATCTCAATTGAGAAAGAAAGAGCTCCTAAATTTAGATGAAAATGATGTTTTTTTAAAGAAAGTCATAGCTTTTGTGATTGCGTCCTTGAGCTTACACACTGACTAATAATATTTATCTTCTTTCCTACCAAGTAATTTTTACTCTTTGCTTCGTAATTTTCATTTTTTGAGATACTAAAATTTCAAACAAATTAGATTATTTGTCAGTTAAAAAAAAAAAATTAGATATTTTAGGAATAACACTGTATATATATAGTCTTGCCGCGTGACCGCTTTCTTAGAAACTGCATAAAGTGCCAATTTTATTCTTTTTGCATTTTCCACCTGTCAGTAGACTGATCCATGCCAGTGAGATTCTTGACATTCAAAGATTTTTTTTTTAATGCACTCTAAGTTTTAGACTTTAAGTCCAGTGAGTTGCTGATTAATTAATAAAGTAGGTATGTAGCAAAATTGTTATTGAAAACTATTTCAGTCGCAAAACAATAGTCAAAGGACACAATATAATAGACAAAAAATGAATTCCTTACAAAGTACTATATATCATCAATGGAAAGAAATGGAACATTATTTTGTATACCGATCGATAGAACTGGGACCACTAAATGAAACAGACTGGCCATTTTCAGTTAATTAGGTGCACATATTTATCATCCCAAGTATAGTATCACAGGCCACAAACTACGATAATTCAACAAGCTATCATTATCATACAAGAAAAAGACACAACCCATTCCTTATCAAGGGCCTCAAGTCCCGTTGGCCGTATTGTCTACATCATTCACCGGAGATGTCGTTTCATTATCAAGACTTGAACGTCTACATGCATGGAACGATGATCTTCACGTTCACCGGAGATGAATACAATCAAAGACAGAAAATTAGACATGTCTAGCTTGTTGAGTCTTGGAGGTAGATGTTAGTCACAATTTCGCAACCTAGTAAAGTGCATAAAAAATAAAAGGAGAACGTGCCATAGCCGCAAAAAAAAAAAAAAAAAGATTCTAAAACATGAGGGGAGAAAGAGATATATACATGAATCCATCCTACAGGATAAAGTTCTCTCTCGTTTTGTATGGAAAACACATCCACTTCATTCATAGCTTGACACATGCCATTTTTAGCACATGAAGTTAGCACCCATCTTTACATTGAAACACAAGAAATGATCGAGAAAGCCTTTCTATATACTCACGAATTAGAAGATTGATTCTTGCTTAGGTATGATAGAGTGGTTACGTAAAAATTCCTCTTTCCTAAAAAGCATGTAGCACAGAAGCAAAGCAACCTGAATCATGAGATAATACTACTCTATAATATCAGTCACCAAAACATCTCCTCCAAGAAATATCAAAACTAAAGAATCGCATGAAGTAATTGATAGGAGCTATAAGCACCAGGAATTCAATTTTCCAAAATCTCTGTTAGACAACAAAGTTAGTAACTTTCTCACACACCCAGATACTCTTATCACTCAAAGTAATCAACTTGATTGTGAAGAATGCAAAAACAATCTTAACAAGAAAGGCAGCGAGAGTCCCACAAGTCTCGAGGTCCTTCTCAGTGTTCTCTCTTGCAAGCTCAGTGAAATCCTCCAACATCTTTCTGACCTAATAAGAACAACACAACAACGTTAACTCCACAATCGATTCTGACCAAATTCAGTAGAACTGAATCTCAAAAGAAAAAAGAGTCTCAAATCCTCTTACGATATGAACATCTCTCAGTATCCTTGGATTCTGACGATTCGCCGTGAATCTCACGGAACGGCGGAGAATAGGACCCGAGAAACGTGAGACGATTTATTATATGCCCGCTCTCAAGCAAGAGAGTGAAGGAGATGGAGACGAGAGCGTTACCATAGAGCAAAAGCAAGAAGCATCGGCTCTAATGGATGAGCTCGATGAATGGACGGCGAAACCAAAAAAATATGGTCGACCTCAGCGAACCGGGTCCATGATAGGCGGTCTAGTAAAATCGGTGGCCGATTCGAAAGATAAGGGTATATATTATATCAATACAAGTTTTGGGTCAATTCAAATATATACAAAATATAAGGCTAGTTTTTAATAACGATTTTTAAGGAACGTGACACGTGGTCCAGGTCATGGATCTACGGTGAGTATGAATGTCTCTTGAGTTTAGAGATAAAGACCGCGCGTGACGTCTTGTGTATATCGCCTCTCAACAAGATCTAATCGCTAAAAAGTCGTCTCTTCACCCTAAATCAAAACGTACGTGAGTTCCAAAAACCCTAGATTTCTTGTTGTTTTATTCGATCTTCCTAACGTGATTACACTTTTCTTCTTGTCAATTCATCTGTCTGATCTGAGATTCCGTCAAAATGTTTGATTTTCTGTGTATTAGCTTTGGATATCGATTTTTTTTTTTTTTTTGTCATTGTTCGTCGATGTTGCTGTAATAGGATCATATGCTGCGTTTTGATGGATGTGTTGGTGTTTGGGAGTTTAAAATGTTTGATCTCGTGGTCGTAGTAGGTTCTGTAAGAAGATTAGATGTTCATCTTTATTTACTGTAACTCTTCTGTGTATATTGCTTATAGCTGTTTTGATCGCATGTGGGGTTTTTGGATGGTCTAATCATTTATGAAATTGCTTGTTGATCAATGATCTCAAATTGTATTGTTGTTAATACTGATCACAGCGAGTGTTGTTCCTTATGGCTATTTTCTAGGGTTGTTATAAAAATGGCTGAGGCAACGCTGCTTTGAGGAAGCCTGTGTTTACCAAGGTTAGTGAGCTGAGACCAGGAACCAACGGTCACTCACTCAAGGTCAAAGTTGGTAAGCACGAAGATGGTGATGCAGAGAGGAGGAGGAGGTCGTTCCACGGTCCTCAGGCTCGTCAGATGCGTATTGGCAGAATGTTTAGTTGGAGATGAGAGGGGAATCATTATCTTTACTGCAAGAAACGACCAAGGTTGAAACACATGTTTGTTGTGAATATGTGAAGCAAAAAATACAGGAAAGTGGATTGCTATACTTAAAACATATAATCTTGAAAATATATAGTGATACAAACACACAGATTTAGCTTTTATGGGTATCGTTAGTTGGTTGCAGATTTTGGGTATTTCTCAGGTGATTTTGGAGAGATTGTAATTGATGTTATGATTCATTTTTTGTATCAGTGGATTTGATGAAAGAGGGCAGTATAGTGACTTGGCCAATGCTAAAGATTGACATGTACAAGGGGTTCTATGAGGCTTGCGGTTGATAGATGGGGACGTGTTGAAGTTGCGGAAGAGCCTACAGACATCACTGTGAAGATGATATAACAATCTTTCGCTGATTGAGTATGAGCTTGTGCCGTTGAAGCTTGATATGGTTCATCCACAAAAGAAGACAGAGTGGCTTAAAAAGACTTATTTACTAGTTGGAGAAGCAAAAGCCTCTATGGTTTGAGTTTTGCTATCAGAATTTGCAGGTGGGTTTGAAATCTTATGTATTATCTGGCCTGCCTCTGATTTACTGTTCTTGTTTTGAAAATCAGGTTGCCTCTTTTTGTAGATTGATTCTCTATTTAAATATCATGGGATCTTTCTCTTGTTTTAGTTTTCGTATTTTACTTGGAAAATTTTATGAAATGATACTATCACGCAGAGATGAGTTGGTCCAATGAGTTTTATGTTTTATACCAATGAAGTTGTTATCACGGTAGCAAGGACACTCATCTTTGTTTCGAAAGTGCCTAATGGAACACAATTACACTTCTCGCAACATATATTACAGTCCTTTAAGCACTCTTCATGTTGGTTTGCCTTTGAGCATCTCACATTGCACTTTTCACCGCATGCTGCTAATTCATTTACCATCACAATATAAAATCTTAGAATTTCAGACAACTAGTTTAGATGATAAATTAACTACAATAACTAACTAGATTAAGTATACAAATACACTTACACGTATCAGCGTTTTAAGTACGAAAATGAAGATGTGAGTAGAAGAGAGATTATGAAAAATTGTACAACACGAGCTTCATCCTCATCTTTGGTTAAGTTCTAAACTTTTTATCTGTTTTCTCTCGGTATAATTTGTTACCTACAAAAAAAAGTGATGATGAAATATGGCTACAAAAAAAGGTACTTATAGTTAGACTTTAAGTGAATTGTTTGTTAACGGTTGTCCAGTCAAAATAAAATTTTTAGAAATAAACATTTCTTACTTGTTTTTTTATTTTATTTTAAAGAAGATTTCTTACTTGTTTATTTTAGTTAAATATATCGCATACAGAATAAAACCTTATTCCTTACTTGTTTTTTTGATAAATAATATTTCTTACTTGTTATATACATGTTATTTTAGTTAATTATATTCGCATACAGAATAAAACCTTATTCCTAGACTTTTATGACTAAGACTTTTTTGGAACGATGTTGCAAAATTAGGAAAAAAAACATGTGTTGCGGCTAACATGTTTTCCATCAATTTTCAAATACTCTAATTATTGTTACAATTATTAAGAGCCCTTTGCTAGGTGGCAAGATTTTGCCTAACATAATTGACTAAATAAAACTACGATCTAAACTGGATGGAAATGGACTACCAAGAAACCTAGTTATCGATATAAAATTAAAATTTTGAATAGCGGCAGTGTGAGTAGAGAGAGGTATACATTTGAAAATACGGTGAAGAGATTGTAATACGTACCAACCTAGAATTAATTTGGTAATAGTCAACGGTGGTATATTCTTTTCACTCTATGTTATTATGTATTGATTCGTTCTAGCCCCACCGCACCTCACATCAATCAATCAATCATCAATCAACGGTGGTCTAACAGTACGATCTTTTACAACGTGTCCGTGAAATTAGCTAGGTTCCAAGCTAAGACTCAAAATCTCCGGTGCGCGCTTAGATTCGTTCCATGTAGACTTGGTCAAGTATTTATATCAACCTAGTTATCATCAAGTATTTATATTCAAACCATGTAAGCTTAGATCGTTCCATGTAGACTAGGTCAAGTATTTATATCAAACGACATCCCCAGTGAATCATGCCAGCAATACGGACAAAATACGTTCAACACTTAATTTCTGTAAGGAATGGCTTGTGGTCTTTTTCTTGTATGTTGAATAATCTTAGCTTCTTCTTTTTTTGACATCAAATAATCTTAGCCTATGACCTGTGATATTATACTTTTGTGAGGAATTTCTTGTTTCTATTACATATATACATAATTTAAAACACGATATTGAAAACGTCTATTTTGATAAAAAAATTTTGATAAAAAATTTCTAAGAACTTAGTATACTTTCGAATTCTCACTGGACCAATACCGAGAGTAAATTTAAGTAGTCAAAAAAATAAAAAAAATGTTTATACTCATGTAAAATTGAATCTCTGAACCTTTACCAAAAAAACAGTTGAATCTCTAAACACCAGGTACAAGAAATGAGTCCAACTAATCTAATTTATATTGGAAATATCGGTATATAAATTATTAATTGTGGTTGCAAAATGAGGATTACTTATATATAAATTATTTACTTGTGGTTGCAAAATGAGATTACTCATAGTGAGAAATTTTGAAGCGAAATGTTCGTTATCTGTTGTCCAATTTAAATAAAAATTTACAAATACAGAATATTTACTTGCTATGCTGTATACTTATTATTTCCAGTTAACTATATTCACATACAGAATCTAACCATCTTATATAATAAAGTAAGGTTCGCTTAACCACAAGCTGACACGTGTCATCCTTCATTTTAAACTATTTCTCTATTTTACCTTTTCATATTCTCATTTCTAAAAGAAACATATATAGACATAATTTTTTTAATTACATATTTAAAATCAATTATTACAATCTGACAATAACTTAACAAAAGAATATACAAAAAACACATTTACAAAGATAAAAACACATTTACAAAGATAATAATGTTTCTTGATTGACCATAACTTAACTCATTAATACAATTTGCAATAAATAATTAATTAATTATAAAAAAAATCAATTGTTTTTCTTTTCTCGTTGATTTCCTCTTCTATATAAGTGATGTAGTACGAGCATATAACCCTAACAAATGTAAGACAATTATTACAATGAAATTTCAATTTTTTACTTTTCAGGTTTATTTTTTACTCCTATATAAGTGATTTAGTTGGAGCATATAACATCTCACGAATGTAAAATCACTTCTTTATAGTGCTTATATATATATTTAATTTATTTTTTCTTTTCAGGTTGATTTTTTCTCTTCTATATACGTGATGTAATTGGGAACATAAAATCAATGACGAATGTAGGATCATTCTTTAATGTAATATATTATATATATATATTAATTTATTAAATTAATTAATGTTACTCCCTTAAATTAAAATTTTTTTTCCAGTATTTCTTAATTTAATTCATAACTATATTAAACTATATTCAACAAAAAAAATAACTAGACTAATTTAAATGGCATCAAAATCTTATATAATAAAGAAGATTTTCTCTTATATATAAGTGTTGTAGTTAGGAGCATAGAGTCAATTACAATGTAAGATCACTTCTCTATTTTTCCATCTTACGCTTTCAATGTAATGTGAAGAGTAAGGTAATACTTTTTTATTGGACGATCTATATGAGTCTCCCACTTCTTTAAAATGACTCAATCAAAAATTTAGAATGAATTTTTTTTATTTTTTCATGTATTTTCATCATCACAATTTCATCAAATTCATTTTATAGAAGTGTTAATTAGTTTTGAAATATATAATAAGTTGTAATAACTTTGTGAAATATTGATTAGAATATAATTATTAGAAGATGATCCCAAAATACAAAACTATTAAACTATATTATTTTTAAATAATTAAATAATAATATAACTATCATTATTTACTTTAGTCTAGGAGAGAAAATAGAAACATGATATATGTTATAAATTATCAAATTGTTTTAACTTAAGCGGAATGCGCAAACGACATCTACATACATCAATCATTTTGATATATATTATTTTATATAGTGTTGTATAATTTACTACATTTGTTTAAACTTACGCAACGCGTGATGCCTCCCCTAGTATAATATATAATAAAGTAAGGTTCGCTTAACCACAAGCTGACACGTGTCATCCTTCATTTTAACTATTTCTCTATTTACCTTTTCATATTCTCATTTCTAAAGGAAACATATATAAGAACAATAATTTTTTATTAATTACACATTTAAAATCAATGATTACAAATTGATAATAACTTAACAAAAGAATATCAAAAAAACACATTTACAAAGATAAAAACACATTTACAAAGATAATAATGTTTCTTGATTGACCATAACTTAACTCATTTAAAATAAAGTAAGGTTCACTTAACCACAAGTTGACACGTGTCATCATTCATTTTAACTATTTCTCTATTTTACCTTTCATATTCTCATTTCTAAAAGAAAACATATATAAGAACAATAATTTTTATTAATTACACATTTAAAATCAATTATTACAATTTGACAATAACTTAACAAAAGAAATATACAAAAAAAAACTCATTTACAAAGATAAAAACACATTTACAAAGATAATAATTGTCTCTTGATTGACCATAACTTAACTCATTAATACAATTTGCAATAAACTAATTAAATTAATAAAATTTCAATTGTTTTTCTTTTCTCGTTGATTTCCTCTTCTATATAAGTGATGTTGTACGAGCATACATAATCTACCATATTCATAGATGTTTGAATTGTAAATTTGTTTCTTAGGTCGTTAAATGGTTCTTGAAATCATGTCTTATTATATAAGTTTATACAATATATGTGATGATTAAGACAAAAAGTGTTAAGTGTTTTGGTACAACGGTAATATAATAATTTAACATGAAACCCTTGGCCAAACTAAACAACAATGAATGCTATAAGAAAATAACATGAAAGACCATTGATTTTCTCGTAGGCAAATTGACCATATCCGTGGTTAATAATGACAAATTAAAAATCATATTGCTACCTATATATATATAGTAAGCATTTAGCATGATCATGATACTATCATACAAATGTGTAGCCACATAGCAACAAAATTAGCT
Source organism: Crucihimalaya himalaica (assembly GCA_004349715.1). Taxonomy (NCBI): domain Eukaryota; kingdom Viridiplantae; phylum Streptophyta; class Magnoliopsida; order Brassicales; family Brassicaceae; genus Crucihimalaya; species Crucihimalaya himalaica. The sequence goes on along the minus strand of SMJT01000010.1, from coordinate 2,084,262 downwards.
ATAAATGATTATAGTTTTAAGATTTTTTAACATTGGCTAATTGTAGTTGTTTTTCTGTGATTATAGGATTTTCCATGGCTATAGTAGTGCCCCAAATGACATATTTTTTTATGTTTGGTTAAAATTTCAGATTATTATTTTTTAAAAAAGTTCAAGCAATACATTATAAAAGAAATAGAAAGAGCTTACCAGTAACACTTTATATTTGTCACAGGGGAAACAAACCTGGACACACACAAAACACACATAAAAGAGTTACAAAGAGCTCATATATGCCTTGAAACCATAGTTGTATGGATTCACCAAATCTTTGTGATTGCGGCGAGCCGAGCAAATGTCTCTTCTTCTTGTCCAAATGATTAGTTTTCTTCTTGCACGATTTCAATATTTGAAGAAAGAAAAAGAAAAGATGTGGAAAATGCAATAAGAATAAAATTGGCACTTAATGCAGTGTCTAAGAAAGTGCGGCAAGACGATATATATACAGTGTTATTCCTAAAATATCATTGTACGAAAATGAGGTTCTTTGATTTGTTTGTT